>RSEF01000005.1:22644419-22655400 GCA_003993805.1 Himantopus leucocephalus
GGGGGGGGGGGGGGGGGGGGGTGGTAGGGGGAGAAGGAAGGCAGCGACTCACTCGAGTAACGAGCTTGCCAATTAAATTTTAATCGCAAAAAGAGTCAAAGTCAGCAGCGTTAAAGCTTAAGGAGGATGGAAGGGAGTTGACAGTTCTTGCATAGACAATTTGCTCCCACTGGGAATAGACTGAAAGCCCATAGTGGGGGGGATAGGCAAAATAATAAGAAAGTAAATGATGAGACAAAATACTAATTAAAGTGATGCAAGAAAGTGAGAGGCTGTTACAAGCTCTAACCACCTGTAGAGGGAAATCTTTATACATAGTAATTTCTGATAGCTGATCTATAGAGAAAGTAAAGAGAATTACATGTTCCAAACTTTGCTGCTTTGCAATGTGCGAGCCGAGATGCCGAGCTGCTGGGTTAATTCTTGGGGGCTTGCAAACTGCAGAGCCTGTTAGCTTGGGAGAAACTCGGGTTTAGCAGCTACCGAGTCTTAGTCTCCACCTTGGCTGCAGCCATCTGTGGTGCATGTCCTGGTTTTCTTTAACGCTGCTGCACTCGACGTGGTAATCAACAGATGTCTTGCCTGAGAAGAGTGGGTTTGATTTATTGCTAATTTCAAGCGGGTTTCTTAATCGGGAAAAGTTGGATCGTCTTCTACTGTCTGAGGGGAAGGTTTCCAAAGTAGCTGAGGTGAAGACCGACTGCTCTAGCAAATGGAAAGCCTTTTCCCCCTCAGAGAACCCCGCTCAACTTCTGTGTAACCAAAAGAGTAATAACTAGCACCGTGTGGTAACTGCCACAGGGCACGGTGTGAGTAATGCGCCGCACCTCGTGCAGTGCCTTTTCTGCTGAGGAACCTTAGGGCACTCAGTGGAGTGATGAAGCAGCCTGACCTCAGAGGGGACCCAACGGGCAACTGCAGGGTGATGGCCAAATGCCTCAGAAGTGTGAGGTGGCACTGGAAGTCAAAGCCGCGGCAGGTGGTGCAAAAAGTCAAAAGTGAGGTGCTTTGGAGGCATCATTTGCCCTTCTCACTTGCTCATGCACTATTTTCACCCATTGTCATGAAGTGCAGGTCTGTCAGGAATGGGCCAGGGGTTACAAAGCCCTACTCTCTTAATTCTCCTGCCTATTGCACCATCGGTCCACCTCCCCTGCAGAAACATGGAGATCTTAAGTTAGCTTGGCCTTGAATCACCTCTAATGCCATCTGTTCACCCCTCATCAGTCATTTGCCTATCCAGCTGAGAAAAGGTGGAAATCCTGTGGTTTATTGCTGTGAATCTTGATGTGTACGTCATTGGGGTCATCTGATTAGTGAGAACTGCAGGAGGTGAAACACCATGGGGCAGTGCCACTCTCTTCTTTCCTCTGCATAGCTTCACAACAACTGGAGTCCATCACCTGGGGGTGCTGTTGTAGGTCCAACCTGTGCACTCAAAATGTGCATCAGTACCTCTGATTTCTGGTTTGATGACCTGTATTGTCTCCTGCCAAAAAAACCCAAGTTGTTCCCAACCCTCATTTTCTGAGGTTTGGGCTTCATCTGTTTTCTTTTCTCTGCTCCTCACCCCCACCCCAAAATCTTTGACTGATCCGGGTATCTGAGTGTTTTGAAATGCCACCAGGTTTAAACAGCTTCAGGAGCTCCTCGCTTGCCGCTTCAAGGAAAAAGTCTGTGACAGGATGACTCTTTGCAATGAGTTTTCATTAACTCCTTTCACTTCCCCTTCTCTGGGAACTTCTGAGGTCCTACACACGGTCTTCTCAGTACAAGCTCCCTTTAACCCAGATATTCTCACATCCACTTCACCTATGAGTCACTGCACTTTCTAGCCTACAATTACATTTACATAGCTTGTGCAATAGAGGGAATTCTCCAGCTTCCACACAGATCATCTACCTTCCTGCAGCATTCCAGATGCTGTGTCTTTTCATGTCAGCTTCAGAAGGACTCTCTCAGTGTTGAAACAGCTAACCACTACCTCTTTTTCTGCCCTGTCCTTTCTCTCTACTTCCATCTCCTCCTAGTCCAGCAATGAACGGGACTACATCAACAAAGGATCTTCCCCTGAAAGTGCTTGTCTAGGTTCAGACACTTGTGCTGAGGGATATGCCTTGTTAAGGCTCCTCCTGCTTTGTGTGTTCTTCTGCTACTCTTGATTTTCTCGTGTCAAACTATGTCCTGTGATGCCACTTATCTCAAAAAGGCCGCATAAGCTAATTCTAAAATGAAGGTTTTATTCAAGATGGTGGTAGCACATGCCACCATGCAACATAGAGAGTGTCAGGTGGACAGCCACGTAGATGAAAATCCTGCATTTCTTCTCACAGTACCTGTCCGGATTGTCTTAACAATAATTGCATACTACTAGGAGAGATCTAGGTATAATATTCTTCATAGTAAATGAGCAGCTGAACTCTCACTTTCTTATGAAAAAGCTTCAGAGAGGCAACCCCACGCTACCTTATGTACTCTAGGAATAAGAAGCAAAATTCTGTCTTCTACTCAACTATGTATATAGTAGAAGGACTGGACAAAAAGTCAGTGCTGGTGAGGTAGAACTATATTTTGTCCTTTCATCAGACATCTTATGCTATTTTATGACCATTGATCAATCAGGCTTCAATTGTGCTAAATGCTGTACTTTATGAGTGGACAAATGGAAGAACAAAACAGTTTATTGCTTGGACTCATCTTTAGTTTATAGAAAAATGAAGAGGGCACAAGTCCATAAACTGTCTGGCAGAGGTATTGCCCTCTCCCAGTTGCATTGCAGACCTCTCTGAAAGATAGTCCAACCTTCATTGACATCCACGGGCAGTCTCACTGCCAGGTTAGTTCACCTCTACTTTCTCATTTGAAAAACTAGCATCAAGCCAAGATGAGTGGCTCCACTCATCCACGTACTCCATGGAGTATTTTCATTACTCCATGGCATTTTTCCCCTTGAAACACCAGGATCACAAATAAGACTTTAAGACTGTTTCACCTCTGATGTTTGCCTTACTGTAATGCATTCTTGCAAATTCTTGGTGAATAGAAGATCTAGTTTCTTCCACTTTTCAAATTTAGTCACTGGCTTCCTATTGACTTCCACAGTGAGATCAGCTGTGAGGCCGTGCATCTTGCTCTTGCCACTTGTGACTTTCCAGCCCTCTCTGTTCTACTCAAGATCTCCTTCCTATCAACTTGGGTCTGTCTTTTACTGTGATCTTACCAAAATGAGCCGCATAGCTGGAATACCTTTCTGTAAATACTCCATTTAATTTTTCCATGTCTCTTCGAAAATACAAAACCACACTGGGACACAAGTCATTTTCCTCTTCATGAGATTCCATTTGGATTGTAATCTCATGGGGCAGGTACCGTCTCTTGTTCATTTTTCTCTACAGTACCCACCACACCATGGGTCATTAGGTAAAAATTACATTATCTGTCATTATTTTTCTTTTCCTCCCCTCCCTGAATAAGGATCAGCTTCGTTTTCATGCCCCAACCTCTGTTTTCAGGTGTTGGTTCCCGGCTAGAGTGTCCCACGTGGTTACTTTTTGATTCTGTGTTTGCACAGCATCCAACAGAATGGGAGCTTCATCTGTGATTGCCAGTATGTAATAACAAGGGTCGTGTTCGAAAGTTTAACTTGTGACATGTGTTGCCAATGTAAGGAGCAATCAACTGATACAATAGTAAAGTAAAAAAAAAAAATTAACGTTTCTAAATTTAGCTAAGTACTCATTGTCAGTCTTGAACAACAACTCAGGATAGCTTTTATATGCAAACCTTGAACTACTCAGAAAATCATTACGTAGAATATAATTCAGACTTTGTATCTCTGTTCACATAGTCCTACAATAATTGCAATTACTGTAAAAGCAGCACCAAAATGATGATCTGTGAGGGATTTGCAGAAGTATATGTGTTTCATCAGCTGGCTCTGCAGCAGGCATTTATAGCAATATGATAACAGCCTGCACTTCTCTGTTGCTCATCCATGGATCTCCAGATATTCTACTAATGCTCAGTAAGTTATGTATGACACTCACTTCCCTATCCAGTTCACATGATGAGCTGGGTAAGTATTAATACACATCTCCGGACGCTAAGAGAATGTAAATGTAGCCACAGCAAGGAACAGAGACACAGCTGCTACCCATCCTTTGCTTTGGTGGGTCCTCTGACGAGGGAACAAAATGGAGAAAACCACTATGGTTCCACTGCACGCATTTGGCCATCTGTTGGCTGATGGGAGTGGTGTGATCAATTGTATGCAATGCAGTGGTGTTTCTGAAGACTATCTAAAGGGCCTATACTCTTTCAAGCATTGAAGTGTGTCCTTCTTCCTGTTAATTTCATGGCACGTCCTGTCTTCTCAGTGATAGCTGTTAGGCCAGTAGCTGTCACAGTCTTCCCTGGGGGAACAGAAGCATGTCTTAGCAGTAAAAACTTGTAGATGTTTCCACTCCCATGCGCAGTCACATGAACTACCTCCTTCTGATTCACGATCAAATAACGCCATGTACCAATAGCTGTAGTCATTTATTTGGCAAAGTAAAAGGACGTGACGTATTGTAAGTTTCTCTAGAGAAGATTCAGCAGCTGGGAAAATAAAAGCCATTGCTGCTTGGCCAGCTGGTCCTCCTGGGACTTCCACAAGTTCTGTACATACTGATGGTTTGCCAGTCACAGTCAGGGAACCAGTGGCTTAATTTGTAAACTGTGCATAGCAAAGACAGCTTGGATCCAAGCAGAAACAGCTTGGATCTTGGTGCCATTTATAGGGTTGAACTTGCTATTAGCATGCAGTGCATAAATGTTAACTGGTGATAAAAATAGATGTTCAGACAAAAAGTCATATGTGATCTAGATCTTGTGCTCCATTCATGTTTTAATTTTCCCTGATGTTATTGGAAACCACTTTGCCAGATGTTTCTGTCCTACTGAATGTGGATTTCTGGAAGTTTGGGCTCTAGCTAGATAGGAATGCCAGAACTACTGAACGGTGTGAACTTGAGATTTTCTTACCCCAGAAGGTAAGTAGAGAAGTGACTGGTAAAATTTCCATCCTGTCCTGATTTGAATATCCATTGGATTTTCTGGCTAAGGAGCAATTTTATGTTGTAAGTTTTTGATAGCTGGATTGAACTATATCATAGGGAAGAACAAATCAGAGGCAAGAAACTAGGAAAGAACAGTGTTGCAGGAGCATCATAGGTCAGAATAAGAGCTCACAAGGCTGTGTCTTCATAACCCTAGGCATCACACTTTGTCTTTCACCTCACCATCTATGAAATGCAGCTAAATGAATGTATTTTCTTTTTCCACCCCACTGTCTTCTTCCTCGAGAGAACTTGATTTTTTTCCTTTGATTGGATCTTTTGGCTTCATGTTCTATTGTATCAGTAAATGAATTCTTCCTAAATTCCTTTAATATCACCCCACTCCATATCCCATTCTATCCCACTGGCTATGGTATGGGCTAGCTTGACAGAGATTTTTGGCATTTCTTCATCACTGCCGCCTTCTTTTTTCTACCAGTACAAGATCCTGTATAATGCACCTTGAAGCGTTGTCTTATCCTTTTGTTCTTGTTTATAACTCTTTCTTTAAGGTGGTTGCCAGATATGTGTGCACATTATGTTAAAGGTCATGGGTCTTATTCGTGAAAAGTTCCATTTTAAAGGCTAATGAAAATCAAATCTTAGTGTAAAGGCTCATCAGATTCGTAGCAGGATTCCTCAAAGGTTATGCTCCATGTATCTGAGTATGATGCCTATTCACTGTATTTCTTCCATAGGTTCAACTTTTATTAAGAAGTGGCATGGTTTTCTTCTGATATCATCCTCAATACTGAGACCTTAGTACTCTTTTCCACCAGCTTCATAATGCTAATGTTTTTCTTCTTTTCATCCCTGTTACACAGAAGTATGTCTCTAGGGTCTGATTTTGCAGCCATTGGAGGAAGATCCAGTTTCTATCCTTTCATACGTTATAGCCATGATATATGTCTATAATGTAAACAGAAAAGCTAAAGATAACAAAGCGACCCAAGTCTACTGGCATTTCAACCCAAAACTGTTCAAAGTATTTATTAATGCAATCTGTGTGAGATGAAATTGGCAAGTGAGTTGTCTATTTTGTTGGTTTCCTGGTCTATGCATCCAGTTTCTCCAAAAATTCCGTAAATCGAAGTCTTAATAAGTCCTTGATCTTCTGACACAGGTGAGATTTTCTTTGCTAACGTACTGCCCAGCCTCTCATTCTGCTGTTGGAGGAAAGGCACTCTTTTCCTCTTTGTGCTTCCGTGTATGCTCTAATCTCTCTGATTATTTATAATATTGCTGTCTTCTTACTGATGACTTTTATTGATTATCTCAATGCTATAGATATCTTCAAGAACATCCTGGTTAGGTAAGTAGGTGTTGTCTTACCTTCATTTCATGGGTGGATAAACCAAGCATAAAGTGATGGGCACTTCATCTGAAATTTGCAAAGAACCTCAAAAATACTCAAGGAAAAAGTCTTTCCATGAGAAATTTCAGATCAACGCTTGTTGCAGCAAATTTGTGATTAGAAGAGGAATACGTAGATTCCCCTCGTTTTGCAGTATTCCCTCTGGCTGATCCTTGTCTTAAAGAGAGAAGGTGAAAACCATCTTCCAGGCCAAAATGAGAAAGAGGTGGAGCCTTGAGCTTGCTGGATCAAAACCCCAAACAAGTAATGAATACTGCTAAAATAGCTTTTACTTGCAAACTAAACTATTTTTTAAGTGGCAGATCATAGTTGTTTTGAGCAGCAATTTTATGCAGGCTAATATTTTACTGCTACAATTAATAGTAGTATCCCAATGTCTGCCATTGTCCATTAGGGCAGAGTTTGGAAGGGAAATTTGGAGGGGTGAGGACAGTGCGATATGCAGATCCTATGTGTGAGAGACTGGGCTGCCCCCTTTGGCATCTTCAGTAGCTCTAAGGGAAAGGCTGCGTACCTGCAGCTGATGGGCACTCCGTTGCTTCGGTCAGCATCAGCGGTATTACTTTTCAGTGGAGGAAAAAATACAGGATCCATTGCTTTCATTAAGACTTCATTGGTAGGGAGGCTTAATTGCTTGGAAACAAGGAGATTGCTGATAACTAAAATATCAGGATAGAAGACAGAAATTCCTTTTAGTGCTTCTAATGATCAGAAGTGGGAACTGCTGTTTGGTACAGGATCGCCTGCCAAACATTCTTTCCAGTTTGGATGGTTTCCATTTCTTTTTTTTTTAAGCCAGAGATTCTCTGGGCACTGGACCTTGCTTCCACCAAGCCTTTAGCAGCAGACAGGCAAGACAGGCAAGATGCTTCTGCTAAGATGGAGATGACACATTTGGGTGGAGAAGCAGAGGAGAGCAAAGGAGGAGGCAGGCTGCTTTTGTGAAATTGAGGCTGAAAGATGGTACAGCAGCTTCCAGAAGAACATGTCAAACCCTTTGGTGGAAAGATTTAGTTCTTCCACTAAGATGGGAGAGTTTAGGGGGAAAAGAAAAAAAAAAGAAAAGAAAAAAACATACATGGGACTGCAAGGAGCTGCTCAGGATGGGAATCAGGGAAGGAATTCCAGGCATCTGCCCAGCTGGGGAGGGCCTGAGGTCCAGGAGCTGCAGGGATTGCCAGCATGTCCGCTCCTAACCTTCCACTGAGATCAGCCTTTGTACATGACCATGCTGATACCTTTTCTTTGCAATAGAGAAGACCTAAAGCTAAACAACTTTCCTCTGTTCACATGCACAGTGGTGAACACTACAGAGAAATGCAAAGCTCTGANGGGGGGGGGGGGGGGGGGGGGGGGGGGGGGGGGGCGAAGAGAGAAGGTGACTATCCCCTCCCTCCGCAGTAGGCCGTGGGTTGTCTGAACACTCTTGGGTCTGAGTGGTGGAAGATAGTTTAGGTGTGCACCCCTGCATCCTTAAACTCCTGTGTGGCCTAACATTTTTATTCAACCAGGATGAGCTTCATTGCAGTGCCTCGGAGAAGGTATGTTTCGCGGCTGGCTCTTTGTCTGGGGTCTTGAGGTGACAAGACCTGTCCTTGGTATAAGGACTTTCCTTACTGTGGTGTTTCTTCGCGTCCTTCTGGCTTCTGGGCTACTACTGCTGTATAGGTTGGCTTTCCAGGTGTATATAGTGAAAACACGGTTTAAGCTGGGTCTTTCTTCCCGATCTGAAGTGCAAGTCTCTCCCAGTCCTGGGAAGATGGGTTGGTGGCTGGCGTGTGTGGAGATGTGTGAATGACAATGCGTCTGCTCGCTTCTACCAGGGAGCGCGTGTAGTCATTTCACCTAATCTATCTCCCCGAGCCTGGCAGTGCCTACGATGTGATCTCATATAGGTGTGTGTTGCCCCCCTCCCCGGGTGCTGCTGTATCCGTAGCAGTAGTTGGCAATGGCATTGTCTGGCTAAGAGAGAGGGGGGGCGGGGGGGGGCAGGGAAGAAACAGCCTTACCTCATTGATTGCAGTTTATTGACATTAGGAAATTCATTGTCTGCGAAAGAAGTTGGTAATAATTAAGTGAGTTAATAAATAAGGAATGTGTGTGTACAGATCAGACAGTAAATAACTTACTGGCTTCTTGATTGCCCCGGCATTTTGCTTCTCTCTTCATACAAGGTGTGAAGTGGGCTGATGGTGGGCAGAGCGTAGTAGGGGATTCTCGGTACTCACCTGGGGGAGAGACGGTCCCCGTGAACCTTGGCTTTTCCTCTGGCGTGTGTGTCTGAGCCTGTCCCCGGGGGCGGGGAGGTTGTTTAATGCTTTTAGTGCCATTTTCCAACAAATGAGAGATGTGTTTAAAAATAGCAACAGCCCTTTGCGCTTGCCTTTTTTTAGGCATTTTAAGAAAGAGCTGCGTCCCTTTGTCTGGGAGACGGGGAAGACGACCTGCTCTTCAAGGTCCTCATTAGCTCCTCTGGGACCGTGGAAGGGCTCCTGGTGGCCCCCCTCCTCTCCCCGGCTGCATGTATTAATTGTCCCCTCTTCACACACTTAGTGGCAAGGGAGGTCGTTTCGGAGATGTGTTTTGCTTAATGGGAGCTGGGAAAGGTGTGGTGCATAAAGGAAATACCTCTCTTGGCCAGATAAACCCCGCATTTGTCAGCAAGACAATTCTCTTTTGTCTGGTTGCTATTGATGCCTGGGTTTGGGGCAGGGGGCTCGGGGGTGCGAGCATGTGTCCGTGTGTGGCACTGTGCAAGCTCAGGTTTAGCCATTTGCGTACAGACTATAGCAGCATTATAATTTTTAATTGCAATTTCATTTGTTATTCTCTCCCTTTCCCCCACCCCTCTCTCTCTATAATCTGGATCATTGCTCTCTGTAGCTGATTCCGTGGGAGACCAAGCAGAGTGCGTGGGTGCAGAATATAGAAAGCCAGAGCCATAGAATCTGTTATTTGCGTCATTCTAGGAGACGGGGCTGTTTGCCTGACAAATATACAGAATTAATCCTGGTTTTATCAATATCTGTCTTTTGCTACAGTAGCCAAATACAAGTGTAAGGTGGTAGGGGTACTAGCTGGTGCTGTTGGTCAGATTGGGGGGGACAGAGGCGGGGGGGGGAGAAAGGATGCTAAAATATATTCAGCTCCCCCCATGCTGTTTGCCTTACNGGGGGGGGGGGGGGAGAAAGGATGCTAAAATATATTCAGCTCCCCCCATGCTGTTTGCCTTACAAATATTCTAAAACCTGAGATTTTTATCCAAATTGCTTTTTCTTAAAATTGCTAACCACAAGAAGGGGATGGGGGCGGGGGGGNGGGGGGGGGGGGGGGGGGGGGGGGGGGGGGGCGATATTCTTGCAAGCTCTGCCTATGCAGATTGCTCTCCCTGCCTGTGTTTCTGCATGGGATATGTGTGTGTTTTTTAAGAAATAGCTCCCTATCCCCAGCACAGATTCTTCCCCCCCCCCGCTTACAAACACACATATGCACACCCCTCAGGATTTTTGTGCAACTGTACAGAGAGCTGCACAACACAAAATATGGGGCTTGCTAATTAACTCTTTTCCTCGAATTGAAGTGCCTTACTGCAAGCACAAAGCTCCAAGCACAGACATCTTTTATGATGAACTAGAGCCTCTGAAGAGGAGAATCTGAACGTGACGTCAATAGCTGATAACTGACGCAGCCTTGCAAAGGAGTCTCAGGCTGGCTCCTTGCAGCCTGCAAGCCCTAATGATTCTATTTTTTCCCCAGTCCCCCCTCGTAGTGAATTACTAGAACGCAAACACACACACACCCTTTTTTTCATATATGTATTTATAGATCCTTTATTCTCCAAACAAAGGATTTTTTAAGGGGGGAAAAGCACTGGGCGGGGAGGAGAGAATTTTTTTTTTTAAAAAAAAAACAACAGCCCTTCTTTGTGCAGGGTGCAATTCACTGTATGAAACCATCTCTGTCTCTCGGCAAAGCCAAGCATCCCTGCCTGAAATCCACATTTGTGCATGATAGCAAACTGGTACATGGTGGTTGTTGTGTTTTTTCCAAAGCCCACTTTATAAAGACACTGCAAGAAGACAGACACAATAATGCTTGCAAGGCAACAGGCAGAGAGGCACAGAGACAGACTCAATGCAACTGTGGATTAGGGGTTTGTGCAATAGGACAGCATGGAAGGCGGTCAGTTTGGGTTGGTTTTGATTTTCGGTGTTGTGTTGGGTTTTTTTTTAATTCTCTGCAATGATGCACCTAAAGCAACTGTGGATGGTGGTGCAGAAAGAAGCTAGGGTAGGGGGGTNGGGGGGGGGTGTGCGTGTTTGGGGGTGGTTGTGTTGAAGGGGGGCAGACTTAATGCACATTTAATGTTTTGGACGTAGCGTTCCAGCGAAATGCCTTTGTGTGTGGATTTTTTTCCCCAGTACCTGCTAAAAATAGCATCAGGGTTTTGATCGCGTTCCAGAAATAGACAGAGGGTTGCACTTGTATAAAAAGCGAGCGCGGGTGG
>RSEF01000005.1:22658881-22690597 GCA_003993805.1 Himantopus leucocephalus
AAAAAAAAGCCGAACTAGGCAATGTGAGGCGCCGCCTGATTGGTGGGTGACGATTTTAGCCCGCACCAATGAGCTGCCCGCCTGCTCTCTATTTATTTAGCGCTCAGGGGGGAGAGTTTTCTCTTTACGCAGCGCCCGTGCCCAGCGCCGGAGCCTCCGCGCGGAGCGGGGCCGCGGACACGCCGCGCTCCGCCACGCTTCCGCGGCCCCGCGCCGCCGGCCTCGGCCCCGCCGGGAGTGGGGGTGGGGGGGGGCGGCGGCGGGCCCCCCCACCCCACCCCACCGGCGCTTCGCCCTGGCGGGGTCCCGGGTTTTCGGAGCGGGACTTGGTGGGGATGGGGGGTGGGGACCCGGCGTGGCGGGGGATGGCGGAGCCGATCGCCCGTGGGTCCTGTGGATGTTGTGGTGGCAGCCGGATGGATGGATGTAGGAAGCCGCGGGAGACTTTGTCCTTCGCGAATCTTTTTGCGGTCTGGGCTTGCTGTACATAACTACCTACCCGGGAAGCCCTTACCCCAAAAAGCATTCGCGGAGGGCGCATTCGCCGAAGGAGCAGCAGCTGCGATCGCCGAGCCTTGGACTTATCTAGACTCTGTGGGCTTCTATTATTAATTCCTGGCACCTTTCCCTTTTCCCCCGTCCAGCTTCCCCCCCCCATCCCCACCCCCCCCATGCTGTGAGTGTATATATGTGTCTCTCTAGATATATATGTAGTGAGAGAAATAAACACCCCTTTCCCCCTTTCCTACTCCGCTTGGTCCCCTAGACGTTCAAATATTCACCATCGCCTACTAGTCTAACTTTTTAATCGACTTTTGCTTAACGGAGCAGATCACACGTTTATTCGGATAACTGTATGGTGGTTTTTATTTCATTAATGGAAAAATAAAAATAGAATAAAACTTCAGAAAAGTTCTCCGCCCCTCACCTTTCTCCCCCTCCCCTCCTTCCAGGGCATAGCTGTGTTTAAAAAAATACGGGTGTCCTAGTTGATCGAGATTAATTCATAAAAAAAAAAAAAATCTTCGGAGCGATTCATTAAATGCTCTGTAATCGGGAGCCTCGGCTTATTTCGAAGTGGGGAGGGTGGGATTTACTGGGATCACCCCATAAATAATAGGGAGGGAGGAGGAGGGGGAGGCGCACGGATCCGCCGCGGTTTGGGGGAGACCCCAGTTAGCAGGAGATGCACCATGGAAGCGCTTGCCAAAGGCGCCTCCCTCCCCCCTGCCCACTTCCAACCTGATTTTAAGCAACTTGCAGCCCGGCGATCTCTCCGATCACTCTTTCCCCAAAAGCTAGTGCCCCCGAAAAGGGTAAAAAAGGCAGGATCCGGGGGAAAACCCAGCCGACACGATGCTTTTGGACGAGGTGATTGCAAGCGAGCAAAGCAGCATCAGCACCAGCTCTCTGGTTCTGAAACTGCCTTGTGCATGCACACAGCACTGAGAGCATCTCAGGCAGGAGTTGGGGAAGCTGCATTTTCCCTCTCTTTGCAGTAATTACCAGCCCGGATTCCGTGGGCAAGAAATAAATAGCAAAGAGAAATCCTCCCTGCTTGCCGCCCCCCAAAAGAAAGAGCGATTAAGAGCAGATCTGTCCGTGCAGATCAGCCTCGTGAAAGAGACAAGATCTCAGCAGCAAGTTGGTAGCAGAGTGGCCGCTTGACGCAACACAGGGGCCTATGGTTCGCCCGGCTGTAAAATAAAAACGGGGGGGGGGGAGCGATCTAATGTCTCAACTGTTAGAAACTAGAAGGGTTCTCCCCTCTGCTCCCCCGACAGCGGCACGGAGGGAGATCCGGCTGAGAAAGGGCTGATCTTGCATTTCAGGGAAGCCTGCATTGGAGAGATCGGGCGAGGACTACAGTCGAGGCTAAGAGTTAATATTTCTCGAGAGATAAAAGAGATTTTGAAGACCTGCCTGCACTTTAGAAAAGAGTAAAAGGCCGGCTAAGGGACAGGCGAGGAAAGAAGGCGAAGGAAAAGCACCTCGGTGCTCCTCTCCCTCCTTTCCTTCTTGCTCAGGACACGTAGCTTGAGCACTAGCTGGCTTGATGAAAACAAAGGTGGAAGGGTCACAATATCTTTCAAGTAGACTCGCATTTTCATAATTATTTATCCTCTTCTATTTAGAGAAAAAAAAAAGGCGTTTGTCCTTTCTGGTCGCCAGCAAACCTCTTTACGGGGGTTTTATTCATGTGAGCATATTTTAAAGGGAGAGACAAGGTACTGGAGGGAACTTGGGGAAAANCCAAGCTAAGGCTAAAGAAGCATCCTCTCTCTTCCCTGCCTACCGTCGTCCCTCCAGAGGACTGAAACCGGGAGCGGTTTGGGGGGGCAGCTTGAGGCGCGAGTGGAAATCCGAGCCACGGTGGTGCAGCTCCACGTCTCTTTACCTTGCCGGCCAACTGTTGCTGCCATGCTAAGGGCTGCTGCTGCTGCTAATGCTGCTAATGCTGCTGCTGCTGCTGCGGGCGGGAGCGGGGACGGCTCCCCTCTGCTCGGGGGGCTACCCCCCAGCCGGCCTCCGCAGCCGCTGCAGCTCCGCGGGCCGCCTCTCCCCCACCCCGCCCCTGCCCCTCGGTCCTCACGGGTCTCTATCCGCAGCAGGGAACTTAGACACGTCGGGCGAACCGGGCCGTTGCCGCCGCCTGCCCCTGCCTGTCAGGCGCCTACCCCCGGGGTCGCCCCGGGGGAAGGCCCCGGCCCTCCTCCTCCTTCTCCTCCTCCCTCCTGGGGCGCGCACCCCGTCTGGCCTCGCCTCCCCCGAGGTGCTTGGCCCGGGCCCGGGCCCCTCAGTCCCCCTCTGTCCCCCTGCTGCGGGCCTGGGGCAGCTGCGGGGGGTGTGGGTGTCTCCACGTTGGGACCTGTGCGTGTGTGTGCGTCCCCACGGGTGAAAGAGACCCCCCGGGTGGGCAGGTCTCCGCTCCCCTCTAGGCGTCAAAGGGCTGAGCCGCAGCCAGGTGAGTCGGGGAGGAGCGGAGAGCCCGGCGGGAGCCGGCAGCGACCCGGTTAACCCTCCTTCTTCCTCTGCCTTTCCCCTCAGGTGGGGCCGCGCCGTCGAGGCCGAGGCCGGAGGCGCCGCGGGAGCAGCGAGGGCCGCTGGCAGGTGAGAGCTGCGACGAAACGGGCTTCCCCCACACCCCCGGGGAGCCGGGGCGGGGGCTGCGGTCCCCCTCCCCGGGCACCCGGTAGGGTGCCCGGGGAGGGGGACCGCAGCCCCCGCCCCGGCTCCCCGGCTGCCGCCCGCTGCTTTGACCCCAGTGGTGGTTACAGCCAGGCCCGGCCTAACGCAGCACTAGGCCGCCGCCACCCCGGGGCCCTCAGCCCCTGGCAGGGCCCAGGGCAGCACCAGTCCCCCCACCCCCCTCAAACACACAAACACGCACGCACAGGGGAAAAGCCCGGGTTGGCAGCGGGGAGGTTCCCGGGCCTTGAAAGAGGCAGAAAAATCCATTAAAAGTTGATAGAAGTTGCAGCTGTAAAGGCCATCGCCTCAATTTTGAGCAAAACCCGTCATCGTAAGAAGGTGGGGAAGGAAAAAAAGTGAGTGGGCTTTGCCTGAAATCTTCTTCTTTACCTCGTATTTCCTCTTTATTCATGAGTTAATGCTGTCTTCCACCTTGTAGTTAAATGCTTCGTCGGACATTTGCAGTTCTCCTAGTTTTTGTCTCGTATGTTCCTTTTTTTTTTTTTTTTCAAATTNAGGCAGTTAGTACAATTTTCTGCCTACCACTGTAATCATGAGGTAGAAAACTGAGAGGCAAATTAATTAATAGTACGTGTTTTAAAGGCAAAAGGACCCTCTCCCAGTAAAACAACGAAACATACTGTTGTTTTCAGTCATGTTTAGTGATCGTGCCCTGCTCTGTTTCCAGACCTGGCAATTTTAGAGAAGGAGGAAGTACATTCCAGTTACAAAATTAAAAGTTTATAGATAAGTAACTACAGCAAAGTCTCTTTACATTTACCGTATTTTGAATTTTAAATTTAATAATATTATGAGTAAATAAAATACATAGGAAGGCTTTTTGCAATAATTATGTTTCTGGCCTTTCATTTTGGCATCTAATTTCTTGATGGACATTATCTGCTCACAAGTTGCTGTGTACGATTTGCTGTAAAATAACAAAAATATCTTCCTTCAGAAAGCTGCCATTATCGTCAGCTGTCTTCAGAGGTTAGGGGCTCACTTGCCACCTGACTTAGGTCAAACACTTCGTTAGGACCTATAAAGCTTAGCAGCGCTTTACTGGTATCAGCTAGTTTACCACCAAACCAGACAAACTCTGCTTATTTAAAGATAGGAGAGAAAAGCAGATCCTCGTAGCCAAAGATGGAAAAGGCCTGTTAGAGCCTCAAGTACATACGCCTCCTAGACCAGCATTTAATCTCCCCCAAAAGAGGACGTATCAAATATTAAACTAGTACTACTCTTGAGGTTTTTTAAAAGGTCAAGGCATACATTGCTAGGAGCGTGGGGTCAGTGCATGTTAATTTACATCTGTTACTGTACTTAATACAATTATATAAAGGCTAAGGGCCTATGAATAGAATTGCTGCTTAAGGCCTCTGAGCCTCCTGTATTCCTGTCAGTTAAGGGCTGAGAAATACCTCCAACCATCTGTAAAAAATTGCTTTGTGAATATGGGCCTCGTGAAATAATGATTAACACTCTTACCCTCCCCTCCTTCTACCCCCCCCCCCCNCCCCCCCCCCAATTTTTATTAGTATTTGAATCTTTTACAGATCATGTGCACATCAGTTCTCATTCTTTCTCTTTTAAATCTGTTACCACAAATACAATTGGCTGTAATGTTTGCATTAGCTGTGGTATGCTGCCATCTCATTTCTGGCTATAGAGCTCGCCCTAATAAAGGACACACGTAAATTAACTTTTATTTTTATTATTATATTTTCAGGCAAGTTTTGTGGTGGTTGTTTGTGTAGCTTTCAATAACTATCAACTCTTGCTGAAATGCTAGTAGTTTTTAAAAATACTTTTGGAGGGGCTTTTTCTAGAAATTAAAATAAATACCTTTTTGCCTTTATACTACTAGATACAACCCAAGTTCATCGGAGGCAGGTTAATTTGATTAGTGTGAGGCCGCCCCGCCCCCCTCCCCNAAAAAGGACAAAAAGTTATTATTTCTCTCTCTTTCTCTGAAATATTTTATGGGGACTACTCAGGGAATGCTAAGTAGGGTTTGTTGACTCGCTGGCAGTATCCCCACATGTCTGTTTTGCCAAAATATTCCCACTGTTATTATCACCTGTTTAGCATGACCACTGGAACTGCTCCGATAACCAGTAATGCAGTTAGCAGTTCTTACAGCATGGTTAGCTGGCACTGCATTTATCTAACGTAGGGAGTAGAAGAGTGAAAACCCTGATGAAGCTTAATTAGCAGTAGAAGTGGTAGGAAAGGTTAGCAGATTTATGGTACTGTGGACGCGATAAGCAGTCTGGGGCAAAATATAGGGTGTAGCCTTATCAAACTTCAGAGATGAGCACTACAGCAGCCAAATGTAGTCTGAAATGAGACTATGCTGTTTCACTTTAACTTCTGTTTGTAAATATAATCCATTTCCATTTGTAAATATAACCAGGAAAGAGATGCATTTGGACATGAAGCAGTGTTCATGGATGTTGTTTGGAGCAGGGAGAAGTTGTTGCACTTTATTTAAATATGAGCAATTTTCCGTACAAATGACCTAGTATTGTTCAGAACAATACACAGAGGCACAGGGTTGGCCGCACACGTGTGTGCACACATGCACGCAAAATACATATGTATGTGAATATAAAATGGATTTTTTTCTAGCATTTTGTTTTAATTCCAGATAGTCACGCTTCCAAATTTGTAGAAGAGAGTTACAAAACTTGTCCCTGTGAAACTCAAAGTTTCCTCCAAAAAATAAGAAATTACACTTATGTTCAATAACATATTTGATGCTATTGTTTGGATGGGTTTGGAGGAACGATAGAAGGTATTTTATTAATTATTGTATTTGCACATGGAGAAATGCATCACGGTAGCAGCATAACATAAGCCTCATTTCCAATATAGCTTTAGTCTCTGTAGAATCTCCCCAGGACTGGTACGCACCATCCGCTCTGCGTGGTCATGGTATGGCCTGTGACCGGCGTTCCTGTCCCTGTGCAGGTAGCCACTGGCTGAGCTATAAGCACGGTGACAAGGACATGCATTCCGGTACCAGTGCTGGTCACCAGGATGCAGCATTAACCTCCTCAGGAGAAAAGGGAGGATTCCCTTGAGTCCAGCCAGAGGCGAAGCGTGCCCCCTGTGTTTGTGTAACGTTGCCAAGGTATGATGTTGTTAGTCCTAACATCTGAGCACCACGTTTTCCTCTCTCAAGCAGGCGTAGAAGGGAGACATGCATAAGGAGAAGGGAGGTGAATTTGATTTTTCCATTTATTTTATTAGGGGATTCCCCCATCCCCAAAGCTTGTCCCCTGACCGTGACAAATCCCTGTTTTCCTCCCGTTCTCCTTGCTCTCCCATTGCAGCAGCACTGTCTCCCAGGAAGTGGCCAGGCGAACTTCTGAAGGTGCCCCCTTTGCTAGCCAGTGGAGGTACTGAAAGGGTTGTTGTCAACTTCTCCCCACAACTGAAAGTCGCCACTCCACCTAGTTTTTTAAAAAGGGCTCGGAGCAATGTGAGTTTCTAGGCCGAGAATATAGTAAACAATTTGCTAAGAATAAAATCAGGGTGTGCCCGGGAAAATGTGTTCCATCATCCCTTATTTTCAGTGGGCTGTAAGTAAACAGTATGGGATAATGCCATGCGAAATAACGTAAGCTATCATGGGCTTCTGCCTGGGCGGACAAGGTCCAACTGCCTGGGAAACCCGAACATTTTCAGTTTGCCTGCAAACCTTTCTGAAAAAGGGAATTGCAAAAAAAATTCCTTCTGAGAATTTGATTGTTTTAAATGATGCGTTTTCAGAATGAGTGCATGGTTGAAGGAAAAAAATGGAAAGTAGTGGGAAACTGCCGTGGAGAAATTACATCTATTTTTTTGAAGGACGCGATTCTTCCGTTTTCCCTCCTTGAATTATCTGCCCTCACGTGAACAGTTCTACCAGATCGGTGTGGGAGGCAGAAAGCACTGCCGACTCAGGGCCCACCATGCTCTTGAGCTTGTAGCTTTACTGAAGCAAATAAGGTTATTTTCCAATAGAGGAATCGGGACGAGCTCTGAAAAAACATGTGCTGTTGTGCAGCTCGTGGTATTACAGTCCCAACTGTATGGATGTAAGTCAGTGTCTGTGTTGGTGTCCACCCTCAGTACAAGCAAAAGGAGGGAAAGGAGGAAGCGGCCTAGAAGAGAGCGTGTTTGATCTTGTGCTGAGTGAATGCCACATAGTGTCCACTCCGGGGATCAAAAATCTCAGCATTTCCTGGGAGAGGAGTAAAAACAAAAAACGCCAGTTAATTAGGAGAAGAGATGGGATGAAGTGGCCAGCAGCCATGACACTATCGGCTATTTAACCTCAATATACGGAATATATAGTCAGCAGTATTAATTTAACGTAAGTACCGGGAGCTGCGAGCATCCAAACGAAGACACAAAAGCCAACACAGAAACGTATCAATGCCCTTGCCTTTCTCTGTCTGGAAAGCCTGGCTGGGTGACTTGCTAAAACTCCGCGTCTGGCGTAGCTGTCCATGTCCTTAGTGGCAAGCTGATGCCAGGTCTCTATCACTTTCTGGTTTCCTTTCTTTAATTATGTTGTTATATGTTAGTTAATTTTCAGCATGTGTTCCTCTGCTGTTTTGTCACATCAGAGATGGCCAGTGATTTAAGTGAAAAGAAAACCACTAGGAGTAGTGTGGGGAGGAGAGGAGAAATGTACATGAGCTATTTATTTACTAAGAGAATGTGAAGAATCCTGATACACCTGTTACAAGTTCCTGGCTGTGCCAATACGTTTGCCAATTTTGATACAAACAGATACTCATCGCTACTTTGCTGTTTGTTGGTACATCTCCAGTGCAGGGATGGTGCAGTGAGGGGTTCCCCGCCCCGGCACAGTTCTCAGCCCTTGCCGTAGATCTGCTCATGTGGCCTCTTGCTCCTCAGAGAGGCTTCAGCCCACGTGTCCCAAACGGAGGGCCAGGCAGAGTTCCTGGTTGGAAGAGGAATTAAATTTCCTCTCAAGGAGGTAGAAAGAGAGGGACATCCTAAAGTGTGGGGAGAGATAACATGGCTTTGGAGACTGTCGTTTTTTGGCAATGTATTTCGTAATTTTCTTTTCTGTCCAAATCGGGACGTAAGAGGCCAAAAAAAGAAATTAATCAGCACAGTGACACATAGGCTTTTTAAAAAACCTGTCCACTGTTCATTCCCAGACTCACCCTCATCAAAGCAACACCTTGCAGTCACCCTCCTTACCCTCACGGGAACATCTGCTGGGGAAGTATCATATGGCACAGGTAGAGAAATGACTGACTGCAACTCATGATGTGAATGTGGCAAAATAGTTCCTGTTTTTCCTCTTTCAATCTCCTCTCCTTCCCCCCCCCCCCCCCCCCCCCCCCCCCCCCCCNTACTTCTGTTTCATTGTTCGTCCTTCTCCTTTGTCCTGACTCAGGCATACGTGCACTGTCTCTCTGTTTTCCTTTCATTGTGTCTCCCAGATTTTCATCCACCTCTATGGACACCTGTCTCTGGAAAGGGCCCTCAGCTGATTCCCCTGCTACGCTGCTCCTCCCGCCTTGTTTCCTACGATGCACAAGATGAGTGCTCCTGGTGAACACAGGAGTAGAAAACTGGGAGGCAGGGCAGAAGGCAGAGGAGTGAGCCTGAGTCTGAGGAGCCACTTCAGCAGACGTGATCGATAGCTGGGTTGGCCACTGTGTTCTGGCACTTGGATGATCACAAAGTTCATCATGGAGCAGAGGAAGCAGATATGAGGGCTTGTCAATGTAAGTGTGAGAAATCTCCCTCTCGGCTGCGGAGTTTGGTGTTAAGGTTCCTCACCTTAATTGCTTCGTAGGTAAATTAGGGTGTGTGTGTGCTACTGTGCCTGTTGCACAGGGCTGACGTGGACTTTGCAGGCAGTGTGGCTGGATTAGAAATAGATTACCCATCTGCAGTACGTTGCAGACGATGATGGAAATTGCAAGGCATAGAGGAGAGCATGTGCTCCCTGTTTTATGATAAGTTGAGGCAAGCAAGAGTAAGAAGGAAGAATCTACTACACATACCCAGGATTTGTTAACACCTATTCCACATTTTTATATAGAGTTTTGTAAATAATTGTTTGTGTGTGTGTATGTTCATATGCATGCATTTTTATCACGCAGTTGTAGTAAAAGGCCAACCTAACTGAACCAAATAAGAAAAACAGGAACAAGAAAAAAAATCCCAACTTTACGATACTGATTTGTACACTGAACTGTTCTAGTTCATATACTGGCAGATCACCCACATATTTGTCTCTAGGCTTTATTAAGAGGTTGAAGTACTTGGATATAGTGTGACATAAAAGAACAGGGTGTCAGGTCACTAAGCTGAAACATTTGGGAGCTCTGCTCAGCAGGCTTGCAGTATCAGGGATGTTATGTTGAAGTGTGGCCCTAAAAGTTGTCTTGAAGGACCTATGGCAATGACTTCTTAAAGCCCCATGTTTTTATTATTTTTTTTTAAGAGCTATGTTTGTGAGAAGGAACAGAAAAAAAATTTATCTTTTGTTTTTAAATTAAATTAAAAGACTTTATTTTATAGTTAACGTCAGAAAGCCAAATGCAAGTGATTGGTGTTAGTACCTGACAGCAAGGAGGTCAAATAGCTAGGACAGGAAGATAAACAATTAAATTTTAGTTTGGTTTTTTTTTTTTTTTNAAACTGAATGAAATATGAGAATAGAGAGCCTATAAAATGGAATTTATTTTTTTTTTTTTTAGTTTCTCCAAGTGTTCTCTGGTTTTGCTCTTTAAAATAAAATTAGTATCAGAAACTGACATTTTTACATAATAACTTTAAATTTATGCAATAGTTTTAACTTACTATAACAATTCTACAAGGTGCATTTTTTAGTTCTTCTTTAGTTTTTCTTATCCGATATTTGTGAATATGCAAGTCCTTGTATGTGCATGCAGACTATTTTATGGGTGCATGGACAGATGTGTATGTGCACATGTGAACATATCCACAAATACATGTACATGCAAATCCACAGTAGAAACACTAAAGGCAAAACGTGATCCTTTTCTTGATATGTAGGAGTTGTACAAAAATTTAGAGATGGTTTACTGATTCATAGGTTTCACTGTACACTAAGAAAATTATGGTTTATTTCATAAATATTTACTAACTCTTTAAAGCCCTATTCAGTAGTAATTATGCTGAAGTACAGGGCAGACTATTTTATTATATCACAGTTTATGGAGTTGAGGACATTTTAAAAGAAAAAATGTTTATTGGCCTGTGATTGCCTGCATTTCTGCAACTTTTATTCAGTTTTTAACCCCAATTTTAACCATATAGTCAGAAAAACTACTTTCTGATCCAGAAAGGGCTTTCCTCTTCCAAGCAGTCCTCTAACAGGACTTAGCCTGACCACAATAGGGCTCCTCACAGCAGTAAGTGCTGCTCAGAGAAGCAGATGCTTGCAGGGAAAGGCCTTTTGTCTTGCACTACTGCATCTGAGATTTTTTTTCCCTACCTTTTCACAATGGGTAAAAATACCTTGATTGTGTTGAAAATCAAGCTTTTGCTGAATTTTGCTTTACTTTTAATTGTCCAGGTGCAGAAGTGGGATAAAGACCTTCCAGCCCTCGCTGAAGGATCCTGGTTTCTGTGATTTTCTATTTGTTGTAATTTTGAACAGTTTCTATAGGATGTAGTTCTGGTACTGTGTGACTGTTCACATGTTTAGTAAACCTATTAGCAATAGATATTCTGTCTTTATTAATTCCCTGCCCCATGCTACATCTACTCCAGGGCAGAGGGACTATTCAAAGCCTGACAGGAATATTTAGTTTTCCAGGTCTGCTCAGGCTGTCAAAAGATGAGAGTGGGGGTATTTTTTTATTATTTTTTTTTTAACACTAACAATTATTGCCTGGCAACTGAACAGAGACCTTCAAAACTTGTATCACACAAACCATTGGTACCTTGTTTGTTAGCTTGCTTGCTTGTTTCCTTCTCTGATTATTCATAGTTAAACTAGGCCTTTCTCAATGTAATGGGTTTTAAAAATACATGTGTAATGCAGCTGCCAAACTGAGAATGGAGATCTTGCAGTTTAGCACTCAGTAAACAAAATGTGACCAAGTACTTCCATGCCAATAGGTTAAAAGATTCCCAAATGAACAGGAGTGCTGAAACCCTTGTAACCTGCTATACTATATCTTTTTGCATAAGACCTTCATTTACTCTCCTATATGGTTCCTGAGAATATGGAGTCAGTTCTGTTCCTACAGTGAGGCCATTAGCAAAGCTCCTTTAGACTTGTATATAAAAAGTACTGGTTACAAAGTGATAATTTTTTATTCTGAAGTTGTTATTTGACCTCTTCTTTTGAGGCACATTCATCCTTTTCATTTATTTTGTTCAGTTGATATGTATTTATATACAGTAGAAACATAATGATTTAGCTATTTTATTTGCTGCCCAAATTTAAGCAGATATTACATGCAAGGAAGGCAATCTTGGAAAAAAATCAGGAAAATCTGATGAGATTGAAATGGAAGAAAACATTGTTCTGCATAAAATAACATTTATTGCATTTCATCTTTATTTTTTTCTTTTCACGTTAATTTGGGTGTTCTGATCTACAAAAGACCAGAGTCTGTCTGCTGCCTTCCCCCCCGCCAATCATGTATCACCCGTTAAACACTACTGAACTCACTGGTACCACATAAGCATGCCCCCCTCGTATTCCCCACACTCCATATGTGAAATTTTAGCTAGCACTGTCCCAATTAAATAATGGTCATTGTTTTCACACTTACTAAACTAAATCAGTCTCTTGATTTATTCCTGTTAAAGGAATTTCTTGTATAAATTTGAACCAGTGTAGTAGGACTCCGTATGTGGGGGACTGGGTATATGTGCATATATGTAGGCATATGTGCATTAAAAAACAGGAAAAGTATAGTAACTGAAAATAATAAATATAATCAAATGAATCTGTCCTCAGTTCATTTGTTTATAAGGTATTTGGGTAGGCTAATAGAATTTTAAGTTGTTCATGAAACTGCAGTATAGTTCTATATAGTGAAACACTTATTCTGGAGAGGGATTTCACAAATTTATTGCTGTTCCAATAGTTGCTTTGAAAATGTGTTTGAATGTATGTGTCTATAAGGTGCATACTGCTCACCTAGTTTAACCAAATCTGATCCAAACCCCACTGAAATTAAGGGCTATTTTTTCACTGAATAGGAATTGTATCAGTGTCTTTAGTAGCCTCGTTTATTTGAGGGAAACAGCTGTCATGATTTCTGTGTGTGTATGTGGGCCCCTGTAGCCATATATATTTTACCCATCTATCTGTCCATATACAAAACACATATGTTTTGTGTAGTTCTTACTGTGGCTTTGTGCATGCATTAGGTAGACACGTGCATGAGCTTGTACATGAGAAGAATTGTGTGACAGGGGTTTCCTCTTTATGCACAAGTATATATTATTTTTTTTTATATCTAGGGGAATAGACATCATCTAGACTTCAATGGGAAAAACAGCAGATTAATTTTTGCTGCTTTTTTTCCATTTTAATTTGTCCTTGAAGGTCAAAATTATTTTGGTGATCACTTCATGTCACGATTTTTATTTGGAAACAGACTGTAATGTCTCTGGCACAGGGACTGAGAAGTCATGAACACGTATCTGAAGTGTCTAACACACCAAAGGAGATTTTTTTTTTTTTCTTTTTTCTCTGTAGTGTTAAAGCAACTGTGGGCCAAATCCTCCTGCTTGCTTTATTATCCAGATTTTTCTAACAAAGCCCACTTACTTAATTACAGAGCTAAAAATACCAGTTGCTTTCATAGGTGGGCTTTTGCATCTGTATGTATCATAGACATGACATCAAATAGTTGTTCATTGATTTAGAATGCTTTTATTTATTGGCTTGCCTTTCCCTGCTGGCTAGTTTAGGAGCCTAACCTCAGACAAGCAAGTTTGAAATTTTAGGCCATTGTTTTTTAACCTTATGGATAGTCCCCAAACTATACAGCACTTATTTCTGTATCAGCTTTAAGAATAAATGTATATAGGATCTAAAAATTATGAGCTATTACTTTCTGGTATCCAAAAGGTGACCACAGTTAGGTCTAATGGAGTTTCAGGAAAAGGTGTCAAGAAGGAATCCAGTCAAGTTGCTCTTGGCCACTTCTAGCAGCCCTAAACAGTATGGAATTTAAATAACAGAATTTCAGTGGAGCAAATAGAAGATCTGGCATCTAAGGGAATTCTGAGAGGTGCAAATTGTGCTAATAGAGCATGATGAAACGTGCCCATTTGGTCATCTAGGCATCAGCCTCGGATGGAACCAATCTGTGCAGTCAGTCCTCCACCCTCTCAGGCCAGCAGATGCGTAAGGCTGTGGCAGCGTGTCCGACCGGGTGACTGGGTAGGAGGGGGGATGTGCACCATCATGCCAAAGCCACCTTCTTGGTGCGTGTGCCCTGCTGTAGCCACGGCACCAGGTCGTGCTCTGCGGGTCTACCAGCAGTGCTAGCTTAGCCTGTTAGAACATCTGGGTCAAAATAAAAATGGAATACAATTGGTCCTGACCTTTTGTCCCAAATTGTTTTTAACTTAGTGGGCTTTAGTCTGGTAAACTGGGAGGTGTGTAAGATGTGTGAAGTCCCTTGGAGTTGCGGTGGCCAATACCAGTCAGTTGAGCCAGCAGCCTGCCTCAGTGCCTGCAGTGGCAAGGCTCGAGCTAGTCTGCCTATGAGGAGGAGTAAAAATGAAGCAAACTGAACGCTAAAAATGTAGGAAGGAAACTTGAACACAAAAAAAATACCAAAAATAGTTGGGGGCTCTTTTTGAAATTAGAAGTTCTGGACGCATGATGAATGCAGGCTTGGCTTCTTATTCGAAGGAATATTTGTAATAGCTTTGTTTTATTTATTATAAAGTTAGGCAGCATTGTAATGGAGACTTGGAGGATGTTTTAAAATAGTTGCTTAAGAAGCACGTTTGCCTAGAAGTAAGCCTTAATGAAAGCTTTACTTTGTATATGCTTATTCAAGGGTCCAGTATGTGAGTAAGAAAATGTTTTGTAGGGAAAAAAAAAAAAAAGATAAGTATGTCTGTTAGGCATGATAGAGATTCCAAGCCCATGTGTGTAAAGGCCAAATACAGCTCACTTTCTTTACATTATTTACCATAGTCCTGTTTCCAGTAAATGAAAGTATTTATCTGAGTGGCCAGAGCAGAAACTGGTATTAAAAATTAGCCATAAGTATTATTCCTTTGCATCCCTTGGAAAAAAAAATAATCCACATTTATAATGAAGCAAAGAACAAACAAAATTTAAAACTTTACTGTGTCTTTCTTACTATAGCTAGTCAGGGCGTTATTGATATAAAGTGCATAATGACTGCTACAGCTAATAAAGCAAAAACTAATTGCACATTTAGGTAACAGTCAAATCCATATTACTCTGTCCCATGAATCTAGTCCTATTACATGTAAGCAGGATCTAGCCCGTTGGCTTCAGAAGGGCAATTCAGATACATAAAGAAAGCATGTTTTGGCGCAGTCATATGCAAACAAAAGTCTCCCGCCCATTTACAACCACAAAGCAGGTTTAGGATGAATTTTTTATATGAATGTAACCCAAAGTAGGAAGGAAAAATAACTCCATTGAGGTAGTAGTGAAAGCTAAATGTTAAACAAGCTTGGATCAGGAAAAAAAAAATTTGTCAGAGCAGCATACTGCCATTTTATCACTCTGTCATCTGTTAATATAAATGTTATTAAATAAATATGAATATTAAAAATAAATGTTAATCCTCTCTTTATATTAACTTCATAGTAACAGTAATCTCCCTTTTTTTTTAATTTTGACATTAAAAATATAAACAACTTTTGCTGTTGAGAACAAAGGCTGGAGATTTTTTTTTCTCCATTTAAACTTCTGATTAACAATTTATTTACTTGTCACTTATTGTTGACCATCCCAGTCATTGCTTTTTATTTGATATTTTACTTGATGTTTCTTTCTGGGTGGTATATGCAGCAGGTTTTAATTTCTGTATGATTCTAATCCTCTATTTCTACGTATGTTACTAATATTTTCCTTAGAAATGTCTTGTGTTTCAAATGAGAATTTCCCCTCTGTAACTTTACATTTATATTGCAAAACACTAAATATTCTATACTGAAGTTTTCTTATTTTGAGCAGTCACTGTTTGGGATAGTCTTTCTTGCAAGCTTGGGGATTCAGGTTTGAGGCTATAAACACTTCTGTACGTATGAGTAAGTCTAATTTTGTGAGTAGTCTAAGCCAGCAGGGCTCCTCAAACAAGTGCGTGTTTGCAGGCTTGGGACCTGCGAATATTTGGATGGAGGAGAAGACAGGGAAGGGCTACAGATACTAAGTTTTATTTTTAATAACATATGCCTGCCAGGATCATCAAGAAATATGACATTATATTTCATGAAATTGGCTGGATTGTTTGGGACACATAACACATAAATGAAACTGTTTGCTTAATTTGGTAACATAAGATAAAGTTAACTTGAATACCTGATATCTTAATCAAATCTAATCAATGTGATTGTTGAGACCTTTGGTTCTTGTTTAGTTAAATTTATAGGTAACATTCTAACATCTAGAAATCTTCCCATCCAATGATACCTGGTTGAAAAATTTGCAAAAGCAGGCATCAGTCTCTCAAATTTGTGGGGGGTCAAAAGGCTTATTAAAGATGCTATTAGATTAACAGCTTTTTATTTTATATATATGTTTTTATAGTTGCTGTGTTTTTTCACTAAGATTTTTTTTCTGGTTAGTTAGGTTTTTTTCCCCCTTCACCCCATCCCTTCCAAACTGAAGCCACAAATTAAAAACCAGCTAAGGAAAAGCTACATGCCTGGTTCTTGATACTGCTCCTACTGAATTTAATGGGATCAGTACCAGTTTTAGAGATGAGGGGTATGGTGTAAAAGCAGAAGGACAGAGGTGCGTATAAAGAGTATTTCACAACTTGGAGAATATTTATAACGTAGTCAGAAGCTTGTGCAATGAGAGAAAAGGGATCTGAGGACATAGTCAATGGTAAATAAGGAGGCCAGAAAAATCAGTGTTTTAGAAGCCATGTTTGCAAGTGTGACAAATATATCTATCTAGGAAAGGGCAATTAAGTTTTTAAACAATATTATTTTTACAGTCGTGAAAATTAAGGAAAACTCTGAGGGTCAAATTCTGCCCTTAGGTGTATTCCTATATTGCTTGTTGACATTGAGAGGGAAGATTTTAGCATTTCACATCTGACTTGGAACCAAAACAAAAATCCTATTTTCAGATGACTCTGGAGTGACTTCCAGATCAGAGGATCCCAAATTCATCTGCCAACGTATAGAAATATGATTTCATCAGGCAGTGAGAGCAGTCTCTTTGGAGACAAACATGATAACTACACAGCAATTACAAATGGCAATTTTGGCTTTTACAGGAAAGAGGGAATTTGCTTGTATGTAGAACTTCATACTACAGATGACTCTCTCCGCTAAAAGGAGTGACAGCAATTCCACACGTCGCTCCCTCTTCAAACTTCTTCATAATGGCTTTTCTCCTCCATCCTGTAAATATGACTAGCCCAAATGAATTGCTAGGTTCTGTGATTCAAATAGAGCATTAATAAGCAGGACTTCCAAGTTCTCCTCCAGGCTCCACCAGCTTTTCAGTATAACCCTGGACAGACAGGGGGGTTTTCAAATGGTATGTAGTATTTACATGAGACATGTTTCAGCAAAATGGAGGCTTCAACAAACAGGCATGGTTTTGGGTAGCTGATCCTAGGCAGCTGGTTACTGAATTGTGGAAATTGGCACACCCTCATTTATTCTACTTTGTTCACTTCTCTTATGAGTGTAGCTTGGTGATCCCATCTGAATGGCCTGGTTGCTGATAGATTCTGAAGGTTCCTGTCTGGAATAGTCATTTGCTCCCTCTCCATTGTTAAAAATTACTGAGAAGATGAAATAAGGCAGCCTGCCGTGTCAGAAGGCTATGTACAAAGATAGGTAGAAAGGTTTTGGTGGGTCTTCCCAAACCACACTGACCAGAAATTAACTGTCCTTTTTTATCTGGCAGACCTCAGCAATGTCAACACTTAGTTTTTCTCAGCTGTCTTCACAGGACCCAGCTAAGCTGCCTATGATGTTTCTTGGCCCTTTGAAGGTGGCGGTCATAAAATCTTTGATTCTCATTTGTCTTGCAAAACATTTTATTTATGTAGCTATTGACATATACAACAGTCTTAACACCCAAACACTCTCCAAATTAAAAGTTCTTGTCTCCTTGCTGTCAGTCAGGATCAGCTTCCTGAAGACCAGCAATGGGTATGTCCCTGTTAACTTTCACCAGGAAAAACAGGGAAAGGAGCATTGCCTGAATGTCTTGCATACCGTAGCACCAGAAGTGACAAAGCTGATTTCCAGAGGTTGTTTCATGCTTTGCTGCAAGTTTTGATGGCTGCTTCTCCTGCAGTTGGGACATTCATAACTAGCCTCTCCCGTGTGGATTCTCTGGTGCCTCATAAGGCATGCACACACAGTGCAGCCTTTCTCTCCAACCTGGGAAACTTACAGGTCTCTCTAGTCTTCGTGGCCACCTGCTTCCACAAAACTTGTAGGAACTTAATTATAATTGAGGCCTGTATCTGTGTGCTAGGTCTGACTACAGACTAGCAATGCAGTCAACAGTTATTGAACACTCTGATGGTCACTTTCTGTCTTTTACATGCACACGTACACACACATACACGTACACACACACAGCATGATCACAAGCCTTGTTGCCATAGGAAACCAGGCTAAAAACAAGCAAGGTCAGAAGGCATGAGCTCATTGTTTTTCCTTTCTAGCTCCTTTTTAAAACTGGTTGCACAGGCTTTTTTTAATTCATTAGATCAGATGTGTTATCGCGTGCTAGGTAATGGAAATCCTACTGCATGCTAGGCTCTGTTCTGCATGACACTGTGGTGTCCATCGTGGAGTTTGTCTTGTTGCCATCTTTGTCGGGCCTTAGCTCATTCCCTAGTCATTCTCTACTTGATTCGGTAGTCATCCTTGGTGCATTGGCTTGCAGGTTTCCTTCCTAGTCCCCTGCTTATTGTTGAGAATATCTCCCATAATCACTTTGATCTCACTGCAGAGTCTTGCCCACCTTGAAAAAAGTAGCAGCATCACAGGAACAAGTGATATTCTCAAACGGACTTCAGTGGGCTGCACTGTTTGCATAAAAGCACAAAGCGGTTTGTCGGTGGTTAAATATTAAGGAAATCGCTAGTCTGGTTAGGACTAACTCAACCACTGTCATCTTTGCTTTGGTATAAATATGTATAGTGCATTATGGCTAAACCTTTATAACAGAGAGGTGCTTATGCTGCCTAGCATTTGTGGATGTGAACCACATTCATCCTGTGACCAAGGTGATGGCCAGCCACCCCTCCAAACTGATGTGTTGGTGACAGATGGAGAAGCAGGCTCTGCTGTCAGTTTGAGCAGCTGCTGTAAGTGCCACCAGCTGGCAAACCCTCCCTTTCCTCACCGCAGACCATGTTCTCTACCTTTGAGGGTATTGCAGGCTGCGGAACTAACCCTGGGCAGGATATCATATGGATACCAGAGGCCCCTTGTCTGCAGACATTGATTACTTTTGTGGTCTTTTATATAGGAATCACGGAATTTTCAGAGTTGGAAGGGACCTCTAGAGATCCTCTAGTCCAACTCCCCTGCTAAAGCAGGATAGCCTAGAGCGCATTACTCAGGACTGCATCCAGGCGGGTCTTGAAAATCTCCAGAGAAAGGGACCCTATGACCTCCCTGGGCAGCCTGTTCCAGTGCTCTGTCACCATAACCGTGAAGAAGTTTTTTCTTGTGTTTGAATGGAACTTCCTATGTTCCAATGTGTGCCTGTTGCCTCTCGTCCTGTCACTGGGAACCACTGAAAAGCATCTGGCTCCATCCTCCTTCAACCCACCTTTTAGATACTCATAAACAATAATAAGGTCTCCCCTCAGCTTTCTCTTCTCCAGGCTAGAGTCCCAGCTCTCTCAGCCTTTCAAGACTTACAGGTGGGCACTTTTAACTTCTTGCAAGGGTGGGGTGACTGTGACCAGAGGAATGTCAGGTTAGTGAAAACAGAGGCATGCAACTGCAAAATTTGAAGAACAACTCTCCATAGGGAAAATGAAAGCCATACTTTTGGTAGCTGTTCACGTATAACCCTTCTTCCTTTGCCCCCCCCTTGTACAGCAGCACAAATGTCTGCTTTTTTGACCAACATGGTTACTTGCAGAGACTTATTTTCCTTTTCAGCATGAATTGTTGCATTCTCTTCCATCTTCTTCTTCTAGCAAATATAATTACAAAGTACAAACCATAAGGAGCACGAATACATCTGGGTATGAATGTGTAAAACAGCTTAATTAGTGATAAAGCGTAGTACGTATCCCTCTATCTCATGTAAACATTAAATTAAGGTGCCTACAAATGGGCAGTTATTTGGACATATATTTATCATGAAACGGTAAATCAACAGTTTTGTTTTCCTTATAACTGTTTTAGAAATTCAGAAACTGTAGACCTACTTGGTTATGACTGCCTGTCCCCGTGGCCAGGGTAGGCTTGTTTCTTGCTTATAGTTGTCCACGCTTTCACCTGTACTTGCTCTTATAGAAGTTCTGTTCTTGGGTAAAATCAGAGAAATTTCAGCCTTCCAAAATATTTCCTCTTGTCCGGGATGGATGGTCTTGTCTTGTCTGGATGGTCTTTCACGTCAGTGGATGGAAATTATATATTAGCTGTACATATTGTTTATTAGTGATTCCTTTGCCTTCTAACTCCCTACTTGGATTGGTTAGCCTTTTAACCTATTGACGATTAGTAAATCCCAGTGGCACATAGGTCCTATCTGCATTTCTGCATCATCTTTCTCAGGGTTTGTCAGTGCTGCAGAGACAGAGCACCTGAAGTCATTCAGCAGCGGCCTCTAACTACCTCAGTTTTATTGGGCCTTCTAGGGACAAAAGCTCTTCTCAGCAGCAAGGGTTTATTGGGGAGTGGAAGGCCTGCTACAGTCATGGTGGGAAATTGTAAAACTTGGGTGTATTTCTGGCCACCAACAAGAGCACAGAAAACCTGTTTTCTGAAACTCTCTTTCACCACCTGGTCACCAGCTTCCCTAGAACCATATCGCTATCTGTACTAGTTGCATACATGCGGTTTGGGCTGTTGCTGGTGCTGAGCCATGAAACATTTGTAGTTCGGGACCTGTGTTCTGGTTGATGTTATCATATCAGCAGAGAAAGGAACTACTAGAATGCAGTTATTTTCAAGAGCCATCTAGGAGATTAGAGTTGCCACAGAGTGTGTGCCTATCTCCCTGCGTGTCTTAAATCCTGGGCACATAGCTTTAAAATCCTTAAAGAAAAGGGATCTGGCAGTTCACTGAGAGATATCTCAGAGCTGGCACCATGTATCTTGAAGGCTCGCATCACTGGCTGTGTCCATGCTAGTAAATTAAACACATCCTGGACCGTTCTCTGGCATTGAGGTCAACTGGCACAAAATAGTCAGCATCTGTACTATTAAGTTGTCTTGAACTCCAAGACAGGACAGCCATATGCAAAATGCCTATTGATAACACTCCCTGGCTCGTGATAGCTCCCAGCCCACACCCAGGAGCCGTTTGGGAGAGTGCTGTTTGGCCCCGGCCTCAGCCATGCCAGGGATCTTCTAGAAACTGGAGAAGAGGTGCCAGCGGTAGTGTCCCTGGCACCATTTAATGTTTCAGAGGAGGTGTAGCCAGCAGTCTTGCAGGTGACTGAGCCTTTGCCACAGCAACAAGATGGAAGGGTTGATCCTTTTCACAAGGGCTGCAATTCCCTCTCTTTGTCAATCCCTTTGTCTTCTCTCTCAAACCTGAGATTTTATTCTGATTAATGCTGGAATGACTTACTATTTTCAGCTGTTTAATAGTTTGCTGTTGTGATTGTATTTGATTGTGTTTGAATTTCTATCTCCCCAAGGATAGGGAAAGGGATTCTATAAATATTATTTGATTTAATTAATAAATGTCAGCTTCTTTTGTAATGTAGTAGGGGAGTGAGGCTATGCACTGGGAGAATGACCGGTAAGGACAGAAAGGCATTTCTCTTTGTACTCCTGTAGCACCTTTGCCATAGTCCCTGTGCCACTGTTGCCAGAAACTCTAATGCCACTGCAAAGGACATTGTCTATTACGAAAATCTTTGCTAAAGCCCCAAGGTATCAACGGCAGATAATAAATCACTTAATACCTTCTCAGGTGTTTTTTTGTAATTCATAGTTTGCTGCCATGATCCATAGAAACCCCGTGGTACAGATCATACTGAAAGGATGCACTTGGTCAACACGTTTTTCTTGATTTGGGCATTCAGACTCTCTTGATCCCTTGTAGGCTCTTCAGCAGAAGATGATCATGATTATTTTGTGTCAGTATAGTCTTCCAAGGCACATCTTCTTTCTGAAATGTCTTCTGTAGCCTGATGTAAGCCCTGGTTGAATTTGGCCAGGCGTGTTGATAGGGCTTCTGCGCACTGCGTCAGACCATTTGTCAGCAGTGGTCTAGGAGGCATACTGTTAGCCAGGGAGAAGTGGTTTCCTTTTGCTGATTATTTGGTTAACTGAGAAGACTTTAAATTTCTTGTTAATAATATTTTACAAATCTGCAGGTAAAAATACAAATTAAAAGATTTTAATCAAATGCTGATATGTCTTGGGGCAAATTAGTGACAATACAGTGCCATGTAGATTTATGGCAGTCTATTAAGGTTGTGCCTACATTCTCAAACTGGTGTATGTATTCCTAGAGCTGTGTTGGATAAGTAAATAAAATGTCTTTGGTATTTTTGCCGTTCTGGGACATTCTGTTTGATAGTTGGGTGAAATATTCTGTGGGCCAAATGCTGTTTACTTAACTCATGGGAGCTAGTCTGCTTATTTCAATGAGTTAGCAAAGCAAACTGGCTTTTGTTGTTTGGAAACTATTCAGAAAGCTGCACTATATTTTCACTGAGGATCCTCCACTAATGTGGATGCTGTGATATGCTTAAATCAATGGGAAACCTGTGGGAAAGTCAGAAGGTATGGCACTGAGTTTGCAATGTTTTAGGATTTACAAACAAATCCTTGGAGGGGGGTCATGCATGGGGCAGATTGGATCAAAGTCTAATACACTCCAAATGGCATTAAGTAATATCCATGGCTATTTCTTACCCTGTGATGTATATATGGGGCTCCTGTGGAGAGAAGAAGCCATGCATATACAGCACTGGAATTATTACGTTCTAAACTAGGGATTTCAGAGTAGTTTTAACAAATGTTCTATTCATCTGTAAAATCTGGAAATGTATTCTGTCAATGGAGGTTAGTACATAAAGACTGATGACTGTTGAAAAAAATTTGTGAACTTTTGTTTGAATATAACTATTTGTTTTGATGGTAATTGAGGCAATTCCTTCACTTTCCACAAACATTCATTAGAGTGATATTCTGTAGAAAAACTGTCACATGCAATGATGCATTTCTGTATCCATATGAATGCCTGAACTGGAAGTCTGCGTGCAGCTCTTAGGAAAGCCTTTGATGGGTTGTAAATTTACCAACCAAGGGTAAAAAAAATGATGTCAGGTGATTTGGGTGACCAACAACTCCTATAAATACTAATCTATGAGTGGTGAATTCCTAAAATACACAAAGCAGTCATTTTAGTGAATAGCTTGTGAGCAGTCTCATGGGCAGAAATATGTTGGCAATTACTCATTCAATAATTTGTGAAAAAATATGTCTGCTTATTGAAATTTTGTTAAAAAAAAAAAAAAAGATAAATCTCACAAATGCATTGCGGGAAATATCTTGCCAGGTAACATGAATCCACTTAGAAATATCTAACCTTCTGAACTTCTGATATTCCTTATCAGAAGAGGTCTGTCTAGATGTACAGACCCTACTAGTTCCCGGAACAGAAGAAACGTAACCCCAGAGTTGTGACGCAATTTGAAAAAAAACCTCAAACCTATATTGGTGGCTTGGTCCCAATCTGAAATTTGCAGCTGGCTGGTTTTCTTAAACAAAATTTCAAATTCTTATACTTGGATGTATAAAAAAATACAAAAGGATCGCTATTTGAGCTTTGAAACAAAATTAGCTTCTAAAGGCTGTTATGCATCTGCATTAGGGATTCTAGTATATATTTGAAAAAGCAGTTATTGGCAGCCATTAGTTTAAACACCTCTGCTGACCACATAAGGCGTGGAGGTAGATCCAGAACAGTTTATAGGTCATGATCTGTGATCTGCTGCAGCTATAACATTTATGAAGGCCCATTCCTGCATCATTCCCTTCTCATGGGCCATCAGGAATATCAGTTCTCCCATGCTGCTCCTCTGTGACATGCTTTAGAGGTTCGAAGGAGGTTGATTTTCTGTGGCTCCTTCTTCCTTTTATGTCTTTGCTGAAACTCCCAACAAGGAAGGTCATTTTTAAGAGTATATTTTTGTGACATGGACATGCAACATGAATTGAGACTGACAGATTCATTTCATGCAGGATACATGAATAGTGCTAGCAACTTGTGGTCCGTATGTGCCTGTACTGATTTCAGATCGGTAGCTTAGCAGGCATAGCTACTTCCAATTTCAGTTTTTTCAAGGTTATTTGTACCATTTCAGCCTCAGCTCAGTAGCAACTCGACAACAGATCCCATCATGTATAGACATGGAGCCTTTCATGTATTCCTTCTCTCTTTTTTTTTTTTAATATGGTTTGCTGACACAATTTTTTAATTTTTTACAATTTTCTAATTAAAATCCAGTTCCTAAAGCACTCATATTACTAAAATCATTTCATACTTTACTAAAACTTCTTCTGGTTCTCAAGTATGCAATGACTACTATAGCATAGTCAAACCAATGTCCTCCTGTTATAATTTGATGGTAAATCAGCATTAAAATGACTTTGTGTTGTCTGCCCATCTGTCAAAATATTCCAAAAGCAATTTATGATGTTAACAAATTTTGTTTTTATATTTTATACAGTTAAAAAGTATGGAGACTTTTGAAACCCTTCGCATTCAAGGCCAGTTAAACGAACATACAGCAAAAAACACATTCTGCAATAGGTACCTCACCAATAATTTGTTTGTCTGTCCATTGCGTCTGTCTTGCCATGGAAATAATAGTTAAAAGGGGCAAACAAGTGAAGTGTTTCTAGTTTTAGATTCTTTTTAGAAATAAAACAACTGAAGATGGGTAGAGATACTTCATTGAACTTTTTCCTGAAAAATACAATGCTTTTGCATATATTTTTGGATTTCAGCTTTCTTCTGAATGTTTGCTATCCAAAACAAAACAGGACTTTTCTAGTACACAGGAATTAAAAAATGAAAACTAACAAGTACTAGAAAATGAATCTTGTTCTTTGTAGATTGGTGACCTGTAGTGCAATGCAAAACGCAAATGATGACCCGAGAGTCAGAGAGATTGAAAAGAGTGACAAAATTTATTACAAAATGATTCCTGAAATTGCTAAGGAATCTGTGTTTTGAAGCAGCCATGTGCCTTTAAGCCTGTCATGATTCGTTTCAACTTTTTTTTTTTTTTTTTTTTTTTTTTTNGAATTAAGCATTCCCAGCAACTCTGGTAACGGTGAAGTGGCTGGCCTGAGATACCCAACGTTTTGTCCCAGCCCTTCTCTCTGCATGACACATGTTAGTACACCTAGCCCTGTTATCAAGTGTCCCTCTCATTCTGGCCCCATTCTCCTTTCAGTCAATGGGAATTACAGTGTAGGTTTCTGGGAGAACAGGGGCTGGCCTTCTTCCTCAGGATTTCTTTCCTCAATAAAACAATGACTTTGCACATTGCCTGATTGGTTTGGGGGACTGTTTATGGTAACTACTTGAGTTCAACGGTGTTTTTGTATTTTCTTTTATTGTTGGTAATTTGAATTTATTTTAAAAAGGGGAATTAAATTACCCGTACAGGAAGATGTTGATGCAAATTTCCTAACTGCTAAGATAATAAGATCGAAATTAGGAGCATGTACATATCTTCAAGAAGCATCAAAAATACATAACTACAATTTAGGGACCTTAGAAATATTTCAGTTTTAACAGAAATGTGATTCCTTGACTTGCTTAGTTCAAGTCTTTTTTTTAAATGCCATGACCAAGACTGAAAAGCTCTTTGCTTCCTCAGTGATTCAGCAGGATTGTGTTGAACCCTTCCCAAGAACAACATCCTGCAACAGACTTCTCCCCACTTTCTCCAGATCATCTCAAAGACTCCCCAGACCAAGCACTGAGAGAATTATGCTTTACAGTTCATTCCACCATATAATTTTTTTTATAATTTTACCTGGAAATTTCGTGGGGGAGTTCAGCCAGCAAAACTTATGCTATGGAAGAGTTATACTACCACGCATGCACCTGCAATTATTTTACAGCTCAAGAAGCCTAAAGTCCATCTCCAAGACTAGCACTTTTTTAACCAATCAAAGGCTTAAAAAATATAGCACATCTATTCTTTTTCTCCTTTTGTGTACAGCTAACAGTGCATATTCAACCCAAAGGATCTCGCAGTGCTTTACAAATGACATATGTACAGGAATTCCTTCCACACTGAAATGCCCAGGCTTAGAGGGTGGGCTGCAGCCAAGAAAATAATCAGCTTATAGCACACTGCATAATGTGTGTGAACTGCACAACGTGAGTAAGGATAATTCTGGCCAAGGGCATATCAGACAGTACATCTCACCAGTGCATCCTGCTGGAAAAGACTAATATTTAAAAGCTATATTAAAAATAAAAAAACATCAACAACATTGTTCATTGACAGTCAATATGATCCATTAAGTTTTTCTTTTTCTTTCTATAGGTATATATATTTTTAATATACATCCATACAGTTGAAGTGTTGATTTATCATTGGCATCCCTAAAACTTGTCTGTTTTCACAACTAATTTCTTTTAAGCACCAAGTTTTAATAACTGATGATAAAGGGAACTAGAAGAAACTTGACTTCCACATCTGAGAGGACAGTATACATCTATATTAACTCATGATATTGACTTAGAGCTCAAAGGACCAACCCATACAGAGACTGTCTAGTATAAACTGTGAGCTAGACAGTGAAATGTGTGTGTGCATTTATTTTTGAAATACTACAGCACCTACTGCCTGATTCTTGTCACTTATATAGTGCTGCCAGCTTGGAGATCCCCAAACATTTAACCAACATTATTGAGGAATAATCCCATTTAAATTAAAAAAGAAGGAAAAAAAACTCCAACAAAACCTAAAGTTTTTTTCCCCGTTTAACAAATGAGAAACCATCAAACAGTTATATGATATGGCTTTACCAATAATGCACAGTGAGCTATAAATTAATACTTACTGTCAAAAGTGAGTTCCATAACTATACCTACCAAGCTCTTTCTCTGGCTGGGCGTATCCTTCAGATTGCTTTTGGGGTAGAGGCAGCCAGTTGTTATGGGACTGTACGACCCTATCATAGTGGGACTAAATGTGGTTGTCATGTAGGCAGTTTTAGTGTCGTCTAGTAATTATAAGGACAGCAATGCTCGTAATCACTCCAGTGGTACCGGAGTCTTCTATTACAGAAGTCTTTTCATAGGAGACCTTCAATAAATACTCCAGTGTCTCAGGGAGAAAAATACGTTGACTACTACCTTGACCTTCCTACCAGCATGAGGAAATGGGGCATTGTTAACCTTCATCTTCACCATAATTCCTGCTTTCTAGATAATTTAACTTCGCTTCTCTAAGGTGTTTCCCTTGCTTTCTCTTCTCCTTTCATTCTACCCATCTCCACACTGACTCCCAGGATGTCTCTATTCTCAAAATGATTACACCAAGTCTCAGTTAATTTTGCTATTCAGGTACTGTCTTTTTCTGCAGATTCCTCAGGACAGATTTCTTCTGCAAGTCCTTTCAGAGGAGATCTACCAGTGAAATGTCAATGATAACAGGTTGAAAAGGATGATAAAATAAAATGGCAAGGAATATGTGGAACCAAACAGCAACCACTGGCTGTCTTCTGCAGAAAACCCTTGCATCACCCAAGCATTCCCACTTTATTTCTCCCCTTTCCTCATGCCCCCTAAGGTATGTTTTGGATTAGTCTAATTTAGAACATTAGCTTCTCAGCAACAGAATTTTTTTTATATTTTTGCCTGTTCTGGCTATATGTATGTATTGCATCGTATCAGTAAAAACAGGAAAGGCATCAGCACAGTTCCTTTAGCTCAAATTTGTGCATACTAACCAAGGGATTAATTATTTCTGCTCCTCCATGCTTTGATTTTCAAGTTGGATAATTCATGACAAGGCTGCAAGGTGGAAAGCCATACTTTGGAATAAACCTTGAAGGACTAGAGTGAAATGGGGGAAGATGATCTTTATAAATACAATCCAATATTATTTAATAGCTGATATTTTTGCTTCTCTCATCCCACTTGCTGCTGAAGAATACAAGCAGCTCATAAAGAGAGAGAGACATACTTGATGGTAAAAAACAGCTGATTTTTTTTTCTGAAAAATAGGGACTTCTCTCTGGAATGTAAGTAAGTGGTGGTATGTACACACTGAAGTGTGCCTTCATTTATTGTAATTGGTGTCTTTGAAACATTATGTGTACACAGTCTCTCTATGCAAGAAAAAAATGAATAAAAAAGATGGTTCAAACTCAAATAAAATTCGAGACTGATTTGGGCTGAGAGTAATACGAGAATGTGTACACAGGATGCAAATGCCTACATAATGTGTATGCTGTCTGAATGTAACCGTTCACGTGTTCTCTCCCTGTGTGTCTGCGCATGTGCACTTAGCTTTTTTAATATTTGTATGTGTTTATGTCAAATAGTTGTTTGTGTATTTTTGTATTTATTTTTACGTGTGTGTGAACATACATACAATCCATTTTAAAGGTTCTTCCAAGTCAGTATAGGGCATAAGTATATCCATTTAGCTATGTCTGTCAATGCTGTAGTGAAAGGATGCACATGCTTGAGTTCATACTACGTGTATTAGTCAGGACCTGTGCTCCTTCATAATATATGTTTGCATGCACTCCTGTAGACATGGATAACCTGTTTTTGCCTGATCTGGAGAGCTAGTATTTCTCTGTGCATTAGTGTTTGTGCAAGGGAAGTGTGTTTGTGCTAGTTTGCAGACATTTAACATATTCTCAGTGCACAGAATGCTGACCACTGAGTGCTTATGACAACATCAGGGTCAGTAATAACTGCTAACATTAAAGATATTTTAATTTATCAAGTCAATGATGTCCATAGTCTTGCACAAAACTGACTCTGTTTTCTCTCATCCACCAAAAAATCCCACAATTACGACACTGTGAGAGAGGTGACCTTTGTTTTTTAAGGGAATGCAGAATATAGCCAAGACTGGTTTTGATAGGTTTTTTGAATTTTTGCCTCATGCTTAGAAATACAAATCTTCAGATTTCTGATCCCAGATTTGGAAACTGCATCCCTAGTAAATGTTTTACAGGCTATTTGTATCTGTCTGGTGATCCAAAGTGAAGGACTGTATCCATCACTTGTTCTGTCTAGTTAATTTGTTAAGTGAAGCAACCTTCCTGAAGATCTTGTTGGGAGCATTTCGTACAGTTTGCTAAAGAACCAGGAATTATGTTCTTTTATGGTAACAGAAAAAAACCTATTTCAGTCTCCAGCACCTCAAATGAAAATGAAGACCTGATTTTTCACTACTTCATCTAATAATTCAGGCCCATGCGAAGTGAGACACACTGTTTTGCACTTTTCTTATCTGGGTCTTGAAACACGACTCCCTACTATGACACAGAGTACTAGTGTGGTGAAACAGGTCCAGTTTGCTTATGCAGAACTGAGTATACAAGGGGCAAGACAGCAGAAAATTAGGGCATAGGGGCCTATCCCAATTCCCCTGAAGCAAATGGGAGCTGGATTAAGCCTAAATCTCTAATTACATAGGGGTAATAGTCTATCAGAACTCCCACTGAAGCAAAAGGGAGTTGGATCAAGGCCAAGACTCTTAATTGCATTTTTCTTTGCCATTTTTGTTCATATATTTTGTTTACTCTGGCTCATCATTACATTATTTTGTAATTATTATGATGGGATTAGTGGCCATTAAATATCTGATTTCTGAATGGTATGACTTGTTCCTAGTCACTGATGTCATTGATGTATGTCAGAAAGCTTTGTATATTCTGGTGGATATGGCAAGAGATAGATGAATTTATCTAATGCTTGAAATGGATTGAGGGTTATACATTTCCTACCAGCACTTCAAAGAGCCATACTACTTTTCTGCGTGCAGAAAACAATATAGTGCAAGGCCACGCCAGATTTTTTTTCTCCCCTTTGTTCATCCTGGTGTTCCTATCAATACCTTTGAATTTCCACTGCAAGGACTGGATTTAGCTAAGGAATCTGATAAGAACAGAGCATTACTGACTATGTGATAGCTAGCTATTATTTGGAGAAAGTTTCCATGATACCTGTCGTTTTGGAGCACCCCAATACGTTTGTTCAGTTTGCTCAATACCAGATTTCCTCCTGCTCTTCTGAGATTAACTCTGCAGTGGTACCAACGTGTCATCTACAGTATAGACATTTGGGGTTTTTTCCCATCTTGAATCCCATCCCCAAACATCACAATTTTAGAGTAAGAAGAGAGTTACAGCACATACCAGGCAAGAAGAAGCGTACTCATCCTTCCAGCGCTATACTGACTGCGCCATACTGGCAGTATTAAAACTAGAGGCCCTAGTACATGATGGGAATTCTCACTGACGACAGCAGAAACTGCATGCGTCGATCTAGGCAGGACTCCAGGTAGATGACGTCAATGTGCCTTGGAAAACATCAAAGTAGGAAATATGCTGGAGCAAGGGGCATTTCTGCAGTCATTCTTCACGACATAATTCTACTTAGTCGCCCATTAATAATGCCCTGAGACAGATGGGCACTGCTTTACTTTGGAGATTTTATTGATTTGTCCTAATTTGTACTTCTAATTTGTGACCCTAAAATATAAGCTCAAAATTAGGGAAGGGCTTTAGCCAACACAGGTGTGGAGTTCTGGAATGACTTTCTTACAAGAGCAGTGGAAAAAGGCAAGCAAATTAGCTATGGAGCTTGGTTAATTAACAAAAGGCATTATATAACAAGGTTGTGCAAAATAGGAAGGCTTTACTCATCAACATAGGAGATCCCATCCACTGTATCTATCTGCTGCGAAGGAGATAATTATCAATACGCTGTGGAAGGACATGGTGAATCATTGGTATATTTATTCATTGCTTTCTGGGACAGAAGGATTTTGACCAATTCTGAGGTGGTTTTTTCCCAATTAATACATTTTTGGCTACAGCAGAGGTAGAGAAACTTTGAACCAAATAGTAGAAGACATGTCTGTCAATTAAACTATCCAGGAGATGTATTGGTAAGCGACCTTCAGTTACAAAGATATAAAGTCTAAGTAACCTCAGTCACTTCACTGGAGTCATTCAAGACTTAAACTGACAGAAAAGAGGAAGGAATGTCTTCCTCATTGCATTCCTTTTATCCCAGTTAGAGTAACACAGCCTCAACATGTATCTCCTAACTGCAGTAGCAAATACATTTTTCTTTCAAGCTGAACAGTATTTTGGTATTTAGCTCACTTGACATAGTCTCTCTCAAAGAAGAACTTTTTTTCTTTTTGAACTTACATGTGCATTAAAATATGTAGGGCCACATCACATTGTAGTCCTAACGTGCTGCTGTTAATATAGAGAGGGATATTTGCTTAAGAACAAACAGAGTGAAATAGTTCACGATAAACGACGACAACAAAGTGTTTAAAAATGGATCTGAATATCTAGCATAAAACTTATTTGTTTCTTACATTTGCAATGAAGATTAGTTAGAAATGTTTATGTGATTTGTAAAAAGTAGTATCACATGTCCATTTTGGCCACTCACTGCTTGCTGCCCTGGGCTGCGTAAAGCCTGGGAACTCGAGGAGGCAGAGGAGTAAGCTGGCCAGTCCAGCTTCACCGTTCAACATGACCAAAGTGCACTGACAAACAGATACTACAAGCTGTGAAATGCAAGTGAACGTGTAAAAATTGCTCTCTTTAGCAGTTCAGTGTGCTATTGGTAACAAAGGTAAGGAAGTTATTTAAAATGTAACCTTAACTGAAACATTTACTTTAGCATTGCTTTTTGAAAAAAGCAATATAAAAATACCTGTCAAATCAATTTTAAAAGATAGGTTCTGATTTGCCATGAGAGAGGAAACCAGGTACTGGATGGGGAGCCAGTTTGATCAGTGGGGACTGACATAAAGGTAAGCAGGTCTTCCCTGTATAACTTCAATGACAAGGTTCATCCCGCTCCGCCCCCCCCCCCCCCCCCCCCCCCCCCCCCCCCCCCCCCCCCCC
>RSEF01000005.1:22690603-22704645 GCA_003993805.1 Himantopus leucocephalus
CCCCCCCCCCCCCTCCCCGCCCCTTTAGCAGCAGATGGAAAGGGCGATACACCTCCAACCAGTGAAGTTAGTGTGGTTTTGGGTGAGTTCAGAGCGGCTGACTCTGGCTGAATTCTGCTAGAAAGGGGAAAAGTGCAGGTTCTGTGACACAGCTTTTGTAAATGAATATCTAAATTATGTGTAATTTGGCAGCTAAGCATTTCCTTAAACACGAACATCAAGATGCAGGCTAAACAGTAAATCATATGAAAAAATTATGTTAGTAAAAAACTTCTCTTTCCTAATATATATAAAAAGAGAAAATAAATTGTAATGTACATGCAAAATGCTTTTTGCTTTTTGAAGGAAATAGTGTGTATGAAGAAAACTATTTGAGCTAAGTTTAAGAAAAAGATTTCTGAATGTAGTAATGGTCAAAAAATGACTGTACAAGATTTTGCATACAGCTCTAGTTCATTCTAACCAGGAAAAAATGATTCTTCTGCAGAGTGCAGACAGACAGGCAGAACTTTGCAGGTTTGGGCTGTGGCTCTCTGCAGGTGACATGCTGGCCATCAGCACAGAGAGTGATTTCACAGAGTTAGGTGGTAACTTTTTTAAACAGGTTATTACCCACATTTCAGCCTCCAAGAACTGAAAATCAAGGTACATCTTACTGCCTCTCGTAATGTTTATTGCAGATCTCTGGGCTCCAGTGGTAAGAGGTCATGATGCTTCACCAGGCAGACTGCAGTCCCGCTCTCTGTATCTCATACAGGTAGTTCGGCATCATTAGAGGGATAAAAGTACATGCAATGGACCTGAATCCTTACTGGCATATGTGAGAGAAACTGCTAAAGTCACTGCAGCTGCAGATGTTCAGATCAGTAACTTTGGCTTTCGTTTGTCAGTAAAATGTGGCGATCTTTGCTCTTAAAACATTTGGAAGTTTTCTGCCACGGGTCAGTGCTGTGTACCACATAACTCTCATTTAACAGATTGCATTTATACGTAGGGAACTGAACGCATCTGCTAGGAATTAGTAGTTTTTTGCAGTCACTTTTCTGGAAGACACATGCCATAAACCTGCAGCAAAGAGTTAACAGTACTGGGGGCTAATCACAGAGCAGTTGCTGACCTCAGTAGATTTCAGCAGATCAGACCCCAATAAGCTTTTGTGATCAGACCCCAAGAGGACGGTGCAGAAGTCATACATTGGCGGTTCAGTTGTGTTGTTTTGGTTTTTTTTAAAAAAAAAAAAACTAGTTAGCAGCTGTTGACTTTAGTGGAAAAAGTGTAATAAAAAGGATATTTACTGCTTAATGCAGAATGTTTTAACTTTTCAGAAGGTAGTTCTCACTCCTCTCTTACCCATCTCTCTCTCTGGGCTGGCGGCTTTTATGATAGGCTTTTTTGCAGCTGAGGACGCAAGAGCACAGCAAAGATAACATACCTGAGACTGTGCAGTCAGTGTGAGAGCTACGCAAAAGAGCGCTGCAACTGGCCACAGACCAAACTGTGACCATTAGGTTCCAGTTAAGTTATAGACCTTTTAAAAAATAAAACCTGGGATTAAGGTGTTTGGTTAACCCTTTGGAAATGGGGACTTTTAAAAGGGAGAGTAGTTTGTGTAGGAAAACACTAATCTATCATGATCTACCATGAAAGGGCAAAAAAAGGGTAAAATCAGCAACTCCGTGGGTCATAATACCTGTGGAGCAGGTGCTCTTTTAAAGCAGACTAACTCTCTTCATACCTTGTAATAGTTACCTTCCATGTATAAAAGCACCCTTTCTCGTTTAAATAATTGTCTTTATCAATGATTAATGAGCTCAGAACTTGAACTTACTTTCTTTGCAATTACATACATATTCAAAATCACCTGGATAGCACTAATTTCTATTTATTAGTAATGCATTCTTTTATTTTTTAGAAGTTAAAAATAGGGCAACTTAGAAATTACATTTTAAAAAAGTTTCACATCTCATTTAAATAGAAGTTTGTTACACATAGAGACTGAAAGTTTACATGTCCTGTTTCAATTAGCAAGACAGTTTTTGGCTCAAAGAAGGGTAAATCTGAACAGAAATGTTATCAAAGTTTTATTTTTGGCAACAGCTTTACAAAACGACACGAGGTGTAGTCTCCTACACAAAACGACACGAGGTGTAGTCTCCTGCACCTCGTGTAGTTTCAAGCTCTTGCTCTGCTCAAAGCGATCCCGATTTCCTCGGATCAGGCCCCTAACTATCTTTTTCATCCCAAAGGGAGCCATCAGTGCCTCTCCATAACAAAAACCTTGTTAACCCTTCCCTGCCCGGCACCTTCTCAAGGACTTACTTCGAGTCCAGCAATCTGAAGAATCAGCAGTGGAAAGCTTTGCTGCTCGGTTTGGTTAGTCTTTACCGGAACATCCTGATTTAACTCCTTTTTTTTTGGAGAAAGTAAAGGAGTTTTCAGCACTTCTACCTCTCCCCTCCTAGTTCAACACTTTCCATATTTGCTGGGAAAATTCCTTGCCAGATTGCTTCTTTTTAGGGGGGAGAGGGGAAGCCTATGGCTTAGCAGGATATAGACCAGAGGCATCATGGTCACAGGTAAAATTGATGGAACTACTAATTTTTCATAACTATATACTAGCAAGAGCATGCACCATGAAGGCCTGATCCTGACTAACCTTCCTTGCCGTTCCGTTGCCCTCTCTGTATATAGGCACCTGCGGGTTTGTGGATTGGAAGCCGACTTTCAGCCCTGCTTTTGGTAGTGCCCCAGGTCCTGAGCCTGTGGGGGACCTGCGTGCCTGGGACCCTGCAGGGCTGGAGGGGGCTGGTGAGTGTCCTGCCCTGGCTCTGCACCCTACTCTCCTTCTTGGGTTCAGAGTCATTTTTACATGAGGCTAAACTGCACTGCTTACTGAAGGAGTTTAGAGTTTATAAATCCTGGGGGCTAAATCTAAACAATGATTTCCAAAATTACTTTGTCCTGTTAAAATAGCTTCTATAAACATCAGAACTAAAGATGCTTTCTGCTCTTTACCAAAAAAGTAAGGAATCTCTGCTGGCTATTTGGAGACTAAATCCTACAACCTTGTGAATATTCATGCATATTCATGAAAATAATCCCAGGGAACTAAATAGGAACATTTCTGTGGATCAGGATTATTCCTAGGAGGGCAGATTAGCATGATACGGTCCTGGTAGAACCTCCAGTTGATAATGCTGCAGTGCTTGCTGTCATAGTACCTGGCTTTTAGAGCTAAGTTTTGAAAGCAGTAAATCAAAAGTAAAAGTTAAAACTTGGAACTGCATGTTTGCAAATGCCATATACATCAAACAATATTAAGTATTTCAAATTAATTAAAAAACAGGTAATCAAAAAAGGCCTTTAGCTGTAGTTTTGTTTGGGTTTCTTTTCTTGGACATTTGGGATCTACTATAATCAGTTCTACAAAAATTAAAATCTCCAGGACAAGCAGCTTAAATCTTTAACTAAATAAACAAAATATTGCAAACTACTAGAGCTTTTAAAGGAAAGAAACTGGTGATTGGATTTGTAACAATAATTTGAAAATTTAACTTGGAAACCAGATTTTTGTTCCAGATGAGGGAGGATCAGAAGTAGCCAGAACATTCAGAAAAGGTAACTATATAAGCTTTCAAAGCTGCTTTGATGACGTACCGTCTACCACAAACATTGTTTTCACATAATCATAAAAAACATATTTTTGATATTAAAAGAAATTTCTTACAGGTCTTTTGACCTCCATAGTTAACTTGGGCAAAATACCTACTCCCTTTAGATGTACTGCCTGAAATTACTTTTGTCTGGCAAAAAAAAAAAAAGGGGGGGGGGGGTTAAGCTTTATATAGCCTTTGTTTGTATATGTTACAAATTGTGAAAGATTGACATACAGGGACAGGTTCTATTAATAATCTAGAATTCAGACTTGAAGGAAATTAAAAATTAGAATAGATTAAAATTTAGGGAAAACACTATAGGACTAGAGCCATTAGCCATGTAATTTCAGTGGGCAGCTTTTCTTAAAGTGAATATTTATACTAAATGGCATCCAGTTGAAAAATCATTTTCAGGGAAGATATTTTCTTATATTATATTCTGGGAAGTTAGACTCATAATAGCCAAAGTACTACGCAGCATGCAGCTAAATATAAAACAAAGTAAGCTCAGTTATCTAATATAGATATAAATACAAGTATTTGTGAAATCTATTTAGAGCAAGGGTGGGGTGTTTTGTACCTTAATATACAGAGGAAAAAGCTGAAGTGGGAATGTTGTATACTTTAGCCAAAATATCAGCTAAATATTTTTTCCTTTTGCTGGATTTATTTCCTAACAGTACTAAAAAAGATTTAAATTGTCAAATACGTCCAAAGAGAAAGCATACCTAATTGTTACCAAATTCATATAGTAAAAGTTAGGAAACAATTGGATTTTAAATTCCTGTGGACTGATCCTGCTTCCCTGAAATCAGTGGTAAAATTCTTTTTGGCTTCAAAGGGAGCTGGATTTCATGTCAGCTTTTTAAATATCATTTAGTAACTATTCAGTATTTTGCTAAAGAATAAAACTTCACTGTTTCTTTAAAATCAAAGTAGCAAAAATTTTAGATTAAAATCTAAGCAAACAGGAGTAGCAAATACTGTAAAAAAAAAGCTTTTAGGTGGTTGCTATTATTAGCCTATCAGCTGATAATTTGATAAAAATAATTCAGTCTTATTTATCTAATGTTTTTCAGTGGTTTGTAGGACTTAGATGTTTTACATTCTCCATTTAACATATATAGGATCTGAAACAAATAAAGTCCTGCCCTTGCAGAATAAAGGCAGAAATATGTTTTGGCAATTAGAACAACTAGATCTAGCTGCTGAATCTAAAACTTAGTTACTTAAGTATTGACATTTTCATGTTAGCAATAGAAAATAAAGCAGAGAGATCTTTGCATCAAGAAAGAACTTCTTTTAATAAAATACAGAAATTTGGTCTTTCAAACATTTTAAAAAAATCTTTATTTGTATTTGTAAGTTTAAATTTGTAGTTTAGTAAATACAGTATTTAAATAGCACTCAGAGAAAACCTTCAAAGAGGGGTAGCTGCTAGTATTAAAACTTGAAATTTGTACAAAGAGAAAATACTTTGATAAGGGCAAACAATAAACAGAAGTCAGTTTGGGGTTCATTACTATCCTATGGATTCTTATAGTTCATACTAATTTGTATGACTTAAAGACTAAAATATTAGAACCATTACTCATCCTTACTGAATATATTTCTATTAAAAAGTTATGTTTTTTCCTGTTTTGCAAAAATTGCTATTGACTTTTCTACAGAGAAGCAAAAAAAAAGAAGTCAGTAAATTGATCATAATTCACAAATGCTTCTTCTCTTGAAACAGATTTTTTACTTTGAAATTACTAATAGGAAATTATTTAAAGAGTTTTTTAAAGTGAATTTATGTAAGAAGCTTTTTGAAAGTTATAATATTATCTTACTTATAACTGACTGCAGCTGGAATACAGCCTTTTTTCCAGTTGAATACTGTACATAATAATTAACAAAACATGTGGATGTAGATACAGTTACAATTATTAGGAACATTAATTTGAATTGTTGAATCTTAGTGGGGGGTTTGTTCTTTCTTAAGGCTTTTAAGCAGTTAGCAATGAAAATAAATTGAGATTTAAAAAAATCTGTTTCAAATCTTCCTTAAAAACTTTAAAAATGTTTCTAAACCTTTAAATGTGGTTTGATATGTTTTTGCCTATTATGTATAGGTTATTTATAAATCTTCTTACGATAAAAGATTTCTATTTATAAATAGTTCATATCTCATTAAACCAACTGAGCAGACAGGGTTACATCATACTTGTTTGTAAGTTTAACTGAGACTTATTTAATAGAACAATGAGCTATATAAATACTTTACATGAAGTTTTATCCAAATAAAAGCACTTGTAATAATTAATATATGTCAACAGTCCCATATTGATCATGTGTCTGGAAGCTATCTTTTCAGTTTCTACTTAATATTTTTGGAGTTTTTTCCTTTTATGGCTTCCAGAATAATAAACATGATATCCCTGTTGTTTTTTTAATTTCTAATAAAGAATAAATATTGATTTTGTTTAGACATCGAAAGAAATTACTGACAGAAGGAGATATACAGCAATTTGGCATGAATAACTTTATACAATTGAAGTTTTAAAGTCCTTGAAGTAAGGGACTATAAGAAGTATAGAAGACCAAAAGCAAACATCCCCCCCACCCCCCCATATTTGAATAAAAATGTTTTAAAATGTCTGCTGCAATTTTTTTAAGAGGGGAAAACAGCTTTCTTGCTTTGGTAATGTATTCAAATTCAAAGAATGCCACTAAAACTCATGATGAGAGTTCTGCCACAGAACTTAGCTTTTCAAAAGACTGGTCAGCTCCTTAAATTTAATTGAAACTATGTTAAAGAATGATGTTTTCATGTACTAAGTAAACCTAAATGTTTACCTTGGAAAAGAATAACTGCATATATCTGATCAATGGAGACAGGAACACCACAAAAGTGATTGTTTTTCAAGAAAAAGAATTATTTCCACATAACTTTTAAATCAGCGGGCATCTATTTGTGGCCGTATTAGTGCTATAATCAGTACAATAAGCTAGACTTTACAAACTAAGTGGAAGGTACATACAGTATGATCTCAAGTGGGAGCGAGCTCAGAGTCAGCTCAGTGAAGTGGCAGCACATAAATATAAATGTCAGGAACAAAGCCCAACTTCTTTGACTACAATTTCCACTGAAATACTACCTTAAATTTGAGTTTGCTAATTGTGTGTACTTCAATGAAATAATGTGCTTTTAAAAGACGTATTAATAAGCTTAAATATGATTATGTTATTAAATATTTCATTAATTAGAAAGTGAGCTCTCTAAGCCATAGTGTAAGCCCAGTATGGAAAACAGAATTGATGTATTAGTAATATACTTCATTCTTTATTTATTAATGAACCATTTTAGAGGTGAATAGTAAATTCTCCAGAATAAATTCACAAACGCATACCTCTATTACTTTTTTTGAAAATGTTTTGTTCTCCTGTCACACGAATTACGTATTCATTTTGCTCTCTATAAATAATGTCAAAGTTGCTGAAAGGGTCAAACATATTACCAGTTTGTTTTAAGTCCCCAAGAAAGTTTTCCAAGATTTTTCTATTTCACATTAAAATAAGGCAGATGTGGCAGGTGATTCACTGTAATCCATTAATTTAAAAATTCCCAGTGATGAAGATTCAGCTATAAATTATCATTACAGTAAACCATTATTATATAACTTGATATGAATTTCTTCTGTAGGATACCATAAATATAAGACAAAGTCCTGCAGTCAAAACTCTACTGATGATAGTATAAGATTAGGCAAGGCAGATGCAGGATTTGGAATACAGTATCCTCATTTGTGGCTGTAATCTTATAACCAGAGGAATATTTGTATTAGAGGTTCAAATTTTGGTACTTTTTTTCTGCTACAGCTATCTAGATTTCTATTCTGTTTACTAATACTAGTACTTTTGCCACAGTTTTCATTGTTAATGTATTTCAAACAAGAAGACCCAATTGCTTGGTCTCTGATCTCTGAAAAACCATCCTGTCAGGATAAGAATTAATTAATATAGCTTTAATTAACTTCAAGTTTTCCCTTTCCCTTTTTCTCCCTGGTTAATTTGGGAGAGGGGAAAAATAGGACTCAGATTACTATAATTTCCCAACTCACATCAAATCCCGTGTTTCTATAAGACAAATTCATGGGGTAATAATGACATGCTGCTACTAGTATGCATTTTTTAACCTATTGATTACATTTATTTCACTTAAAAAAAAAAAATCCATTTAATTGACCTCAATGTTTATCAGAGGTTGCAAATTGTGGTTTCAGTTATTAACTCTTAGTTTTAATGGTCATTATACTTACGGTATAGAATGCTATTTAAATAAACAGGCCTCATGCATTTAAGATTTAAAGCAACCATTCAAATCATCTTCACCGCTGTTCTGTTATAATAATGCAACAAATCTGTATTTCATGACATAGGGATATGAAATGGCTCCGTGTACGCAGGGGCGCCTAATGGGGACGGAAAAGAAAGCAACCAGAATACAAGAATATGTAGATTTAAGTGGGTTATCACCAAACTTATTTGTAAATTGCTGAACTGAAGATACAAAATTTCAGTTCATGTAAAATCGTAGGTGTGAAGATGCAAAATTATATAGACTGTCTGATCTATATAAATCCAGCCAAAATCTTGTCGGTGTCATTGGGCTCGTGATAGCAGTGACTGGATGTACTGAAGGCTGACTCCACATTGAAACGGAGTTTGGAGTTGAGATGCGGATGAGTTGGAGGTACAGGCTAAGCTTCGTAGCTGGCAGACGGGCCTGCCTACCCTCAGAGCAGCCCGGCTCTGGGATGGGGACCGGTCCAGATACCTGACTGCGTTTGCTCGGTCCTCCAGAAATTTTGGCTCAGGCCTGTTTTTGTAAAAATTATTTGGCTACATTCTAGTGCACAGTGCAGTTGGGGTTTTTTTTGCAGTTGGTATGGTATTCTATATTTATGGGTTGGACTTTGCGATTATTCTGTCTGTTTGCTTAAATGGAACTGAAGCTTTACAAATACAGAGCTACTATTTTTTGTCCAAAGAAAAAATATTGTTATGTAGAACGGACTCCATATAAAATAGATATGTCACCTAGCTGCTGGTGCATTTATTCCTTACCCATAGGAGATGGAAAGTAACACGAAGCTAGAAGGTATTAACGGCTGCCTTAAACTAACAACTGGTAAAAAGCAGGTGGATGCTGACAGATTCATTTGCCATCTGTGGGGGCTCCACATGTGCCTCATTTTCCAAATTTAATTAAAATTAAGATTTTTTTTCCCATATATGAATGTCATTCTGTGGCATTTCAGAGTTCACTAGTTGCACACAGATGTGCAACAATGGTGCAGGATGGGTCATGTGCTTCAACTGCATGGTATGTAAGTCGTATACAAGCCCTGAAGGTTCAAAAGGGGAAAAAAATCTTAGCTAGGTTATGTCAATTAACAGTGTTCTCCCCGTGTTTAGTTTATTTGAGAAGAGTAAGAGTGAAGTTTGAATTAATCTGCTTGAACCTTCTCTTTTGTTTGACTTTATACTCTGGCAGCTAGCTGGGTCCCTTTACAAAAGACAGTAAGACTAGCTTCGATACCATTATTGTGAGAGACATAAAACCTGAGCAGAAATATCTTACCTTAACCTATATAAAGTGGCCACTTCATACTCCTTTGGTCAGGAATAAGTACTTGGGCCCACAACCACTATTTACAGATAGGTCTGTAATTCATTGATAATGTGTGGATAAATATCAGGCCCAAATTTTCTTCTTCTGTGCCCTTGCCTGATTCCTGATTATTTTAACTATGTTTGGGGAGCTGGAGAAGACTAGGTTGCTCTTAGCCATGACTAAAAATCCTACAGTGACAAATGATGTAAACCTTCTGATGAAATGTTCAACCATTAATATTGAGGGGCTGCAAAATCATATAGGACAGTAAGAAATGTCCATGGGAAAGACTGACAGGGCCTCATTTTTAATAAAAATCTGTAGGATCGTTGCCGTAATTTTTATAAAGCACCTTTTTTTTTTTTCTTTTTTTTTTTTGGTGGGAAGAGATCAAAGTCACACCCAGAACATTTCTGAAACCAGAACACTTCATTGTCTTTTTATGGAAGTCTATTGTTTTTTGTTTCATTCAGTTTAAATCATTATGTCACACTGAGCACTGCACTATTGGAAAGCCCCTCGCTTGTTCAGTGCTAACCAGTGCGCTTTTCTATTTGGGAACAGCTAGACTTGGTGTCCAAGAAGGGGATGGCCTGTATGTCCTAGTTTAGTTGAACACAGCTTGGTTTATCAACCTGTAAATATGCATTCTCGAGGACTAGATATGGTATGTTTTCGAATGGTCCTCCTGAGGATAAAAATGGATGTTCTGGTCATCCTCTGTTAGTAGATGGTTTCTGACCTTCATTATGATACAAAGCAAAAATTTCTAGCCAACCTTTTTTGACCAGAGGGTGTTATGCTAGCTTGTTAAGAGAGCAGGAGAAATAAGGGGTATTTTATCTTTTGCAAGCAGTTTAATTTAATATGGTGAGTTGAATGTATGCCATTTGCCTAGGTGCCCTGGAATATCAAATAAAATGTAGAAATAAGTAAAATGTATTATTGTCAGATTTGCTGTAGGAGAAATGGCATACCATCTTCCCCAAGCTACAGTTGGGGAAGGACCTTGGGAGTGTACAACACTGGTCTAAACACAAGAAGAGAGAAGGGCTGTTTGGCAATAAGTTGTTTTCATAGCTGAAGCCCTTCAAAAAGGCAGAAGGAAATAGAGCAAGCTCATCAGCTGTCTCCTTACAAGCCAAATAAATGACAGGTACCAAGGTCACGATACATTTTGAGACAGTCAGAGTCCGCAGGATTTTTAGACATGCTGAGCACTTCTTCCAACTGAGACGAGTGGTGCGTAGTTCCTTCCCATTCTTCCAATAATAACTCATTCAGAAGGACTAATGCTTTTGGACTATGAGGATCATGCCCTGCTTTTTAATTGCAGGAGGATGCTGAATATATGGCAAAAAGGTAGTCACTAAATGAAGCGCTGTTAATTGATCAAGTCTGATAAATCTTCTGTCACTCAGCCCATCACTAGGAAAAGTTTTGTGTTTCTTTTTTTTTAATTTCATAGGAATCGAGTGCTCTGTACCTGTGGTGCAGTTCCTTTTCCCATTAGCAGATGGTATGACTATTTCCTTTTTTGAGGTCTACTCTATGCAGTGTCATTATGTCCATTAGTGCAGTATTTATCAAACTTTCTGAATCTGTGACCTCCTTTTGCGTCACCTTTCTTCCTGGTATTGTCTTGAATTCTTCCCTTTTTCGACAATAGAAACTAAGAGTCTGTAATCGCTGCCTGACAACTTGCTCCCTTTTCCAGGGAGACTGGACTTGCTGCCAGCAAGCCAAGGTAGTTAGCAACCAAGTGGCTACCCTGCTTGCAGGAACTTCTCAGTCCCTTGCTGTCAAAATCTGAGCTACTGCTGACGAACTTTGTTTTTTCTAACACTGTGAATATCGTTATTTCCTTCTGGAACCCATAGTTTGAGAAACACTTATTTAGCAGAGGTGAAGTTCCTGTCTAGTGATGAATTCCCTAGCAGCACAGTTTTAGGAAGTGACAGAACCCGGCTTTGTTGAACCTGGATGCAGCGAAGGTCTGTCGATAGTGGCAGAGGACCTACATAATTCCATGACAATGCAAAGTCCATATGATCATCTGAGTTACAGCCACCTTTCACGCCTCTCTTCAAACAAAATTATTCTTGGTAAGGGATATGGGTGATAGAAAGAGGTTTTGATGGTGGTGTATTTGCTTTAAATGTATGGAAAAAATGAAAGTATTTTTTTCCCTATGTTGTGTGTATATTGTTTTAGATCTGTTGATCAGCTGGTCTTTAGTTAGAAGTTGGAAAAAATTGTACTGGAAATCTATGGGGTTGCATTACGTTGGTTGTTTAAAATAGGGCCAGATGACATTTATAATACCTGTGTTGTAATATTCACTGTACCTCTGGCAACCCTCTTGGGCAAACAGTAAGATGCTGTTGGCTCACAGGCAGAAGTAGGGGTCCTCAACACGATTGGGATGCTCTCCACAGATCCCCATCCCCAGCAGCTAGCCTGGCTATTGCTGTGCTCGTCTAGGTCTCTCCGGGGTGAATGCCCCACTGAGTTAGGATCAGGGCACTGCTTCAGAGATCAGGAAAAAGTGAAGACAGCTAAAGTCTGGTGTATTTAAGACTGAACTAGAGTGAAAAAGAGGTGAAGAGTCAGCAATCCTAGGCTGTGCTCTCTATACACCTGTCACAGACGCTGACCTGTTCACATCTCCGTTCCTCAGTTTATCCTACCTGTCATGACAGTTACTCTCCACTACAATTATTATTAATAATGTGACTATTACATAGCACCAGGGGTTACGTTTGATGCCTTCCAAAACAAATACATTAATGAGTAGTTGTTAATAGTTGCTCCCCTCCTCGTTTCCAGATGGGAAAAGAAAGAGAGGAGCGGGCTGCCCCTGTGACAACCTCTTGTGCTGCAGCAGGACCTGTCAGGAGAGGGCTGCAGACCGTTAGGAACCCCAAGGAGAGACTTCAGAGCCCTTCAAGACTGCTGGTGTGGCTAGGCAAGGTACCTCACGGGTGAATCCCCTTCTTGGCACTTCCGGAGTTAGTATAACATGAAGTATCTTTGAAAGGACAGCAACCCTCTTTCCTCGACATGTAACTGTCTTCTGCCCCTCTGCCACACTCATAGTATTATATTTCAAAGGGTTTACTGATAATACTTGCTGTGAGGCTTTTTCCCTTAATATCAGAAGACAGAAGATAAATAGCAATCTCACAGTTAAAATTATATGGTTAGTTAAAGTAACACAAACATGCATAGTAAATATTTATATAAAAGCCAGGTAAAATACAGGACAGAGCGCTGCAGAAGGAAGTAATTTCTAGGAGTGCACCAAAAGCTGCATTTAAGACCAAGCCTAATCATAAAACATGGCCTTTAAAGGAACCATTTTGAAACAGGGCATTGTATTTCACTGTAATTATCTCTCATATGTAATGGTCCACCAATATTAACTGAGGGATAATTGTTAATTTCACAAGTGTCCACTTAAGTTAAGCTTCATCGTATCTTAAAGAAACTGATACAGTTTAGGGTCTTCACCCCTAAAAGCCACTGCAGTGATAGCCAGTGGTAGCAAAGTCTTTCTCCCAGAACACTTTCTCACTGGGGTAGGTGCAGCCCTGGGTGAAAGCCCAATGCAAAATCTGTGCTAACTCCCACCAAGGCACTGTATCAACAGCTCTGTTGCAAATTAGAAAATTAGGGACAAACAAGTCTTAGACATTGCAGTTAGGAAAGAGTGAATTTCGGCCCTTATGAGGAATGTGGCTGTACTGGGACATAGAGGTAGGGTGCTGTGAGTCTGTGAAAGTCAGTGTTGTGATCATGCTTTCCAGTAAACAGTTTTCTGTGACCCAGGTGGTTATAGTGGTCTGTCTTGGTATGGCAATGAGGCACTTCAAGATGAGGTTGACCTAAGCGAGTGAATAACCCCACTGAACAGAGGGTGTGTTTGTACACTTGAAATTAAGTGTATGTGTAAGTCTCACGTTGAATTGGCCTTGGAAACACAAAAGATGTTGTGTGGAGAAAGGAGAGGAGAGGTGGACGTAGAGAAGGAAGGTGGAGAGAAATTCTTGGAGAGAGTGGTTACTCTGCTGTGTAGTGGCATCCAGGAAAAGAGAAAATGGGAACATGTGCTACATAGTGCTGTGGAAGCTGCTTGTGTCTCGATGCGTGACGTGATAATATAAGTCAAATATATAGTACCACAGTCTACTCCGATAGAGAAGTGTGCGTCTGTGAAGTGGATGGGTACGTGATCACAGTGCAATTCCCCATTTTTATTCACGTTTCATATGGTGAAATAAAACAATAGGGTAAATAAAACTGAGATACAAGTATTCTCACAGGAGTTGCATACGTAAGCTTTTAAGATTTAACTTTTGGCATGTAAACAGGAAAATAATACCTGTAAGCAGCTAGTGACAGTTTCGGTGTGTGCTTGTGGGACACAGAATTTCTAGGAAAGAAGTTGAAAAAATGAATGTCGCGCGGCTCCTATAAACCCTTATGTCTTTCCATTAACTCTCAGTGTCTCAGAAACCCTTATGTCTACAAAAAGAGAAGATGCAGTGCTTTGGTAGCTAGAGGAAGATTTCATTGTATGTATGTGTGCCTACCTACACATATGTGTGAGTTCACGGCTGCGTTCTGGAGTCTGTGCCATAGAGAGGGGAAGGTAATATAGAAGGGAAGATACAGGTTTTGAAAATATAAATGGAAGCCTTTTTTTTTTTTTTTTTTTTTTTTTT
>RSEF01000005.1:22704666-22717873 GCA_003993805.1 Himantopus leucocephalus
TGTTGATAGTTCTAGTTTCTGAAAGCATTGTGTTTTATCCTGAAAAAATGAGGTTTGCACAAGTATGTGCTTTGGAAACTTTGATTAAACAAGGTCCTGGTGCAAGACAGTATGGGTTCTGTGTCGGTTGGAGTGTTTCATATAGCTCACGCTTGGCACGAGAAGGAGGAATAGTTATTCGCAGTGGGTAGCAGGGGAGATACAGTGTTTCCCTCCCCATGCAAACCAAAGTGGATAGATGCCCTCTAATTTCCTACTGCCTATGTCGAGACGGGTATTTATCACTAATTTAAAAGCATACAGAAAGGTGAATGCAGGGGCTGTTTTTTTCCCTTGAGTTTGCATAGGGAAATAATTGAAGGCAAGCATTGTATGTTATAAGGAATATATTGGTCTGCATATGGCATTCTTTTGTTGCAGATTACAGACCCAGAGGCCTGATCCTGCTGTCAGTGAAGTTAATGGCACATTTCCTATTGATTTCAGGGAGAGAAGGAGCAGATCGCAGCCTAACATGTGACAAGTGAAACCTGCCCCTTTAGAAGGATGCTGCCCATTACATTTATGCCTCCAAATTATTTTTTCTTAGTGTCCTGTGAAAGAGATGGACATGAATTGTTCATATTATAAGTGTAATGAGGATTGTTTAAAAATGTAAATGTCTTCTTTAACATTGCTGAACCGAAAATATAAAAGATTCTCCCAGTGCATGAAAGTGAAACTGGCTGAGAACAAAAGTGAAACTAACAGGCGAGTTTCACTCCCAAGGCTGAGTGAAATGCAGAAAAGTAAATCCTAAACAGGTGATGCTGAACAGTAAATTTGAATTTTAAAATTTGCTTTACTTTTATTAGTGTAGAAAAGTGTTGCTAGTGATCTAGATAAAGTTTTCCCCTAAGATAAGTGTTTTATCTCGATGGTTTCTGTTTAAAAAGTCAGAATCAGTTAAAAATGTCTGGTTTTATTCTTTATGATGTTAAGGGGCATCGTTACATGTTACCCCCTTTTCCTTTTTCATGCTTTGCATCACAGGCTTGCAAGTCATTTACACTTAGTATGCTGACAGGAGCGTGTGCTAGAGCAGGACAGGGCTCACCTTGCTTTGCAAAAGCATGGGTAACTGTAATCGGCAAGTTCCTAGAGAAGGCGGGGCGGGGGGGAAGCCTCTCTAAAAATATAGGAAAATGATGGTAGAATTTGTTTAATCTGTAAAACACTAAAAAATGAGAGACGGTGTACCAAATGGGAGAGAGAGACATTCAGTTCTTCCTGCTCGATCTAATAGGATCAGCAGGAGACAAAGGTACAGAAAAGTGGGCAAAGACCAAACAAAGCAACAGAAGAGGGTAAAAAAAAGCATAGGGTGCCATGGAGAAAAAGATAGAATGGAGGAAAGAAATGGTTTAGATAAGTTAACATTGTACAAAATCCTTCCTTGGTTCACATTTGTCAATGTCTGGGAAACTGGGTGGAAAAATACATGTGCAGCAACAGCCCGCTAGGATCTAAGCAATATGAGGAGGGTAAAATATGTGGAAGGAGAAGGGTAAAAGATGGAAGAAAAAATTTCAACACAGGCAGACCCTTTTTATTTAAAAAAAAAAAAATAAAAAGGCAGTTTAGTCATAAATACTACATCCTACAGTGCTGAGGCTTTCTGACCATGGCTTACATTGATAATGCTTATTAAATGACAAACTGAAACACGGGCTTTTTTGGAAATGTAGTACAACATGAATTTGTACTCATTATCTTAACTTTTTTTCCTCTCGCATTGGTTTGAAAAAGTATAAAGGGAAAAAGGGCATAAAAATGGTGTATAGGCAGTGATTTTAGCTGGTATCTTCCTCACAGGTGAAGGGAGGAGACAGAAGTCTCAAAACAGGCCTGCGTAAATTCTGCAGCATGACAAATAAATACACAATAACACAAATCACAGAAAAATGGGTAAAGCAAACACCATATTTATCTGAGAACTAATTCAGCTTTTAAAACAGGGGAGGGAAAAGTTGCCATGGGAAGGAATATCTCAGGACTCTGTCTCTCCTGTAAATGGCTTTTTAAAAAAAAAGATTTCAATATATGTAAAATCAATTATTTTCTTTTTTAATATAAGATCATGCCATTTGCAGATTAAATGTTGCTAATCAGATGGAGCATGCAGCAGTATACAGGCTGAGAACTGAAAACCAGGTCTGGAGAATCTGGTACTTCAGTTGGCCGTGTATGGAGCTAATTTTTGACATGTGTACCTGACTTAGCAAAAACAATTTTGAGGGCTCTAATTAGAATGTAATAGGAGTTTTTAAAATGCTTTTCAGACCAAGAGATAGAAAGCCTTGTGAGGGCCAGGTAATTTGAATGTGCAGAAATGGGTCTAAGCATATCGTAATTTTAATCTATTCTCTCTTACGTTACAGGGAGCGTGGCACAGCCCGTGTTCTGGACAGAAGGACGGCCGTCCAAGGGACTCGAGCATCACTTCTCAGGTAACATGCTGTTACTGACGGCTTTCGACATAGAGAGAAAATAACTTTTCTGTTCGGGTTAAATAATACCCGACCTTTTGGTCTTTTTGGTTTTGGAGTTCATTGACATTTCAGACAAGCCCAAATACTTTGTTTTATTTTGAGAGAGGTGAGGTGGCAAAGTTTTGGGAGGGAGGGAAGTTAGTGCCAAGTCCTTCTGAAGTCCGGTCGGTTGCAGGAGAACAGCAGTGCTGACAGTGGTATACTGGATTTTCCCATTAAAAGATGCAAATGATAGGATGTTATAGAAAGACAGATGTATTTGCGAGCTGTGGTGTGTGTTGCAGTTCACCTGATATTAGAATAGCAAATAAATTGGAAGTGGATGCTGTAATTTGTGGTCGGTCAAAGACAGGGCTAAAAGAATTAGTTCTTTCTAATTGTACGTGGCTTTATTGTATTGACAAATATATTTGATGTGGTAGCAATTAAAAGTAGTCTGTTTTGATTAAGTTGGAGGAACGATACTTGTTTTTAAAGCATGCTGGTTAATTAAGCAAGAGTCAGTAAATGGCATAAAGCTATAGATAGGATGCTTTTTGAGAAAATGCAGTTCCTTGAGGTCAAATTAGTCAATAAGTAAAATTTTCTGATCAGGAAAGAGGTTACATTTCTGAGATATTGTATACTTTGTGTAAGCTTATTATACCCCAATAGAGAGAGGACCTGTGTTAAAGTGTTGGACTTGCTGTTGTGTTACGGTACATCACTTGTTCTTTCTGTTTTGAATTGTTGATTCCACTCTGATAATTTAGACAAGAGAGAAATGTAAATTCCATTTACAAAATGGGATGTTTGTAGCATTTAAAAAAGAGAGAGATTAAAAATGGTTAGAAGTCTCTAAAATCTATAATGTTGTTCTGTAGCCTTTTAAAAGGCAAAATTCCAAATAATAATATCTCCCTTGGCAAAATAATATATCGTATCTAAAAACAATATAAACTGCTGTTAGAAGAGCTTTGAAATAATAAACAATACGTGAAGATAGGTAGCTAGGATTTTGCAGTATTTTTCTTCCCCTAGTCTGCCTCCTTTTTGGCAAGGAAAATTGAAAGATTTCTTTTAAATATGAAAGGAATAAACAAATACAATTGCAATGAAACATTATGCTTGATATTTGGTGAAATTTGTTTTCTTCTAAGTAATTTTGCTTTTTAAATGTAAGTGCTGTGAAATAGTTCAGATCTCAAAGTTTGTGGGGAGAAAATGTTTCAGCATTCTTGTTCATACCTGAGGAATCCATTTTAGAAGTCCATTTTCCCTGTTTGCAAAATACATTTTTATTAGATCTATGTATTTGGGTTAAGACTTACTTAAAATTACTTAATTAGGTTATACTGAAATTCTAAGTGATTTAAAAAGAAGGATTATGGTAATATGACAAAACATAACACTATTTTCATTGAAATCCTTAAATAAAGCCCCTTTAACATGCCAATTTTAAAAATCTATAAATTTGGGGTGTTTAAATAGTACAAAATATAAAAAGGCCGAACTCATAATGGAATGTATAATCCTGTACCAGTGAGCAGGGAATTTGTAGGTACGTCTGGAACACGGGAGGAGGTCATTTACACCTTCAGTTTGTTTTTGAGCATTTCTCTTGTGGTATTGTCCTTTTTAAGACTTTATTATATGTATGTAAAATACTTTTAAAATGTTTGTGGTTGATTTGTAAAGAGAAAATGTAGAGAAAGAGGCAACAGTGTAGGTGCGCTAAGCTAGATGGCAATTGATTGTGTTTTCCCAGGAAATTTTGAAAAATATAGCAAAGTAAAAATTGCCACAGTAAGAAATAAATTCTAAATAATTGTATTTGTGCCGTTTGGAATAGCGTGGCTGTGAATTGTCTTTAAAAACCTCCTGTAAGTGTCTGAAAAACAGTACAACATAAAAAGGCTTTCCAATTGTGTTTTCTCTAGATAAAGCTATTGGTTTGTAGGCTGATTTAAGGGACAAGGTATTAAAAAATAAGCTTTAAAAAAAAGAGCTGTATATGTGCTTTTCATATCTTTTTTTTTTTTAAAGAAGGAAAACGTATATGTGTTTCTTTCCTCTCTGTTGTTTATGGTCTGAAATAAATAATAAATTTGTAGTGATTTATTTTTTAAAAAGAAATATTTGTATGAAAAATCTGGCAGTAGGTTTGCTTTACTTAGCATTTTAATTTTGGAGAAATAGCAGAATGTTTCTGGATATTTGCATTTGTTTCAGAGGTTGGAGCACAAGCCAGATTTCTGTGTAGTCTGTCAGGCAGTTACACGTCTGAGCATGTTACAGTTTGTAGCACTACAAATTAGAGCCATTTGACTTCTATTTGCTGCACAAAGCTTTCATAAAAAAAAAAAAAAAAGAAAAAATATGGCAAATAAAAGAGATGTATAGGGGATGAGCTGTGGGTGCGCGCCGGGGGCCTCTCGGGGCGCGGATGCCGAGCTGTGGAGGGGGGCCGGGGGGAGACCCAGTGGATTTGGCTGCGAGATGCTGCTTCTGCATGAACTTGTGCCGTCTGCCCCCGTCCCTCCCTGACTTTAAAAATGGGTTCTGCCTCTCTGGGTTATTTTTTAGTTAGTTGTGTGCGCATCATTGGCTACTTGTTTTAAGAGAGGAGCTGAAAAGGTGCAGCGTGTGGTAGTCATACGTATAGTCAGTACCTGTATGAAGAGTGCATGTATGGGTAGGAGGACAAAACAGCACAGCGTGACTGAGTTTTCACATCACTTTCCCTGCCGGATAACCCAGCATTTCCTGGTAACTTTGTCCCAAAGTTTTCTGGGGGTTGTAAGGCTAGTTTTGAGTTAATTTACTTATTACAATTTGTCTTTTGGAACAAAAATTTAAAAAAAAAACAAAAACAACGAAAAAAACCAACAAAAAAACCCCCAAAACCTAATAGCTGGAGAAAGATATTTCACCTGCTTTTTATTAACTGGCAGGGAGCGGGCAATTAATAGCACCGCCGGCAGTAGCAAACAGCAGTAGTTGGGACCAGAAGCCACACTGCAGAGTACAGAAACCCGCCACAGCATCAGCGGGCCGGGCCCGGGGCCGGGCCTCTCGGAGCGAGCACCGCCGGGCCGGGCCGGGGGCGGCTCTTCCTCCACGGGCCCCGGAGGAGCGGGGCCGGGGCGGCCTGGCGGCCGAGGGCCCGCCGCGGGCAAGTGGCGACGGCGGGCGAAGGGAGGGGGGGCGGGCGGGCGGCGCGGGGCCGGCGGAGGCGCCTCGGCGCCGCAGAGGGTTAACGGCGGCGGCGGGGCCGGGCAGGCTGGGAGTTGTAGGCGCCGCGGCATGCCGGGAGCTGTCGTAAACGCCGCCGCGGCGCCCGGCCGGCATGGCGGGCCGTCTCTATCCCGCCAGGCGGGAGCGCGGCCGGGTCGGGCGCCCCGGGCCCGCCTGTCCTCGGCCGCCGCGCTGGGGCAGCCCGGACCCGGCCGGCGCCGCTCGAGGAGCGCTGGGTTCATCCCCCCGCTCCGTGAGGACCAGTCCCGGGGCGCCGGCGCGGTCCGGCCGGGGTGCCCGCCTCAGGCGCCGGCAGGTCAGTGGCAGGTTTGCCCCTTCCCGCGGAGCCGGCCGGGCTGGGCGAGTCCGGGCAGCCGTGGCTCGCCCTGGCCTTGGGTGCCGGCCGGCTGGGGCCTCCCTCTGTCACTGTCCGCCCGGCGGCGGGACCCTGGCGGCGGTGCCGGCCGAGCGCCGCGGGGCGCCCCGGGGCACCGGCACCGACCGGACGGGCGAGGGCCCGTCGGTGGTGGGGGCGGAGGACCAGGCCGAAAACCGGCCCCGGGGCGCTCGGACTGGGTTGGGCTAGCGGGAGGGCGGCCGCGCGGCACCGCGCACCGGGTAGGCAGGGCCTCCCTGCGGGCTCGCCCAAGGCCTTCTGCTCTCCAGCGGGAGTTTGCCTTCTTGCAACAGCGGATGAGGTTCGTCCGCACGGCTCCCCCTCAGGGCTCCGCCGCACCGTGGCTGGTCGGGGCCCCGGCCCGGGCCGAGGCGCTGGCTCACGGGCCCGCAGCCTGTGCCGGGCTCTGCTTCCCCTTTGTGGCGAGCTCTGCGTCCAGATGAAGATCCGTGCCTTCCTGTGGCCTCTGCCGGGAGCCAGCCTGCTCGGATAGGAGAGGGTCTCGTTTTTTATCTACAAGCTTGTTTGTTTTGTTTGATTATTTTTTTTTCTTAATGTGAAAGGGAAGAATTAAGATGCGTGCAGGTGCTGAAGTGTGTTGGAAGTTATGGAGGGACAAACCCAGGAAGCCAACAAGACTTGGTAGCCTACCTGGTAGCAAGGTATCTTCTCTGAGGACAAAGCAGGGATGGAAGAAAAAGGAGGAAAAATATTACTTGTTAGTTTAAATTGTGCTAGTAGTGGTCCAGAAGTGCAAAACCAGCTTCTTGTTAAACATTCTGATGTTTTAAATGAATTTTTTAGTTAGCTTGGAGGTACCTTCTTTTATGTATGAAAGGAATGGCAAATAATAGTACGTGAAGTGAGTCAGTCTGAAGTGAATTTGGTAAACTTTTTTTTTTTCCCTCCTTACTTTTTGAAGGCAAATGTTGAAAGATAGTGGTGCCATGCATCAGCAGTTAGCTGAACTTTGGGCTGAGTATGGTTAAACATCTCATGGGAATGGAACCAGAAGGATTCTTGTTAGGTAGTTTCTTTTTCTTGGTAATAGTAATCCTCTTGAAATGCAGAAGAGAATGTAATTTATTGGTGAACTAATAAATGAAAATGTGCAAAGAAAATAATACTGTTGAGATCAAACGAAAAAGGGAAATATGTCATAATAGGTCTGTTTTTTATTGCACATGTTACAGCTCAGATCTGAGAGGAGATATGTGAGGGACTTTACAAACATTTTTGTATTTGTGTCAGAAAGCACATCAGATTTTGCTAATGATCATCACCTGAAATACAGTCCTTAAAGCGTATGCAGATGGGTGGAATTCTTGGAAGAAAGGTGGCAAAGAAACTAATTTTTTTTTTTTTTTTTTTTAGGGAAGGCATTGTTCTANGTGGAGGAAAAACTGTTTTGCTTATAAAAGAAATTGTTGGGTAGACACAAAAAAGGGTAAGTGTCTAAGTGCCTGCTTTATAACCCCTGGTGGCTGGGACTTGTATAGTTAAGCTGTTGAAGATGACTTGAGATACAAAATCAGCAAGTCCAGAACAAAACAAAGTATAAAAGTTCAAGACAAGGAAAATGTGAATAGTGTATTGTAATGTGTTTTAAACTTATTAGGTTATGGCCCACTCTGTTCCCGTCTGAAAAAGAACCATTGCTTTTCCAGTTCTTGAAAAGGAAATTAATTTTACTGGATTCTCTTTTCTTCTTTCAGTGGCAATGGAAGTGCATTAGCACAATAAATACAGTGTATCCCCTTTCCAAAAATGTACAATCTAACTTTAAATACTATATAAGCAGTGGAAGCTACATGTAAAGGGAGGTGAATAGTTGAGGGTACCAAATGGAAAGATTTGTAATTCAGATGATCTCATCTGCTAGCCTTAGTACACTTAGCTGTAGAACAGTTTTTGAAGGGCAAAGTAAAAGACACAGAGAAAAATGAAAGATGGGATGAAGTGCAACACAGTTTTAGCAAAATCAGACTGTGCCAGAATAACTTGTTACCTTATGCTAGGATTTTCTAGACAGAGGAAATATGCTATATCTGATATGTTTCATTGTCAGGAAAGTATTTGATATTGTACCATGTTAGGAAATTATGTAAAGTGGAGAAAATTTGGATTAATTACACTGGAAGGTGACTTGGGAATGCACTGACAGATAATAGGTGGAAGGAGAATATGCAGATGGAAAGGAGGCTGCAAACTGGATTTTTCAAAAACTATATTGGAAATTATTTATTTTTTTCCGTAGTGACACCGGTGAAAAAGTAGAACTGCTGTGATAAAATCTTATGATACAGAACTGGTGGACTGTATTGATAGAGAGGAAGATTGGAATATCCATGTACCAACAAGATGAATCAAAATGGAGGTAAATAGAATTAGATGAGATTTAGTGATGCAAATAGAAGCTAATCACAATTTATTCTGGAAGAGCTCATCACTTTAGTGGTGAATTGGTAGTCGGTGTAGTAGTCAGCACCAGAGTGATAGCATACTGCTATGTGATGTGGCTAAGAAAATAATAATTAAAAAAAAGATGGTGTCCTAGAATGTATTAGGGGAGGGATTTCCTGTATGTGTGAAAAATATTAATGTCAAAGTATATGGCATTAGTGAGAACTTATCTGGAGCCCAACTATCACCCACATTCAGATAAATGGATTCAAACAGATGGGTGGAACAGATGCAGAAAAGGACCATGTGGATGTTAAGAGGAATGGAGAGACTGTTTGTGGAAAGACACAAAAGTGACAATTACACAGTTTTTCTATAGGGGAGGAAAATAATTATGTGACCTCAAGATTAGTGTAAACAAGCAAAACAAATGCATATAAAGGGGATAATGAACACAGTTTGCTGGAAATTACAGGAAGAGTTCTAACTATCAGGCCACCAATATTCTGGAGTGGTTTCAAATGAGAAAGAAGTTTAAATTTCTTTTAAAATGAAGTTTGCTAAATCCAGAGAAGAACATCAATGTTTGGTTCTGCGTAGTAGTGGGGAATTTGACTTGGGAATCCTGGATATCCCCTCCATTAATTCTGCGTTCTTGTGTATCGGTAAAGTGGATTCTGGGATGGATATGTACATTTACAGTGGGCCCACTTTGAAAGTGCTGCTGTTTTTTGTCATCTTAATTTCCTTTTCCATTGATCAAATTATTTTCTTTGGGCCCCTTACTAGAAGCAGTGTAGTTTGGTTATATTTGCTATCAACTGCTTATCACCTACACACTCTGAATTGTGCTGGCAGAAGAAAAGCAATATTCTTTACCTCACTGACTTTGAGAACATTGGGAGTGGATAAACTGTACAGTTTGGACACCATGGTTGAAGGTGTCCCTGCTTATAGCAGGGGGGGTTGGAACTAGGTGATCTTCAAGGTCCTTTCCAAGCTAAACCATTCTATGATAAGGTGTACTCACACAGTGCTGCCTGACTTGTCCCTGCGTGGGCTATTCATAGAAGTCTTTATGGAACAATTTTTAGGAAAGTATTTAAATGAAAAACTTAAAATCATCTTGGGCAAGATAATATTGCATTCTGAAATGTCTGTATAATCAGCTCCCTTGGGATATTACCTGAGACCTCATATCTCTTTGTCTGCTTTTTAGACTGTATAGTTTTTACATACAGCACTTAGTGCAGCACTGAAGAATTAACAGAAGAACCTTAAAATTAAAGAACGTTGCTTTTCAACAAGGCTGCCGTACTCTAGGTAGACATTTTGGGTTCCTACTTGGCATTTTTGCTATTTGGGAAGTCTCCACAAAGCAAGGAGTTCAGCAGTCATTGCTCAGCCATCCATTTTAATTTTATTTCTCAGTCCACAGCTGTCACAAGTTATTCAAATAGAAAGAATTTGTTTTAAGGAGGTAACTTCCCATTCAGTGGTCAATAGAAAATTAAGTGATGGAACCAATCGAATCATCAATGTACGCGTTTAGTGCTACCAGTGGCACTTTCGCTAGTGGCTGAAGCAGAGGAGTGAATGGATTATAAGGATTAAACTTCCCTCATCCCCCTAGAGGTGAGCAAGTCATGTGAAAATGGAAGGCTCATTTGGTAGGAAGCAGTATGAAAGACTTGGAAGACAAAAAAGGAAATGTATATTATCTCTAAATGGTTTCTTGCACATTTTTTCTGTAATAATAGATGGTGAGCTACAGACAGAATCTCGAAGCTTACAGGGCAAAAATGTCACCATAGAGTGATTCTGAGTATGGAATGAAACGTGCTTGGTCGTTACTTAACCTGGATTCCTGAAAAATATTTTTCTCTTCTGTCATAAGTCTGGTTCTTTTAAAGAAAAATACTCCTATTCATAGCAGATGCTTTCTCTTGTTCTTTTCTTGATGTTTTTGAATTGGAAGGAAGTCATGGACTTTCCCACTGGAATTGTGGGAATACAGTGTTAGGACTACAGCAAAGGAAAATTTTGTGACCTGATTTGCCCATGTCATCCTACAAGGCTTTCTGCTGCAAAAAGAGGTACTTCCACTAGTGTCACCAGTTTTTCGTTCTCTTGTGCTGTATTATGCCTGTTGAAATACTACTGATTGGAGGAGCAAATCTATGGAAGTGGGAAGTATTCATGCAGTAAGGTTGATAATTACATTCACGTGATTCAATAACAAAAGCAAAACAGCTAATATTTTAATATAAAATACAAAAATAAGGTGTTAGTGCTGTTATTAAGAGTAGGACAAATCAATTCTTTTGGCGGTTTTATATAAAACAAGTCTGGGAGGAATATGTACATGTGTATATTCACACACACATGTATAGATATACATACACTTGCTTTGCTGCATATGCTGGCTGATGAGTAAGAATAGTAGATCAATATATAAAAGTACTGGGAACTTAGGTGCTGAACAAAATCAAAGTATGCCAGAACTTGATTTGGTAGCAGTAGACTGGGAAAGAGATGGTTCCCTGCAGCCTCCAGCAGAATTTTTCAGGTTGTTGTTTTTTGTTGTTGTTTAATTATTTTTATTGTTGTTTGTTTATTTTTAATTATTATTTGTATGCTTTGGAGCCACGTCATCGCTGCTGTAAATCTTTGGATTTTCACTGATGTATCCAGCGGGATAGTGATTTACACCCTCTGAATAGATGGCCTTCTGGGCAGGGACTTTCTTATGGTGTCTTTAGTCTTACATCACTTACTTCCTTTTACTCCCATAAATAAAAAACAGTCAAAGGAGAGGTAATTATAAGCTCCTCAATAATCTCCTCCCATGGTGTGGGGGGGGAAGCAGCTCAGTACCTCTGAAGTGGTCATACAATTGGTACAAAAGCTGTTGGATGTTGTTGTTATAGCAGCATCTATAGGAATTGAAATAGCAAGAAGAGAAATAGGAGTTTTGGCATTCCCCTGGTCTCTCTCCAACTTCTAAAAATGCTGGGATGGAAGGAAGTGCTATCTTTTGGAGCTACTTATTTTGTTTTCTGCAGTGCCTTCATATACAGAAACTTCTCTCAAAATTAATCAAAGCAGAATAACTACCAAGTGGGATAAAACTGTTGTTTGTACTTGTTTCAGAGTGGCAGTGGTCATTTCTGTCTCAAGTGTTTCTGCGGAGAGTCCAAATGATTGATTGCTACTAATCTTGTGGTGGTATTCAGGTAGATGATAGCTTGGTTTAAATTAGGAAGGAAAAATGAGTTGCTCTCCTACCATCAAGCACAAAGAAGCATTGAGGCAGAGAAGCCAGACCTCACCTGTTTGAGCAAGGCATTATTCTACTACCATAAATTCCCCAACATAATATCAACCTTTAATACTTCTTTTCCTGTTACCATCCAGAATATTTAGTTGCCCTCTCGGCATCTAAAGATAAAGATTAGGACCCCCAAATCACCTGCTCAGGTGCCACCTAACTGTGAGAGGACCTCAGTTGCTGCCCCTAGATTTCTCTGCCTGCCAAGGTCCCAGTGACCTTAGCGTTGGTGAGCGGTGCATTTATGCTGGGCTGTACCTGGACGGTGCTCCCCCACCAGTGTTAATGGGGGTCTGTCCTGCCAGGTCTCCACAAGCATGTGGGCTGTGGTTGGGCCTCACGAGGTGAGACATGCTGTGCGTCATTGGTCTGCCAGTTTGAGTGTATGAGAACCTGAAGTTCAAATCCCACGCCTGCCTCAGCAGATATGTCTCCTGAGAACTCATGTTTTGTTTCCCCCCAGGACCTCTGAAGTATTTAGAGAAGACAGGTATAGGATGAGTGTGAGTGTTGGAAGAACTGTTAACTCTTTGGGCAGGTGAGAGCACAATGCCACATTGCTGAAGCTGATGGTTAAGGCGACCATCTGCAACAATGGGTACCTGGGAACCAAATCCTGCTGTAATGGGGAGTCCTGCTGGAATGGTACAATCCTAGGAATGACTGAGTCTCCCAGGGCGTTTTTAAAATGCTACCTTTAGTGGTTAAAACTGTAATGGTAGAACTCTTTAGGAAGTCTGGAAGCTTGACATTTTAAAGAATTACAGAGAATTTGAAGAAAAAAAAATGACAGAAGCATAATTATGTGCTAAAGATAGGAAACGGAGACTTTTTGCTCTCAACTGTTGTCCCTGGTAGGGTCCTAGTTGAACTCTGCCCTCACATTTCCTCACCTGCAGGCTAGGATTGATACATTGTACTTAACGGGCATTCTTTGAAGCATAATTCATGTTTGTGAAATACTGGGAGTGGTCAAGACAAAGTCTTTTAGAAGTACCAGGTTATGGCAGGGGCACCAGAACTGTCTGGCAAGTGGATCTTTGAAGAGACGCTCACAGAATCATAGAACACCAGGTTGGAAGGGACCTCGAGGATCATCTGGTCCAACCTTGCTTGGTAAAAGCACGATCTAGACAAGATAGCCCAACACCCCATCCAGCTGAATCTTAAAAGCGTGTAATGTGGAATCCACCACTTCCCTGGGGAGATTTTTCCAGTGGCTGATTGGTCTCATTATGAAAAATTCTCCTCTTGTGTCCAATCAGAATCTCCCCAGGAGTAATTTTTACCCATTACCCCTCATCTTTTCCATGTGACTCCTTGTAAAAA
>RSEF01000005.1:22717973-22740512 GCA_003993805.1 Himantopus leucocephalus
ACCTTACACTTGTTCTTGTTGAACTTCACAAGGTTCTTGTTAGCATTCTTATTCCAGCCTATCCAGGTCTTCGTGCAGAGAGCCTCTCCCTTCCAAAGTGTCCACTTCCCCACTCAATTTGGTATTNCCAGGTACAAGACCTTACACTTGTTCTTGTTGAACTTCACAAGGTTCTTGTTAGCATTCTTATTCCAGCCTATCCAGGTCTTCGTGCAGAGAGCCTCTCCCTTCCAAAGTGTCCACTTCCCCACTCAATTTGGTATTATCAGCAAACTTCATCAGGGTATGCTTGATCCCATCATCCAGATGACTTATGAAGATACTAAACAGTGTTGGGTCCAGTATAGATCCCTGGGGGACCCCATTTGTGACAGGTTGCCAGTTTGAAAAAGAGCCGTTTACCACCACCCTCTGGTTGCAGCCTTTTGGGCAGTTCCCAACCCACCGCCCAGACCACTTGTCTAGACTGTAACATCAGTTTCTGTAGGAGGAGGCTGTGAGGAACTGTGTCGAAAGCCTTGGAGAAATCCAGGTAGACAATGTGCACCGCTTGCCCCACGTCAGCCAAGCAGGTTACTTTGTCCTGGAGGGCGATCAGGTTTGTCAAGCACAACTTGCCCTTGGTGAATCTGTGCTGGTGTTTCCCAATCATGTGCTTTATTTGACTTGTGATAGCCTCCAGGAGGCTTTGTTCCATAACTTTCCCAGGGACTGAAGTAAGACTGATGGGCCTGTAATTTCCTGGATCCTCCTTCAAGCCCTTCTTGTAAATGGGGGTGACATTAGCCATCTTCTGGGACACCCCCCAATCTCCATGACTTCTCAAAGATTATGAAGAGCAGCCTCACAATGACGTCTCGAGGAAGAAGGATTTTTTTAAAGGATATCATGGCAAAGCTAGTCCACTGGGATATGGAAGAGGTGAACTAGTTATGTGGCAGAGAGGAAATGTCACATGATTCCTGTCCCACGGATTTGAACCAGCTTGTGCTAGGCAGAGTCTCTCAGGGACAATAGATGCATTGGAGGGGGGTAGAGGGAGGGCTGTAGACACAATCTCACATTCATTGTACTCCAAAAAAGGATGCAGTGAAAGGGCTGAGTGTATATAATACAGTGTGGTGAATGAACAATAGGTTATAGATGAGGAGACAGAGGATTATTATCAAACGTAGTCCATCATCTGGGTCTGAAAGTGAATGCGTCATGCAAAGTGACACTGAGTGTTGGCAGTGGTGTGAGGGACACGCATTCCTGAACTTTGTTCACTTCATGTGGACAAGTGTCTGTATCGCTTATCTACAGTTATGAAACTAGGTAGCAGAGACATCAAGGATTAAACAATGAGAACACAGTATTTTGTTTATACAGATGATATTTTCAGCTCAAAATCAATACATTTCAGTGGGCTGTAGGATTGAAGAAGGTTAATCTGTTGCCACTGTCCATATTATGTCTCTCCACTAAACACATGCGGCACTTGGATTTGCAGCATGCATAACTATTAAATTTTTTTTGAAGAAGTACTTTATTTCCAGTGTTGCTGGTGATTTAAAAAAAAAAAACCCACAAAAACTTTGTATGCGTGTCCTACTCCAGCCTTTCCTTGGTTTGCATAAGGAGAGGATCTGGAGCTCCCTATTGTAATCACTTCTGAGAACTCTAAACAGGAAATGGCAAAAAGAAGAGGAATTTTGAGATTTTACAAGAAACTGCAGAGCTCACCTGTTAATCCATAGTAGGTAAAAGTGAAAAATCCCTGTGTAAAGTACTAGAAGTTTGTAGTGTTATTTGCATTGTTTCCTATTCCTCTTAAGAGGAATTGAGCAGACCTTTTCATGAAGAGCAGTTGTGCATTTGTGTGGCATGTTAAATTTACAGTCTGTAGACTCAACTAGTTAATATGCCAACTGCTGTCTTGCTTTAGGTTCTGTTTAGCTCCCTTTGCTCCATTTGCCTGGAGTGATTTGTTGTTGAGAAATTTGGGACTTTAATCCCTGAAGCAGAAGGACAGGTTGCTGACGCCCAAGGTTTATTTAAGAAACAAGAAGGAGAGTATAGCTGTTGCACAGTGTGGTATCCTAAAATGCCTGGATGACTCAGTTTCAAAGCTAAGACTTGTGTTTCAAAGCTGGCTTGTGTTTGTGGGTTCCTGTCCTCATAGAAACTACAGTCAAAATTGCAGGATTAGAGATGTGCAAATCAAAATTTATACTTGCTTGGTTATTTATTATGGCACTTAATAGTACCAGTTCCATCCCTTTCTCTCAGCCTGCTTCTGTCTGGCTCACTTGCACCTATAAGCTCTGCAGAGCAGGGATGATTGGCTCTTCTGTGGTTCAGTGGCCGGGTGAGTTGGGTGCCCCTTCCTCAAGAGTGCTGAGGTGCCTTGTGTTAGCCCCACAGGAGTACTGGAAGGGTTGAGAGCCAGCTAGCTGCCGCTGTCAAGGCGTGAGTCTAAAACATACATATTCCCAAGCCCCTGCTTATTGGGGAGCACAGCAGGAGTGAGGAGGGTTACATAAATACCTACTTCCAGAGTTGCCCAAATACACTGCTTTAATGCGTGCTTAAGATTTATGCATGGGATGGGGCTGAGAATGTCTGCCCCAGCCCCTTCGGTCCTTCTGGCTTTCCCTCCCATCGTTGCAGCTGATGGAAAACCAGTTACTCTGTGTGCTGTGCAACAGCTTCAACCGAGAGCACCTCGCGCAGCACACATCTGTGCCGTGCTGTTAAGGGACTTTGCTGGTGCAATCCCTTCCAGGCAGAGGAGGGAAAACTGAGTTCCTGGGTTGGCGGTAAATAGCGTGTGGGCTTGGAGGGGTACCACAACCCCTGCAAGGGAATGGAGTAGGTGCCTAAGAAAAGGCTCGGGAATGGGAATTCCACACAAAGTATCTTGCCTCACCTCAGTGTTAGGATCCACTGCTGTTAGAGGTGTTGAGAGATTTATTGGCATGTCCAGCTGGTTCCTGTTGAATTCTTCACTTAACAGGATGGACAGTGTAGGTCTCATTCTTGGGTATTCTACTTTTTGACTTCAATATGCACTGAGGCAGGGTGTCTTTTGGGGCTGTGGATTTAGGCAAGGGCGCACTGCAGTGCTCAGCACCACAACAGCCAGGCCCTTTATTGAATCTGGCCTCACTGCAATCAGCGTGAGTAATGGTAAGAGAGGCGTGAGAGCAGAATGACTGTACAGGAGGGAGAGCTGCACTTGACTTGCCAGAATGAAAAACATATTTGTAAAGGGATTAAATTAGCACTGGGTACAAGAATGCCGTTTAATGAAACAAATGACTACACCTTTTCTCAGTGGCAGGAAAAAAAGTGACACATCACAGATAACCAGCGGTCCCTGATCCTCCTCTCAGGGTTGCTGCAGAGTAGATGGCACTACGGGCTGGGCTAGCTGGGCTGGGGTGAGGAGTGGATCCCAGCGCTGAGGGCTTCCCGAGTGCTGAGAGCCTCTGGCCACACGCCTCGCTGCATGTACAGGGAGTGACTGACTTTGGTTCTCATCTGTGGGCTTGTAGTAAGAAGTATCTTCCTTGAGTACTGGGAGAGCAGGGCAGGAGGGAGGATGTACATGTGAGACATGGGAATGTGGCCTCATTGAGACGTGTGATTGCTCCTGAGGTACTTGTGGCAGCAAAATCACAGAAAATCTTAATAATAAAAATTGGATGTCTCTTATTGGACGCTCCTTTATCCCCTATTTGTTGTATTTTATTTTCCTCTGCGATATTTCTGCCTTCTTTATGTCTCCTTTTGATGTCTTCCTCTCTGTAGTTCTACATCTGTATTTTTTGTTCTTTTTTATTTACTGTTGCTTTTTTACTCACACGTGTCTTTACTCCTTTAGCTTTCCTAAAGACTTTCTCTTTTATCTCTTTTGTGATCTGCCATACAGTTTGGTCACCTTCCATGCGATGGGGCAATGTAGCCGAGTTGTGGGTTGACTTAGGCTTGCAACACCACTCTGAACCAGATTGCATCTGCAGTCATCTGGAACTGACTACATGTCTGAACTGATAAAAGATGCTGTGGAAACATGGATCTCTGGGGCCTTGGCAAGGTATCTTTATATATGTGTGTGTGCATGTTGTGGTGTGAGTACGTTCAAAATGTCTGTCTGTTCCATCAGCTCAGCTGACTGGGTGCTCCTTTAGAATCATAGAATGGTTTAGGTTGGAAGGGACCTTAAAGAAGGGACCTCGGGCTTCGCAGCACCTTATGGGAAATGGGAACAGACCTGCGAAGCTCATGGGAAGACCAGGATTAACCCCGAAAAGGGGGATATGCCTGTTGCCCGTGAGTGTGTGATAACCGTAAGCAAGAGATCCAAAACCCCTCACTTGACCTTTGTATAATTCTTTCCCTTCCAGTGAGTCCCTTTCCCTGCCTGTGACTCATCTTCTAAATGTAGACTGTAAGGCTCTCAGAGGACTGCCTTTCTCTCTGAACAGAGTAGCAGAAAAAATAGCAGCACTGTTGAATAACCGGTATTATTTTTTAACAGAAAAAAACTTGAGGACTGCCTTGCTGTATCTGTGTTTCTCTGTCAAGGGATTTATCGGTTTCCCGAGAGAACAGCGGAGCAGTTTCTGTCCTGACCCACAACAAGAAGGTTGTTCAGACAGGAAGTCTCAGGAGCAGCACAACTGCAGTACAGTGGGCAGTAGAAGTTATAATAAAAGATAGGTAGGCTCTGACAAAGGCCAACAAATCTTTCATAGCACCCACATACTTCCTTCCCTATTGCTGACCCTTTTGTAATTGGCAGCATCCCCGTGGTAGCTGCAGTGTGGCTTACATGAACAGCCATTGGAAGTTGCCTGCTCCCTTCAGCAGGTTGCCCGACACCCTTCTCCTTTCCTTCAGCCTCTACATATGCTGTCCAGCTGCCCAGTTCACTTCTGTTCTTGACACTTGGTGACCCTGGTGATCGTACGGTTACCTTCCATCCCTCACTTGCGCTCTTGTTTTGTCTTTGACTTGTAGCAGATCTCTTTAGAGAGCCAAACTGGTTCCTTTTCTCTTTTCAGATGCTTTTGCCGTATCCTGTGTCTCTGTCGCCTGGTCCTCTGGAACACAAAAGAGTGAGAATCAGTGGTGTGGCATTATCCTGCAAACAATTTGAGAACTGGTTTGACAGCCAATAGAAGAAAATAGTGCGGTGTGGCCACAACAAGGGCATGCTCTTTCTAACAATTTACAGTTGCACTATGTTCCCAACAAGGAGTGATGCTCAGACCTCCCTCTGTTCTCTGTTCTTTTCTCTTGCTGTAACAACGTTGTTTCTTTCCAACACACACACTTTCATGCAAAAATGCCAAGATTTTCCATGCAGATTAAAGTAGGTTTGCAAATTAAGGCAAGGCTGGTATAGAACAAAAGGAAAATTAAATTACCCCAGCAATTTTGCACTTCCTTGTAGTCAAAGTCCTGTCTTTGGTGGATGCTATGTAGGATACACACTTGGTGAGGCCTATGCAAATTTTCCTTGCGTACAGACTGCAGGAGTTAGCCCTGGCAAATCACACTATTCTAAAAATGGCGGCCAGTAAGTGGGCTCTTCTGGGGAAAAAAAACAGGAACAAAACTTGGTGAGAGCTTGATCCTCTGCAGTGTCACCTTTCACAATTGAGTGACTGACAAAAAAAAAAAAAAGTTGAGGTAAATCACCATGGGGATGGATGCCTCCTGTTGTGGAATAGAATGAAATCCAGTGACATGCTCCCTCCCTGGTAACTCTCCTATGATAAAGATTAATTTCTAAAAATCAACTGTAAACCTGTAGGTCAGCCCATAAGACAGTGACTTGACAAACTTCATTGCAAAATGTATGACAGCTTCATGGCTTGGATCTGCATCACTGCAGACAGTGTATTGTTGAATCCAATGAAGTGTGAATCCCTCTATGATTTTAATTGTTTTCCACAAGTAGATTATGAACCTTTTATTTGTACTAATTATGTATCTTTGAGTGAAAAGCTACTCTCTGTGTGTGTATATATGTATATTTAGTAACAGGAAATGTAACAAACATTTATTTTTATTAAACTAATAAAACCGATAAACCTATCCAAGCATGTTTTCATTTAATTTCTTTGGTCTTGTTTCCCTTAGTATAAATCAAAGATCATTAAGTGCAATCTCGTGTATCAGGACACACGGTTCATTGCATGGGGTAGTTGATGTCATATGAAAGTGTCCTGTTTCGAAATAAGAGCGCTGAGGTTGTGATAGTCTTTGTAACTGCACGCACATGGCAGCGTAATCAGGACCTTGAGGTGCAACACTCGGGGTACTACTTACCTGTTGCATTTAGGGCAGTAGTGCCTCATACGTGATCTTTCCAAACCCTGAAAAATGTGATCCTTGCATCGAGGAGCTCATGCCCTGTGAACAAGAAGCAGGCAAAGGTTAGGGAACACGGAATGGGGCGGGGAGAGAGAAATGGTAGATAGCTTGTAAATCCATTCAGTTGATGGTAAGCAGTCTGCAGGAGTGGGATCTGTAAAAGGAAGCTGGATCTGAAGCCTGCCGGGGTTTGGCAGATGACCTCTCGGAGGCGGCATCCAGCGTCAGCGTGGCACGTGGAAAGTAACGCAATGGAGCGGATGAGGGGAACTGGCAAGTGGCTGCAGCCTGGCAGAGGCAAGGAGGGCACGGAAAGCTGGAGGTTCCTGAAAACCAGCTGGTGGCAAAGCTGCATGTAGAGACCCACGAACATGAGGGCTGCCAGCCTGAGCGTCTGTAGCAGCAGTTGGAGAGCCAGCGAATGAGTGAGGGAAAGAGCAACGTAACGGAATTGGTGAACGAGGAAGATCAACTCCGTGGCTGTTTCAGGTTCAGCTGGGATTGTTTGGGGGTGTCTGGGAGGGCCAAGCAGGCTGTCCGAGGTGTCAGAGCAGCACGGAGAGAGGGTGAAGTCTGGAGCAGAGTGGTGCTTTGGTAGAGCTTGGAGATCTTCAGCAGGAGCAGCTGGGTTTGGGTATGATTTGTTTTCCGTGGCAGGGAAACCGAAGGCAACATATAAAACTACCCTCTCTGCTACCTGTTGTTAACAGCTCGGATGGATGTGGGTCTCCAAAAAACCTCACCTAGAGGTGGTTTCTTACTGCTTGCAATGAGCTCATTGTCAAATAAATCATGTGAAAGGCTTGCTCTCTAGAAAAAGATTTTGACACTGGAAGTTGCAGAAGTCCACCTTTAAAAACAGCCGTCTCCTCCACCTCCACCAGACTTCTCCCGTGTTTTGGTTGCCCCACACATTGCACCAAGTCGCCGCTGGTTTTCCATCTCCCTTTGGCCCGTTCAGGCGGTAACACCTCATCCACCAGCCATGTCCAGGGCTCCGGCCTCCCACTGCCCCCACCATGGCTGGTGTCCGTGAGCGGGAAGGGGAAGTCCTGGGCCTGGATGCGGGTACGGGTGCCATGGCCGCCCGCTGGGGTGGCTGGAGGTGGGGCAGAAGGCAGCGGAGCTTCGTGCTCTTCTCCGCCACCACGGGAAGTGTCACCGTGGGGGTGTGTGTGTGTATGGTGGGTCTTGCCGGGGAGGGGGGGCAGAGGGAGGCCGGTCAGACGGGCTGTGGTGCACCGGCCGTCGGGCTGTGACGGTGATGTGTGACCCGGGACGGACATCCCCCCCGCCCCGGTGCCCGTGTCCCCGCTCTGGGGCACACGCCTCTGCCCGCGGGGGTCACTGCTCCCGCCGACCCGGTNCCCCCCCCCCCCCCGTGCCGCGGCGATGGCAGCGCGGGGGAGCGCGCAGCGGGGGCGGGAGGGGGGAGAGGGGGGAACCGAGGGACGTATTCGGGTGCGAGGCGGAGCCTGAGCATTTTATGAATGGGCTCATATGACGTCAGCGGGGGCGGGAAGCGAGGCCCCGTCCCCCACCAATCCTGCGAGACCCCCGGGCGGCGAGGCCAATCGGAGCGCGGCCGCCGATTGACGGCCATCCCCGCCGGCCAATAGCGGTAGGAGAGCGGGGCCGACCACGTGGGGCGCAGGGCCGCAAGTAGTACGGGGGCGTGTGGCCGCTCGCTCCCTGCCCCCCCCCTCCCTTCCGGCGCGGCGGGAGCGTGGCGGGGCCGCGCGGCCCCAGGGCGGGCGGGGCCGGCCGCGTTGCCGGGTTACCGGGTGGCTGAGCGGCCCCTCAGCCAATGGCGGCCGAGCGGGGGCGGGCGCCGTGACGGCTGCGGGCCGGCGGTGGCCGGGAGGGCTCAGTTCGGCCGCGGCCGCCTCCGCAGCATGGTGGCTCCCGCCGCGCTCCCGGCCGCCGGCCTCCTCTACTGGCTGGGCGCGCTGGGCGCCCTCTCCGCGGCGGCGCTGGCCTCCTACCGCCTGCTGGCCGGTCTCCGCGTCTGGGTGCTGGGCAGCGGCGCCGCCGCCGTGGGGCCGGCGCTGGGCGCCTGGGCAGGTGAGTGCGCGTCCCGGCCGGCCGCGCCGCCCCCGCGACGGATCTTCCCCCCCACACACGCACTCCCCCTTTTCTCCCCACCCCACCCCCCCCATCACCGGCCGGGGCCGGGGCAGGGCCCCCCGGGGGAGCGCGGCGGCGGGCGGGGAGGGGGGCGGGCGCGGAGAGCGGGCGGGCCCTCGGGGCGGCCGGGGACGGCACCCCGCGGCCGGGTTGGCGGCAGGCGGGCCGGGCCGGGGCAGCGGCTGAGGGTCCGGTTGGTGCCGCCGGGCGCGGGCTCCCGGCGAAAGTTGCGGGGCCGGCGGGCGCCGGTCGGAGCGGGTCTGGAGGGAAACGCCGTGTGTTGGGACTTGCGCGCCTCGGGCGGGCCCGTCCCGTCCCGTCCGAACTTGGGCCCGGGCCGCCTTGGGGCGGGCGGGCCGCCTGGCTCGGGGTCCGCGCTCCCGGGCAGCCGGTGTTCCCAGCGCGGCGGGCCGGTGCGCGCCCGCCCCCCCTCCGTGCCGGAGCTGGCGGGCGGCTCGGCGCGCGCCGGCCTCGCACCTCATCGCTGACGTCACGTCAGCCCCGTCCCCGCCGCCCCCGGAGGAGCGGGCTCGTCCCTCCGCCGGGCCGGCTCCGGCTCCCTGCGCCGGGGGAAGGGAAGAGCCGCGGTCGCCGCCGTACCGAGCAGCCCCGAGCCCCGGCGGCGGCGGCAGGCTGGGGCGGGGCGGAGCGGTGCCGTCCCGCCGGCTCGGCCGGTGTCCGGCCCGCAGCCGGTGTCCGGCCCAGCCCGCCCCCCGCCAGCCGCTCCGGGCAGGGCGGCTGTGTGGAAGTTGTGCCCCGGCCTCCCTTCCCCCTCCTCCTGCAGACCGCCCCCCCCCCCGTGAATCCCGGGAGGTGGGTGCCGGCAGCTCGGGGACCTTCGGAGCGGGGCTGCAGCACCGTCCCCGGTGGAAGGGGCGACGGTGGCGACGGCCAGGAGGGGGTGGCCACAGGTTGTTAACTGGCATCCCGGAGATACGGGAGCACTGTGGAAGTATAGCGGAGGATGTAACCAGGGGACTGTCAGTGCTACGTGGTGCCAACTTTTCCCAGTTCTCCTGTTCCCAGTCACAGGAACCGTGCCGGGGAAAGACCACTTCTTCCATCTTGGTCTGACACTGCTACGGTGACTTTTAACGATGAGGGAGTAGAAAGGGCTTCTCTGCCAGTGTAACGGAGCAGGCCAAGAGAATTTTCAAATCCATCCCCGCCAAAGGCAGTGGGAAGGGAAAGTCCTGTGTCCGGTTGGGATTTGATAAGGGGGGCTGTAAAAACAATTGCAAACTGTAAGAGCTGTGGGTCTGAGATGAGGTGATAGTTTAAAAGGCTGCGAAAGGTACTTCCTTCCCTGGAGAGGGGTGGGAGGGCATCGGGTGCTTAGACTCTGGAGCCGCTTCGGGGTGGCAGACCTGTAGGTACAGCAGCCCCACAAGAAGCTGGTAGGTTGCGGGGCTCCTCAGTGTGGTTCCCCGTAACCTCTGCAAGAGCAAACACAGAACTCATATGTGAAGACGCAGTTGGGTTATTGAATGTCTGCTGGTGTGAGACACCAGTAAACCAGTAATGCTGCTGTAATCCCAGAGCGTGTCATGTGTCCTGCATGCACAGGCTTGAAGTACAGCTGCAGTGCTTTGGACAGGTTATAGTGTTACGTACGAATGATTAAGGCCTATGTCTCCCTGCTGGCTAGGGAAGCGGTGTGCCTGTTAAAGATATGGTTGGCGCAGGAGACCCAAAGCCTCTTTGACTTTCTAATGTTGGTTTTGAATATATTAGTACATTATCAGTTGCCTGCTGACCTGTGGTGCATCACAGCAGTCTCGGTGGCCACTTTAGCTTGTTCTGCATTGTTTCAAACATGGAAGTTTGCAGTGCTTGAGCCAGATGCCAGCTGGAACCACAAACTGTAGACAACAGATCTTTCCTCAGTCACATCCTCGAACATCCTGTGAACAGAGAACTGCGATGCCAATGTCCTCTGTCACTGTTCCGTATGAGCACGAGCAGCAGCAGGCCACTGTATGGGGCCAATGGCTGCTCACGAAAAATTTTCTTTCCCTTTGCCATGATCTTCAAGGCACGGAGGAAGAGAAGTGTTGGCATACAGCTAAATTCCTCACGTTTATTACTCCTGCTCTGAAGTGGGAGCACTGCTGCAACGTCCAGGAGGATGGAGAAAGAGATGCCTGCTAACTTGGACCTGAGCTGTCACTGTAGAAAGACACGTGGCCACCATCAGCTAGCTGTTGTACGTCCTCTGTGTGCTACTGATGCAGGCGAGATGCTGCTTTACTGGGGCAGCTGCTGTAGTCTCCAGCTGCAATGAGGAGAGGTTTTTCTCAGTCTGAATAAGCGCTGGGGTGGTTTGCCCTGAAATGCATTGTAGCACCAGCAATAGGCTGGGGAGGCTCTCTGTTTTCTCTCCTCCTGCAAAGGAGGATGAAGGCACAGCTGCGGATATATTGGGTCACCTTGAGAATTAGTGAATTACTAAGTCATACTGTGGGAAGAAGTGCATTTCCCTCTCTCCTGGTCTTTTAAAAACCAATGGGTTTGATGCTAATTAGCTGCTGTGATTACTGTGACAATGCATTCTTTCTACTGCACAAGTAGAAAGCAGCTTTACAAAAACTAGAAAGCCCTTACAAAAGGGCTTGTAAGGGCCCCTTACTGCCTTTTAATTCTCCTGAAACAGAGTTGCAGATTCTTTCCTTGTTTTCTTACTGGGTTTTTGGTTGCATATATGCAATTGCTTCTGTCTGCTCTTTCTAATTTGGTGGTATTTAGAAGGAGGGGATGTGAGGAGGAGGAACTATATGAACTAGTAATGTACTCTGAGAAAATCAGGTTTGTACTACTTTAAATAGCAGCTGTTTTGACAAAAAGTTAGTTTTTCTACGGTCACGCTATGTGTGAAGGTCTGCATGCAGGTTTTCTGCTTTTTTCTCCCCATAACTCACATCTGGCTTGGTTTTGGCTACTGTGCAGTGATGGAGGTTGGGTGCCTGTTATCTCAGTGTGGCATTTCTGGGTGCATCTTGGGAGAGAACGCAGTGAAAATTCCAGGGTCAACTGCTCTATACCTTTTGTGTGCCTCATAAATTGGTAATGGAAGACAAGAATAATAGCTCCCTTGCTTGGAAAACGGTTTAACTAAATAAACCACAGACTCAACAGGAGCAGAGTGCCAAGGAGTCATTCTGAAATCACCAAGAATACAGCAAAGATGTGGCTATTCCCCTGCCTTCCTCTAGACAGGCAGATCTATTGGCAGCGCTGGTAGTTGTGATCCGTAATGGTATTTCCTTAGGTTGGATGAGAGTGTCCCGTTGATGGTGGTGGCAGGCAGCCACCTCTCTTCTCTGCCATTGACAGTTGGGTGTATTTTGGAGTGCAGAGTGTCTGCAGCAGGGAACCGTCTGCTGCTGCATAGCTCCCACTTGGAGAGTTGCCGTATCTCCTATTTTAGGAAGCTGCCTTTTTTTCTGGAAAAGTTGAAATTGTTTTTCTGCCCCTTCCCTTCAGTAACTTGGTGAAATGAAGTCAAAATCCTGTGGCAATTCAGACTGGGAGGGACCTCAGGAGGCCCCTAGTCCCACCTCCTGCTCAGGGTCAGCTGTGAGATCAGACTGATTTGGTGTATGCAAATAATCAACATTGTATATTCAAAATACACTGGCACTACAAGTTGGAGTGATCTGATGCTCTGAAACTTCTAACATCTTGGTCATGTTGGATACTTAAACTTTTCTTTCTCTTTTTCCTGGCTCAAAATTGCAAGTATTTTAATAAGAAATATTTTTTTTTCCAATTTGCCGTAACTGAAGTGATGTGTTAACTGGAAACAAAGTTTATTTTGACTGTGTAATTGGCCATATGACAGGCAAAGAAAAGTCCTGTTTTCTTTCAAGCCTCTCAGTGGTTTAGAAAAGCGTCCACTTCTTCCCCCAGTGCCTTTGGTACAAGTGTGGTTGAATAATTGCACGTTTAGTGATTACAAAATGTTTGATAGTGATGATGCTTTCTCATGTGGTGAATACAGCTGTACAGTTGTATTGGGGCCAACAAATGTTTGTGAAGATGAACTTGCCTTAATTAAGCTTCTTGGAGTTTATTCACTAACATGCAAAAATAACTAAATATGGGCAATTTGCTCTAGATTTCTTAAAAAAGAATATGTAAGAGGTCATTAATCAGGATGATGCTCTCAACTGCCTCTAACTTTCTGTAATTTGATTTTAGACAAAAACCCCTTGTTCAGTTTTAAACTGTTCTTTTCTTCAGCAGCAGCAAAGCTGGGTGAATGCACTCTGCCTGTTCTTGTTGGCTTCTGTTACTTAACATGGACTACATTTGACTATGCATAGTCCAGCATATAAAAATGGCGATTTGTATTACCAGGGCCACTAAGGGAGGCATGAAAAATGTATGTAACCGGGTACGCAAGCAGTGGGGTACATACTTATTTGTGTCTTTATGGTCAGGTCTTTCAAAAACTAAGAATATGTGGGGTGATTCCCAAACTCTTATAAATCAGACCTTAACAATATTCTCATTAGATTAGTAAGATGTGATGCTGATATGAAGAGGAAGAAGTGACAGGCTGGATTTTGTGCTTGTAAATGGTTTGAGTTAGATTCCATCTATAAGATTATGCTTCCTGTTGTCCCTGGAAACAGCATCTTACAAAACAGACCCTGATCCTTATGAAGTTCTTGGGACAACCTTGATGAAATAAGTTGGACGATAACTGATTTTAATGATAATTTAAGAACCCCATACTAAGGATGTTCACTTTAGTGCTGACCAGGTTGTAACTTGTTGATAACTTCAAGCAACTTTCACAAGCAACGTTGTTTTTCAGGCTCCATAGCATCAAGTGAAATAGTTGTTACCGGAAGGCTTTTTTGTTTTCTGCAAATAAGTTTCAATCCCTGTTGCACGAGTGAGTGTCCTCTTGCTTTGCAGGTGTTTGGCAACATGCAATGATAGTTGACAGACCACGTCACAAATCACTGTTGCAGATTAAAACAGCCAACCTAGTGCGATGTGTGGTGAGGGTATAGTGAGTGGGGAAACAAAGGGAGTTTCAACTTTTCTTGGCACCGCTCTCTCTGCGGGATGTGAGACGAGAGGCTCTGTGCAACTCCCCGTCTTCCCTGCACCTGAGTGCTCGGCTGGTGTGCGTGGAGCTTTGGGGAGAGCTTTTGGTTATCTCTGGTTCTTTAGCAGAATCACTTATTCGGGGATTGATCATCTTCAGCACTTTGGATCCGTGCCGAGGGTTCAATGGTCTTGTTCTCAACTCTAGGTGCTACACAAACACTTCTGCTCTTGTATGAAATAGAGCATGGCACTCATCAACCCAAAAAGTAATGTTAAGAACATGTGGAAATATTGTAGCTTGCTTATAACTCTTGATCATGACAGCTCAAGTCAAACTTGAAGCCTAAACTTGGAGCATGTATTGTTTTCATGTATGGCTATTTGCCAAGTGCTTCTGAAGGGTTACTGCACTGAAATGTGGCTCTGGGAACTATCTGGTGCAAGTGTCCTAATCCTGTCTGAACTTCCCAGAAGTGCTGTGCTCCAGTGTTGTGGCTTTTTCTTTTCCCATTTACCATGTAACACTTCCCAGTATCCATCCTAAATTTTCTCTGGTAAAAAAAAATTAGCTGTCTTCCTTTAGTCATCAACCCTATTCATAGCTTTTAACTTAGAAGACTTTTGTCGGTATGTCCCTCCAGCCTGCTCTTTCTTGGCCTAAGCAAGGGCTGCTGTTCCAGAGCAACCCATGAGAGGTGGGATCTCTGACCCTGTGGCTCAGCAGCTTGCTCTGCATGGTACTTTAGCGGGCTGCAACTCCTTTTGAGACCTTGCAGCTCTTAGTGAGTCAGGGAGGGTCTCTAGTAATTTTTGTGTACCCTACTGCTACTAACATATCCTAAAATCAGTTCTCCTTCCTGGACAATATAAAGAAGTGAACCATACTCTACCCTGTTTTCTACAATTTTGTTGTCTTTGCGCTTCTCAATTGCTTCTTTCAGGTGTTTTCCTTTGCAGATGATGTTACTGACTGTTTAAAATGTCTGCTTAGTAGGATTGCTCAACACTTGTTGCGTTAAGTGCTCCTTCTTGAATGCTGTGGTCAGAAGAGAGAGAGCAAATGCTTAGAGCCCAGAAATCCAGAGTCCTATCTCCAGTTCTGCTGTGTCCCTGCTGATGGGCTTCAGCACTTCATTTCTGGCTTGTGTCAGCACCTGTTGAGACTAAACGTGTACGTGTGGGTACCACCACCAAACTCAGCATCAGCCAGGCTCACGATCTCCAGCCCTAGAGTTTGATTTGGTGTGAACATTTCCATTCTCCTGGATTCTTTGAGAAATGCTTTTCATTCTTCTGAAATTCTGGGTGGAAGAGTTCAGTAACGCAGAGCAAATGTCACTGGGGAACTTGAATCAGAATATGAACAGGCTTTGCCACGTTTAGCTGCAGGAACAGACATGCATGTGAAGGACAGTTAAATGCTGCAGTATGGTCTCTCCACTTCCCCCCGCAGAAAAAAAGCTAATGGTGAGTGGAGGACACATGGTGTTTGCATTAAGGTGAAAGGAATACCCATCTCTGATAAACAGCCTGTGAGAGAAATGCTTGAAAATTTGTTAGCCCGGCAATGAATAGTTGTGTTATTTTAAGCTAGCTCGTTCTCCCAGACTTCTGTGTATTTTAAAGTAGGAATACTTGTGATGGAAACCTGTTACTTAAAACTAGGGAATTTATGCAAGGAAGTAATCTAGAGTAGTGTCTTGCTCCAATGTCTTTGTATCGCTTTTTTGGCCAGTGTACTTCCCTCCTCTTTGGGAAGGTTCCCTGCGAAGCGCCCTGGTGAAAATCAAGGAAATGCCTTGTGTAGGAGTGAGGAGCGCAGAACTGTCTCCAGCAAAGCAGCCCACCTGGAACTGTGCTGGGTGTTAGAGCCAGTTGGGTAAACGCACTCTTGTGTAAGGAACAAGTGAGCCAGCAGGAGGTCCGGAGGGTGTCAGGGCAGAGCTCAGAGTGGAGTTTGGGGAAAACTGCAGTAGTTTACCACCTGGGAATTATTTTTTGGTAGGTGAGTGAAACACGTTGTTGTTGTTGGTCTCGTGAATATTTTCATTCCTAATCCATAGGGTTGGGACAACCATCTCTGCTACAGAAGGGATGATAGTAAGAAAAGATCTTTCCTAATTATTCTAACAGAAGTGCCAAATGTGTTCATATACAAGCCTAAAGAATCATAAATGTGGGATAAACAACATAGTTAGTGGGTAAAGCATCTCATGTTGTGTTTGGCTTGCATGGTATAATTGCTTGCCTAATTAGATTTAGGTCTGCTGCTTGTAACTTCAGATTACTTCTGTTGCTCACTTGTTGGTAGGCTTTAGGAAACCTAGCTTCCTAGGGTAAGGCAAAACACTTTTCCAATTGAGTACGTTAATATCTGAAAATGCTAGAATTGGGGCTATTTGACTTCCTTCCCCTGTAGTACATTTAATTGCACAAAAGGATTCTACCTTAAATCTGCAATTTTTTGACTCGCGATTATTTAACCTTAATGTAGTATTTTTTCCCAAATCTGTGCAACTTCCCAGATTCCTGGAGTTGCAGTCTAGAGCAGTACACCATCACCCACTGGGTGAGTCATTAGCAGAGCTGAAATCCTGATCCACAATATAAGCTTCTCCAGCTAACACTGGAAAAGAGCTATATGCAAAATTTCCTACTGAGCTTTTAATTTACTCCCCTGCCCTTGACAACAGATGGTGACACTTAAAATCCTGGGGTTTGGTTGTAGGTTTTGAAGGAAACCTCTTGTGTAGCAGTTCTCAAAACTGGAGATGAGATGTCCAGAAGCTGAGCCTCAGGGAAAATGGTGCATGTCCCTTTTGTTTCTTGTACTTCTTCCATTTTCATGTCACCCTCCCTGCTTCTTTCTCTTCTGAGGGTTCTCTTTTGTGTTTCTCTCGTGACTTGGTTGCTTGTCCCAAAGAGGGTGGGAGACAGCTGCGTGGCTCAGTTTGAGGCATCGTCTGTGCAGGTGCAGTACTTAGTGTCCAGTTGATTGTACGGGATTTGGTTTTGGTTGCTTGGGTGTTTTGTTTTTTTCCTACCTCCTTCCTATTTTCTCCTCTTAAGTAATTGTGAGCCATGGTGTCCTAGGAGGGTGTATTATATCAGTCATGCCAGTACCCGAGGGGCAGCTGCACTTCCACTTCTTGAGGAGCTCTATACTTAGTGTACAAGGAAAAGCAGGGGTGAGGAACTCAGCTCTAAGGATGTTAATCACAGGGACTTTTCCAGAGGATTTTCATGTATGTTAGAAGGCTACCACTGAAGTAGAGAGGGAGAAAAGCTGTAATGAGAGAAGGGGAATGGGAGGTGTGGGATAAGCTCAATGGGGCAAGGGATTTTGTTGTTGAGGGGAAGAAATTGTTGTGTGGAGACTAAAGAGTCTGGTCTCCTTCCAAAGTCTCTAGTCCCTACTTTTACATGCAGAGGTTTGCGGAGGTGTGCAAGGGTGTGTGTGGGTATGAAAAGCAGAGGCAGAGAATGATCTGCAGTGTGGCTGCTGCTACACAACCAACACTTGCTTAGGCTTGCACGCTGCTCTTCTCCATACTCGGTTTCACTACTGGATCCTTGTTCCAACAAGTCCCAGTCTGTGTCTAGCCAATCTGTTCCTCCAAACCCCTTCCCTTGTATCTCTTCTGAAACTCCTGGTAGACCTGCTTCCCATGGGCTTTGGCCCCTTTGGTTTCTTGCTCAGGATTCTAATCCTGCCAGCAAAGGCACTTGATCTATAAACTCGTTATTCACTAATAGTTTTCACAAATATCTTTTTCTTTAAGAGGTGTATGTGCCCAGTATTCCTGGTGTCTGAGTCCCATCTGCTGCAGGAGCTTTCCACCTCTAGAGTGCAACTGAGTAGAGGTGATTCAGCACAGCTCATGAGTCACATCTCTAACGGGAGGGAGAAGCAGCAAGCAGGAGAGGGACAGGGCAGTAAAGGATCGCAGCACTGTTGGAAAAAGCTGCTACCCTGTCAGTAGTTGAACAGGTGATTAGAGCTAAGGTTTCTTGATGTTTGTTCCTGCCCTCAGATGTCCTGTATGTCCAACCCAGTGTTTATCCAGCATGGCAGAAAGGGATGTGTGCTCTTATCAACTTAAAGGCAAGTTACCTGTCCTAATACAAACTCTTTATCTCAGTCTCTCTGTTTTGGTAGTCCCATTTCTGTCTTCAGATCGATGTCAAGAATTTTGGTGCCCCACAGCTTTTGTATTGGTTCCTAGATTCTGATCTGAGGTACTCCATTTGCTGGACTGGTCCTTCACCTTTGCTATTTTTTGCCAATTCTAGTTGTGGTCTGGGTGCTCACTCCAACCTCCAGGGTCTTGTTCATGTTCCTTTGCACTGGAATCAGTTTACTGCCTCTCTCACGTGATGTCAGCTTAGAAGTGAGAGATATCATCGGTCGCACGACTGAGTGTGTGGTTTTACATCATGGCTTTCTGATCTGTTTTTTGGTGTGGGGAGAGAAGAAGGTAGATGGAGCACTCTTGTGCTTTTCTCCTCCTTGTGCTGGCACCAGTGTTTGTCTTGTTCTGCAGTGATCTGATTAAGGAGTATGGCCTGCAGAAAATCAGTCACTTTTATGCTCCCTAGACTGCTTTGCTGTGGGTCACTTGAGTTCCAGTGCTGGTGCAACAGAAGGGAAACTTGGCAGTGCCATGAAACTGTATGTTGAGGATACAGTTAAGCTCAGTGGTCAGCTTGAGTTGCTCCAAGATCAAGCTGATGCCAAAATAATTGATTCTGCTCTAGTCGCTGGCTGTGAGCTCTCACTGCTTCTCTTTTGTCACCCTCTTGTCGATGGATGGTGGTGGTGTGAGGTCTGCTTGCTACTGTGGCTGACAACTAACTCTGCAAGAAAGACCAGCTGCGGGGCGAGCTGGATGAGCTTGCTGATTTGCCTGAAAAGAAATTGGTGAACAGCTGCTGTGGAAGCGGGTAGGAATGGATGGTTGGGTGACTTCCTGCAGCTACAGTGGTGTAAACTGAGCCTAAAACTGCAGGAGGAGCCTGTTGTCACTTCTGTCGCCTGGCCCCATCTTGACGGGCTATTCTAAAGAGTTGTTTTGTTCGGTTCTGTGTAGGTCAAGGTGGGTGGCATGTACGCAGTCCTCTTGTGGGTATGTTGAGGGGCTTGTTTGAGTTGCAGAGTACAGTTTTGGAGATCCTTGCTAACAAGGTCTAACAAGACCAGGGTGATAATGGTCTTGTGTTGATTTGCTAGTTATGGAATTAATTTTAAGAAAACTTTAAACCACTCCTTACACAGTAGTCCTAGTACTCAGTTCTTTCTGTGGGGACTTATCCTTAGGGATAGACCAGTTGTATTTGGCTATATTTAAAACTATTTCTGGGAACTGAAATCTTGATGTTTTGCAGTGTTTGAAAATGTGAGGGGGGTGGGAAATCTGTTCACTCGGAAGTCATTTTTGACTAAACTTTCTTGGCTTACAAGGAAAGAGGTGGATTTTCAAGCTGCCAGCTATGCAGAATTGTGGTAGGATCTTATCCCAGCTGTATTCCTCATTTCTGTGCTGTCGCTGGTTGTAGTTAAAATCAAAATGTAGAAGTTCTGATATGAAACATTGCCTTGCCAACATATGAAAAGAATGCATTTGTTCAGAGAAATGTTAGTGTGACGTACCAGTATAGACTAGCTTGTTTCAGTCACTGTTAGTAAGCTTTGGATTGAAACCATGTCTTCTATAAACTAACCTAGAATTTGCCTCCTTGCAGCTTTCCTTCCCCCCCCCAAACTTACTGTGAGTACAAATTCTGTACAAATAGTGGAAGTAGATCTGAGTAAGAACCTTTGGGGGAATTGGTAGTATGGCACGTACCTAAGCAAGGGATGCTGATCATAACTTTCAATGCTCAGTTCTGTCCTGCATATGTTCTTACTAGCAGTAGATTTTCTGCAGTCTGAACTTTTGCCCTTACTCTTGGAGCAGTAATGTGGGTGTGTTTTTTCTTTTCCTTAAGGTGTCTTGGTAACTTTCATGCAAGCTACTTCCACAATGGCCATTTTCAGTGTGAGGGATGTTCCTAAATTCAGTAGTGCGTTAGTTTGCAGGTGGGGTGGGCTGCTCTGCCTCTAACAGTGACCTGACCAGACTGTGCTGTGCCCTGGTTGGTCTGTATTCAGAGGGCTGATGTCAGTGTACATGTCCTGTTGCTTTTAAGATAGCAGTATTTTGGTCAGGTGGCACTGGCTGTCTGACCATGCTGTAGGAAAGGTTTGTGGGACCCGAAAGAGAGCAGAATTGCTGGAGCAGTTCCCCCCGGAGGTGGGAGAGCTTGGTGCTGTTTTGAGGGGGGGTCTCTTGAGAAAGATAATAAAGCTGTTTTGGCAGGCTGGTTCTGGCCAATGGATTAAAAGTACCAAGATCAGTCTATGGTGAGGTGGTAAGAGTTAACCTCCTTTGCTCTTCCTACTGTCTGACTTCTAAAGGAGGGTTTTCTCTTGGACCAGAAAGAGAAGTCCAATAGCAGGCCCCCAGTCCCACTCAGAGAGGAGTGTGGGGAGCACTACTGGAAACCTTTTCTGTTTGTTCCTCTAGTGGAAGCTGTAAACCTTTCCAAATCAAAAAGTCCTTGAAGTTGGAATAGGAGAGCTGCAAGGATGGGATGTCAAAAGCGGGGGAGAGCAGCAAATAGAAAAAGAGGGAATAGGGCAGGAGATTGATAAAGTCAAACAGGGAGCCAGAGGGATGCAGCCTGTTGTGGGTGCTGCTTTCCAGAGCATCCAGGCAGTTGGTGGATGCTGTTCTCCCTTTATAGCATTACATCTCTGGACAAAGGGTGTTGCTGGAAATTCCTCAGAGCTTCCTTTTTTTTCCTGAGCCATGGCTGGTCAGCTTGCTTGGGACAAGCTGAAGAGCCCTGTCAGCACTTACTTGAGTGGAGGACTCTCTAAATGAAAAGTGCATTGGGGAGATTGCAATGAAGACCTTGGAAGGAGGTTGTGGTGGAGCTTGATGGGGGGTGCTGCATTCTTGGTGTAAGTATCCATAGCAGTCTCCACCTTGCCAGGAACAGGGTATGTGTTGAGGACATGGCGAACAGTGCTGTGTCTGTGTTCCCTGATGGAGCCAGAGCTCAGCAGGACCTGAAATTCATGTGGAGTGAGGGCTGGCCCCCAGGGTCCTCCCCTCTGCTGGGGGTGTGCACCCTGCTGCCTGGGGTATGGGACAGGCAGCATGTAGGGCTGTTGGCATCAAGTCAAGGGTGAAAGGGGCTGGAGAGGCTGGAGCACCTTTCCTATGAAGACAGGCTGTGACAGTTGGGGTTGTTCAGCCTGGAGAAGAGAAGGCTCCAGGGAGACCTTATAGCAGCTTTCCAGTATCTGAAGGGGGCCTACAAGAAAGCTGGAGAGGGACTTTTTACAAGGGCATGTAGTGATAGGATGAGGGGGAATGGTTTCAAACTGGAAGAGGGTAGATTTAGACTAGATATTAGGAAGAAATTTTTCACTCTGAGGGTGGTGAGGCACTGGAACAGGTTGCCCAGAGAAGTTGTGGATGCCCCATCCCTGGAAGTGTTCAAGGCCAGGTTGGATGGGGCTTTGAGCAACCTGGTCTAGTGGGAGGTGTCCCTGCCCATGGCAGGGGGGTTGGAACTAGATGATATTTAAGGTCCCTCCCAACCTAAACCATTCTATGAGAGCTCTGCTGGATCCTCGTTTAAAGGCAACTGGGGACACTTGTGGGGCAGGGCGGTGAGGTGCAGGAAACACTTTCAGTTGTGTCGCTGCTGCTGCTGTAGCTGAGCATGGTGTGGGCTGGGCTGTGAAGAAAGTGCTGGTAGCCCCGAGCTGGTCCTACTGGAAGCCATGCTCTCTGGAAGCACCAGCTGCTGGCCTGGAGCGGGGCTCCAGCGCCTCGATAATGCGTGTTTTTAGTGTCAGAGTATTGATCGCGCTGTCTGTTGTGACACGGACGTTCCGGGATGGATGTGTAAGGATAAAAGGTGCTCCTCACACCTGTTGGTTGAACCCTGGGCCTCATGTGGGACTCACAGGCTGAACTGCTGCTTCCCGCTTGGCCGCTCCTGCCCCTTTCCGGGCGGCACGGCACGGCCTGGGCGCAGCGCAGCGCCCCACGGCCCGGGCCAGAGCCATCACGCGTGGGTGCCGGGAAATGGCCGCACGGCGGAGCGGCCGGACTCGCTCTGTCCATCTGTCTGTCCGTCCGTCCGTTCCCGCCCCGCCGCGGCGCCGCAGCGCCCCCTGCCGTCCCCGCCCGGCGGCCGCGGCGGGCAGGGGAGGGCGCGGGTGCGGTGTTCGGCGCCGTCGGTCAGAGCCGGTGCCGCCGCCCCGCCGCGCCTCTCGGCGGGAGCCGGCCTCGCTGCCCGCTGGCTCCGGTGGGCGGCGGGGGAAGCCTGCCCCGCTCCCGGGGGATCCGCTCCCCGCGGGTGAAGGCCGCTCCCGCCCCCGCGAAGGGTTAACGCCGCTTCACCTCAGNAGGGGGGGGGGGGGAGGAGGAGGAGTGCCGTCACTGCGGCGGCTCCCGCGCCCGTTACCTAACCGGTGACATAACGCGCTCCCTCCGCTCCGCTTACGAAACGCCCGGGGCCATGGCTGGGGCAGGGTCGCAGGCGCTGCGGGGAGGAGGTGGCGGGGCCCCTTTTGAGCCCGGCCCAGGCTGCGACCGCCGCCCCCCTGCCGGAGTCCCGTTACTCGCGGGGTGCGGGGTGCCCGCCCTGCCGGCCCGCCCGGAGGGGCTGCGGGCTGCCCCGGCCGTAAGCCGGGCGGCGGCGGCGTTTTTCTCCTCCCGAAGTTTCATTAACAGTTCTCAGGGAGCCGTGTGGGTTGTGAATGGAGGGCGCCCGCCGCTATGAATGGGAAGGGGCGCCATTCATCCGTGGCACTCGACAGCCCGGGCCGTGCCTGGATGTGACCGGGCGGGAGGGGGGTGGGGGGGTCCGCAGCCGCCTCGCGTGACGGGGACACTGGCTGGTCCACGTGCGGAGGGA
>RSEF01000005.1:22740554-22784873 GCA_003993805.1 Himantopus leucocephalus
GGGGGGGGGGGGGGGGGGGGGGGGGGGGGGGCGCCGAACGCAGCCTGCGCCAGCCCATGCGGTGCCCACGGGCGCTTCCTCTGCCTCCCTGCTCTGCCAGGGAGAGGAGAGTGCATCGAATCAATTGCGGCTGAAACATTTAAGGAGGCCTGGTGCGAGCCGCGTTTCCATAGGAAAACCTGGGGAGTTTTCCACCGAGGAAAATCCTGCAGGTTTCCAAGGGCTCGCAGTGAAATACAGAAGGCATCAGTGGCCGTTTCTTTATTTAGAAACGGGAAGGGAAAGGCAGTGCTGCCGGAGCTTTTCCTTCAATCTTTTAACGCAAACACCTATTGCAAAACAGTGCCGATGCAAATGAAACAGCCAAGGATTTCTACATCGCTTTAACATAGGAGTCTCCGCAATGCTCGATGGTAATTTATTGAGGGCATTTCTCATGAGACAACTGTAACCTTCCAAATTGATTAACTTGGGTGTGTTAACATCATTCACCCTCACCCCCCCGATGGATAGAAATAATTAAAGCAAATGTAATTAAGAGCATGGGATGAAAGGGACGGCTGTGGAACAATAATTACCAAATATTCTCATTTGGGCTAAAACAATATATCTATATTTAGGGCCAAAAATACAGAATACTCTTCAGATTTGATCAGTTTCCAGCACCGCATCGTTGTCTTTCAGCTCTAAGCGACCCCCTTTTTATGAATGGTAGGCTTTGCTCAATTGAAGAGACTGCTCTGGTCTCTGGTCCTTCTTAAAATCTGCGGGCTAGAGGGTGCTGCTGAGCACTTGAGTAATCTTCCTGACAATGCAGAGAAGAAAGACTTTTTTCCAAAGGTGTGGTTTGAGCTTGTTTAAGCTTCGCTTGGAGAACTGCAGTGCACAAAAGCAAGATAATCAGATAACTTCTAATTTAAACAAAATTGCGCTCCTGTGTCTGTTTCTTGTGCATAGGCCAGAATGTAAAATGCAGACTTTAAACAAAATATTGCAGAGTACCTCCGGCTTGTTGATGGCAGGTTATCTTTTGAAGATAGGTTTGATGGCTTTTCAGCAACTTTAAACTCTGTCTTTTTTTTTTTCTTTTGTATGCACCATCTATTTGAATAGATTGCTCCTCATCGTAATTAGGTAACTTCCAAAGACTCCAGAAATTTAAATTCTTCTTGTGCTACTTCTCCACGTTTTTAAGAGTTGCCTTTATAACATCTCGGCAGCTGAATAAAGACTTGGCGGTTACATCAGCTTTTATTAGTGCTTGTCTTTGCATCTTTTTAACAGCACATTATCTACTAAATATACTCCTAAAGCCGTCTTTGTCTCTGACAACGCACGAGAAGCTATTTCCACTACAACTGAGAGGGCTCCGATTTTAACAGAAATAGCGGTCTTATTTAGAGTGAGAGGTTATAAAAGGTTTAGAGCTATTCCTAACATAGCATAAACATGCTCACCAGCTTCTGGTCGATCTTGGAGTGCACGCAATCATGCTTGAACCTGTGAGAGGGGACACCCTGAGGGGTGTTTTCTTCTCTCCCCAGAAGTGCTACTTTAGCAGTTGGTTTCAGCAAGATTGCACAGATGCTTCATTTTAAACTAGCAAGGGAGGGCGAGTCATATTTGATGTTTTGTGTCTTGCGTAGCAACAGGCAGCTTAAATGGTCTAGTCCACCTTTTTAGTACTTGGGAACTGAGGATTTGGGTGACCTGGAATTTTTGATCTTTCTGTTTGGTCAGAATAGAAGCATAACCTTTTACTAGAAGATACAACAATATCTCTAAACAAGAAGATATCGTGTCTCACTTAATGTATACTACTTTAAGAAGCAATCTAGGCTAATTAGTGTTCTAAACTCTTCAATTTTGTTACCTAATTTAAGTGCTGGAGACTTTCACCTGTAGTGGTCACGTTAGTTTCAGTTCACATTTCGTCTGGACATGCTGCACACAGTTGTAATAAGGATGTGGTAGACTGACCTACTCACTTAATATTGTGAATGTCCTGCAGTCCCATAGTACTGCAGCCTCATGTGAGGAGCAGTGGGCTGGATGAATGGGAGCCGTTCTTTCAGGCTCTCGTGAAACAGGTGAATTTTTCTCACCTCTGTGTCTAGCAGGACACATCGTACGTTGCTGCTGTGCTCTTCCTTCGTTGCAGTAAAACCACCAGGAACTGACTATGGGAACTGGCCTGGTCTCCCGGCTTGTCATTGCTCCTGTGGCACGGGAGTGAAGCAGACATATGTTTGTACTCTTGCTTCCTGCTGTATGTATGTTAAAGGGCCTGAGTTTGCTTTCTGCAGGTGTCATCCTCCTGCCACCTTCACAAGGCCTTGCAAAATTCCCTGCGTTACGTTCCCCACACTGCTGTTCTGGAGCTTCAGATACGGAAGTCTCTGTGCTTCAACTTCCCTACTTTTGGACAGGTTACATGGTTTGGGCATGAGTCTTGTTGCCACTTCAGCTGTTCTGCAGAATCCTTATTTTCGTATCTCTGTTTCCCTAGAGCAAATGCTAACTTCTCAGTATACAGCTTGTTTTAATGTTGCTTCTAGCCAAAATGAATAAAATATCACCGGGTGTCTTCCTGCCTCAATTTCTGTTCTACTTCTGAGCAGTCAGGATCTCTAAGAGAGTTTAATTCCCTGTTCTGTGTATAGCTACTGAATGAAATCTCACCAAGTCTCGCTGCTTTGCAGCCGGATTCCTTTTTCCCTAGATAGGCTGTGGATGTTAAATATTCTACCTACATTGGCTTCCCCACGCTTGTGTTGGAGGGGGAGGAAGTAAATGTATTGTGTGGGTGGTGGGGAGGCAGAACTTGACTGCTCCAAACAAGTAGTAAAGGGTTGTCAAGCTTTTCTACTTCTGTTTTTCTTGCGTGGTATGTGATGAGAACTCATGAAGAGGGGAAGATTGTGGGAATATCCTAAAACAAAGCAAATGCTTTTACCATGCTCAGATCCATCTTTACACCTGTTTTCTCCTGATCTGTTATGCGCTGTAGGAGCTGAGGTGTAAAACTTGAAACAAATGCTAATGCTGCTAATGCTAACTGCAGGCTCTGCAAACTGGCCTGTGAAGTAAGATGCGAATTGACTCATGCTCAAGTTGTGGGGTTTTTTTTTAATGGCTACTTAAAAAAAAAATCTAAGCCTGGAACATGATCAGGATGTTAATGTAAATAGATCATGAGAGCAAAGGTTTGGAAATACAAAAACAACAAAACCCAAGCTGAATGTGAGTTGTTATACACGCATCATACACGCAGGGGAGTTCCTCCTGAGCCCTAAATGCTGGCCGTGACTGATAAATGAATGGTCTGAAATAGTACGTAAGAGCTGCTATATATACCCTGCATCTGTTAAGCAAAGGAATTGAACTCTGCACGGCAGCAGATTGGGCTCATGGATTTATTAATATATTGTGTCCATGACCACACATTCAAAACAGTAAGTGTATTTTTTTTTTTATGGCCCTTGCGTGTCTTCCTCCCCCATAGGCCCCTGGAGATAAGTCAAACAAAAGTAGTTTTTCTTTGGTAGTTCTGACTTCAGCAGTACCTCTGTTATTTTTGGGGATGGGGTAGGTGGAATTTGAATTTATAGGGGGTCAGTGGAAAGCTTAACAGTAAGCTTCAATCTGTTACATGGAGGTCCACATGGCTATTGCAAAACTTAAAGGGTCCACAGATCCAAAGGGCTGAAAAATCCCTATTCTGTTTTAAAAAGAATCTTAAAAAGCCCTAGCATCTCTAGAACTCTTCTCGTTTTCAGAATTTTTAGCTGTTGAAACAGTCACATAGCAGAAATGTGTCTTAACAGTTGTCAGTTATACACAAGAACTTTTAAAAAGATCTCCAAGAATGGAAATAGCATTGGGAAGGATTAGATGTTGTATTAGCTTTGTGGGTTTTTCAAAGTCTTCACAGAAATTCAGCAAGGAAACCAAGCTGCTTCATATTTCAATAGAAAATCAAGAGGTCAGAAAATCCCTATACAGTGTTGTGTAACTTTCTTGTCATATACAGTGCAGGGCAGGTGTATTTGCTGATGGGTGCGTATATGCACTTTTTCTCTTCATGCATAAAATCTTATTCTTTCTCGGAAGGTACAACTTTAAAAAGGGTGACGTCTGTGGGTAATGTGCTGGTGCAGAGAATGGGAAGGTGACAATGCAGGGTTATTAGGTATCTTGTAACATGTTTTATTATGGCTTGGGCTCTTAAATGAAAGGTTCTGGGAGAGCCCTTGCAGCTATTGCATCACTTGCCAAAAATAGCATCTTTACTGCATAAGGCAGCCTGTCTGCAGTGTGGATAGTGCTTGAGAAATTAGTGCTTCTTGTGAATGATGTTCAGTCATTTTTGCTTCTCCGTTAAGCATGTTTTTAGTCTAAATTTTGAGGCAGATTGAATTAAAAGGTTTTATTTTCTGTCTCTGGGGGTGGGGTGGGATGAATTTGAAAATAGCAGTGTCCAGTTCTGTCTGCAGCGTGATTCTAAAAATACATTTTTAAGCTTACCGAAATTACAAGTTAAAGGCACTGATAAATATGTTCTTATATTGTAATTGTCTGGGGAAGGGACAAAAAAGAATTTGCTTTGTGCAGCATGAGATAGTCTGCTGTTCTCATCAATCACTTAAAATTTAGGTTTTCTTGTGAATTGCAATTATACAGTGCAAGCAAAGTATAATGCTAATCTAAATTTGTATTAAAAAGAACCCCAACTACAAACCCCAAATCCCTTTCCTTCAAAATAGAAGGTATGTTCAACAGTGGTTTTGTGTTTTTTTTCCCTTTCTCTTGTTCTGAAGTCTTAGTCAAGATGTACCAGCAAGGGAGTGTGTTTGTATTCCAGTGGTGTTGCTGAACCAGACAGGTCTGCAGCACAGCATTTTATTTTTAGACTCTAGGTTGCCATTTTTATCCTGTAAAAAATATTCATCAGCGTCTGGGTGACAGGCCATCAGTTTTTATAAATGTGTCAGACCACGTTTTTTCCACCTCTCTCTCCCTTTCTCCTTTTATATCCTGCTGTATACATTTCTTTTTTGGGGGAGAGGGAGAGGGGGAACGAGGGTGCGGATTTTAATTCATGCATTAGATTTTTTTTTTTTCAATTCACAGATCTTTAGCATCACACAGTTCATTCATCCTCTGTACACGGCTGCTTACGCAGCTTTGCTTATTGTCTGCAGTGGGTGAACTGCTCTGGTGCGTGGAGCTGAAGGCAGGGGAAGGGGCCGCGCGGGTTTGCTGCCGGACTGATTGCCTCAGCTGCCCTCTCACTGCTCCCCCCAAAACACCCTGATGTGGCAGTGCTCTTGAGAAAGAGTTTCATGTATGGTTTCGGGGTACTTGTCAGGTATAAAATTACTTCCCGGAGAAGCTATTGAAGATCTCTTTCCAATAAATTTATACAGGTCAGCTGACTTCTAAAAATAGAAGCAGGGAGATCTCTTCTTCACATTGCGAAGTGGCTAGTGCATGGCAGCACCGGCTTCGAGCAAAGCGGTTTTAGGATGGTAAGGCAGTAACTCTCACTAAGTGTGAATGTATAGCACAGATTTCGCTTCGTGGCAGGAGTGCCACATGTTACAGTTGCTTTTGAGGGTGCTGGACTTCTGCCTGTACCTCCATAGTGCAGCAGCCCTCTATATGTGCGGAAAGCCTGAGGCTTTTGTAAAGAGTTGCTCCTTGAGCCTTTGGGGAGCCATCTAGGTTGTGAGGGAACTTGGCATGGACTGCTGTCACCAGAGCAATTGGTACTGCCTCTGGCCCCTTCCTTTTTCCCCTGAACCCAAACACGGGGATCTTGCTGTACCAGTGGTAGGAGCTTGCTTTTGAGTGTCTCTAAGCTGCTTTTGCTGGTGTTGGGGAAGAGTTGTTGCTTGTGAGAGATGGCAACGATGAGCAGCTTGCTTCTGGAGCTGAGTTACGAGTTATCTCCCGGCCCGAGGGGGACCTGCCTAGGAGGGCGATGGGTCACATAACGGTCTAGCTTAGATTTTACCCGAATGATGGGAGATATAGCATCTCAAATGCTAGAAGAGGACTGAGAGAAACAAGTGAAAATGGTGCAACAGCTCTATCAGTAGCTGAAGGTTTGAGCCAACTCTGTCCTGATTAGTTTTGATTTATTTATAATTTTAAAAACTTTTGAAGTCTTGGGAGTGCTAGTACCCAAGATGGCTTGTTGGGGCTAGGCCAAACATAAGTGTTATGGTAAGTAATGGTAGGTATTCACAAACGTAAGAGCAATAAAATGATTAGGATGGTTGGTTACTGATACTTTTTGGGTTAGAAGTGGAGATTCAGTATGCCTAGATTGTATATACACATGTGTTAAGCCTTCTTTAAGGGGGCGGGGGGGGGAAGTGGATTGGATTTTGATCTTATTTGGAGAGGCACTGTAGATTGAGACCTTCCTAAGGAGGGCTCTCAGGTGCAATCGTGTACCTTTTGTGTATGGGAATATACTATAATGAGTATGTGGTGTGACTTAACTAGTAACCTCCCTAAGTATGTATAATTAAAAAGTAGCTTATCAAAGATATGCTTTATCAGTCATAATTTTGCTGCAGGAGATGGTGTAACACTATGCCTTTCTCAGGGTTAAAACTTGTTTTTCCTTCTACACGGACAGGTAGCTGTCCTGATTTATAACATTCCCTCCTAAAAATGGAACATTTTCATTTTTGCATATTAGGGTTTGTAAACCCTAGGAAAGTGGCCTTGTGGGGAAAAAAAAAGTACAGTGGGAAGTGGCATTCCAGAAGAAATTAAGTATTTCAGTTTTTTGACCTGTTTTGACTATGATGAGTTTGAAAGCACGTTGTAAATAAGAGGTTAAGGATTGGAGGCTGGACATAAAATGGTTTACTGTCGTGAAGGGTAATGATATCTAGGTTGGATAAATGTTACAGGAGAAAGCAGGTGAGGCAGAAACATGCTAGCGACTGCACGAAGTGAGCACAGGTCTGGCGTAGCTGGTCTGAGCCAGAGCAAAGAGGCTTGTCCACATGTGAGGCTGCTCCTGTGCAGCCTCACGTGTCCTTTCAGCAGGTAGGCACAATGGTGGCCAAGTTCATCTGTGCAGACCCAGGTTAGCTAGTAAGCCCTGTACTGTACAGAAAAAAAAAAAAAATGCTGAGGAGTGCAGTGTGGGCATGTGGTTCCAAAACTGCCAGCCTGCACCTAACTGGGGTATTGGTACCAATTTGGCAGCAAGTAGGGTGAACCCAGCCTGGCTCCCACCTGGGGCTGTGGTGGCTATCTGCTTTGCTTCCCCGGGGCTGTGCTGCAAGGAGGTTTGTTGCTCCGGTGCAGCGCTGGGTGAATGCGCAAGTCCAAGGCGTTCCTCAGCTCTCTGGGAGGCTGAAAGGCTCCATACAGAGGCACACAGTGACTCTTTGGGAGGTGACTTGGGTCTGGATGGGCTCATGAGCTGAAAGCTGGCAGGCTGCGTTATGTGAGAATATACCCCCGAGACTACCTGTAGCGCTCTCTCTTCTCAAGAGAACATCTACCCAGAGAATGTTTTATCTTGGGCACAGTGATCCTTGCTCCAGACTCAGATGCTGCAAATGTTTATTATCTTTGGCACAAGGCAGGGTGCTGATGAGGGTGGCGAAGAAATGTCCGAGAAGTTCTGTGGCTTGGGGTTCACTGGAGCTGGAAGTTAAGAAGAAAAATCAGTTTCTACATGTCAGTTTTCTTAGTCTTTCTGTGTTTCTCAGTTTGTCAATTTTTGGTGTATAGCTGATGCACTGAAATTCTACTCTGTAACTTGCACTCAAAATGAAGATTTTAATTCTGGAGGTAGGGAAGGAGCATGATTTTTCTAATAGATGGAATATATTTAGATCGTGTTGGTATTTTAAATGTACTTAATTTTTTAACTAATTTGCTGTCTGCAAACCTGTAGTCCAAAGAGATTCTCATAGAGGCTTCCATCAAAGGGTTGCAAACCTGTAGTCCAAAGAGATTCTCATAGAGGCTTCCATCAAAGGGTTGCCTGAGTGTCTAATTTTAGAAATTTTGTTATATGCATTAGGTTTACTTGTTTAATAAATATATAAAATAACTTGAAAATCCACAACTTCAATTTAAAGCATGGAGAGAAAGTTAAGCAAAGTGATCAGCGCCATTGCTTACCGTGATCAGGAGATGGTGGAGAAACCACCAAATCTCAAACCGGCCGGATCAGTTTCAAAAAGAACAGAAAGAGATGATACTGTCCCATGCAGGATGCAGTTCAGCTGTGTAGCCTCCTGTTACAGTCTGTATTAGATGCTAAAGGTTTACATGGATAAAAAAAAATACTGTGAAAGATCTTGATAGCTTTTTCTCCTGTGAATTTGTCCAAAATCACCAGCTGTAGTCCACCAAATCACAGAGCTGCAAGCTGGAGACAGGAAGAGTATCCTGGAGAGGTATCACAATCTGCTTGTCTGCTTCTTAAATTCTCCCCTCAGTACCTATTAGTGACCACTGCCAGAGACCAAGTCTTGGCTTAGCTGGATCTCTCTTCTGAGCTGGAATGTCTATTCTTGTGATAAAACTGTTAAACTATGAGAGAGCTTGTCTACACTATGGTTTTTTTCCTTCGCTTCCAATACAGATAGTTGGATATGGGCAAGTGGAGGGATTAGGTGAATGATGACAGGATGTTTTTATGAAGTTACATGGGTTTTTTTAATGACCTGATGCATCGTGATGTGCCATGCCTGTACTGAATGATGCATTATCCTTGAAATGTACTCAAACCTGAGTTTAAAGAATTCTTCAAGACTTTGAACCGTTTAGAATCCTACAAAACACAGATCCTAATCATGAAGCTGTGAAAAATCAACCAATGTTTCAAAGGTGTAGAGAAAAGGTTGTATTTAGCACTGCATTCTGGAGTCTCTTGGCATGTACAGCAAGGAATGATGGAATTTCATGGCCATAGCCTGATCTTAAAAAGCCGTTACAAGCTGCTGTTGCTTCTTTTCATGCCCCAAATTTTTTTTTTGGATACTGGTGTCCTCACTTTGAATATGGAGGTCCTTGAATAATATGATTTGAGTTACTGCTGGCACAACAGGGGGTTCCAGAAGGAATCCCTTCCCGGTTCAGATCCTCTTCATGAAGCCAGTCTCTGTTCTGTTAGGACCGCTGTGCATTTGTCGCTCATATCTCTAGCTGCCACTCTCTTTTATGAAGAGATGAGCAGAGACACTCTGGAAGTCAAATTGTGTGTTGAGATGGGGAGGCGGGGGAAAAAGGAGAATTTCTCTGACAATCTGAGGAAGCCTAGAAGCACGCGATTAATAGAATGTATCAAAAACAATCAACAAATTACTGTTAGGCTTATTTTGCTTCTCATTTTCCTTCTGATCCTTTCAATGGATAGTAATGAACAGATTCTTGTTCCAAGTTTGTAGTTCTGTTTCCAGAGTTAACGTCTGTCTTGTCCTGCACTACTGTCTTGCATCTCAGAGCTCACTGAGATATCCTAATTTCCAGTCTTACTTGTGACCAGCTTTATTTTCTTCCCAATGTTAACCTGAGTTTTTCCTTTTCTGGTGGTTATACTACACGAGCTTACGAAGAACAAACAAAACTTTTAAACTCGTCTCCTAAACCAGGTAATTATTAATCATTTTAGCAGCCCTTTTTTTTTTTCCAGCTGTTCCCATTTAAATTACTTAATGTGTTATTGCTTTTTATTATTATGGGAAGCACCTCAGTGGATGCAATCAAGTTATATAAGTTGTCTTTATAGCTGCATTGGAATGGCAGTTTATAGTCCATTTTATATTCAGGCACTGCACCCCAGGTACCTTACTTCCATTACTTGTAACGGTCACCTCAACTCTACGCAAAGTTAGTCTCAAGTGTGCGTCTTGACATCTGGTACCGCCATGTCACCACGTAATATCTGGCAATATTATGTTTTTATTACTCCGGTCTATGAAACCATCTAATTCTTTGCGGTGTGACGCTGTGATCCTTTTCAGTAGCTAGGTTGTCTGTGAAGTTCATAAAGCATTCCTTTCTTCGTGCGGTGCTCACTAGTAACAGCACTGAACAGGATTTGTGCTGAGACCAGTCCCTGAGGAGCGTAACTAGTAATGTGTTTTTATCCTGATGAAGTTCTTTTTTTTTTTTTTCGTTTGTTTTTGGTCTGAACTGATGTAGATGCCTCCCCAGGTAGCTCCTGACGATATTCTAAGATTCTTATGTTTGGTCCCAGTCACCTTCACAGGCTTAGTTCCTTATGGTCATCATGAAAAATTATTTTCTTTTGCCTTGTGGGTCTGGAGCATTATTCTTGGCTAAACTGATCATGCTTTTAAAAAGTTTGGCACAGTTTGCCTTTTGATTAAAAATGGATCTAGTGCTGCATTTTATTGCAGTCTCCACTCTTTTTTTTTCTATGTTTGTGATCATTCCAACACCTTGCATATCTTTGACTTGAAATGAATCTGCCCATAGCTTGCCAGGATCACTTGCTATCCTCTTCTATTCACAGGTGTTGGGTTTTTGTTGCCATGTCACTAATGTGAATTTATTTTTCTGCCTGTTACAAATATATAGTGAAAGACAGGGGGGAAACTGTCAACTTTCTTCTAGTGACTTTTTACATAGAACCTTCTTTCAGCTTTACAGGCTCCAAACCCAGAGGCCCTTCTGCTGGCTGCTTAGTTCCTTCTCCGAATTGTAACTTATCTATGCGTGTTTCCAGTGGCAAACACACTAAAGGCCTTCAGATGGTGCCAGTCCCAAGCTATCTGATCTTCAAAATTTTCCTGTTTTATTCACCCTCTCCTAGAGGCTGGAAGAACCAGGAATGGTAATTTGGATGACCTCTGTGCACGTGCTTTCTTGGCCTGGTTGTGCTTGCAGTGACAGCCATCATCTGTCACGTATTTCATAATGACAAACAAATAAGAGTTTGTTTTTGCTGAATATTAATACTATGCAGTAACTGTTATGGTAGCGTCTTACTGAGCACAAGGCAATAGCTCTTGCATATGCTTATCTCAACTTAAACAGATGTCGTTGTCCTCAAACCAGGACAACAGACTTGAGCGGATGATCTGAACAGCTTCCTCGCTACTGCAGCAGCGAAGTTTGGGGCACTCTTGATCGAGAAAATGTCAGGTGAACCCAAAAGCCTTCAAAGCAGCAAAGTTTCTTGAATTTGTAACAGACGGGGTGGGGGCTTCTGAACGCGGGAGACAGGATGACAAGGTTCCCCCACTCCTCCCAGACTCCCATATCCATAACGCAGCAGCCCATGACTAACAGGAGAAAAAGACCTCGTGGCAAAGATTTGAGCGGGTAAAGAAGGCCACCCTGGAACTGGGAGAGCTCGCATACCGGCGATTGGAACTGAAATTGCATAAACGCTGTCTGTGACTTTCATGAACTCTTCCATATGGTTTTCTTGTTGGGATTTCTAGATTGCTTCTAGCTCTCAAGTCTGAAGAAATCTTGAGAGTGCGCTGCCCAAAACCCTTTCTTGCTGTAGTTCTGGATGAAATGGGAACTTGTCAGTGCTGTGATATTTATAGAATATTTTTCTACCCACAATCCTAGCTCCTAGACACAAGCTGTTATCAAGTAAGTGTTTGGTTCTGGGAATTGAACCTTTTTCTGTAGCCTGTCTCTTCAAAGCCTGACCATTAGGTGTTAGCTCCTTTGTGCAGAAAAAAACCCTTTATATGAAAAAAAAAAATATACAGAATTTCTAGGATTTCAGCTTGGGTACAGATGATCTTTCTGATGAGGCTTCCTATTTCAGCGAGTTAAATTGAGAGTAGAAGTGAAGTTTGTCTTATTTTTGCACCGAGTTTTCTGTTTTTATTTAATAAAAATGCAGGGAGTTACTGCTGTCTTATTAACTTGCAGCCGGCATGCTTATCTTCTTTGTTCTTTGTTAAATATGAGCTGGCATGTGTTAGACTGCGTTAGCGTTCACTCTTTGGGACTTCAGTGGTTTCTAAATTTGGCACTGCTAAGCCGGTGCCCTGTTTGCTTGAATCAATTGGGGGTGCTATTTTTAGCAACAAAAGGGAATTGAAATAGCAATTTTCTTTCCATGTAATAGATCCCCAAGAGGAATACTGATGCAAGCTCTCTGTCATCCCATATTCTCCCCCTCCCCAAAAGCACTCAGACGAAAGGCAGCTGTCACGGTTTGCGGCTGTATTAATCTTTAATCAATCGAGTGTTTTCTGCATTCAGGTGTTCAGGGAAAAAAGGGTCACGACGAGGATCTGCCTAGAATAACTAAGCACTCGTGCATGGTCTGTGCAGTCAGAATTTGTGGGTAATGGCAGGGATAGACAGAGCAGCTAAAAATAGTATTTGCTTCCAGTGTTTCTCCAGTCTATTTTTGATGCTTGATTTTGATAAGGTTGATTGGGCTCTTACTAAAAATAGCCGTTCCTAGCAAGCTGAGGACAAAAAGTAGAATATTTTTAACCACCACAGACTAAAGTACTTTTGTTGGCTGGAGATAATCTAGAAGCTTGGTATTGGTTAAATGCCAGTGATTTATATAAATCTGTAATAAATGAAGCACTGCTTGATGCCAAGCAGGGATAGTCTTTTCTCCCCTTGCCAGCTTTTGTTTTTCCCAGGAGCTGTCATATTCTTAATATAGCCTCCGTGTTTCGTAGCAGAAGAATCTCGAGTCTTCAGTTATTTATGTGTTGTACTTTAAACCTATGCTAAGGTTAGCTGTGCTGTGAAGTTTCTCTCAACTGTATTGCTTTAACAAGACATGTTAGGTCCCTGGCTTATTCTTTACGTTGATGTCTGCTACAGCTGGGTGCCGTGCCGTGCCAGACCATCACTCGTATCTGGATTCAGTCTTGCAGGACAGGGACGGCTCTTCTGCGTGAATGGAGGATGTAGCTGAGGGACTAGCTCTGCAGTGGCCATTTTGACAACAAATTTCAATACCTCTTAGCACATCAGAAATGTAGCTGAGCTGCCCTCCTTGGGATTTGTTTGCTAGCTTAATTTTTTGGCAGGAAGAGTATAGGTATTCCCAAATTGCTGGACCCACATCTTTCTTAGGGGAATAACATTTAGTGGCTTCAGTTCTCCCTCCTAGGTAATGATGTGCATGAGTGCATCTGCAGTACTTTGAAAGATTGCCTAAAACCTCATGCTTTTCTTAACAAAAACAGGAAAATGGCTGAACTGAAATAAATTTGTAGTTTGAAGAGGCTAGTAGAGAACATGCATAATAGTTGGTAGCTTCATTGTGCAGGTAGTCAAAGCAGTGCAAGGAGTATGCCTGGTGCTACTTGCTAGCAGCAACATGGATAAAAGTATTCCATGCTTTATCTCCATTAGGCATCTCAAAAGCTTATTTTGCTGTGGAAAACGTGTGTTTGTATCTGAAGGCAGGCTTGATCTCTTTAAGCTTTATCTTCACTGTAGTCTAACCTTGAATTGAGGAGTCACGAATCTATAATCTTGTTTCAGCGTGATTGCTCTGCAGAACTGCAGTAGAATTTTCTATGCTTGCTCTTGCTCCCTCTCCCTGTGTCAATGCTGGTCCTTGCTCCTGTCGTGAGACGAGATGATTTCTACATGCCTGCCTCATGCTTTACTGCACCATTCTTTTGCTTTTGTTTTAAGGTGTGTTGGCTGCATAAGAAGCAGATTAAAACATTCTTTCTGGACCTTGAATATTCACTTCATTCACAAAACAGACTGCCGTGCTCTGCTGGGTGCTGCTTTTGCCTGGCTGTAGAATGGTAGTCCCCTTTTTAACAGCAGATAATGTTTATCCAGTATACTTATTAGGAGGTGGTGGATGTTTTCTAGGTGACCTCTTGTTTGGGAAGGCAGTGGCTGTTACTTCTTGCAAGCAGAAAGAACATGTGAGCTCCCTGCACTGTTGGTGGTACCTCATCCCATGCATGTTTAGCCACGGGCTGTGGGATTTCTGAAGGATGCAGGTGCCGTTGGAAGCATTTGCATGTTCACCCCTCTGTAAGCCTTCTGGAGTCTACATTTTTAGCCCCTAAAGACATGGGCATATTAATCTTCTAGACAGAAGTCACTGGCTGGTTACACAACATGTTTCGTAGGCTTGGTCTATGGCTTTTTAATAACAGGAAAGCTGTTCCCTTTTACTGCAAGACCATGTGTCTATCTCATTGACTGCTGAGTTCATTTAACTTTGCCCTGTGTTTGTCAAGGGTTGCCTTGAGTTTGATACTAGACAGGAGATGATGTTGATGCTTATGAACTGCATCATATGTTGTATATGTGACAAAAGCTGTGAAACACACCATGTGAAACACTAGGAGGCAAAGTGGCTAGGTGGTATTAAGGTTCAGAGAAATAGTGAGTTGCATCTATCAGTAACTAGTCCAGTAGTAGAGGCTATGGTGAATTCCTGTGTAGCTGTATCTTAAATTGAAGAGGTCATTGTAAGAGATCAAAGGTGTATAAGTAAACACAAAGCAGATGTTGAAAAGTGATTTATTTACTTATTTCTTTTTCTTCCCTCCCCACACCATATAGGAAGCAAAATTCTGGCACAGTCTTTAAGGCTTCCTTATACACAATGCTATATTGTCCTGAAGTGGTGATTTTGGTGATTTATGGAAATAATTCCATGATGTGTTAAGGATAACACTGTAATTAAAAATTTAACTGCTGATCTGAGTTCTTGTGCAGACATATATATATATATAATGGCAGTTGAAAGATCTACAGCCTACATATGGTGTAACCTCCTCCACTGGTGTGAGCCATACATGATGGCCCATACTGCTTTCTTTGTTTGGAGACCTTGACGCTACATTGCAAGTTTCTCTTTGCATGCTTACACTTTAGTAAGGCTGCATCCAAAGCACTGATGGGTTCAAAGACACTTATACTTAAATGCTGTACACTAGTGGCTAGCGTGAATGGTGATTTTAAATGTTTTACCAGGTTTCCCGCTTCTCGTCTACCATTTTGAACAGTATGGTGTCAGTTGGAAGCGATAAATAAGACTGCACAACTGAAATGAAAGCTGGGACTAGATGATAAAACCCATGCATACATTTGTAACCCATTATAATAATGATTATGCCAGTCTTAACCAGTTAAGAAAGTGTCATTACATAGAAGAGCAAGAGACATTCCTCTGTGTGCTGGACCCACTAGGGCCAGGCTGTGTGGACTCTGATTTGAACAGGAGTCTTTTGGGAAGGTTTTTCAGAGCTGATAAAAGATGTAGTCTTGCACCTGTTGCCTGTGTACTTATACATATGCTAGTTTCAAAAAAACATGTAGTGAGATGGGAATCTGTTCAGGATGCAGTCTAATTATTTTGTGAAGTACATTGTATCCAGTGCTGCTGAACTCTGGTCAGTGTAGATGTTCTTCCTGGGGTAGAACATCTCCAACCAACCCAAGTGCATATATTGGTTTATTAAGAGTGAGCTGTTTTCAGAGTATGTCATGTTACTGGATACCTTTCCTTATTTTTCTTCCCCTTTTCCTCTACAGCCCCAAAAATCAGGGGAAGATGGAATGTTGACATCTTTGCCTAAAATCAGCCAGTACTTCAAGCTTCCATTCAGACAAACTTTCATTTGATGGGCTCACACACGAGCTGTCTGGGCACTCTTCTCACTTCTCTTCTGGCGACGGCAGATGGCTGAAGTGGGAAGTTACTACAGTTAGTCTGACTACTGAGTAAATGTGTATAATCACACTCACGAGCTGGTGCAGCTTTCTTGTGCAGACAATAACTTATTCCTACCCTACTTGCTTTGCCTTCTTTAAGCTCTGCCAACTGCAGGCAGTTTAACTTTTGTTGGAAGGCAGTCTGTAGAAGAAACAGAATTTAAAAGCTTAATCCACGCTTGGAGTTAAACTAGCTTTAGCACAGTAGGGTGATTAGTTCAAATCTAGTTAAACTGGCACAGCTTCTGTATGTAGCTGGGGTGGCTAAAACTGCAACACTTTGCTCTGGAGTGGAAACTAGAGATGAATATAATCAATATGAAAAATGTGCCTTGCTAATGCAGGAGTCTTACCAAAGCCTTTTTATTGTTCTCCCCTTTCCCCTTTCCCCATAGCATATACACTTAAAACATGGAGGAAGATAAGGTGATTGAATCTTGACTCTTGTGATATTGGTCCAATCAGTTGCCTTTACGCCAACTCTTTTCCTTGCTTTTACAACGCAGGGTGTAAGTATTGCTCTCTGCAGTATGACTCAGACACCTTCTGTCAGGCAGGTATCTGTCTGGGCCGCCTTCCTGACCTGATAAACTGCTCACTGGAGTCCCATAAATGGGTAGTAACCTCAGCTCCCTGGCTGGACTGGGTGCTACTGGTCAGCAGCAGGACAGGTCTGCATTAGTGCGTGTTTCGCATCTCAGTCCTCTGGTGCTGACCTCAACAGCCTCTGCACCAGTGGAGCCACTGATGGGAAATTAGTTTCCTTAGGATGGGTGAGAGCTGAGCCAGGTGCCTTCTCTTGAAAAGCCTTAGGAAGAAAAGCATGGCCTGAAAAAAAACAGTGTTTTCTAGGCTATATGTTGGAAAGCAGCCTTTGTACTGGGGTTGCTTTTCAAGGTGATGTGGGAGCACAGAGCGGGAGACAAAGTCATTCTTCTCAAAGTGGAGCTACCAATAAAATTGATGGCAGTAGTGCCTTCTTGTGAGGAGAGGATTCTCGTATTGCTAAGAAGAACTAGCTGCCTACTTTATTTGGGTGCCTATGCCTTTACGTGCAGCTGAAGCAAAGCAACAATGTGTATCAGCTAGGTGCCCGTTTATGTAGGTGATGGCTCAAACACTTTTTTCCTCCTGGTGAGATTTTTATTATGTTTTTCATCATTTATCTGTACCAGACTTATTTAAATTTCTCAGATTCTGTTCTAGAGTTACTTTAACCTCTGGATTACACGTTCTTTTAATTTGAAGTAGGGCCTAAAAAGGGAGGAACCGTCCTGTTACTCATATTTCAGTTAGAAATCCCTGGTCTTCAGCTTCTTGAGTCTCATGCTCCAGCCAATTCTATTACAATTTACCTAAGCAGTGGATTCAATAAATGAGTTAAATATCCTTGACTGAAATTGTACTTGCAGTCTACTAAGCCTTTAAAGTGCTGCAGATGCTTTTCCGCGTCCCTGCCTTATGGAACATACACTCGCAGCTGTAGTTGCTAGAAGCCGAAGAACTCACAGTGTCAGAAAACAGTATTTTTAAAATGCTGAGCTTATTATCTGGGAATAAAACATTAAGTCCATGAATTTTGAGTTGGGGGGAGGAGAAACGATCTGTAAAGCTTAGAGGGAATGGCTGCTCTTCAGGTAGCTCACTAATGATAATGAAGGAAATAACCCCTTTCACCAAGTCACTGAAGTTGAATGTTTTCCAGATTGGATCAGCTTATAACATGTCCAGCTACTGTTGTAAGCCTGACAGCGAGGGATACCAGCAGAGATTTTTGCTCCTGGGAATGTACTCTTGATTTCTTCCCCAAGGTCTGCTTTCTTCATCGTTTGGACCCTTGCTCGACCTTTCTATATGTGGATTTGTTTCTATAATAAAACTGTTACTCACAGTTCCCTAATAGTGGCTGGATAGGAAGCGGCAAATCGGCGTGACACGGGCACTTGGCTTTCTCAATAAAATTCACTGGGGCTGACAATGCAGCAGCTAGAACTCTGTTTACTAGCCAGAGCATTCTGTGTGTACAGTCATGCATATCCTTACCACACTGGAGCTATGGCATCTTGCAAATATCAGGGAAGGGATAAATGTCTGTATATGTACCTTCATCTCTGGTCACCTGTAAATCTAGCTCAAGTCAGGGGTATGACTGGATCTTTCATTCTTAGCCTGTTGCTGCATTGTTGGCTGGTTATTCAAGCTCAAATAGGACCTTTACTGATGGCTTCATCACTTGTTATTACGTCCACTTATTTATAGCTAGGAGGCACAGAAACTGAAATGGTTACAGCATTTCCTAGCTGTTATTACTCAAACAGAAATATTCTGGCTGCTGTTTGCATGCCAACTGTTATGGGTGATCTGCAAGCAGTGACTAATCAAATCATCTGCAAACACGTCTCCTTCTGGTGCCCTGAAGGGAAGTTAATGCTGAATCCTAGTGCCGGACAACACCTCCATCTGCTGTGAGTTTCACTCAGGTAGAGGTTGATCTGCGAGTTGAACCAACACTCTCAGTTCAGTTTTCTGAAACATTAGACAAGCCCAATTATTTGAGGCATGCCTACATTCAGCGGTAAGCAGTGAAAGCACAAACCACACTGTTCTGATTTGACATGAAGACAAACAGAAAAATCCGGTATATTCTGTAGCCACTTGCAGAGTGAGAGCAGAGATAGATGAATGAGTAGAGAGCTAAATGATTAAGGACATTGAGGTGTAGGCATTGGGTTTGATGAGAAGGAAGAGCTGAGAGAGAAACGAAGTGGTGCTGAATGCGCTTGCTTAAAAAGTAGTTGGAGAGGCAGATTCTGGATGGAGGAATCGCTATTTAGTGAGCAAACTGAGATGATCAGCTACTGGTGTGGTGAGAGCCCTGGAATAATCTGTCAAACTAATGGCATGTTGAGTCACTCAGAGTTTCTCAGCATGTGGAAAAGAATCCTAGAAAGACTTGAGGCTTGACACAGATCCCAGTCACCCATGGGTAGAAAAAGTTTAAGTTCTAGAAGCCCAGCTTGCAACTGATGGCTGCATCAGTCACTCATACTTGCTGCTGGTAAGCACAATGGTCACAGGGATCTGAAATCTACTGGAGAGTCACTAACAGAGACTAAGATGTTTGTTTTCTTGGATGCTTACAGGCTTTAAGATACTTTAAAAAAAAAAAAAGCTGTTTTAATAGTCGTAACTGAGGGGTCTTTTAGTTAAATGACTTAGAAATCTCTCTGTCTGTAAAGCTTCTGAAGAAGCATAGTGGGCCAGAGGACTGGTGTGAGCAGGGGTGCTGAACGTGATTCTTAAAGTAACTCTTAGGCTCATAACTCCTCTTCCTCTCCTTTCTTACATATGGAAAGATTTTAGTGCAAATTCCCCAAGAGATTTAATAAGTTGTACACTTATTTCAGAAACCTTGACGCATCTCTTGGCTGGAATGAGTAGTTTAATGACCTACTAATGAACACTCTTTGCTGTTATTTCTGTGAAGCAACTAATGTATATCTGTCTGTCTCTTTCAGTGGTCACAGGAGCTACTGATGGGATTGGAAAAGCCTATGCAGAAGAGGTAAGAATTCTTAACACTTGAAGTGTATCTTGATCTTTGGCAAGATGTCATGCTGTCTCAACTCTGTCAAGCTGCACGTCCTATCTCCTCACCTTATCTTAACGTAGATATCTGTGGAGAAAGAGGTCTCTTGCCTTGCCTCCCTCAGGTGACCAGCAAAAAGTTGTATCCCTTTTTGTTAGTTTCCTTTATTTGTGAATTCTATTTTCAGACCTTACCTTGCCCTTCAGTTTTTATTTAACTTTTTTAGTTGTTACAATTATTTTAGCTTTCTCAATCCTTGGTACTTCCTGTTGGTATTTCCAGGCAATGACTAAATGGCATTTCGAGCTGCCTGCGGTATGTTCCAATTATTCCCTATAGTTCATGAAGTCTCCGAAGCTGGGTTTTACCTCTGTGTCTTTTACTGTACTTCTGCTCTTGATGGGTATGTGGGCTCCAAATGTGGTACTGGAATGTATTGCTTAAGACAGAAAGTGCCTGTTAGTATGGGGCAATTTAGCCTATAAGCCCAGAGAACATCATGACAAATAGTGCTGACTACAACAATTTATAGCAAAAATAACTTTCAACTCCAGCATCAGTACCAAAATGAGCCTGTCTGTACTTGTTTTTGTGTTCTCTGAAACACCAGTGTGACTTTGTGTGAGGAGATCAGCTGTGAGAGATTCCCTTGTTCTGGAATTTTTTTTCTGCGGAGCCCACGGGGAAAGTAGTGTTCATCTTTACGGGTAGTCCTCGCCTGTCAGATTTCTCTTACATCCCTGTGTGCCCTGCCACCTGCACCCCTAGCCCCCAGGTTCCTTTCTGCTTTGCAGAAAGTAGCACCTTCTCCCTACTGGGTTGGGGAGTTGGTTGCAAAGGGAATTAATCCTGGTGACAGCAGTGCCTGGTTCTGGTGTAGAACTGACAGCTCATACGTGCCAAATATCCCAGTTAGACGTCACTGAAGCAAATGATGCAACACTTAAATTTAACTGCCTAAAGCAAGCGGAAGGAGGTCATTGTGCCCAGGGCATAGCAGTACCAGGAGGAAGTCCTCTGGTGTGGGAGACACCCTCTGATCGTCATGGGGGATGAGTTTCAGGATTTATATGTTTCGTTATCAGGTGAAACTACAGCTTGCTTTATGTTTTGCTGGTGTCTCTGAGAATCAGAGTGCCTTCAAACACAAATGTGTGCTGCAGGCAGACCCCTGTATATGAACCCCTACTAGGAAAGCTGATCACAAGATTCTGCTGGGAAACACTTGACTGTTTCAGCTTCTCTGCTGTAGGCACAGACCACCCCAAAGGCTACAAATACACATTCTTGGCCTATAGAATAAAACACACTTCTATTTAAAAAAAATATTATTGTCATTTCTTTATATATTTAGAATAAAACACATGTCCACCCTTTGACAGTTTATGTGGATGAAGAATACTTGCCAAGTGTGAATGCAGGGTGAAATGTGGAATACCTGAAAAGACCTCTCAATCTTTCAATTAACTCTAGACATGTCTTCATAAGACTGCCAGTGGACGCTTGACTTTCTACTAGAAATTCTCATCAGGTTGCTATAAATGCCACTGGCATACAGCTGCTTGGGCACTGATGGCTGTGATTATAATCATGCAGATTACTTGCTTCTTGGAGGAGTTTGTGAGAAATGTAATGGTGTGTTGAGAATCGCCTCTTCAAAAAATTTGACATGGTCACCAGTAAGTGATGGAAGAATATTACAAGTTTGTGGATTCTCTGGTTATACTCTGCCCTGTTGGTTACTTTCCTTCTTTTCCAATCAGAGAGGCGGTTTTACACTTTTCACTCTTGCAATATTAAGATCTCTGTTCCTTGCTCAGCATTGATATCCTTTTCATCACTAGACCACCTCTTCATGAAAGGTAGAGAGGGCCGTAGTAAATACAAGTTTTCTTCTCTGTCTGGGTAATGCTCACCCAGTCTTTGATTCCAAAGCAGCGTACTTTTTTCTTTTTCTTTTTTTTTTTTTGCTTTAAAGGATATGGTCAGGAGTTGCTATTTGTTGCCCTTCTCTTGCTGTTTGCTCTTGCAAATCCTGAGTTAAATTTAATTCAGATGTATCTGTATGCTAGTGATAAACCAGAGTTGTAGAATCATAGGTTGCTTCCAACTCTAACCATTCTTAAATATCATCTAGTTCCAACTCCCCTGCCATGAGCAGGGACACCTTCCACTAGACCAGGTTGCTCAAAGCCCCATCCAGCCTGGCCTTGAACACTTCCAGGGATGCGGCCTCCACAACTTCCCTGGGCAACCTGTTCCAGTGCCTCACCACCCTCAGAGTAAAGAATATCTTCCTAATATCTAATCTAAATCTCCCCTCTCTCAGTTTAAAATTGTTACCCCTTGTCCTGTCGCTACAATCCCTGATAGAGTGTCTCTCCAGCTTTCTGGTAGGCTCCTTTTACGTACTGGAAGGCCACTGTAAGGTCTCCCTGGAGCCTTCTCTTCTCCAGGCTGAACAACCCCAACTCTCTCAGCCTTTCCTCGTAGGAGAGGTGCTCCAGCCCTCTGATCAGCTTTGTGGCCCTCCTCTGGACTCGCTCTAACAAGGCCATGCCCTTCTTATGTTGGGGGCTCCAGAGCTAGACGCAATATTCCAGGTGGGGTCTCACGAGCACGGAGTAGAGGGGCAGAATCACCTCCCTCAGCCTGCTGGCCACTCTGCTTTTGATGCAGCCCAGGATGCAGTTGGCTTTCTGGGCTGTGAGTGCAGAGGTGGTGGTCCTGTTGTCCTCTGCACTAGTCTGCTATGCACGTCTGCTTAGTGTTGTTTTTTTGTCTGCTTAGTGTTGGTTTTTTGTAGATCCTCTTGCTATACCTACTTTAACAGAGCTTTAACTCTGCTTTGGTGCACTGTCAATGACACTTCTTTCCATCTTGGAGTGAAAGGGCTTTTAACAGCAGCTGTGTTTTGCTACCTAAGTGGAAAATGTGGTAGCTGCTAACATGGGATTTAAGGAAATCAGATGCCTACGTCCACCAACTCTGTTAGCATGGTAGCTCTTGCTTGCATCAATTATTAGGCTACAAAAGCATCTTCCCAATGTTTACTACTCTGGGCGTGAGTTTGTGATTAGTTTTAAGGTCTTCTCATCCAGCCTTTTCATGACCCTAGGGACATTGGCCAAAGATCCAAGTATAATGGCAGGTTATCTACAAAGTAAATGGGTCTTCCTCATTCCTTATATAAAAATGTAATTAGTTACTGGGATCTCAGAGGATCCTTATTGCTGTTTGGACTATTGTTGTTCTTTTCAACCCACTAAGCCTCCAGCAGTGAATTCAGAGCACTCAGCAGAAACTGATCTGGTTTCATCAGACTCAAACTGAACTTGCTGTCGAGCACTCTGTCTTTTCCAAGTTTGATTTCTTCTCTTAGGTGATATTTGTGCCTACTTACAGGCTCTTTCCTTGGCCATTTTATGTGCTCTGAACTCAGAGAATTCCTCTTGCAAATGGGTTTCCATTTCCAGATTTCAGATGCGCTCCTCAGAATGCATCCTTTTACTGTCAACATAGAAGCAGTTTCTTGCGAGCTCACTCTTGTGGTGGAAGTTCTATAAACGTGTTGAGTTTCCACTCACTGGGTGTGTTGGCATGGTTTTGCTTCCTCACCTTTTGAGACAAGTACAGCTGGATACTTTTCTGTAAAGCTCAGGCACCTACTTAAGCAATCTGGGAGCCCAGGGGTTATGACTGCTGAAAGAAAGCAAACTGTGTGTCAACAGTCTGGAGCTTGCACCTGTGAGGAACATCTCTGGGGCTTTTTTGCCCCATGGGACCACAGCTGTTTCAGACTGAGTAGATTACTGTCAGGTTGTCCTTGGTGTCACAGGCTGAGATACTTTTAGGTAAAGTATTTGTCTTTGCTGCCTTGATCCTGTGGAATGAGAGGATGTTATGTTATTTCCTTCTCCCCCCTGCAAACTGCTTGGCTTTATGAGAAGTTTATTTCTGTAGTGAGCCAGGTGCTTATCTGGAGGTGGATGTGTTCATCCCTTTCAGACAGTCATCCTCAACACTAGATCATTTCTTTCGGCAGAAAGTGTAAGTTACCATAAGACTCAACTCAGCAGAGGTTTGTTAGCCGTTCCTAGTGTGAGTTTCTTTGGTTTCATCACACCTCACTCTAAGCTCATGAGAGATCTAGTACAAGGTTTCTTCTGCTTAGAGATCACACATGGGAGTGAAATATGGAGTTTGCTGATGAACTTCATCATAGTTCTCTCTGAAAGAAGCTTTCTTGGTTTGCATACTTCTGCTAGAAAGGTAGATAAGATTAAGTCACTTTAGGTTGTGGCTATGCTGCACTGTGGTTTTGTTTGATTTTCTTTTTTTAGGTTTCCTTTAAGACCCATTCCCATCTGTTTCCGAAGGCAGTGAAGGAATTTTATTGGAGCAATGAGAACTTAACTTGTTTTTTATATGTAGGCTTTAAGTGTCTGAAGGGCAGTGTCACTGTGAACTGTGGATATATTGTTTTAACTTTTCACTGGAACCAGGGACTTACAGTAGTCACAAACATTGTTTTCATTGCAGAGGGGTTCAGATATGTAGCTGTCTTTCTGTAGGCACTTTTAAACAGAGTTGTTAGATCCCATCACAAACCTGCAGCAGTAGGTCTGATTTGATGACCAGGATATGCGCTGGCCACAGCTTAAGTTACACAGCTTCCCTAAAAGAACTGCATGAGTAAATTAACCTTTATATACCTATGGTTAGTACAAAGTAAGAGTGGAGCCTGACCAAAGTAAGCAAGTATTGAGTGCTGGGTGTAATTTTGCAACATGGTTGTGCAAGTGACCATGGATAACTTGCCTGTTAAACTTAATTATGGGTAATAATTTCTTTGCTCTGACTTGCAGAGGTGTTATAAAAGTTCTGTAAAATATCTGCTGTTGGTTTTCTATTTTATAATTGTGCCTACACACCTGTATTGGAAGACTGAGAAGGTAATAAATTTGTCATAAAAGGAATCAAGTAAGAAGTAGCATGGAAGTATTTGTCCTGGTTTACCCCTTCATGTCTCTATTTAAAATAGTAATTTTTCTCAAACTTGCTGGTCATATATTGTTGTGATGTTTGACAAATTATGCAATTCCTTTAACTAGGATACTAATGTGGAAGTGACTTATGATTGTTCTTATGTCTCCTCTTTTGTGTTGTTGCAGTTAGCAAGACGTGGAATGAAGGTGGTGTTAATCAGTAGGTCAAAAGAGAAACTGGACCAGGTTGCAAGTGAAATAAGTGAGTTGAAAACTTCTTCCCTAAACTTCACAGGCATGTTCATAAATAATGCAATTGCACATGAATTTCATACATGCTAATATATACAGCTTTAATTTTGAAAAAGGTTTGCTCTTGTGCACAGTGGAAATGTTACAGATATAAGTGGTAAAGGCCTTGTAGTTTTATTCTACAGGTGTTCATATTTAACTTCTGAGAACAACAGAACTTAATTCTGGAATAAGTACTTCTAAAACTGTTAGTCTCCCATAAGAACAGCTTACCAAGTCAGACCAGAATGTCACCTATCCCCATAGCAGCTGTCTAAAGTCATAACAAGGAGAAAAACATGTAGCTATTACTTCATCTAAATATTCCCTCAGCTTGAAGCAAGTTTGATTTCATGGGCTTCAGCTGTAAGGGCGGTTTCTTTATAACTCAAAGTTGTTGAAAACATCTTCTCTATGTTACTCATTGTATTACCAAGTATACAAATTTATTGTGGGTAGCTTCCCCCTCCTCCCCCTTTTTTTGTTTTGTTTGGATAAACTAATCAAAGATCAGATTAGAGAGCTGGATGCTCTTTTGGCGTGGCGAATGTGCATAGTCATAGGGATATAGGGAATGAGTTAATGTGTTTAAGAACCTGTATGAGGGATTGTTTCTTCACTAAGTGCGGAGTAAATGGCTGTAACGCAAAAATAAGGGAGCAACTTAAGTATTCCAATCACAAATGTAAAATGGATATTTGTATAGTGTCAGTTAGGAGCAAGCTTCCTCAAGTCTCATGCTAACGAATGATTTTCTAATCAAAAGTATAACCATAACTCACAAGAATTCCTCTTGTAATCTATATCTCTATTGTAAAGGCATATTTTGTGCAAGGTTATTAGTTTATGTAGAGTACGTCAAGATAAAGCAAGAAACATAGCCTTGTGTGTAGAGGTTTTTGATAAGCAGGAGTGGGAGTTGTATACTATAAAGCAGGTTTCTCAGCATAATGATGTTGGGTAAAGAAACCTTTAAGAATATGCTTCTGTCTTAACCTCCCTTGTCTTGCTTAGACTTTCCTAAAATGATTTGTGTACATAATGCAGATAAATGTAAGAGCTGCCCTCTTTCAGAGGTCATAAATCTGTTGTTTTGGCTTGAGTTTGTTAAAACTTTTAATAAATTTGTTACCGGCACCGCTTTACTGTAAAGCGTAATCTGTAAGTCAAGCCTCAGCAAACTGTTCTACGCTAAGTTGTAAGGGGCTGCTTGGTGAATGTAAGGATGACCGAAAAGTCTGAAGGGCTTCAGCTTGCTTAATGGTAACTGTTATACCGGTTTACTAAGAGACAGAGGGCATACAATTCTGTTGATGTAAGTGCTGCTGTCTCTGATTTTTAGCGTCCGATGTAAAATGGCATATGAAACTCTTTTCTAGACAGAAAAGTCTTCCTTTCTATGTGTATGTTTAGGTGGTAGAGAGCATTCCTTCTTAGAGCAAAAATGGCATCAATTCCTATCTTCTGCTGGTTTGGAAGTAATTGGCGTTTTTCATTAGTATCCTGCATGTAAGGATGTCGCCGCAGTGTCTGGATGTACCTGTGGTACTCTAGTCCGTACAGTCACAGTGTAAATTAAACAGTATAGGTGTTGCTGCTTGGGCAACCTGTGTGAGTACTGAAGGTTACTGCAGATACATAAAGAAGTTGCAACAAGGTGGTCTCTTCGGTGGTTCACTGCAGTAGCTGGCTGATAGTTTGCTGCATATGTGGGCGTACGCAGTCACGTTCTTATTATGCTGTATAAAGTTGTCTTGCTAAGTAAAAGCGTAACTGATAGAAGTATCTACAAATATCTTGTTCTGGAATCAAACACTTAAGCGTGAAGTGACAAGCCTCCTGAAAGTGGTCATAGCCCTTTCTGTACCAGTCTGGAAATCTTTTCCTCCTTGGGAATTAAGCATGATGCTGACAAGACAGATAAATCTACTGCTTTGAGCTTTCAGCACTTACATGATAGCTGCTGGGGGAGTTTTTCAGATTTAAAAAATAGGTACGTGTACCTATGTAGAGCAGCCTGTAATACATAATTACTCTTAGGCCTCACCCAAACATTTTTCTGCTTTCTTTCCTAAACTATTCTGAAATTAAGTGACTCATGTTGGATTTTCAGAACATTTCTTTTGACAACACTGAGCTACTGAAATGTATACCTTGTTCACTGTGGCATATGCTGAAGGATTAGGACAGGCTGCATAATCAAGCAAGCCTGAGTTGCGCTTTCAGATCCTGCTAGGTTTTAGCTGGGCAGAATTTTCTTGTATTCAGGCTCACGTGGTCTCTGCAGTCTGTTCAGATGTTGTCATATATAACGTGAGTGACTTTTGTAGAGCTAAGGCTGTAACTACCTGAGTGTTTCCCTTGCAGGCTCCTCAGGCAACTTTAAACTTCTTCGTGGTGATCCCGCAATTGTTCTACAAATACACGTGAGCTTGCTCATCTCAAGTAATGACCCTCAATTACTTTAAGGAAGAATAGCTGTTTGACTAATTCCAGTTCTTTGAATTGTGTGAGCTGTGCATGTTTTCTGTTCCTCCCTCATTTCCACTGATCAGAGTCCTGCTCATCCTAGTGAATGGATAGGTGCTCTCCGCTGTAAATAATGAGAGGGGTTTTGAGGATCAGGTATGTTCATTCTATTCAGAAGAATCTTTTCTTGTGCTCTGAGTGTATACTTACATTAGGAGTGATATCTATGTACAAAATGCAAGTTGCATAACCACTATCAGAAGGGAAGTACTGATAGGTCTTTCTGAATGTTAAATGGCAACTGACTTGGATCTGATAATTTTTTTTGTGTGCACACACACGCATGTTAAGCCAGCTGTACTGATGTTACAAGAAACCTAGATACTCTGAACTTGCGGCTCAGTTTGAGCAACGAAAAGTAGTGAAGTAGTTAAAGATTTCAGAAGACGTTCCAGTGCGTCTTCAAACATGTTGTAAAGTTGAATTTGCAGAATAATTAGGTGCCGTAGGATTTGCTGCAAAAGGAAATTCTGCTTTATGTTCCCTAAGAAATAGGGCACAGGCCACAGACTGAAGAAGAAAAAATCTTGAATTTCCTCTTAAGTGGTCATGGACCACCTTTGCATGGAATTGCATAGGTTTTATGGAAACATACTGGATCTTCTAATCAAGTCTTTGTACACAAACACTGACTAGTAGGGTCACTATACGGAATCCTTGGTCTAGTTCAGTTCACACTACACTGGTGTTCTAGTACCTTTTTTAAAGTGTCTCTTCTATTACATTGTGAAATAGTTTCAAGGGTGCAGGAAGGCTCAGAAAGAAAACTCTTCTGTGAATGGAGACAATCCTCTGAACGCCGTGTAATGTGACTGTTCCCTGATTTGCCGTACCTAATAATGAGTATGGTCCAAGACATCTCAGGTGCTCTGCGTCAGCAGTTGGTTTAAGAGCCACAGACTGGCAAGCAGAAGAGCTTCAGTTATTGCACTGCTGGTGACAGGGATGTTCTGAACAGATGTGAGAAGAACTTTGCTGTAGGAACTCACTTCCTAGGGGCTGCAGTATGAAGAGTGTAGTGAAAACCAGTCAAGCAGGGAAAACACTTTAAAGAGAGCTTGCCTGTGGGGAAATTGTCAAAAGAAGAATTTGGTATTGGTGTACATTATTAGCTGGTGGCTTCACAGGGTAGGTGGTGGAGTTGTGCATGAACTGTGGAAGGCAGGAACAAACAGTTGTAGCTAAGTAGTGTTCATAGGAAGGGCAAGTGTAAGTACCTACTTACACAAGTATTTATATGCACTAGGTAAATGCATATAAATACAACACAGGAGATTTTGAGTTTATCAGTTACTGTATAATTCAAAACTTTTTAAAAAGTAAATTCACATTTGCTGCTCTCAAGTTGGTGGTTGTTAGTGTTACATAGACCTGGATGATAACATTAGCTCCTAAGAAATTGTTTGGACTGAAAAAAATCAAAATTTTCCCAATGTATTCTCACAAATTATGGTTTAACTGGAAGACATTGTCTTTTAAGCCTTTAATACTGTTTGAGAACTAGTGTCCAAAACTTCAATTTGATTCTGCTACGTGTCGGTCTTTAATAAAATATAGTGTTTTGCAATTAAAATCTGTGTAGCTGACTGTTTACTTCCAATAAGCTTCCTCAGCTCAGTGTGTAGTGTTTCTGAAGTTGCTTGGTCGTGGTAGTTTCATCTTGAGCTACTCTTTAACCCTAACATTTCAGGTACATCAAAAAATGATAGCTGTCATGTTTAGACTTGGGATCTATCATGTTCTCACTACTCTGGCGTGATTTGTGAGTACAAGAAAGGAATGGGGTGTGGTGCCTAAACCAGAAATGTTCCTTCTCCACTTCTTAGGCAGGTTAGGTTTTACCGCTTTCTTCTGCTTTCTTGGTAAAAAGATTGCAGGGAGCATTCTGGAGCAGACCTGATGCTGACCACTGTGCTCGTGTCTCAGCTGTTGCTGTGACCTACTGCTACAAATGGCCAATGCCCCCTGTGGCAAATCTGTCCCCCGCAGATGCTCAGCCGCACCTACCTTGGAGTGCTTTGCACCTTAATCTCTGCCCTGTCGTTTGCATTTCCTCCCCGCGCCCCGGTAAATCCTCACGTCTTGGAGTTGTCAGGTAGGAAAACTCGGATTTAATAGAGGAAGTTGAAACGCAGACTCCGTGAGTACAGGGACATCATCTTCTTACTTTTCTTGCACAGAAATGACAAGGTTCACTTTCCTGAGCTTAACTTGAAGACTAACGGAACCCGGCAGTTATTTTGACCTTTTGTGATCTATTTCAAGGTAAATTAATGTGTTTGCAGACTTCCATCATCTGAGCCAGGTTCAGCTTGACATACTTGAAATCCCCCTATATTTCTTAGACTTGACAAAATGGCTTCAAATATTTTGAACTTGTTTTGATGCACTGAAGTCACCTTTCACATAAAGTTGTAGCATAAGGATCTTTGATCCAAAATGAGCTCTTGGTTTTCATCTCTGAAGAAAGTTTCCCTTGGATGAAGTGAAGAAAGTTCCCATGGTTTTGCCTTGAATGGTGTCAGCCACTGACTAAATGAGCAGTTGTCAGACGCTGTAGAGAGCTGACAGAGGGAGGATTCGAGTGAAATTAATTTGTCAGTAAATGAAACAGATGAACCCAAAGTGCAGTCAACAGAGCAAGTGAAAGAGCGATTGGGAAGGGAGCTTATTTTAATTTTTTCGGCTGTTTTTTTCTTCAAGAAGCATCCTGCTTCTGTGGTTTGCCTGCCCCCCCCCCTTTTTAATATCATCTTCTCTTAGATTTTCTCAGTGAAGTTTTGCCCGGATTAATTTGAAGAAACTGAGCAGGATGCTTAGAGAGAAACATTTCACAGATGTTCTGCAAGCTACAGGACGCAGTCCTTGGACTACTTCACCCTTTAGGAAAATTTTGAGGTAGCAACAAGGTAGGACGAGCCATGAGTAAAATGTTCTGCAAGTGACTAATGACATCCTTGCAAAAGGGCTTTGTTTACATATCAGCTGCCAGCATGTGGAGTAACCGACCATGTTGGCATAGCTGCTTTTAAGGATGAAAACCAGTTTAAGAAAGTTTAGCAGTCGGTGTCATGGGTCACACGTAGCAGTAAGTGATCTGGCAAGTTCTAGCCGACGGTGCTTTTTCACACCTGGCAAGACCGAGTTAGCCTCTTCCAGGAAGAAAAAGGGATTGGAAGCATTCTTGCTGTGAACCTCACTGCCAGGGTGCTCCTATGCAGTATTTGTTGTGTTGGTAGTTTGTAAATCCATGAAGTCCAGGAGAAGAAATGCGTAAAGGTTATTCAAATGGCAATGAGGTGCTTTGGGTTTCCTTTCCTGAATATAAACTACAGCAGAAGTAGTCCCTTCCACACCTCTGATAATCTGTATGTTGTGTCTATAGGTTCAGGGCTAAATCTGGGACCTAATGGTGTCTTGAGTCTTAATGTTTTATGTGCTAGGTAATTGGATCAATGGGGCAGAGGACTTGGTACTTTTGAAACCCAGACCGAAGAACCAGGAATTAGTCATCCCTGCAAATATCCAGGGTCACCGCTGGCAGTAGTTGGGTGGGGGAGTAGGTTGCATTTTCTTTAATACACAGAAACTTAATGCCTGTCTCTGCTAACAACCTATTTGTAACATAAGCTTTTGTGGATGCCAAAACCAAGAGCCTTTACGCTAGCCTCTGGGCCATTAAACACCTTCTGTTAACACAAAAGCTGCAATACATTGCTTATCACTTTCAGTGTAAAATAAACTGAATATTACATGAAAAATTAGTATTGGATTGTTTTTGCTGAGTGAAAGTCTGTTTTGCAAATCTGGTTTAAGGAAATTGGTGGAAGCTCTACTGCCAAGAGACCTAAAATTAGGCCTTTTAAGAGGCTCTATAGGGAACGATCTCTCTCTGGCACAAGGAAAGGACTGGATGATGCAAACAGTGCTGTCCTCCTCCTACAACTTTGTTCTATGAATATATGCTTTAGTCTCTTGTCACTTTTTTTAGCAGGTTGAGTTCCATTACACCAAGCTCTTTTTAACTGTTAAAGCTGTAAAAATCCCTGATAGACTTATCTGCTGAGGAAATGGTGATTATCACTTTTATGTTTTTTCAGGAATATGTTGTGGTGAGGAAAATAATTAATGCTAGTTAGTAGCTCGTCATAGCGACAGGAAATTCAGTTGATCTGCTTTTCACAACAAATCCTTTAGAAAAAATTATCTATGAATATGAAAAATAAACAATTTTTTAAGTGGTGTAACTAATGGATACAAGTATGCTTGCTGTGTCACTTCTTAAGCATGTGCAACCCTTCCAGTGCTGAACTGGGTACTGTACTACTTCGTGCATTAGATGTGGACTGATTAACAATGTATTTTCCCTTACAAGTAAAACTTTGGAGAGCCCTGAAAACTGCGCTTTTAAGTGTCCTTTTGACTGCCATAAACACTTTTCTGTGGATGCTGATTGCAGTTGAAATTATCAGGGACATAAAAAAAATAATGCTGAATTAGCCTAGAAGCTTGTTTCACTTTTTAAGTTTGTTCTAATTCACGTAGAGTCACTGACTTAAATGTCTTGAAATTGACTTGAGAGTAAGGGCACAATTTTTTGGTTGTTGTTAATCCATACCATGATACCTTTTAGTCTCTGTAAGTGACTCTCAGATTCTTCCTAAATAATTCTACTGGCTATTCTGGAATTCACTCTGAACTTAAATCTGAAAAGAAAAAAAAAGTGTTTTTTTTTTAAAAAAACCATTACTGTTCTAATTATAGGGCTGAAGAATTTAGACTTTTATTTTCAAAAAGTGATGAAACATTTGTGTTTACATGTATATACATATCACGTATACACATTGGCACAGTCAGACAAATAATGAGGACATTAAGGAAAACTAAATGTTACAGGAAGTATTGGAAATAAGTCCCTATGCCCTTCATAATGAGTTAATAAACTAAAAATAGCTTTCTCCGTACTGTGTAAAAACCACTGCCAGCAATGAATATCAAAAAAAGCCTTGGGGGGTGGTGGGTGAGGGGGGTTGAAATAACGTCAGGAAAGAGGAGAGAAGGAAGGGGAGTTTGGGATGCTGCCTGTCACACAGTACTGACCTTCCCACACCTCACACTGCACGTATCTCTGAAACAGCTAGGGATCGCGTCCTAACAAACTCCTTGTGCAGCGTCAGCCATAGTGGATGTTTTGAGGTAGCAATGGGGGAAACCACAGAAGCGCAAAACGGTGCTGTTCTTGGAAGGCAGGGCTCCTGCCCTGCGCGAGGATGGTCGCCCCTGCAGTGTCCGTGGGTGTCTCTTGTGCCCAGCCCTGCTGCAGCGTACTGGAGTGGGGGGGTGTGTGCGTGGGGAGCATCAAATCTGTGCTTGCTTTAACTGCCTGAAATAACGACGAGGACAACGTTTGGAAACATTGTGATGACTTGACTGTGCAGCCCCCCTGGCTGTCAGCCTCTGCAGCTGTTTTTACAGGCTGCTTGATTTTGTGTTTTTGGTTAGCTTTGTAATTAGGACAAGCTTGATTTAGGAAAGCTTACAATGTTGAGCATAATATTTGGGTGAATGGGCTTATTGATTGATCCTGTGTGTTGCTAAGAATGTTTTTCTGACTTCGTAAGTGTATCTTAGAAGCTGTAATATATTTTGACGTAAAGGGAGTTTGAGAGGAGCAAATGGAGGCAAGTATTAATAAAGTGTGTTTTCTTCCTATGTTTTGTAGTAACAGTACTGCTTATATACAATAAACACATAAATGTCCCCTGTGGCTCAAGGGTTTGTGGACTTTGGCTTGGAGATCCATCTTCTGCTGTGTCGTCTTTTGGAAAGCTGAGAAGTGAGGAATTGACTCATGTATGTGTGTATATTGAAACTTAAAGCTGTTTAACAGAATTGTAACATTTTAAATAAGGTCTGGCATTTTTTTACCCATTCTACACTTATATATGATTAGACTTTTAAAATATTCACCATCTTTAAGGAAGCTGTATCTATGAAATTACATGTGCAACTAGTGCAGTACGTAAGGAATTCCCCGGCAGTGTTGCACGTGTAGTTGAATGAAAGGAACCTGACCCTATTCCGTAGTGCTTGACCACATGTGCGTGCACATGTGCTTTTAAAAATGTGTTGAAACATACCCAGTTCTGTTAAATTGTAGGCAGGGATCTGGTTATGCTATGCAGAAAATGATACAGTATAGCATCCCTACCTGGAGACTTCTTTTGCAAACCAGGTGCAAACAGAGCTACAGCTTACTTCAACTTTTGTTACAGGTTACTCTGCTTCAGAGTTTTATAGAAATGTGTATAACTTGTGTATCGTATAAAAATCCTACTGTATCTGTTGCTGTATATCTGCTCCCCTTCCGAACGCTCACGTTCTCTTGCGTGGGGTCTCTGCGGTGCAGCATCCCTCCGGGTGAGGGTTCAGCAGTGACCCTCCCTTATCTTCTGTGCTGCTCCCCAAGCCCTGGACTCTCTTGTTTCCTTTTTTGCAGAAATGAGAAGTGTGATCAGTCATTCGGGACAGGGACCGATACAGCTACACAAATGGGAACTCCCATCCCCTCAGAAAGGCTAGCCTTTTAGGAATTCAGTATGTCTATGGACTTGGTAATAAAAAACAAATAAAATGTGTGTGACAAAAGAGTTCAGAGGTTTTGCTCTAGATCGCCTTTTCTCCTTCTGTTACCCGTGCTACTGGGATCTGATTCCTGAAGAATGTTGCAGGTTCTGCAGGGTTTCTGCTCTTTTTCCTGATAAGTATCCATATGCTCCTCTGGTAATTCTGTATTTCATTGTAACTGATTTGGGGTGGGGGGGGTGGGGGGGCGCTGTATCTCGTTTTACATTTCTTTCTCAATATCTTCGACTTCATTGAGTAACTCAGAACTGTAATTAACAGCTGGTCTCTCTTCTGCTGAAAGGCAAAGCCCATTCCTTGCATTCTCAAGTCCCTACAAAGCAATCAGACAAAGCTAGCTCGTGTTATACCCAGCTGACTTGAACATGCTTCTGTATGGTGAATATTATCAGTGTGTAAAGTCTGAAAGTATTTGGACCTTCTGGTAAAGGGATTCCAGCCATAAACGACACTCTCGGTGTGCTACTTCTGTGAACTCTGAAAGTCCCAAATTGGATACATTCCCAAAGTGAATGGCTCTCCCTTAAAACAGCCCAGAGACTTTGTAGAGCTATCTGCAGCCACTGTATAGTCTTAAATTCTTCTTCATCTCTGCCCTGCATACAGTACTAAAAAGCAGGAGGTTTTCATGTTTTGCTTTCATCTCTCAGCTTCTTGCCCTTTATTGAAAGGTTACAAATTCTCTTTATGGAGACTGGGTACTGGATTAGGGTGAGTTTTGCCGCTGCAGTGATACTGGAAAGATGCCGTCTTTATTTGTGGGTGTAATTGAATCTCCTTACTTAAACAAATTTTTCCCCTCCTGTATGATGAAGAGTGGAGAGCTATTTTTCTGCTGCTTCGCTTGCATCTCTGGCCATCCTGAACCTAAAGACCAAGTGAAACTTCTTTTCTGTTTTTGCAAGCAGTTGCTTTACACCACATCGCTGTGATGGCAATGTTTATATGAAGCTTTGAATGTAAAGAGATGACGTGCTTCCATTCTAGCAAGAGGTTTTTAATGTACTTTCCCTGAGTTTGAAATAACTGTTCCCAGTCTGTGTTTACAATGTGGGCCTCGTATCCTGAACCTCTCCGTTGCAAAGTTGGCTGGATTTGTTTCGACATACTTGGTGCAAATTCAAGCTGCTGTAGCCGACTGCTTTGAAACAGGTGGTGCAAGTACTAATGTCATTTTATTACGGGTGGTGATCTTCTAGTTTTCCTGTTTCCCAGCAAGACTTTATGCCACTGACACTGCTTCTGTCAGGTAAACTTGAGCTCCTTCTCCTGACCACCAGGCTAGCGTCTATTTGCTTTCGCATCTAAGTACAAAAGGCTACTCCTCTGGGGGAACCTTCTTTCAAGCCCAGTTTATCTGAGTCTGAAAACTTCACTTCCTTAGCATTTTCTCAGCCGGTCAACCAAGATTTCAGTTTAGGGGGGCTGCTGCTTTGAATTACTTGCAAGCTTCCAGAAAACCTAGATTTGAAGATGCTTACCTCCTAGCTGCTTTACAATTTTTTATTAGTCTTTATTTAGGATGTAGCTCACTGTAGTTTCTAGCTTTCCACTTTTTTTTTTTATTCCAGTGTGATCCTTTTTTCTGGTGTTCTAGGTAATGCAGTGCTATTTTGCATCTGAATCTTTTTTTAGTACCAAAGGTGTGCCCTAATTTGCCTGATTACTTAGATTAGTGTTTGTCTTGTGTAGCAAGACACTGGATACATTTCCTGTACCTCAGAAATCTCTCTGGCCTTTGGAGTTAATTAAGCTTTTGCTTCCCCTAGTGAGATTGTAACTAACCATCTTATAGATGAGAAACCAGGCGAGTGTTGTCTTCTCAGCTGTTGCTTGGGACAGTGCTGGTGTGCTTTCTGCCACTGAGTTGTCCTTTCTACCCTTCTGTCTTCAGTTCTCTGCTGCCTCAGTTGTGCCTGCTCCGTGGCTGCCTGCTTGCTGAAGTGCATGGTTTCCAGCTCCACCAGTCTTGAGTGTTTTCCCCCCTCTCCCTATCCACTTTCCCCCCAGTGCTGCAGCATCTTTCACTTATGATCTTGCTGGCTGCAAACTAACTTCACTTGGCATCTGGAGGTACTGTTTCCATCGTAAGGTAGAACTGGGGATCTCCTCTGGGCCTCTTGGACTTAATCTGCTCTTTAGCAGCCTTCATCCTTGCATTTGTAAGTGAACACGCATGTCACCTCTATGTAAGAGTAGATATTCTTTTCCTGTGAACTACTGATGACTTACTCATGTATTCATATATGAGTTATCCTTTTAATAAACGTCCTGAACTTCACAATTTAGTTTCAGACTTTAAAACATCAACCTGAGTCTAATAAAGTTTGTTAGCAAGAACTTCATGAACATTAGACAATGTCTGTATAAAAATTAAAAACCAGAGTTTAGGAAGACTGTTGAGATCTGGACATACGATTCATCATTCCTTTTCAAAGCGTGAGTGTATTTAAAAGTTTGTCATAGTGGACACCCCTTAGAAGGAAGATGTAGATGTGCCTTTTGTTTCTGCTGTCTCCATTCCACCTTCCTTGTGCTCGTGAAGTTCAATAAGGTAAGATTTATAAAAGCTCAAAGGGTGTAGTTTCAGATTTGGAAAAATCTAGATGATGGATAGGAGAAGTCTGGCATGCATAGGAAACTGAAAAGACGAACATGAAAACAAGTAAATGTTAACATCTTAATGTCCTCTGATTGAAAATTGAGAAGTAATAAGAGTAAGTTACCTATTCAATGTTAGCAACCGAATGTCGGTGCAGTATCAACCAATGCATAGTGACAGGAACGAGAAAGAAAACAACATTGTTATGAGGTATGACTGAGGAAGAGGAGAGATGGCAGTTCAAAAACCTAATATCAGATGGAGCAATCAGAATGGATCCAGGCACGCCAATTTGAAATTTGGTCAGTTCTGCTCTTGGCAGGTTCAAAACCAAAAAAACGTGGCAGCGGTGAGGTGGTGTGAGTGCTGAAAAATGTGTAAGGATTTGTAATGATTTGGCAAACAGCTGTAGGAAGAGTTGGCTGAAGGCCATCAGGGTAGGCATACCCAGCTCAGGAAGTTTCTGAGCAACAAACTGTTGGAGCTTGAGATAATAAAGTGAGGAAACATTAGCATGTACTTTCCTTATTCTTCATACCACTTTCTTCTTTGTCTGCTACAGCACACCAAATACTTACATAGATGGACCTCTGGACAGACCTGGAATGACTGCTTAAGTATCTTTATGCTTATTTTGGATAGTGGCAGCTTAACCAAGTTTGAGACACTAATTGGAGTCCTCTTCTGAGGATACCAAAGGTAGAGTTTTCTTCAAGGGACTGTCCATAGAAGTGTTTGTATTTCTGACAGTGTGCATGTGAAGAACGTGGTTAAATAGCCTATTTGTTTCCCGTATTGTGTAGGAATGCACAGAAGGGGAACGTGCCTCAGGAGGTCAGTTCTTCTTTACCACCCATGCAAAAAGCAGTGCTTTCTTTGGTTATATTATGTTCCCCTTCTAGTGTGTATTTTTTTTTTTATACTGCCTTTGCTTTCATGAAAACTGTTTTTCTATAGGTATTGGTCTGGGACATGCCTTTGCCTCTGCAGTCCGGCTGTGTTCTTGGGTTGCTATCTGGATCTTCCAAAGAATCCATCCAAGTATCTTCTACAAAAGTTCACTTTGCCTTTTTGTCTTGTACCATCCTGCTCAGTCGTCATTGTGATGATTGGTTTGTTCAGCCTTCCTACAGCTGTGAAGATGTTTGTTTGCGGTCAACAACTTATTTTTCAAATGACGATGTGGTTGCAGAAGATCATGTCTACTTTTATTAGATTGCAGGATACTGTTGTGCATGGTTGGTCTCTTGCTAAATTACCAGAAGTCTTTGCTAAGGTCATACAGGCCATGTAAATGAACTGGACATGTGCAAATTTAGGTTAAAACTTATTTGTAGGGTCAATACTGATCTCACCTGAGATTTTTAGTAAATGAGATGATTAAAGCACTGGTGTATCAGAGTTGAGAAATGTGAAGGAGGTCTGCTGAACTTCCTTTCCTATCCTTGAGAACCTTGTGGGTTGGTGATGACCGACTGCTGCACAACGATTGATAATGTGGTGGTGTAATATTCAGTCCCCCGCTACGAGGCATTTGAAGTACCAGTTCCAAAGACGAAACATCACATTCACTTTTCAATATGTCATCAGGAATGCTGGACACACAGATAATATCAGCTCTTTCAGATCCTCTAGCTGCTGACTGCAAAAACGGGTTGATACACCTCTTTAGCTCCCTGTGGCTCCCGAGTACCTCACAGTATTCAAGCTGAAAGCTCCGTTATGGAGGTTCAGGTTTTCTCTTCTTGAACAGCAAGAGCCCAGTCACTGCTAGATATCCTGGCCTAGGACATAACCCACTTGCTTCTTTCTCTATTACACTACATCTCAGAGTCTTTTTGGCAGATAAAACAAGGGTGCGTGCTACACTGTCTTCTAGCCCATCTGTTTGAGAACATCTTAATCCTTCTTAAGATCAAGGAAATTCCCTTTTCCATTGTTCGTGCAGAGCACACCTGTTCTTCTCTGCACCTTGTGCTCTGAATACTACGACGAGCTTACGCAGAAGGGACTTAACGCTATTCGCATCATCATTTGACATGGAACCATTTATCATGTGTATCTACTAGTCTTTTTTCTGATGAAGGATCATCCCACCTATTGCAGGTTCTGGGACAGAGCACAGGGTATGCAGAAGTTATAGAACATCTGAACGCTGGTGTGAAATGGAGAGGGAAGGTTTGGTCAGCAGGTGGCATCTGCTGGGGCAAGACGGTCTTGCATGTTTGCAGTGAGCAACCACACAGTCTGTGTCCTGGCCATACTGGTAGGCAGTCTTCTACTTTTCGTGTGTTTTTATATACTGTACTACCCACCCTCTGTCCACAAAGGGTGCTGCACTTTTTTATAGGTGTATTGCTTAACTACCTTAAATGTAGTGGCTCTTTGCTAATTTTCTAAAGGCTCAAAGAACAGTCTTATATGAACAGTGGTGTGAGGACTTCTTTTTATTTTTTAAATTCTATTTATAGTATTAGGTATTTGGATATTTTTTCCTTACCTCGTCCTCTCAGTAGCCCTTTAGTGATTTCAAAAGGCTTCAAAGATAGATCGGTAACAATCCTAATGAAGAGTGTTTAGTATAAAAAGGCCAGGACCAATTGAGCAAATTTGTGAGGATGGTGTTTGGGTCCTTTAAACAACTCGCATTTCATGAGGCATCTGAGTGGCAGTGAAGACAGCTGCAGACCCCACAAAACAGTTAAAGGTGGCACGTGTGTAGAAGTGTGTGACTCGGGCTTTGCCTGCCCAGTCCACTTGCACATATTAGATGTGCCTCTAACGCTGCCTTTAATTCAGTGTCCTGTAAAAACTTGAATGTGTATGCTAAATATTAGAACAGCTGTGTTCAAAAATAGACTGTTTCTACCCCCCCCATGTTGAACTTGATTTTCTTCTGACGCGATCACAAGACTGCTGCTGCAGTAGGGGCTTAATGCTATTTACGTCGTCATTTGACATAGCAACATCTCTCAGGGGATTTTTAAACAATGCAGCTGTTCAGGAGAGATGAAGAGGTTGAGGGTGGGGAGAGGGAAAAGGAGGAGAAATAATTTCATCTGCCATTAGGGCTATTGGTGGGGGGAGGGGGGAGGGAGGCAGCCAGCAAACCAGCGAGTTCAGTAGATTCATGATTCTGCATGAATGGACGGCAGGATCATGGGAGTCGCGGCTTTCCCTTGAATGGGAAGGAGCATCATGGGAATCTGGCTGCTTCTAATCTTTTTGTGAATGGTTCTTTTCCTTTAACATGGCACTGCTTTTATGAATGGCTCTGGGGGCAAAGTGCTGCAAAATCCTTCTCAAGCTGTATACAGGTTCCTTAAGGAACACTGGGGTGGGAGTGAGGTGCAGCAGGACAGAGATGCGGCGAGGTTAAGCTACTGTTCTGCTCTTTCAAAGTCTGAGAGGACATTGTACTGATTTTAATTCGATGTAATTAATTTAGCTTGATGGAAGCAGAATTGCATTTTATATGAAGTATTTTTAATACTTGCTTTCTTTTTCTATTTCAAAATGTAGTTGGCTACGTGTATTTTTCCTGTTCTGTTAAGGATGGAGATGACAGCATATCATAACGTTTTTGGAATGATTAAACTTGAAGTTCTGCTCTTCTTGTTCACCCACACGTTCCCTTTTTGATTTATGTTAAAAATACTAAATATTCAAAAAGCTTTATGGCACCAGAAGTGAGAATAGAAACGGAGGGCAATAAAGAAATGTTTTGCTTGGTCTGAAGCAACTCATTTACCATTTGGCTTAAGCCGGAAAAAAGTGTTCTGCTCAAGTTGTACGTGAACACCATTGTGTATGTGCATTTTTTTGATTTCTGCATTTTTTTTGATTTTGTGCAAACCTGTATAACTTGTTTTCTTGCCACCTTCATCATCCCTTGCAAACAAAATGTTGAATCATTTGAGAATTTACATTCTCACCAGAAGTAGCTTAATTTCACAAACTTCTTGTGCTGGTTATGTTAAAATTCAATTTTAATTGAATAAATAAAATTCAAAATAAAATTCAATTCCTATTGCAGAGATGAAAATGTTAATGTGTAATATTAACTACTTAACATAATGTTTTGTAAAACCATAATAACTGATATATTCTTAATATCTGAATGGCAATTCAACTATTTCAAGCTTGAACTTTTAAATATTTTTTTTTCTAGAGGAAAACTTCAAAGTGGAAACAAAAGTCATTGTGGCAGACTTTGGAGAGAGAGAAGATATTTATAGTAGAATCAAAGCAGGATTGGAAGGCCTGGAGATCGGTGTTTTAGGTTTGTATCTGATCTAAATGTTTCATAGTGGTGTTCTGTCTTGACATGCCTAACAACTTTTTCCCATATTGAAGTTCATTGAAACCAATTCCCAAAAGCTAATGTTTGCCTGACTAAAACTATGTTGCTGCATGCTTGATAATGGTTTTTTTAGCTTGTTGTTTATACACCACATGAGATGGTACTTGCATGCGTGCTTAGGTTCCAGGAGTTGCGATGCTTATTGAATGTGTTATTCTGTGATTGCTAAAGGCTCTTTAGCTTATGACTGCGTGCACAGTGGCTTGACCTAATGCTGTCCTAGAACTTAAGCAAGCTCCAGGTACTTAGATTCAGCTTACCGGTAGAGCCCTGTGGGAGAACCATTAACTTTTAATTATAGAGCTGTTGAAATTTAATCATTACAGTATAGCATCAAATAACTGGCTCCTGCTTCAGAAGTTTTAAGCTTGTTCTGGTCGTGTTGGTAAGCTCTCGTTCTTTTCTGTTAGCAACACAATATGCCAGAGTATGGTTTGTGATATTGCAGGAGGGTAGGTGGTGTGGGAGTACTGGAAAAAACAAGGTAATCCATCCAGTTACATTGTCAAATGTAGAACTAAGGTGATTTCAAGAAGGTGTTTGTCACAAGTTAAGAAAGAGTTTAAACATAACAGCAGTCTACCTGAATCTCTTCTGAACAGTGGTGTAAAGGCAGTTTCTTATCAGTTTCCTGGTTCTTTCCTTAGAAGCACATATACCTGTGTATATCCTATATTTCTACAGTTACTCAGTAAGGGGATGAGAACCTGTGATGGTTAAACACAAGGCAGGACATTTTACAAAGTCGCATGACTTGGACATCTACTGGTATATACCCTCTGATAAAGTACTTCTCACTACAAAATTCATTTTACTAACCTGAAGTGCAATAATTGGAGCTAGAACTGTTTTTTTTTAAAAAAAAGCATATTTCAAAACAAATTAATTACNTACTTCTCACTACAAAATTCATTTTACTAACCTGAAGTGCAATATTTGGAGCTAGAACTGTTGTTTTTTTTAAAAAAAGCATATTTCAAAACAAATTAATTACACACAATGATATATTATATGAACTTTGCTAATAAATGGATCTTGTTGTACGATGTCTGCAAATACTGCCCAAGAAAATGGTGTATATAAAAACTCAGTTAAAAAAGGATACTTCTGACAGATTTGAGTACGTGCAACTCATGACATGCAGTATTTAATTGCTATAAAAATTCAAACCCCTTGGAGTAACTGCAACTGCCAACAATGTGTTTTGTGTAAAGAGTAGTTGTGACAAAGCTGTGGATGCCATGTTTCTTGTTTCTTAAAGAAGTAAGTTCCAAAGAAACATTGAAGATCAAAATTAGTGTCTGTTCTAATCTGTCCTGTAAAAAATCAACTTGGGGAATGTAAGGCTTGCCAGCTGCTTGTCACGTAGCAATTGCTGCAGAATAGCGTATCACTTAAATGTCTCGAAACACCAGCAAACCTTTTACTGCGTGAGGTACATGTCCACAGTGGAAGGGTTTTTATTATTTCTTAGGCTCTGATAAGGTTATAGTGATGCACAAAATCATGAAAATCTGACTCTCTATAGTCTTGCTTAAAGTGGGTACTAAAGCAGTGAACGTGTCTCAAATTTTTTATGAGCTTATTACAGGAAAACAAGCACGTTCCTCAAACAGAGCCTGGTTCTTGCTTTTATTTGCGCGAGCACCTTGACTAAAAACATGGTAAAAATAGCAACTAAATGCTCGAGTTGTGTATTCTCTAGCTGAGTTTTTTTTGGCATCCATTGCCAGTGCAGGTTTACAGAAATTTCTCTTCTAACTAATCACTAGCAGTTTTAGTAAATCTTATGCTTGAACTCATCAGATTACATGATACGTAGGTTTTTCTTTTCCCCAGATATAGCTGTATTAATAGAAACCACTTGCCAGTGTAACTTCAACACAGGTGATGACTACTCCAGAAAGACTGTATCTTAATTTTTTTATGGCAATTAATTTCATGCTTTAGTGCCTTATATTTTAAATTCTGTAGCATTTGTTGCAATCTGGAATACAGCTTTTGCTGATCTGCGTTTCTCATGTTTGTGTGAGGGAAAACACGCGTTTAAATGAGAACAGCTATAGGGAATGAATTCTCAGGTTCCAGTATATTTTCTTCTTTCAGGTCTCATCTGGTATGGTAGGTATGAGAAGCGTTGGTAGCACAGCACAGTTGCCAGTGATCGATGCTGATTATTTTTTAGCCTTATACTTAGAGACACAGGAGTCTCCACATACACTGCTCAAGATCGAGCTTCTGATTATGTAGTTGCACAGAGTCTAACTAAAGTACTTACAGATTGAAATCCCTGTAAACTTCTTATTTGGAAGCTTCTTCTCACCCACGTACGAAGGCTAAAAGAGTTTGCATAATGTTTTGCTGTGTGTTCAAAACAGCGTCTGTCAGTGACTTCGAACATGTGCTAGCTACAGCAATATGTTAAACAAGCAGAGGTGGGAAATCTTTCTTTTGCTGTTCTTAAATCGCTGTGATTCTTGAAAGGCGTTTGAGCTGGACAGTATCTTCCCCTGTTGTTATCCAGATCTCTCTAGGTAAAATATGCCTGTACGAACTGAAAACTAATTTTGTTAATGTTCTGTTCCAAACTGCGGCAAAGTATGATCTGGTAGAAAATGATTGCTGAAAGTGGAAAGGTAAATATCTGGGACCCAGTCTGCAGTAAGGGCTGTGAATTTTGTGCGACAGTCTCTGTAGCATGAATCATATAAATATTCTAAATTTGAGAGAATAACCAAGGCTAGTCCCCAAAACCCTGCCACTGTTCATAGCCAAAATATTTTCCAGAAAAATGGACTGAAAAACTGTTTATTTTTGGATGAAAAAAAAACTGGCTCGCTCTCGCAATAGCAAGATTGAACCTTCTTCCTTTTCAAAACTTTTCTCTCTTTCTAAATATAGCAAGTGTCTGCTGGGATTTTGCCAACTCCCTGTTCTCCTCAATTCCTGTATTTTTAAAGGTTATCTAGCAGTTAAAAGTTTGAAACACACAACATGACTAGCGAACTAAGGGTTTCCATAAATACACAAAGATCTGAACTACAAGAGCTGTCATTCAAGGGAATCTCTGAATGAAGTTTGTGCACTTTGCCAGAATCTCTCCTGCGTATTTCCTCCATGTCCTGCATCCCTGTTGATACTTAAATATCCTTCACGTTGGATGTTAAAATGATAGCTTTTGGCACAGGTGTAGGGGCTATTTTATTTAAAAAAAAAAAAAAAGGCATCAGTGCCTTTTGACAGTGTTTCTTACCCCTGTAGACTCCTGCCCTGGAGGAGCACAGTGCGGCTGAGCATACATAGCACTTTGGGATTCTCTGGGGTGTAAGACACTATATAAATGTAAAATGTTGCCACAGCAACCAAATGTCACACGATTCACTTGCGTAAGATGAACAACAGATACTTAGGAAACGGAGATCCCATTTGCTTGCTTTTTTTTTTTGGTCTCCATATCAATATGCTTTATTAAGTTGGAGGCAACGGAGGCTGCAGAGCAGCATTGTTTTCTGATGGTATTAGAAGTTTTCCCCTACTTGATTGGGGATTTGGGAATAGATATTGGTTTCATGTCCGAGAATAAAACCTTGCTAGTCTGAAGTGTTGGGGG
>RSEF01000005.1:22784973-22802737 GCA_003993805.1 Himantopus leucocephalus
GACCGGCCGGCCCCCGCAGCCCGCCGCCGGGCTCGCCGGGGGTCCCCGCTGCCCGCCCCGCGGAGGTCCTGTTGCGTTCCTCCGCGGGAATCCGGGGCTGAGGAGGGTCGCGGAGCGTGTCTGTCCACCCCCCCCAGCAATCGGTGACCTCCAGCCCTCGGGACACCTGGGGAGGGGAGCGACTGGCCGGAGAAGTATTGGGGAGACTTACCAGGAGACCCTTTTGTATCTTATTTCACTCATTTATTTATTTATCCAGGAAAAAACAAAACAAAACAAAACGTTAAACAGTTTCACTTAATGTCCTGCCAGGCACTGAGAGCTTTTCTTTGGCATGAAACTCCCATTTCTGCGACTGCATCTCCGTGTTGCAGCGATGTCGCCCGTACGCTTGCAGGGTGTGCGCTGATGTTTCTAAAAGAGGAAACGTTCTTCCCCTGCGCTGTGGAAAGCGGTGGAAGATGGGTACAGTGTGCTAAATATGCCAGCTTTTAAACAATCGGCGAATTAACAGTTACGAGTTTAAAATGGCTCGAGGGTTGACTCTCACGTTCCACTTGTGTGTGTACAAGTATATTTATCATAGAGTCATAGTATGGTTAGAGGNATATTTATCATAGAGTCATAGTATGGTTAGAGGTGGTAGGGACCTTAAAGATCATCTAGTTCCAACCCCCCTGCCATGGCAGGGACACCTTCCACTAGAGAAAGTTACGGTTTACAGTTTAATATTTACAGTTAAGGAAACTTGGCTAAAGGAGCTAGTATGTTTTAAATGCAACATTTTAAGAGTATTGCTTGAAAATTCTCATTAATCAAAGCATTAGAAATCAGATGGCAACCAAGCAATCTAATTTAAAACTCCATGCTTTCGTTTCAGTCAACAACGTGGGAATTTCATATGTTTATCCTGAATATTTTCTTGATGTTCCAGAGCTGGATAAAGTAAGTGCTTTTGTAGTATCTTCTAGTTGTTCTCATTTTTAGCACTAAATGCTTTTAATGGATATGGCGAAAGTATTTATGTTCAGTTAAGGTACTCACTTAATTGTAAACAGAAAACCTTGTTAAGTGTTCAAAAAGCTAAGAGATTTACAGAAGCAACATAACACAACTCAGATGACTTTTTTCGTGTTGTTTTTTACTTACACTCTTCCCTGGTGCTTCATTTTATATTTCTATTTCAGACAGATGCTCTGGGGTCAATATCTGAATTCCACTCCTGTCCATGGTCTCATCTGGAGGCTGTTCTTGAGCTTGTGGGGAGGTTCTTGAGGGGACTGAAGGGGAGGGAAGCAAGCGACTTCATGAGTGGAAGCTGCATATTCCATAACACTGTTATGAAACTTAAATATGATAGTTTTAGACATTTTGTAATGTAGGGACAATCTTGGTTGTGTTGAACTCTGACTAGGAACACATCCACTAGTGCATGATTTTGTTTCCAAACCCCCTGTAGCTAACTGTATTCACTATGGGGTTGTGCTTTCTGCATCTATCATTGATAAATGTATCTGGTTTTCAGTTTCACCTTCAATTCAGCTTCATAATATTTATGTCTATTCATGTCTAAAATATCAGAATTTATTAAATTTTATAAACATTGCAAATAGTGTTAGGAAATATGGTGTCAATGTGATACATCTGTGTTGTTCTTTATTGCTGAGTCCCTAATCAGAGATACAACTTGACCAAAAGAAATTCACAGACTTTGCTTTGAAAGTCTGTCAGTGCTCCTGATACGTAAGCAGGAAGGCAAGTATAAAGGTGGATGTAAAAGTGTAAGGTTGAATTTATCCTGACACTTACAACCTAGAGAGTGTGTAAATATTGATCAAATAACTTGAAATGACAAAATGCAAAACTTTGTTTTCTTGCAGACAATCGACAAAATGATCAACGTTAACATCATGGCTGTTTGTAAGGTAAGTGCCCTGTTACCAACACTTGTTCTTGATGTCTTAATTCAAAACCAGTAAGCAATTAAAATTCAGTTGTCTGAAGCAATTACTTTCACCTGTTGGGCCATAGGTTCATTTTTCATCTTGGAGTAACCCAGAGGTTGTGATTGTTGTATCAGACTGTTCTGATTGTTGTGTGAAATATAATTTGTTGCAAAGATACCTATTAGCTATTTTGAAGAGCAAGGTATGTACACAAAACAACACTTATGCTTCTTCATGCTTGTCATTCTAGTCCTTCTTGCAAATTGTTTGTTCTTCTCCCCCTATATCTGTGTTCCTTGGGGTAGGCAACCCTCATCTCCGCCCACCTAAGTTTTTTTTTTTTTTTTTTTACACTAGTGAGAAAGCACTTACATATTTTCTGCGAAATATATGAGCAAGAAGGAAAACCAAGTTCACAGAAGTGTTCATTAACTTCTGAAGTAAAGTTACCTTCCCTTTTTGATATTTAACTGAAGCTTTTATTGGGAGGAAATCAACCTGACTTCAGGCTAAAACATATGGCTGTTCCCTTGTTTATTAACATATGAGGCCCATTCAAAAATCAGATTTTTGTTCTGTTATTTCAAAGCTTAAAAGGGGCAGAGGGAATAGCAGCTGTTTACGTGACACAGGGAGTCAATTAGCGTATTACTAGTGAGTGCTGAAGAAACTCCTTATGATTACTCACTGCTAAACCTTAACTTTCTTGTCTTATGCATAACAAAACTTGCATCTCCATTAGCTGAGGTTTAACCTTTGCCGCAAAGCCAAAATATTACGTGTTTCAAAGGTGGCTTGAAAGATTTGACTTTCTTGCAGCTGTTCTGATTAAGATAAGTAAGAAATTAATCTAGTACGGTGCTGTCAGGGAAACTAAAGTGTAGGTGTTTTGTTTCCCTGTGAGGAGGCACAGGGTGTCTTAAAACGATGCTTCTGTAAGATTTTCACATCTTATTAAAACATAGGCCAACAGTGAAAATGCAACCCTTGCATGACTGAATGGGATTGTTAATGTCAGCTTGCTGCTGCTGCTAACTCTGGCTTTTGTGTGTGTTTTCATTGATGTCTTAGAACTACCTGTTGCAAAATTAGAAGTGCTACAACAGTGAGTCTTCAGAAACTTTTCACCTTCAAAAACTGCTGCTAACCCGACCAGCACTGATTTTTAGTTGACCGAGGATTGTGGCCCATGGTGTCTTTATGCACTCATGCAAGATTTTCATCAGGGAAGTCAGTTATTAATGGGCATCTTTGAAAGTTTCTCTTATGGAAGTCATTTAGCAGACGTTTTTTAATGTTAGCATGGCTACAGCAGGTGTAAATGTGAAGAAGTGTTGTAATGCATAGACCTCCTCTTAGCTAGAGATTAGTGTAATCAGAAGAATGCCTCTGCTAAGGTGTGACATCTGTGCTATGCCAGCAGAGGGAGTGCACTATTCAGTGATTAAAGAATTTGGGGTGTCAGTCTTCCTGGAAGCATTTTGTTAGAATAGAAAAGTTACAGATTAACTACTTTAATACATATTTCTGAAGATGGTAGGCTAGAATAATAGGTGAGGTCTACTTTAACTCGGTATACACCTAAAAATCCAGAGATGCAGTCAGACTATATTAGCTTCCAGAATAAACTAGGGCTGTTTTGTGGCTTGAGTCTTCATGTTTATTATCAGTGGTCATCAGCAATTTCACAAAGTTCTCATACAGTTTTTTGTAAAATTTACATTGTGTCAGCCTCTTCACATTCAAACGTGGTTGTCTTCGCACATATAAAAACTTACTGAATATCTATTTGCTGTGTCTTAATAGTGTTTCTCCTTCCACTTGCAAACTTTTTTCTTGGCTGTGAACAGCTCCTGCTACTGGGTATAATCAGAGTTTGAGCATAAGCTTCCAGGCTTAAAAATGTTTCCTCCTGCATGAGCCTGTTGTGTAATTAAACAGTAGGCATGCCAGATGCTTACTGTTTTGGGGAGAGGAGCACATTAGAGATATGTACCATCTGTAAGTCATTTTTCCAGGGGAACCCATAGAACTAGAGAATCATGGTAGGAAAAAGTAATTTTAGGAAAATTCTGTATGTCCTTTCACTTAGATTTTTGGGACGTAATCCTGTGAACATTTAGTTCAGTGTTTCAGGTTGATACCATCTCTTATCCAGGGGTATAAGTGCATTTAAAAACAAATAATAAAATATTGTCCCTTCTTGCCTGATTAAAAACATGAAGTTTGGGATGGAAGAGAGGGCTGAGTTCCTAAGCAAGGAGATGAAGGTCTGCTGAAAAGGTGGAAAAGGTGAAGGTACAGGAGAGACAAAACAGGTTTTGCCGGTACCCATTCAGGCTCTGCTCACAGTATCTCCAGATCTTTGTCAGAGGTGTTGCATAATCTGTCTACTGTTCTGGACCATTTCCACCCACTTCCTTGCCTTTGGAACAAAACTTCCTCAGCGCCTAAAAGGTAAAGATATCTCCTGTCTTCTCGGTAACCTGAACCATGTGCCATCAGCAACACCTCTGTAGGACACCATAACTCTTCTGGCACACGTGTCAACTCCACTTCAGTTCTGGCTGAAATGCTCCTTAGGCTTGAAGTGGGAAAGTCAAGATATTCAGCACAGTTTGATTCTGAAGATACATTAAGGTCTGTTTTGTTGCCACAAGTGTAGGCATTTTTGAAGGTAATGCTCATCCCTTACCTTTTGACCCATCTTTGTTGGGCAGGTCATTGAATTTCCTAGGGGATATGCAGCATGTAGGAAGGGGTGGTATGCTGAGAGATAAGACCTCATCTTCACCTCAGAGGATAAAGAGCAGGACCAAGTATGTTGATAATTTAATACTTTTCCCAGCCCTAAGGAATCTAATACTATGAAGACTTCCCTAATGTTTGAGAACTTGTTTTCCCATCAGAGCTTTTAAACATGTTTGTTTCCCAAATCCTATTCCATGCTGTCTGCCCCCATCATGTCCTTACAGCAGTGTTGGGTTAGGTCACCCGTGAACCCCCCAGTGGTGCAATTTTGGGGCTCAACCAGTCTGGCATGAAGTGTTGTGATTACTGTGATCTGCTTCAAAAGCACCCTGTACACCGCTGAAGACAAGCTACGCAAAACTACATAAAACATGTTGGAAATCTCACGTCTTGTAAAATACTGGTTAAAAAAGCGAATCAAACACCACCCTGCTGCCCCCCCCCCAGTAGGTTCTTTTTAAGTTCTCTGGAAAATGTCACATTTTTATAGTGATATGCAGTACAGGAGTTACTCCATTCTTCATGTAATATACAAAACAAGAAGTGCCTTGGGTCTTGATGTTGCCATAAATAGAATGAAGAATTTTTGTTTGTGGTATTTTCTCAGGAAAGCTTGAGACTTAATGCAGCCTCATACAAGGATTGAGTTGACAGATACATGAGGAATAAGATGGAGTAGTATGCAAAGTTCCTGTCACAATCTTATCTCAGGCTTCTGGGGGGATTTAAAAACCAGAACTTTTCTTTAATGATAGTTGGTGGCGGTTCAGGTAACATGGGTTTGTGTTATAATTTTTTTGATGTCTCATCGCATTTTGAGACACAAACTAAACATATTTCTGACATGGATTAGAATAACAGGTCAAAAGTCCTGGGGTTTTTCACTAAACAGCAAGCGTTGAAGAGCCAAAATTATAGTTGCTCTGTATAGTTTTCATCTATAGTTCCTCTGTATCAACTGCATCTTCTTGTGTCAATTCACCTTTGTATGCTACATCCTTTGATTTCACCTGGAAAAACAATTAAACTTGCTTTGGCTGTTGGATTAATGTACTGAAAGGCAAGGATGCCAGACTTGCTGTCCAGTGGAAAAAGTGGGTAGGTAATGAGCATAGAGAATAGTTTCCCATGCTTTGGGGTGCCCTTCTTTCTCCTTTGGAAGCTGCAAAAGATACTTAGTATTGTGAGGAAATGCAAGTTATTTCTGTTTCCTGCATCGCAATATGCTAATTGCATTGGGAGTGAGGCATAAACTTGTGTTCTCTTGAAAAATGAGTAGGACTAAATAGTTGAGGGAGTGCTGGCTTAGCGGTTGATTAAGCAAGGAGCTGAATTGGTTTGCAAGCTATTATGTTGTGGGGGAATGTAAATTTTAGGCTTGCAGGCCAGGCTTCAGTTGGAAACTGGCGTTAACAGAGGAAGGGGGAGAGTAAATGACACACATGTACATGCCTTGGTGTCTGTGCTAATCTTTGCCTTGATCACCTTACTGATGTTTTATACTGAGTGTCAGATACAAAGGGATAATAGGCCTATGAGATCGAGGATTTTTATCATCACTGCATTTGAGAAGTTTATAATTTGCTTAAGACTTCAAAATGCTTAAATACTCTGTGTTGAACTGAGAGATCTAGTGTCAGCTGCCCTTTTAATGGAAGAGGAGTGAGAGGCGAATTATACCAGGCTGTGAATCCCAGGCAGGACAAGGGAACCAACTACAAAGTCTGAAACTGAGTTTGGGAAAAGGAAAAGGAAAAAAAAAAACCAAACCAAAACCAACCAACCAACCAAAAACAACGAAACCCACAACTGATATAAAATTGGAAGGGGGAGAAGAAGATAGTATGTTTGAGAAAGAGGGGAAATACTCTTTTGCAGACCTCTGCATAGAAAGAAGAAAAGCCTGGGGAGCAACAATCCTGAAAGACGGTAGGAAATGACATCTCTTTCTCTCTCTCTCCCATGAGTGTTCAGGTGGACTGGTGCGGCCTAATACTCTGTCCGTAAAGGTACCTTATGAGATATCAGATGATAGCTGCTTGTGCCCTGCCAGAACCCTATGTGGATTTTTCTATTTGCTCTGTATTGGAGAGGATCACAGTAAGTGGAACATAATTCTGAGGGCAGTGGCAACACTGAGTTGTGAGAAGAGATTGCTCTGTGTGTGTGTTCCAGTCTAGTCAAGAGGCTTCTTTACATTTATATTCAAAGTCATAATCAAAGGGGAGATGACAATTTAGCCAAGCACATAATACAAGTTTATAACCGAGAGGGACAGTTGCCAACGCTTGGAAGAGGAGCAAGTGTTCTGTGAAGGTGGTCATGAATATCATTCAGATGGTCCAGAGGGAGAAATTAGATGCTGTGGTTTCCCACCTTGCTGACTTTGAACCTGAGAGCACGATACACAGGAAGCTGGAACAAGGGAAACGTAGCTGTGATAAATACTTCTCAGCAATAATCAGGGAAGCACTTGGGATTTTTCTTCAAAGTACAAGTAACTTGGGGAAATTTAGGAAATCCCGGAGTTCTGTGGCTTTTTGTAGATTTGGGGTTGAGACAAATACATATTCCATATCTTGAAAAGAGAAAGTTCAGACTATTTGAGTAGTCTTTTTCCTACGTAAAGCTGAGGAGAGGGAGAAGATGCTTATTTTGAGAGCTTTCCCTTGTAAACTGGACTCCGAAAGCCTGTGGCTCTAAATAGGGAAAACTTTATCTCCTAAAAATGTTGGTCAAAGGAAAGTCACTGACAGTGAACAATGCTTGCAGGATGTTAAATTCATAGTTCCCTTCGTGTATCCCATGCCTGTTTCTGGTTACTGACCTTATCACATGGGTTATTGCATGATTTTCTGTTGAATTGACATCAGGTTTACCTGCCAGTTTTTGCAAATATAAATAATTCTTGTTCAGCTTGGGGTATGAGCTGCATTAAGAAGTTATTGTTTCAAAAGACATACATTATAAAAACTTAATAGTAGGTGCTGAGAATAGGTTTCACGATCAATTTGACTACCAATGCACGAGTACAGTTCCGAAACTGTTTCAGTGCAAGGTCTGCAGATGAGAGTTGCAAGGCACAGTGTCAGTTAACTATTTGTTAAACAGCTCGTGCATTTGTGAACTCGTGTGAATCCTCTGCTCAGGCACTATTAATTATCTTATGGTAGCAATGATGTTTTTTTACGTGGGTGGGTGCACTGCAGGGAATTGCCGATCTTTAAGATTGCTTTGAGTTGTTATAATTTCACCCCAGATCTGTGAATGAGATCTGAAGGGAGCTTCTTAGCTGCGTAACAAAGTAGAAATGTTGTCCAAGTTCTCTAGCTTCATCCTTTGCTGTACTTCCATAGGCTTAATTACAGATCGTTACACCTTTTGGAAGTGGAGTGACTTGCAGTCATAACATCTTACCACAGAATGACTTCTCCCTGAATATACAACTGTGGTATTAGGTTTCTGGCTTTGGATAACAATTATGTGGCTCGTAATTTGTGAAGGATGACTTTGAATATTTTCCTCAGCTTTTCGTACTGTATTTTAGCAATCTGAGTGAGTATCACTTGAAATGTATTCAAAACTTTCCAATTATTATTCTTTCCCTAAGCTCTACTCCTGAGCTATTATTGCTTGGATCGGAGTGAGAAAGGACAACAACTCAGTGATCACTAAGAATGAATGAGAGAGATTTTTTTTCTTCCTGAAGATTTTTTTATTCTGGAAATACCTGGTACTAACTTCTAACTATTTGTTAGTCCCCTAACAGGAGCTTTTAACTGTAGCACCTGTTTTAGAAGATAAATCTAGCCATATGGCTGTATACTTCTGTGTCTGCAAGTAGGAATCTCTGCTGCTTTTAGACTAAAAGTGGTGTTCCCTTTTCCACAATTAGAAGCTAGAAGACAGGTCTGCTGAGGAAGAGTGGACAATATAACCAGTGCTTGCCAGGCATGTAATAAATGCAGTTGCAGGTTCATGGACATCAAGAAATGATAGTTGCCTGTAAAAGATTAATGAAATGGTCTCTAATGAATCTCTACCTTAAGTTAGCCATTTGCTGTGAGCATTCTGGAACTTAGGAGCTGAACAGTTAGGTGTGAAAGAAGTTGACTAAAAAAAAATAAAAAATGCAGCCCTCCAAACCAAAGGAACTATACCCCTAACTCTATGGGTAGCATTATGTGTATATGTGAAATCATTGTAAAACAAACAAGCAAAAAACCCTCAACAACTGCTGCTTCATGGTTGTGTGTTAAACATAACTTGTTGCCAGTCTACATAAAATATCAAAGATTAACAACCTCTGATGTCAAGGAGACCCTCCTGAGCAAATTTCTCAGACACATACACGTGCATGCATGTTCTTACTCTGCTCTAATACGCACTTCCAGAAAGAAAAAACAGTTTTCTTTTAAGCTGACAGTTTTCACATAGCCTAGTGTCTGGCTACTTTGTCTGAGATTACCTGAGCCTTCAGAGTCTTGGGAACATTCACATTTTCAACTGCTGTGCTGGCATTTCTGTGGAAAGTAGTACTCACTTGGAAAAGTGGTTACATGAAGGAAGCCTAAATGAGTTCAGTGACCACCAACTGATGGCACTCCTCTTAGGGTAGTTCCCAACCTCTCCTTTAGGTTGCCTGCCACTTTCCTTGTCCTTTATTAAATTGCCTTCAGAGAAAGAAACAGTGTCATAGAGTTCTCCGGCATCCCACATACTAATTCGTACAGGCTCAGACTTAAGTCTTTTGACATTGATGAAATACACTCCGTTACAGAACTAGCTATCTCTAAATAAGACCTAGCTGAAATTTGGATTCTCTCTCTGGATGGTATTTATTCAATTCTAGATGTTTGTTGTTAAGCTGCTGATTTCATAATGACATGGCTGAGACTATAGCTGTTGAATATAAGAGTGTTAACCAGTTTGGCTATTTTAGATAAAGATCATGCAAGCACATATGGACACTTATTAGTGGCAAAACTACATTTCTGCTATAGATTGTTTTATTTGAATTAATGCTGGGAATACTTTATGCGTGTGTACAATGTATAAGTTCGCCAGACCTGAATATGGCTGCAGAACGCCCTGCCAGCATTTTTCCAATAGTGCTCTTGCGCTGCTGGAACAGTCTGAGTGTGGACTTGCCTGGCTGAGGTGAAGCTGACTCAGAGCGCTGCCTTCTGTTATTTTATTCTTTAAAAAAATTGGGTTTTTTTTCCAGTTCGTAAAGATACTGAATATCCATGTATCTCTTTTCACACAACACAAGATGTAAAAATACAGATAGGAAAAATAGTTTTGCCCTATTTCACAGATTTTTTGAAATTCCCTCAAAATATTAATTTTAATGGAAACAAATAGAAGTGATGTTGAGTATGAAATCCAGTTTTGCCACCAGTGTTTTTCTGTGGAGGGGAAAAAACCTGATTGCCTGTCCAGCTGAACTTTAGAAACAGACTATTTAACTCAGCTGGTGGTGAGAGACTTCTTGATTTCTACCTGAGTTTGTGTACCTATTGTAATACCTCAGCTGTCAATGGCTTCATAGTTTTTTAATTTATATAAGTCAAACAATTATTGTAGCATATATCTCTGTGCTCTTGTTTGGATATCAATAGTAACCAGCTGGTTCGTGATACACTGTTAGAGCTGCTTGGTGGGTTGCCGTTTGGATTTAGACCCTGAACGCGTTTGTGTGGATTTATGACAAAGTTTCAAATGTGGGGTCCCCTCTGCATTACAATGGGAGATCCTATACTGGTTTTTCAGACCATTTATGGGTTGCCTAAGGGAAGGCAATTGCAGTCGACGTCCGTGCGTCAATCTACGGAGATGATATGCAGCATTACACTGCTCTTAGAGGCAAGAAACAGTGTGCTGCTTTTTGCCAAGGGAACTGTGGAATAGATCATAAAGCTTGTACCAGATAAAAGATCTGCCAGTCTCAAACTAGTTTTAAAATCAGCCCAAATCATTCTTTATCCTTTAACATTAAAATAAATAGTTGTTTCCACGTCTCTTCTAAAGCGTTAGTGTATGAAAAAGCTCATGTCTACTTAGACTATTAAGTTTGACTATTAAGTCTAAGTTAGAGGTTTTTTGAAGTTGCATCAGATCTGTTTAGCTTGGTGATGTTTACCAACTCTGAATACTTAGTTTGACTTCTGGGGCAGTGTTGAGAGTTAAATGTGTCAACAGCTGACTTCATGAAAGTAAGGTCTGTTCAACTCCTGCCTGTACAGTCCCTTATCAAAGCTGTCATTGCAGCATGGCTGATGGCAGAATCTGTTCTGAATGAGAAATGCCAATAAAATACAAAACACAGCCCTTCTCTACCATTTCCTTCGTGTGTCAACTGCAATTAACTGAAATTTTGTTTTCTTCTGTGATTTTTCTCCTTTATTCCTGAAAAGATATATATTATAATTAAAAAATAAAAACAAATAAAATGCCCCAAACCCAGATTCAGTCATATGGAAGGGCTAATGCAGTGGTAATACTAATATGAACAGCTTGCTACAATAAGATCTGTTTCTTTGTAATAAAAGTGCTTACAGGTGTGTTGTGTTCCTGTATGTGCTGATTTCTTTTGTGTGTGTGTTTCTTCCCATACTGCTGAAATGTTTCATATTTTAAGCTCTCAAGGTAATTTGGTGGGAGTACCATTTCTTTTGGTGCCATTAGTATTTTTATTACCCCCCCCTCACTGCGTTCTCAATAACTTTGTTGGAACACCTTTTAAAGATGTGTTTTAAAAGTGGTAACAACGTATATTTCTTGTCTGATCTGTCTTTGGTGTCAGCGACATGACATTTATTAACAGGGTTGGTTGTGGGGAGGATAGTATTTGGCACAAGCTGAACTGTGATGACGTTATTTCTTAAAGAGAGAAATTTTGAATTTAAATTGTATTTTAGGATGGTAGTAATTAGTAGTAGGAAAATTAACTATTTCACACTAATTAAAAATTTGTCAAAGTTTGGGTCAATGCTTGATTCCTTTCCCTTGTCAGAGCTACTCTGGCTGCAACTGGGAAGCTTGTTTTAGGATTACTGGTCTAGAGAATCCTTCAGCCAGGTTGTGAATAGATTGCTCAGAGTGATAACGAAGGCAGGAGCTTCCAGAGCAGTGGGGAGGTTTGCCAGGCTACTTTCCTCCTGGGGGTGAAGGTTCTTCAGTGTGAAAACATCTGTGTAATCAGCAAAAAATGTTTTGGAGTCTTAAATGTTTTCTGTAGGTAACATAACATAGGGAACTTATCTTCCCTAGTTCTGTCCAGTGCTCTTGCTGCTGCTCAATTTATTTTTAACTTAAAATCAGCAGTTCAGTAAGCCCAGCTAAAATGCATTGGATATCGTCTTGAGTCTTGGCATAGGTGGTAAATTTAGTCAGTCTTGAGGAAGACAGATGCTTTTTGTGGGGAGAGAAAGATCATACATGTCACCGTAGTACTCTGATGCTTTAATGTTCTTTAGAAGCCACGGATGCTGCACAGCGGTGAAGCCATTTTTTTATTTACTCTTACTGTACTTATGCTACTAGCTGGATGGGTTCACCAGATTCAGTGCACACACTACTTGACAGAGCCAAGTTATCCAGGTAGAATAAAAATAAACTGCCTACGCAAAGTATGGTCTCTGCTTCCCCGAGCCTTGGTTGGGGTGGAGGGGGTGGCAGCTGCTTCTGGGAGGAAGGGAGGCTTCCCTCGGTCTCTGGCTGTCTGGTGTCTGCGTTCTCAGCCATCACGAATGTTTTCTTTTTGCAGATGACACGATTGGTGCTGCCCGGCATGCTGGAAAGGTGAGTCACACTAACACTATCCAGACAAAGTCATCATTATTTATAGGGGAGAATCCTTTCTTGAAAAATTCATTACTGTGACTAATCAGCCTAGTCTCCATGTTTTAATGGCAGAGTAATGCTGGGTGAGTCACGCTGATGGTGCATGAATCATCAGACGGTGGAAGCCTTTTCCACTCGATTCCCTTTTTATTTTTCCTCTCCCTTCTCCACTGTTGTGGTGATTCCTTTTAGAACAGAATTAAAAAGCCCGTCTGACTCATCAGCACTAACTCAACAACCTGCTATTCTGAGGGGGTGGTTACAGTTCCTGGGAATAACCTTCTTAAGGCTATTTCTCTAAGTCATTGTAAGTAAAATGGATGCAAAGAATATGTTCTCATTATACAGTAGGAGGTATATTGAGGAAAGGCTGTGATCATTTGGAAAAGTAGAATCGGAGACCAGCTCTTTAAAATAAGAGTTAATGCACACCACTGTCGCCGTGGAAGACGTGTACTGACTTCTTAGCTAGCTCCTAGGTGAAACTACAAGGTGCACAGTTTCCGCGTAGTCCCTCCAGGCTGTGTTCTAGCTGACGTTGACTGTCCCAGGCTGTTTGCCGTCTCTGTTGCGGTGCTAACCCTGGCTTGCTGGGGCTCGCCCCAGGTCAGGTCTGAGCTCTGCTCGCAATACTGAGGAAAGCTGTGTAGAACCATGCCTGACAGTCACCATGGTATTGCCTCCAAGCGAATACTGTAGAAGGAGCATATATATGGGGCAGACCTCCAAATCCAACAAAAAATAAGAAAAAGAAAAAAAAAAAAGGTATTTCTTTTATCATCCCGCTATCTAGGAGTCTTCATTGCAGATCTGGATTCAATTATTCAAGTGTTGCACAGATGCAGAGTGAATGTTTCACATCTAAACTAAAGTTTCTTTGTGGGTACAAACCGTCAGAGCTAGTGGCCAGTATGGGAGTCAGTGTCTAGCACATCTGGGTGATGGTGAGCTTAGATTCTTAGTTAAACAATAGGGAGATAAGAATGAGTTTATTTCATGTAAAGAAACTTGAATTAAAGAAGAAGACCCAAGCCAGAGCTCTGAGGCAGGTGTATAATATTTCCCAATAAAGCTAGAGTAGAGGATGAGGGGTATAATACAGTGGTGGTTAGCTGCTCAGGGTTTGTAATCAAAAGTACTCCTTTCCCATGTATTATTATTGATAGATAAAGGGACCTGTCTCTTGTGAAACTGCTGCTCTCTGAAGATGCCAATGTGACCAAAGCCATTCTGCTTTCAAAGGATTTCATGTTGTTTTGTTACCAATTTTTGGAACTTTGAAGCTCTAACAATTTCTTGCCTTAGTTTCTTCTTTGTCTAAAGAAATGTTGTAGTTATCCATTTGGCAGAGTTCGTCTCTTCAACTTCTCAGGACAGAAGGATATACGTTCTACTTACAGAATATCCTCTGTATGTTTTTCTGTTAGGTATTAACCTGAGTAAGATGATTTGAATGAAAGGCAGCAAACCAGGATTCTACTGACTTGTTGTTCTGACTGCCCTTGAGCACACCATGTCATGTTTCTTCTCACTTTTCTTAACTACATGATTACCTCAGGAATCTCAAAGATAAATGTTAAAGCAGCTTGGAAAGAAAAGGTTAATAGTGGTAAAAAAAAAAAAAGTACACATCTTTTTTTCTTTTTTCCTGTGTGTGAGGAGCCACTTTGACCGCTCCATTTGAATGAAAGCTTTGGTTTCTGTCCCAAGAAAAAATATTTGAAAAAACTTCCATTTTCTGTTTGGTTTTGTGAAGTCAGTTGGGTTTGCAGTGCATAGAAGCAATGTCTGCAGCTGCCAACTCCTGCATAGTCATAGCTCACAGGCCATTAACATCGCTAAGAGCCTGTAACCACAGGAGGACGTGGCTGTCCAGCAAATCCAAGAGCATGAACGAATGGTAGCTGTACTTGGCTGCTCTTTGGGCCAGCCATAAATTTCTCACATGGGACCGTGGGTTAGGAAAAGGGTCTCCAGGATCGAAGAATAAACTAGACTAGAAATCCCACCGTTATGCCTCACTTGTTCAAGGAGGATAGCGTGTTGAATAGATAGATGTGATGTAGTACACTATAGCATCTTGCAACTATAGTGCATACTTTTACGTATTTGAGTATTGGTTTTATGGCAATATATTACAAGATAAACACTGAAATAGTATTTACAGACTATACTATACAATAGACTTTACATGTTTTGCATCCAGGTCTGTAAGGAGGAAACACGACTGCATCTTGGTGTGTCTGTTACTTTTTATTTATAATAAACACAGCAGCATTAGATGAATGTCACTTCTGGGACTGGCATTTAGATTCTCTGCTGTGGCTCCTCTCCTGTGCTCTGAACACTTAAAGTGACAATTTATAATCTGCGGCTTCCTATTACACTTAAATGAGCAGTTCCTCTGTAAATTTTCAGGCTACTGTCTAAGGTGGGAGACTCATAGAACTGAAAATTGAGGCTTGATGTCTTTGGGAACAAAAAAACCACCACCAACAAAAATCAGTTGACTGTTTCTAGACAAATATCAAACTATGGTATTTATTGCCAGGGAAGTAGCAAGTGCATAATTACATTACAGAGGAAGCTTGCTCTTTCCACTTGGCGTGCAGCTGGAGCAGGCGCTGGTTGCCACAGCAACAGGGAGATGGCTAAATATAGCCTCCCTGGTGCTGGACCGCTTAAGGTAGAATGATGGGGAGGTGTGAGGGTGTGGGTCTGGCTCTCTTCATCTTGACCAACTTTTTTTTTTTTTAAGTGCACAGTAGAGTTGGATGGAGTCAAAATTTCTTTTTGCTGCACTGATGCTCACGTAGTTCTTCAGATCCCTCCCTAAAAACATTTCTTCTGCAGTTCCTCTAAGAAGCAAAATTGTAATTGGAGTAATTGGAAGTGTTCCCCCTACACACACGCTTCTCAGTTTCCTTTTATCTGGAGGTTTTAAGTTACGAGCTTTTAAGGGTAGGACTGTTTTCTTTATAAAGAAAAAATACAAACCACAAAACCCACAGTGGCATTGACTGTTTCAAAGAGACCAATACATGGAGCTTCTGCAAGGGGCTGCTATTAATTTGTGTTTCCAAGGGGGTTTTCTTCACTGGGTCAGATGATTAATTCACTGCACCTAGATGATGGTCACTACTGCTGGAAAGTTGCAGTCTAGCCAGACGCTGGAGACCTGTGCTTTACAGCCTGAATGCCAACCTCTTTTCTAAAGCTTCAGTTTGTTTTGTAAGCATGAGGCTCGTGTTTATCCATATAAATGCTCACCCCTTTATGAGTCCTGTTAAGCTTTTGTCCTCAATTAAGTTTCGTGGCAAGTACTCCCATAGTCTGAATATGGGAAGCACATTTCCTTTTATCGGATGTAAATTTCAGTCTTTCATTTAAATAAATGTCATCTTTCTTTTGTATTCTGAGAGGATAAATCAAGATCTTGATCTTTGTCATTCATTAGTCTGTATACTCTTATCATGACTGCTCTTAATAGTCTCTTAAATAGCTAAATTGAACCAATCTGTTCACCTCATCAATGTACCAGGGTTGGGTTTTTTCCTCCTTTTCCCCTTTCTTAAATCATCAGGTTCTTAGTATTTCTTAATATTAAGAACCTTAATCATCAGGTTCTTAATATTTGGAGGGATAAAAGTGTTCCATAGACTGTAATACAAGATTTCAGTGATGGTGGATCTGTCCCTGCCATTCCCACCATCCTCCTCTTTGGCTGGTTTTGGTGACTGCTGCACGAAAGAGAACTCCTTGTTGACTTTGTTAAGGTTTTCCAGGGAGTGGGTAGTTGATTTAGAGTCCTGCAAGGTTTGTGATTAATTCACGTTATTTTCTTTAGTATCCATTGTTGGTTTTGTTATATTGATTTTTCATCTGCCATTCTGTAGTCTGTTCACATAGCAGTCTGTGCTTTTTAAAAAGTTCCTTATAGTATTCTCCAATCTGGTAATCTCTTAAAAACTGCATGAATACTCATTTCACTGCTAATCCCCATTTGAGCTCATGAATAAATATCACAAGCACCACCTGTCTTGCTATGAGAAACTTCTGGCATCCACTGTTAACCTTTTGCTGTCGTGAAAATTCATGATTAATTTGTGGTCTTATTTTCTCCATACTACATATTTTGATCCACATTACTACTTTATTTCACCAACGAAACCTTGCAGATAACTCCTGAAAAATACAACAAACTTGGGCAAAGGCGTTTGAAATACCGAATGACTGAAATGATTCTTTTCTGTCACGTTAGCCATCTCATTTCTAGAGGTGAATCAATGACAAATTTAATTGACACTTGTATCATGGCAGAAGCCATGTTGCTTTGAATCCGTTGTCACAATTTTCAAAGAGTTACATCATTTTAATTTTTAAGGGTCACTTAAGCTGAGCTGTTTGTTTTCAAGATGGCTACTTAAATCATTGTGGCAGCAGCGGCATAGGGTATACATGGATGAAGAAATACAATGAGAAACTCATATGTGAATCTGCAGGAGTTGAGCTGCGTGATGCCTACCTGCGTGAATGTTCACACTCTGCACTAAAGTACAGCATACTTAGTAGTACTTTCGGGTAAATTGGCCTGAATTTACTACAGGGTAAGAAGCAGCAGAAATGCATCTTTCGCTGTGGTGGAGTGTCTGGTAGCACTTTCTAACAGCATACTTGCTCTAATTTGCCTGAAGCTTTTAAAACTAATTCTTCTGTCTACCTAGTACTAAGTAGTATGTCTGTTTTTCTAGGTAAAACTAGTCACAGAAATAGACATGCTCAGAATCAGTCAGTGGGTTGGGAAATCCAGGAGTCAGACCTTCTGTCCTACCTGTACATGCTTTGGAAGTGCTTGGCAGAGCAGGTGGTAGCTAATTTCAGACTGGTACCCTTACCTAAATATTATTGTGGAATACTTTTAGTGTTACTGTAACACAGCTGTAAAACAACTCATACTTTCTGTAGTCATCCACTGAATATCTTTCATACTACATTAAAATACTTATGTATTTGAGCAATAGATTCAGATACGTCCTATCTTAAAGATCCATCATGAAGTAACATTTAGAAGATGAAAGGGATTATCAAAGTGTAAACTATACAACAAACTTGTATTGCAATTTCAGCCACCTTAGCCCGACATTTAGAAGTTGCCTTTTGGACTTGTGCCAGCTTCGTTCAATCAGTTTGGCATAGTTTAGCCCAGTGTGTGTGTCTAT
>RSEF01000005.1:22802837-22841382 GCA_003993805.1 Himantopus leucocephalus
GATAGGAGATACAGAAGAATAAGGGCGTCTGTATTGATCTGTAGGGTTCTCTGCTTGCTATCAGCCGGATGTCAAGCTATTGATCGTGGCCCTTTGAGCCTGGTGGTCCAGCCAATTTTCAGTCTGCCCAGCAGTTTGTCCTTTCAGCACATATCTGCTCAACTTCCAAGTGAGAATGCTGCAGAAGATGGTGTCAGAAGCTTCACTGAAGTGAAAATGTGTCTATATATGCATGAATACATACATACAGTTTTTATATATTAAAAATCTGTTCCCCTCATCTACAAAGCTAGTCCACTCCATTGGGGAAAGCAATTTAGTTGGTGAAACGTGATTTGCTGTTAGTAAATCTGTGACTGTTTCTGATGCATCTTCTTGTCCTTTTTGTGCTTGGAAATGATACCCAAGAGGAGGGCTCCATGATCTTTCCACAAACTGAGTTAAAGCTGATGGGACCTTTCTTGCCTTTTCAAGGAGGGNAAGATCTCCCCCACTTTCCATAATTTTTCAGATATTGTAGGCAGCAGACTTGTATAGGCCTGGACTGCTTCTTTCAGCTCTCTTGAGTGTATCCATGGTGGCTCCACGGATTTGAATACATGGAGCTTCTCTGAGTAGTCCCTAAATTGTTGCTGCCTCTGCCTATCTTTTCTGTTAAACAAAGCTGGTGCACGCAGAGGCATGTGAGCAGGCTTTGGCTGTGCAAAGGCAAGAGAAGTATTGAATACCTTAACCTTTTTCTATCCTTTATCTCTAGGCTGTCTCCCTCATCCATCAACAGAACTTCATTTCTCTGAAATGCCTCTTGAAACTAGTGTACCTGTAGGATCCTTTACTGCTACCCTTAATGTCCTTTGCTAGTCTTTTCCTAGCTTGGACTTTATTCCTAAGTACCCAATAACATTTTGTTTCTGTTTTGTTACTTCTCCTTGTTTCTGTCTCTCATATGCTCATTTTGAGTTTATGAAGAAGCTCCCCACTTAGCCAAACACTTCTTTTACTGACATTTCCTGTCTTCCACAATAGGCTGGTTTATCTTACCAGCTCATAAATTACTACTCTAGATCTACATTTCATGTTAAATTTATCTGCTCTGGTTTCTCTTTGTGTCACTGGGACAGTTTTGTCTTTCTGCAGCTATTCTTTATTTTTTTTCCGAAGATGCTTACAGGGGCTTCTAAAATGTTCACCTAAAAGGTCTCCAGTTAACGCCATAAAGACAGAATATGGGTACACAGTATGGAACTGAAATATACATGATAAAACTTAAATGCAAGAGACATTTACACTGATATTAAAGCAGTATGGCACTACAGCTTTTTCAGGTGCACCTGGTAATTACCTTAAATACTTCAAGGATTTCGGAGTCTAAGCAGAACCTTGACAGGACAAAGAAACCTTCAGTATTGTCATTCATGGTAGAACAAACCTATGTTTCCTATAGACTCTCGGTAATGTCTTCATATTTCCAGAAAGGAATCGATACACACTATTTTTTTCATACTAAAGGAGGGGATATTTAAGTTTAGAAATTATGAAAGCCTGAATTAGTTTTAGCTGATAAAATTTGCTCTTGAAATAGCTCTTTCCTGAGAGCACAGTTCTTTGTTTTAATACGAAAGGTCACTTTCATTGTGGCAGTGCCTTCAGCTTTATGGAATGAATTGAGCTTCTGATTTTAGTGATAATATGCCTTACACTGCTTTCGTTAGTCTTTTTTCAATGAGAATCTCAAATATTTCCTCCCCTCCCCCGAAGAAACTCAATTACGGGTTAAGTAATCTGCCTATTCTCAGCACTGCTCATCTTCTACCACAGCAAGATTAGTAAGCATGAAAGTGACTCCCCTAATGTAGCTATAGAAAGACTGTATCTGCAATTTCTAGGGGTTTTTTTCTTCATCAATATAGAGGGGGTTTAAAGCATAGTATCCTTCAGGTCTAAGTTAATGGCTTTGGCTAATTATCGGGAACAGATGCAGTCCAACTCTTTAACCTTCCTGTGGAAAGTTCCCTATTTTACAAGAAATGAGATACTTTTAAAGGACTTATGTCCTATTTTTGACAGGCTTACCTATCTACCCGCATTAATACTAATGAGAAGTGAAATACAATTTTTTTTCCCTGCCACGTCTTCAGTGTTTGCGTTTGTTACTGGATATCCAAAGAGAAGAAGTTTTCTTAATGCAATGTTTATCTGTTTATTCAGGGAATGCTTAATTAGACGATATTTTTAACTGTTTTAAGTTAGAGGCTGCTGGGGGGTTTGAGGATCTGGAGGTAGAAACCCCACCTTGTCTTGGAATAAGTTCTTCAAGAAGAAAAACTCCAAAGTTTATTTGGATACTGGAAGTTGCTTTTTCTTCTCATGTAAAATGAACATTCTCTTTATTGCAAGCTCTTTGCAACCAGTAGAGATGACTGTCTCTTTATACTGTCTCTCCATATTTGGAGCAGTAACTGATTTCAGGACTCTGTCATGTAGAAATAGCTAGAAATTTGAATGATCAAAGCCCTTTGATTAACACACTATAGGTGAGTTTATTTTTAATAGATTATTGATATACTCTGTGCAGTTATCGCACATACACCTGGCAACTGTGTTCAGGGACTGCACTGCACTATTTGCCTGTCTATGCAAGTGCCTTATTGTTGCAATAGCACAACTAGCTCACTTGAATCATTGCTGCTAGGCCTGATTTTCACAGACTTGTTGAACACTGGATTTCATTAAGAACTTACACTTGGAGGAAAGGGAGAGGGAAAGAACAGTTGGACAGAAGATAAGCTTTTTTGGTTTAATGAGCCTCTTCTAGCTCATACATGCAACTTGAAGATGAAGAATAAAAAGGACCCATCGGCTACACAGCGAAATCAAGTTTTCTTTCAGATCTTGTGTATGCTCAGGAAAATGTCTAGAGAAATAGTCCAGTAGTGTGTGAGTGTTTCTTTTGTTTCTTGTATAGGCTGAGTTCAATAGGATGACCTTACTGGAAAAACAGTGGGGACTGCAAGCTTTAAGCAGTGGTTTCAGTTAAGAGTTCTGTAAATCCAGCGGTGACGTGGTCAGCAAAGGAAGACTGTAAAGCAGGTGCAATACTAAAGCTTTGCTGTTTGTTTTGAAACTGGTCTGAAGCAACTGTTTATTAAATACTTGAATTAATTTATTTAGTATTTATTTTAGCTTCAAGCATGGATAACATAGTTTAGTTTCTTCAGTTGAAGGTACTCCATTCATCCTACTTGGCTGTATTGTTTCACTAAAAAAAGAAACCGTATCAGAACCTGATATTTTTGTCTCCCTGGACTGCAGGAGGGAAAAGTGGAAAGGTGGTTTAGAAGAACCTCCGTGAGGGGGAATCTATGCTGGTTTGAACTGCTGAGTAGCTTTGGGTTATTAGGACAATACTTTCTCGGCATGGTTATGGAGGGCATCTTGAAGGCAGGTAATAGCACCCACCTTTTAAGCTCTTTCACTTCTTCCTTTAAACTTTTCTTAAACTTTTAGCCTTGTAATTCCTAAAACTTCTGGAAGTTTGGAAGAGAATCTGTGGAGGTGGACTTCAGGACTAGGAATAAGTATCACCATGGGATGGCATTTCTTAAAAGTGTAAAGAGAAGACAAAGTATTTAAACACTATGTTTTAAAAACCACGCACAAGAGAAACCTACTTAAATCACTCTAAAAAAAGGTCTGAAATGACACAAGTAGTGAACAATGTGAACATATAGTGTCTTATTTTCCTTTTTAAACTAAGCTCTATGTAACAAATCTAGTTTCTTTTCTGTCTAAATTGAAAAGGGTTTTAGTTGTTCAGATTGAGCCTTACTTCTGTAAAAACACTTTGTAAGCATAGGGTTTCTATTCTGATAGCATTGTTCTAATATGCAAAGTTCCTTTGAAAACCTAAGGTTTTTGACTTTGAAAACAGGAACTATACATAGTAATTCAAATATGCTTACAAAAACATGCAAACTATAGTTTCCATTTTAATGCATAGCATGCTTCATCTTTCCCTTCTTTTCTGTCTAGGCTTTTGTGGATTACTTCTCCCGAGGCCTCCATGCAGAATACAAGAGCAAGGGCATCATTGTGCAGGTGAGTAGAGTTTGTTTCATGTGTGTGGTTACCACAGCAACATTGGTGTCTTGGTAACAAAAGGGAATCAGCATATTCTCTTATTCATGAATACGGTGACGCAGATTAAGGATGAGGATTTCCTTTGATCCCATTAGCAGCTACTCTGAAACAATGCATCTGAAAGCAACAAAAACATGGGTTTTTTTTTGTTTTAGGTTGTTGGAGTTTTTTTAGCTGATGGTGCTAATTGAATCTTTAAGTATAAAATATTCCATAAAACTGTGTGCAACTTTGTAGAATACAGCTTTATACAACTTAATCTGCTGGAATGCACTTTTGGAGTGCATTTGTACAGAAATTCAATGGGTAACTGCTCAAAAGACTAGAATTGTAGCAGTCCATTCCCTGCAGTGTCAGCAAATCAACTGCTAGTGTAAGCATAGTAGCAAGAACAAACAAAAGCCTCAAAGACCTTTTGTATGTAAAAGACTGATTTAATTTTCTTCAGTAGTGGCTTTCCATGTTACTAATGAGTCTTGCTTCCTACCCCCCTCCCCTCCCCCATTTGTTTACCTTCCATAGTTTTAATTATTTTTGATGGGGCATAAAAGCAAACCAAGCCAGTCTCTCACAACTTAATGTGATCTTGCTTTAATATCTCACATACTCTTTGTGTTTGCTTCCAAAACGTAGCTGGAAGTTCCAGATATGGTTGCAAACACTGAGTTTTCCATTACTTTTACTGCACCTGTTGCTCTCCAGAGCAATAGTCAGTTTGATAAAGGTGGTATAAGATCTTACCTGTACTGTGAAGACAGTGCTGTATCTTTTTCAAATTCAGTTAGGGATCTTACAAATAGGATGAGCCTACGTCCATGCCTGTCATTCCCCTATTCTGTATGGTGGTTCTCAAAACCATCTGAACTCCAGAGGCCCTATGAGGAGTAAGGCACAAAGTTGCCTGCCTCATTTATGTAATCACTAGGCATGAGAGCACAACTTTTGTTACTGACTAATACCATAGAGAAGTTGTTATCGGCTTAGGGCTGTGTTACCTTTTTGATGTACTAGATTTTTTCCCCTTTAAGCCTACTTAGCAAAATAAGAATTTATCACTAGGAAATGTCCTGTATAGTATCCAGATGTCCTGTGTAGTATCCAGATGTTTAGTCCCAGATGTTTAGTATAATGTCCTGTCCCAGTTCCTGAGAGAGAATTGTGTTCAGAAAAAAGACAATTGCTGGGTGAGCTATTCCCGTGCAGTCACTGACCCTTTAATGGGAACCTCATTTAAACCTTATACTAAAGATCTTAAGGGATGCTGTTTATTTTGGGGTCTGCTGGTGTTGGAGACGAAGTCAGCAAAGGTGGGCCTTGAAAGCATTCTAACTACTGTTGTTATAGACCTTCTTGAGGACAGACTAGATGACATTAGTTTTAGGTAACAGATTATAACTTGCTGTAGAGCTCCCGAAATGTAACTTCTCAGTGCTTGATGCTTTGTCCTAGCAACCTGGGATGTACCTTCAGCTGAACCAATGTGCAGCAATGAAAGATGCATAAAAAGGTAGCACTCTGAACAGGTACACATTCAGCAGACAGGGTGGCTTGTGTGTGCTCTCAGTTCTTGAAGTGGATTAAGCTGGAGCAACTTTGTGTTTTATGTCTCCTTGTTACTTTGTCTTCTCACAGGCTTTCCACACCTTTCCCTGGCTTCAGCCCCAAACTGTCCAGCAATGGGTCAATTTTACCATACTGCAAGTTCTTTAGAGCTTTCTTTTCACTTTTACCGTTCTATATTACTTCTGTCTCCCCAGTGTAGTTCAAGTGGTATTACTTGTGGATTTAGCTTCGTTATCAGACAGCTGTTCTTCCGATAAGTTTCATCTACGTGCGATGTGGCCCTCTTTTAATCTGTGGTCACAGTGTCTAAATGAGACTGAAGGAACTGGTAGAGTATTTCTCTTTTCTACACCAATAATATGAAGTCTTCCAATAAGATTTCTTTCCATCTCAACCCTACCTGCAAACTGTGAGGCACGGGCTNTGGGTGTGAATTTATTTTTTTTTTTCCCTTTTTCCTCTGTGTGTGTGTTGTGGTACGATGTCTAAGCTCTTTCTCTCTTTTATGATGTTTTCTCAGGTAAAGCTGCTGATAGTCACTTCAGTGTGAGAGTATTTAGAGACATGCTTGCAGGAGAAAGAAGTATTACATCTCTGAGATGCGTTGATCCTATGTGCATTTGTAACCAGGCAGTCTCCTCCTCCCCAAATTTTGCTTAAATTGTACTCTGTCAGTTTGAGAGGAGGACAAAGAAGGAGCGGGTACTGCTCATTTATGACTATGGAGTACCTATTGAAACTGGAAAGGTAAATAACCTAGTAACTCATGCTTGGCTAAAGCCATAAAACACACTATGAATGTAGATAGTATGGGAAAAATTTTCTAGCTTTTGGATATGCAAAAGCTAGAAAAAAAAGTTTTCCGTGTCTTACATTGTTGGCACTATAAACAAATGAAGAATTAAATGGGCTTTCTATATCAGTAACTGTGTTGTCCCGTGCAAAAGGTACCCGGTTGTGGTAAGCTGTCTTTTTGTAACTCCCATGTTGGCTACGGGTGCTGAATTCCTGACAGCACTGCTTTTTTGCCCCTAAATGTAGACAGTGAATTGCCATTCTGAGTTATGTGGGCCTGATGACCAGTAGCTGTCACAGCTTCAATTTGTTATGCTAATTTTATTACGGTCCATGTCCTTGTCGTCTTGTTCCAGCCTAAGTCACTATAAACCACTAATGAATATTAGAAGTACCTTCCTGTGAAGACTAGCTGACGTATCTTCTTCAAGCCCTTTGGAAGACTGCATCTCCTTTAGATTCTTTGAAGTTCATCTCTCTGACCTTCAGAAATGCACTGCTTTTAATTCCAGACTTGCACTTCCAGTTGAGATCACCATTTAAAACAGTTAACTTTTACCATGCCAATGCCTGCAGAATACCACTGCAGGAAAGGCAGAAACACAGTACAGGTGGTATTTTGCCAAATTTCTGAAGTTCAACCGAAGGTATATCGGTTTTGCTCAAGTGGATTGCCTTCTCTCTGGAAGCTTAGTTTTGATAGTGTATATAGTGCTTTTATTGCGATGCAGACATCTTTAGGTTAAAAATGTACTCTTTCTGGCTGACAGGCATGCTTAATTTTACAGAAGCAGCACAGTAATAGCGTAAGTTAAAATTCTGTGTGTGTTTACATGGGGAGAGAGAGATAGGCAAAAAGAAAAGGAATGAGAAAGAAGATGATGAGGACTTCTCTCAAGGCTCTTTTGGAACAATCTCTCCCTGAAAGATTTCTGCAGATTCTTCTGAAACTTTTGCTCTTTGATTATGTCTAGAAATATTGCTTGGTTCTTTACCCCTTGCTTTTACTCCCTTTTTTAAACGTACGTCAGTATTGGTATTTACTATATATATTTATATCATTATATATATATATTTATATCATTACTATCCAGAGTAGAAGTGGAATAGTGCAAACTTCCACTATCTGTTTTCTTCTACCGTATCCACTATATAAAATATCAGATGACAGAATCATGGAAGTGTTTGTTTGAAGGGATCTCTAGGAATTTTTCTAGTCTAACCTCCTGCTCTCTTAGTGTTAGCAGTGGGATTACTGCTAACACAAGGTCACAGGCTAGTCATGGCTTTATCCAGCCAAATCTTGGAAGACCTTCAAGGGCAGGGATGCTGTGAACTCTCTGGGCAACCTGTTAGAGTGCTGCCCTGCTCTCCTAGCAAGTGTTTTTTTCCTTAGTGGCTAGTGAAAATTCACAGCCAAAAGGGACAGTTTTGCCTCTCTGTTATTTTATCTGGCACTACCAAGAAGAGTTTGGCTCTCATCTTCATAACTGCCCTTGAAATAACTATAGGCAGGTATTGGGTCACCACTAGCCTCCTCTTCACCACACTGACCAAGCCTATCTCTCTCTCCAGGTATTCACAAAAGTGTGCTGTCACCAGATTAATTACATTGACTTCCTCCAAAGCTTTTTAGCTTTGCTTTTTAGCTTTCTTTACAGGTCAGCTTTGGTTGCTGCAATTCTTCCATTTCCCCTTTACATCCCCCATACTCCTTTTCCTCACAGAGAAATGGAAAGAGACTTCTTTGGAAACACTCAAGAGTTCAGGTCTTTTTTTAAAAGTAAGGTAAAATAGGTGATAAAATTGTGTAAACACACTATTCTGACTTCTGGGGGCTTATTTGCATGTGAATGCCGCATAATTAGTAGAGGCTTCTGTTCAGGACTTGAGATCAGTTCTTGCATCCATACAACATTAAAGACCCCAGTTCTGAGTGGCAGCAAATTTAATAAGCATCAGCAAATGTTTTAAGAGAGCAAGAGACATTGTATTGATGTAAGCTACTTTTAAAGCATGTTTTGAAACTGGAGAGCAGGCTAGGCTTTCTCTGGGTAAAGACAAGGAATTTTGTATACAGTTCCTTGCCCAGGTAGTGTGGGGTTATATCTGCCTGAATACAAAATGCTAGAAGGCTTTAGGCAGTGAAAGATTTTTTATTTTAATTTTTTTAAAATCTGTCATTCTAGTTTTAGATATGGTTCATGAATGTCCTGAGATGAGGAGGAGGAAGGGGGGAAAACTGACTTAAAGGATTCAACAGATCTCTTCATAGCTGTTAAAATATGGCATAGTTAAGGGGAAGATGGTACATTTTATATTTCTGAAATTAAATACCTTTGTTTTCTAGAGAACATTTGGGAGGAAAAAAGTGTTGGAGTGTAATCCTATGTTTCTCTGTGCCTTGAAGTCTGTGGATCAATAGCTAACCAGTAGTGCTACCTACCTATGCTTGCTTTTTCAGGTATCCTCATGCACAATTGTTGGCCCCTTCATGCTATCCAGTGGCTTAACTGGGTAGTGCAGTTCACTTATGAATTCTGTTTTGAGCGGAGGAAGACAAAAAATAAATCTTAACTATAACAATCGTGCTGCTCTGTGTGGGGATGTTGCAGATGTAATTTGGTGGTGAATAAGAAGCTTAGAATGGTTTTCTTTTTTTAAAAAAACACTAAATTAGAGATTTAGTTTAGAAACATAATCTGAAAAATGGATGAGGTTCACACTCTGGAGCTGAAACTAGGTACCTATGCTGTTATGGTAAACAGAATGAGTAGTTTTCTTATCCAAGCATTTGTAGCTTTTGGTGACTTTAAAGGCGATGGTAACCGCTTACGCTTTTGAAATTCAGGTCTCTGTTTTTCCTCTCCATTTGAAAGTGGCCTCATGCGGTGTATTTTCGAAAGTCCTATTTAGAGAGAGAAGTGCATGGTTTTAATGTTCTAAGGTGAAGGGATGAGCAGACATACCAATGCTTCCTGTTTGTGGTGGTCAAATTCCTGTTGAAATGTGTACATAGGTAAATAAATAGTCAATGAGAGTTCAAGTGGTCCTTTCCCCCTGTGCTGTGCTTCCAAGAGCGTGATAAATAAAGGTAACGTTTCTGAGGTCAAGCAGGTGTGGTCATTGTTCTTTAAGAGACTAACATGGAGAAGCAGGTTTCCAAACTGTAACTTCCCCAAATATACTGACTTTTGAAATGGGGTATTCTCATTTTGAGTTCCATTAGTGTAGCGTAAGTGGCCGCACACTTCTCAGATATCCGCTGTGAAGGTACGTGAATCATAGCTCTCACTGCTGCGATGGGCAGTAGGCACTGTATGTATTGAATCACTAGTATTGTCACGGACGAACTGTTAATGTTTAAGGAGGTCCTTGTCAAAGTCATAAGGTTCCAACCTTTCAAAGCTTGAGATCTGCTATGTCAATATCTGATTGAGTGGCTATGGACCAGGGCTTTTTGATTACACTTTTTCTTTTTTTTTTTTTAGAGGCCTAGACTGGGGACAAGTTGAAAGCAATGCCAAAACCGTGACTACGGGGAAAGAGTGTTGCTTCCTAGTGTGCAATTATGCATGTATTTCCCTTTCCTTCTCCAGTAGCATGAGCGAGGGATAGGTGGAATGTGGCTTTGGATCCCCGAGTCTTGGGGGATCTTGCCCCACTACGGACATGCTGTTGTGATACCAGTGTCCCTCTGTCAACCACATCCCCATGCTGTTTCCTTTTGCTTTTCTGTTATGCCAGGGCCGGATAGTTCTGAGGCCCACCATTGCTTTTTCTGTTTCTTCCAAACATTGCTGTAAAAGCCCATTAACTGTGCTCTACTTCTTGATCCTTCCTTCTGTCCTTGAGGTCTTCCACTCTGCTACTGATGTCTCCTCCTTCTTCTGAGCCCTCCTGTGGAGTTACAAGCTCGATGTTCCAAGTCTCCTGACGTTCCCTTTCCTTCCTCCGGCTTTCATGTTTCTCTCTGTACAGGTGCCTAACTGAGGAGCTGTTACTCAACTATAAAATCCCTGTCTTGGGTTCTACGCCTCCTTCCCAATCAAACATTGGGAGTTTACTACAGAGAAGCAATACTGCAGCATTTTCTGTTAAACAGCTGGAATGAAGTTTTGCACTCAAAAAAATTTTAAGAAAGGCTTTTTAGCCATAGGCTTGCATGAGTAGTTTTTCTAGGGCGCCAACTGGGGATGCTGGCTGTCAACAGACCACTAAACTATCTATCCTTCACATTCCAAATGTGGCCCACGAGATATCTGCTTAAAAACTTTTTTGATATTGCAATTCTGGTTATAAGATCAGAATGTACAAAGAAGGCTATCTTAAGCTATAATTCAGTATACACCTTACCTAATTTCTGAGGATTCTGGTTCCTTGATGGATCTGTAAGTTAATCTTGACAGCATTCTCTGCTTAACACGATCTTCCCTATGTGCAGAGTGTTCTACCATACTACGTGGCAACAAAAATGTCCAAAATCCGCAAACCGACCTTTGATAAGCCCAGTCCTGAAACGTATGTCAGAGCTGCCTTGGGCACGGTAGGCCTGCAGTCCCAGACCAACGGGTGCCTACCCCATGCGCTCATGGTAAGTCACCTTAGAAGACGTAAGGATCTGGAATGTCTTTTGTATATGTTTATTATGGAAGAAGAGTAAAGAATAGTCTTGAATATTAAATATTTTGGTTCTTTAACTTGTAATCATAACTTGGTAATATTTGTGTATGCTGGTAACTGTTAGATTTCACTTAGTACAGGCTATAAAAAGCTGAAACTTTTTCCCCTCCCCCCCACTTTTTTTTTTTTAGGGATGGGTCTTGTCTCTTCTACCTACAGCCACTGTCATTAATTTACTCATGAAAACAAACAAACAAATACGGGCTCGTTACTTGAAAAAAATGAAGGAGAAGTAAGTTGGAGGCAATGTGATCTTGGAAGCCTGGGACTCCTGCAGGTTCCATACCCACACTGCAGCACCAAGCAGACCTAATGCTTTAAACATCTTCAATTGTAGGTGTACTTTCTAACAGGCAAAACAGTCTTGTTTTGAGGATACAGGTGAAACAAGACTGTTGACTTCTAATATTGATTTAAAAATAGGCTTTATTTGTTTATAGATATTATGAGGGGGGAAGTGCTTCGGACTAAAATTGCACTGTGCTTTAAGAAATATTTACATGGACTTGATCAGACATTGCGCTGTTGAGGAACAGCTTGGTCGTAGTGTCCATCACATCTATGTATTGTGCACGTGGGTGAAGGGCAGAAAAACAGTAGTTCTTACATATTCCTGGACAGGTGGGGAGGAATGGGAAGGGAGCATATTTATATAAAAAGGTAAAATAGCACTACTGACAGAGCATAACTTTTTCCCAGCTCAGGTTTTGGGTGCTTGCAAAGATTCTGCATTGTCAGCCAGCTTGTGAGCGCTCCCCTGCTTACATGGTTCAGTGTGACTTTTGGTTATGAACTTGAGGGAAATGGGCCAAAACCAAAAATGAGCGTAACTTCTCATCTATAAATATATACATAAAATAACATTGCAAAAAGTATTTAATTTCTTGGTTCTTGAATATGGATTCTAACTTTTCAGTAATATGTAATCTTTACGATTTGTAATAACATTTTTAAAAGTTCAGTGCCTGCTCTTTGTAATAGGTGGTGATAACACAGTGTAGATAAATGTCACAAATTACGTGTTACACGCTGGTTGCAATGTTAAAGACTACGGTCACTTTAAATGCAGAGCTTGAAATGAGTTACTGTCCTTGTTAACAATGATGGTTAAATTCTTTTTGAAGTATGTATCAGTCTGTCTTTTTGGTGAGGCCCTTTGAAATGTGAATCCTGAATATTTGAGACAGCTTTAAAAATGAGAAGCAGTAAACTTCTTTAAATGTGGAATACTTTTGATTCAGTTGCGTTTAAGTGATTTGTTTCATGGTTCTATTCCAAAATGGAGTGCTCCAGTGAGGCTGAAGTTACCCAACTCCAGGAGACAGGGATCAGAGTATATGAGAAGTCTGCACTGCTGTTGTCTGTATTTACCTACTCTTTAAATAAAGAATCTGGTCTCTAACATTCCTTTCTATAAACATAAAAGGTACTGAAACTTACAAGTCAAATCAAATTGCAAGAGTGGAGGTTGTTTCCTGTCCTTGAAATAATAATTTCAAGCTCTGATTTTGAAGTAAAATATGTTGTGCTGAGACATGATTTGGGGCTAACATTTCTGTACATTGAAAAAACCTGAATACCGATGCAATGGTGCTGATCAAATCTGAGACGAAGATCCTCTCCCATAGTTTTCTTAATTTTTTGGAACAGGGGTGGTGAAGTCAGTGGTATTAGTTCTGTTAAGAGCACATGACTCGGTTTGCTCTGGATCTGATGTGGAAGCATTGGACTAAACAATCTGTATGTTGGACTTTGTAAAACAAATAAAATGGAATTTACTCTGAATCTTTAATGTGTTGGTTTTTTCCTTAAAATGTTTGCCTGTACATTCAAATGCGTGATTCTCCTTTATTGTATATAATAATGCAGTGAAAATTGCTGTACTCTTACATGCCAAAACCAAAGCTTTTATTACATCTGTTTTCCCAGCTGTTATCTGTTTTACAGTGCTGATACTTTAATATCACTAGAACACAAACTGTGAATTAGAACTATTTCATTAAGCTATTAATAAGAAATAGTTATTTCCAAATAACAATTTTCTAACTACTGGAGGTGTTTGCCTATCTAACTGTCAGGGAAGCAGCGGTGCCCGGGCAAGGCCGTATCTGGCAGGGGTTGTGTTGGAGCCTGTGGTGATTCTCCCCGCTGCCCTGTGCGTGGAGCTCGCAGGCTGCGGTCCGTCGGCGTTCCCACTCACACGCCTCCTCTGAGGTCTTCTATTTTCCAAACTGCAGCAGGGAATCGCTTCCTAACCTTAAATTGCCTTGACTTTGATTTTGAACGTCTGCTCACCTCGGCGGCTGAGATGATGATGTGTGTGTGTGTTCAGTAGCTTCCCGCGTTCTTTGAAATACCCAGGGCACCTGGTAGAAAACAGAAGGGGTTTTCTTGCCATACCATTGCTGTCTCTTCGCAGCTCTGCCACCAAGCCTGTTTCTGTCACTGATGCAATGCAAAGGGGTTTTCACTCCCTTGTTTGANCCCCCCCCCCCACACCCCCCCGCCCGCTTCCCCTGTAGCCCTCCCTGCGGGCACAGCCCCGTTCCCCACACTGGCCTGCTCCCCATGGAAGGAAACGCAGCCAGGAGCGGGCCGCAAGGCCTGTGGCAGCCGCCCGCCTGGCCCGGGAACGGCACGGGGCCGGAGGGAGGAGACGCAGCTCGGCCCGGCCTCTGCTCCTGTACCACGCTGGGCTGCCGCCGCGACCCGTGCCCGGGCCGGGGCGGGGGGGACGAGGACGGGACGGGACTGAGCACTGTNACTGATGCAATGCAAAGGGGTTTTCACTCCCTTGTTTGAATGGGGAAAAACAGGGCAGCAGCGTGTCTTCCCCACCTCCCCCGCCCGCTTCCCCGGCAGCCGTCCCTGAGGGCACAGCCCCATTCCCTACGCTAGGAACGTTCCTGCTCCCCATGGACCCGTGCCTGGGCCGGGGAGGGAGCTGCCCCGGCCGGGCCGCATACACCCGGGGAAGAAACACAGGTTCAGCCCGGCAGGCAGCCGCCGTGGCGGGCCGGTCTCTGAGCACCTCAAGCGGGCGGCGCGGAGCGGAGCGGAACCCCCGGCGCGGGCTGCGGCACCGGCGGAGGCGGGCGGGTGGCGGGCCGGTCCCTGCCGGCCCTTGCTCCCGGCGCTGAGGCGGCGGCATGGCGGAGAGGCGGCAGCGAGCCCGGGTGCAGGGCGGCTGGGCCGGCGCCCCGGCGGGACGGCTGGCGGGCAAGGCCCAGGTCGCAGGTGAGGCCCGGTGGGGCGGCGGCGGCCCCCGGGCCCTGGCGCGCAGGTGCGGCCTCCGGTGGCCGCCGGACTGGCAGGGCGGCGGGCGGGTGTCCGGGGCTTGCCAGGGCCTTTCTGCCCGGGCTGCGGGGAGGCCGGTGGTGGCGAGCCCCATCCCCGGCCGCGCCCGCACCGCCGCAGGGAGAGCCACGGCGGGGGGGAAGCCGGGGGGCTGCCCTGGCCTTGAAGCGGGGGGGAAGCCGGGGCTGCCCTGGCCGTGGGGGCGGTGTGGAGAGAGCTGCCTTCCTGGGCCTGATGCCGCTGTTTTGTGTCAAACATTTAAATCAAAGAGTGCAGAGGCAGGAGACAGCTGAATGACTTTCTAGTTTTGCAAGGAGGACTGGTTTGTTTTGTGAATGTGGTCAAAACGCCACGTTCCGTTTGCCTGATTACAGTACCCACTAAAGCTGCCATTGCTCTGCAGACTGAGCGTTCCAGGCAAGCTGAATTTTTTTTTAATTCTGAAAAAAAATAGCCAACTATTTTTAATTCTGCGTGCAGCCTGTAAGTTTTCTGTCACAGGTATGTTTCATTCCACCTATTCCTAACGGGATTTTTAAATTTTTTTTCCCCATCTTTTGAGTTACACAGAGTGAAGACTTTCATTTTGTCTCTGTTTCAGGCCCATTTTTAAGCCTTTTTGCATCTGTAAATAAAACACATGAAGTGGTATGTCTGAGTTGCTCTTCCATACTTTCTTCCTAGTTTCAAAATCTTGTTTTAATAAAAGTATTTTTCTCAGAGAAATATCTTTTTGTTTCCTAAAAAAATTTCAGAGGGAAGCAGTTTACCTGCTTGGCCAAATTTCTGCTGGCATGTGATAGGTGTTTGTTGTAGAACTAAAAGGTTCTAGGTGTTTTCCTTTCTGATAAAAGGATATTTTCATTTTTGTTTGTCTATGAATAACAAATATACATAAGAAAAATTGAGTTTCTGTGCGATTTTAACTCTTATGTAGTGTAGGTTTGGCTGTTCCCTGGAGTCTCTGACAGGCGGAGGAGACTACTTCAAAGAATGATTCCATAAGTTCTTCCAAACTGTATTTTTATGTGGTGAAATTCTGTTTCATGTGTTGGATTTTTTTTTCTCTTTGCTTTAGCACCTAAGGCACCTGTGGCCAGCAGCCATGCCCCTGCAGGCACCAGTCCAGCATGGATGAGGAAAGATCAGCCTCACAGTCAAAAGCAATTTGTCTTTGAAAAGCCATCAGAGGTAAAAATTATACGGTAACTAGCAGAATCTCATCTTTTATTAAACTTCAAATGATAAAAATTATCAAACTTTGAGATTATAGTCACATGTTTATAAACAAATTAAAAACTCAGCTGAACTGAACTTTGGGCTTTTACCAAATAAAGTTTTGTAACTGTCTTGCATATATGGCAAACAGAAAGCTACGGTCCCTCTGTTTAGCCTTAGACTTTCATTATGTACCTGTTCATAACTACTTTTTCTCAGAGAGCCAAAAGAATATGTTCTCCTAAATATTCATACTGATTCAATGTCCTGAGAGTGACTTGAGTTCTGTTTTTCCCTCAGTTGGGTTACCTGTCTTATTTGTTACAGAGGAAGCACATGGGAATTGTTTTATAGACTTTGCTTTACATCCTGTCAGCAGATGAAGGATATTGTACTCTGTGCACTGGGAGGGCAGTTCCTTGCTTGGGGAAAAAAACCCTCTTGAATACTTATTTCTGAGCCAGAAAGGTTGTCTTCTTGGCTTGGAAGGATTTGGGATGGTCTGTGAAGATTGTCTTTTCTCTGTGGCAAAGCTCTGGTATCTATATAGTACTACATTTTGACCCTCTTGCATGCTCAACTCGGTACCTCCTTGCACCTCAGCCCTCCACTGAGCTCAGAGAAGAGAAGCATAAATCCCTGAGAAAACCAGAATGATAATCTAGGCTGGACCAGGCTGGAGTAAACTGCTGTGTTTGGGTTTTGTTTTAACAAAAAACAGCTATCTTAAGCTGTGCAGACAATTTTAAAGTGTCAGCTTCTGCTATGTCTGGTCTGTCTTGTGTTTTGCTAATTTTCTGGGTCCCGGGATTTGTTCACCCCTCCTACAGTTGCTGTAGATTTTTACTTCCAAATGTAAGGGTAAGAATTTTTTTGTTGCAGTTGATCAATAGCAAGTATTGTAATAATCCAAATAATTTAGAAACGAATGTCCATTAGGGGGCAGTTGATTGTTAAAAACCGCCTGCAGTGATAGCTGCATTTGAGAGTGTGTTGGGCATGGGGAGAGTGGGGGGTTGTTGCTGCTTACCAACTGTCCAGAGGTATGTTTTTCTCACTGACATAACAGTGTGCAGCTGTGCAGAGTCACTAGAAATGGCAATTAGTTCTGTTTGACTAGAGCATGCCAGGTACTTAAATGTTTAATATTCATTGTGTATTGTCTTGTTGCCTTTCAGGTGGAGCGCAGAGTTCCTGAGGCAGGTGTGATAGAGTGAGTATACTCCTGACTTAACTGTACTTCGAGTGTTTTTTCTGTCTTGTTGGTCAGTGGGAATCTGCTGAAAAAGAGTACCTTCTCTCCTTACAACTGCCATGCCTTTGGAAGAAATATCAGTACAAAATGTGGACTTTCAGCCCTTTTACCCTGAACTGAATTTGTAATCAGGAGAGTACGAGTCCGTGTTAACTAGTTTTTATAGCTTTGGCGTAGTTGTGTAAGCCAGGAAGAACAAACAATTGGACGTTCTGGATCAACAGAACTGCAAATATGTCTCCTTTGGTTAGCAATGTACATTTTCCTATAGCAGTCCCTGTGTAAACTATGCTGGAAATTACTTACTGTTACCCAGGAATATAGCTGGTATGGCAACTCAAGCAGTGCTTCCTTTGAAGGTTTGGAAAAGTAGCTGTTACTAAGTGTCATAGTGAAGCTATTCATACACTGTAGATCACTTACCCTTTGCATTGAAATGGGGATCTTTTCAGAATAACCTTGGCATGAAATGTGACAAGGTGTGGCAGTGTATAGTGAAGTTAGGGATTTTGAAAATTAAATTTGCTTCAGTTTGGTCATCTTAATAGATTTTTTTTTTTTACTATGTGGTTCCTAAAAGGCAAGTTACAGATTCAGCTTTTGACTCGTTATATGTTGTTTTTACGTTGAGGAATCTGGGATAGTTTTCTGTAGCAACTTCAGATTTGATGCTAGGTGGGTATTTGCGCAGAGCAGGCATAATTCAGATGAGATGTTCAGCTGCCCTCCCGCTGCTAGAGTGGTAGTGAACAGTTCAATAAGTAGAACTACTTTGTGAGAGGTGTTTCTGTCAAGAGTCATAAAAAATATTGCTGGAAATAGTTACAGAATTTCCCAGAAGCAGTTACAGATTATAACAGATTTGCTTATGCTTTAACGTTCCATTTCAGTATGAATGATACAGCCATATGTTCTTTGCATGTTGTTTATGATTAACAGTAATAACGTAGTATCTAGGTATTAAGTAAATTCAGTGTGTTAAGTGTTCTAAAGGTTCACTGACCTTTCATTTGTTACACTTATTTACAGATCAAATTAAAAAAATATAGAGGAAACAAGACTGAGATGCTATTCTTATGATAACACTGTGCCGTAGGTAATATAGTATGGTTTATGCTCTGCATATGCAATATGGAAGCGATCAAAAGTTTCTGTTTATTTAACTTAAACACAACACAGTGCAAAACACAGTATGTGATCATCTCATGACTTGGTGAATTGTTTTGAGGGAGAAACAATGCTGGAGAGCGATTAACTCCTGGAGTCTTCTCAGCAAAAAGAGCAGTATCAAGATTAGAGCTAGCTTAGGAGAAAATGAGATAGTAAGTGAAGCAAGCAGTTCATACAAGAGTAAATAATACTTTACGACAATGCAACTCATAACAGGGAAGACGTGTTTACCCTCTGTACCAGCTATAGTAGTTAAAATACTGCTCACGTACCTGTAGCTCATTTTCGCTGTGTCACACAGGTTGATGAACACTTTGCTGTTAGCAGAATGGTGGTGGCGGTCATCTGACTGAAAACTGGATTTTGCATCTTCAGTTATGCTCGTGTTCTTTGTATACCTATAAATGCAAACATAGCGGTCAGGGTGCAGTCTTGTATGGCTGTCTCCTTTAGATTCCCTGTGACATCCCTCATTTACGGATCTCTAGAGCCTTAAGAGACTGTGTATTGAGCCTTTGGAGAAATGGGAGTGAGAGGCAGGAAGAACACACAAACTCATTTGCTTCTGCAACACCCCTTGCTGCCTTACGCTGACCTCTGACTGTCTCCAGAACATTATTGCTTTCCTTAGTAATGCAAAGCTTTTTTTCTTTTCCTTTTTAAAGAATACTTTCCCTGGTTCAGATTTACAGCAGTTCTAGTCTATGCTGCTCAGAGTAAGATAATGTCTTGTTGTTTGTCCATCTGATGTCTCTTTCCTTTCTTACATCCTCAGCAAGCCTGGTGTGTATGAGCTCAGCAAAGTACCAACTGGCATTTCTAGGTAAGTGAATTGCACGTTTTTTGAAACTTGTAATTTGCTGTTGTAGAGCAACGTGGTGATACTCGGCTTTCTGAAGTCTAGTCTCTGCAGAGTGTTTTGGCTCTAGCAGGTGCACATTGCCCTTCCTGTGTATCTTCTGTTCAGAGTGCTTCTGGAAATGCTTTGAGTATCAGGTAGCAGAGACATACTCAGTCTGAGCGGCACTGGAGAGAAGAAAAATGAACCTCTTAACATCTAGTGCTTACTGCATCTACTGTTCTCATCCGGAATAAGGAGAAGGGGCTATGTCCATTTGTTTCACAATCCAGACTAAGTTGCTGCTTGAAATTTGGATCAGTATTCCTGTGTTAGCAAGTGCATGTTGTCTGTGTTGTATAGTTAAGAGCTACCAAAACCATTTAGCTGTAAATTGGACTTCTTTTAAATTAATTTATTAAAAGCATTTCACTTTAGGCTGATATGGTAACTTTAGGGTTATCCCTTTTGCTTTTATGCTATGCCTTATTATTTCAGCTTTGGGACACTTCAAAACAAAACCTACTTGTTCTGCGATTCCTACTAAATAAAATGCATTTTATTTTACCTTGCTGACTTAGCTGCAATATTAATCCTTTTCTTCTGAATTGGATAGATTTTATTAACAGTGGAGAAAAAAATGCCATGGACATAGTAACTTTTTGTGCTTTTATTTCAATGTTTTCATCTTGATTTCTTCTAAAACTGCAGATAAAGTTTTATACAAATTTGAAAAGTAAAAGCTTTGACCAGCTGGAAAGAGAAAAGATACACAGCCAGTACCAAAATGACATTCTGTCATTTTCTGGAGTTTGTTTTCATAATATGTTGCTGGAATATATACATATTTGCAAAGTTAATAGTTGTATTTTGTATGTCTTTTAGTACCTTTACTATATATGTTCTTATTGTGATGTCTTTGGAGCACTGGATACTCATGAGAGTAACCTTTTGTGAACAGTATTCCTACTCTGCAGCCCACCAGTGGCTGGAATTTTTGAATGCTGCTGTTAATACAGTCAAAATACAAAATGTACATATGAAAATGTAAAAATAGGAGAGGTTAAATACGTTAGGGTTCTTGTGCTTGGAAGAGAGGATAGGATGGCAGTAGTGATAAAGGGCTATCAAATTCTGAGTGGCAAAGAGGTGCTGAATAAAGGACAATTATTTACTTATGTTGATTGTAGTACCGTAATCAGGGCTATCTAATTTATCAAATGGGAAGTTAATAACAAGCAGAAGGATGCCATTTTTCACACAGCATATGGCTGATTGGCGGACTCATAGAATGTTGTTGGTGTCATATGTTTTTATAGGTTTTAAAAAGCAATTAGATGTGTTTGGTGAGGGGAAGACTCATCAGACTGCTGCCTTCTGTTCTTTCTTTCACACCTGCTTTTGACTGTGGTCAGAAATAGGATACTGGGCTTTTACTTTTAGTTTGATGCATTACAGCCATTCTTATCTCCTTTGGGAATCCTGGAAATTAGAATATTTTATCAAAGCATATATAGAAGTGTATATTCCTTCAATTTGTTCTTTACCTTTTTCTTCCTTAGGATTCATTTGATTCCTGGCTTTATTGACTCAGAACAAGCAGACTGGATGTTTGAACAACTCCTCCAAGACATACCCTGGGGTCAGAGGACTCACATCAGACAGGGTAAGGCGTGTGTAAACCAACTTTTCAGGTCATTCCTAGGTCACTTCCATACCAAAATCCATGTGTTGTTTGTCACTGCTTTTTAATTTTGCTCCTTCACATATTTCCTTCAAGGTTTTCCATGCGTATCTGAAGAGTACTGCTGCTTATTTTTCAATCTCTGTCACCATGTTCTTATTGCCAATTAAATGAGATCTTTCCAAACTAAAATTCCCTGTCTTAAAAATCTTCAAATTTTGCTGCCTCCTCTGTCATCTCCAGTTCTTTTTCCCACTCTTTTTAGATTAAGTCTGTGCTCCATCCCTTCATACTGTCTCCCAGTGATGCTGTATAAACTGTGTTCTTTGAGGTTTCTGTCACCAAGAATATTTTTTGTCTCTCTCACTTAAAATCCCAGCCGAGAACATTTCTTTTCCCTTGTCTTTGCTTATTGGTTCCAGTATGCAGTAAGTGAGGAGACTGCTATTCTGGATTTGTTCACTAAGGGGCACCTGTTCTAGCTAAATTTTTCTTCAGTCAGGAACAGATATAAGATAATATATCGGAGTAGTTACTGGACAGGGCTGGAAAATGTCTTCAATATCTGTGTTTATTGGCTTGCAATAAAGGTGCAGTATAATGGAAATTGTTACCTGTCAAGCATGAGAAATAGCTACCAAGATAGTCTTTTCAGAAGGTGAGAGTACTTTTAACTTGATGTTTGTATTATGCCACAGAGCACACAGATATTTGACAAAATATTACTTGTCCAGCCTTGCTACATTCTGCTTCTGTAATGTCCCATTGATGATGCAGGACTTTCCACTTCATCCTTTCCAGTAGATACATCTCGCAACTTAGGCCAGTGTATTGAGCACTGGAACCAGGAGAATATAAAAACAGCCAGAATTATAAATAAAATTTCAGTTTCATTTTGCTGTCTTTAACTTGTCCAGTTCCTGCCCTGTCTGGCATAGGGATGAGAAAACTGATGTGGTTCCAAGACTTTGGAGAGATAATTTCTTTTGCAGAGACAGGCCTGCTTTTGAATAATCTCATTCCTTCACTTGTGTTCATTATGTAAGGCTGAGGATTTTGAAGGGGCTGCTTTTTAGCTTTAGGTGAGTGGACGGTCCCTTTTTCATCAAGTTTCTTGGCAGAATTGCATCATCTTTCCATTTTCAAGCCCTTTGATAAGGCAACTGAGAAAGTCTTCTTGTTTTTCTTTTTTTAGAAGTATCTTTTGAGGAACCAAGGCTTACCTCCTGGTATGGGGCACTTCCTTACACATACTCCAGGATAACAATGCAGCCAAACCCAAACGTATGTATATGTTTACATTTTTCTTTTATGACTGCACAAAGAAATCCTCTGCAGAGACTGAGACACAAAAATTCTCTCTGTCCTCTATTTTTTTCTGGAGTTTCTATCAGCATTTCCTTTGTGATCAACAACAGATTCTAGGGTAATGTGGACAACTTCATAACACAAGCATTATGAGTGGATTGACTGAGAGGAGCATGATTTAGTTGCTAAATGTTGGCAAAAGGAAACTCCAGAGTTTAGCATTCTACTTTTGGGTCACTGTAGCTTTGGACAAAACTAAATTGTTCTGTGTGACTTACTCTGCACATCTTTATGTTGGAGATTGTAGTGTACACAGTTACACTGAGTTTTTTGTTGTAAAGATATAGTAATATCAATTACTGAAATAGTTACTTTCATAAACAGTTGGATTCAATACTTCTTAAATGAGAGTTTATGCATATTGTTGATTTGTATGTGAGTGCTATGAAATTCACACACACAACCTGCCTGCTCAGCAAGTCCAGATTGTATGATGTAATTTCCCACTCTATTTTGGAAGGGTTAAAAAACTTCTGTGTGACTCGTTGGCGTTTTCTTCATGTTCACTCTCTCTCTCTGGCTACCGGCCTGGTGTCCCATCAGCCTGTCTCTTGGTACTGCTTTGTTTGAAATTTCCATAGCAGTAGGCTGCAATGTTCTGAACCATAAATTGTGTCTGTCAAAGCTGGATAGCATGAGAGAGAAGTGTCCCAAGTCCCAGAACTGCTGCCAAAGGCGGGTGCCTCCTAGCAAAGCTCAGTTTGGGAAAAGTGGAAAGGTGTTATTTAACAAGATGAGTTGTGAGGATTTTGTAGTCTCAAAAATACCGTAGTTCAGAAATTCCATAACCTATGGAATTTGGGGTGGAAAAATAGCTTTTTTTGTATGTGTGTGTACTCATTTATGGAATAATATTTTAAATGGACTTTAGTAGAACCTGAATGGCTTTAGGGATTGGAAGTGCACCCCTAAAATCTTCTTGGAAGCTGTTGCTGCTCAGAGGTTGGATAGAGCCTATATACTCTGAATTGACAGTTTCAGTTCAGTTTGCATAAAGTTCAGAGTTAGCACTCATTGGGCCACTGGTTTATTTTTCTCATCCAAGAGGTGCAAGGCCTCTTGGCTGATCCAGTGTTTTATCCCTGAATAATTCTCCTTTTTACTGAGAGAAACAAACCAGCAGAAAGTGAGATGCAGTGGCAAACTTGCATAGCTGGGAGCCAGCCCTGCCTCTGGCTGGAAACTGCCCATAGGCAGATATATGGGCAACTGCACATGGGTACTCTGATGTTTCACTCAGCTTTGTAGGTGGGAGTTCCTACAGCCTAGAAGCAGCAGTGGATGGTGCAAAGAGCACAGTCCTTACTTATAGAATAAGGTTTATATCACAAAAATACCCCGAGTAAAATGTGCACAACTTGGCCAAAACCAATTACCTGCCTTGAGTGCTTCATCTGTAGGAGTAATTAGCTTTGTGCCCCACCTTTTTTGTTTGATAAGGCTGGGTGTGATTGCAGCACTGTTAGGTATAATCCATTGCTCTTGCCTAATGAATTTTGGTATTAGAAAAATGTTTCTTTGTAAGCAATGACGTAGTTGGTGACACAGTAATGTTTCAACAAAATTACTTCCACTGCTGCAGGTTTGTAGTGGGGTTTTGACTGAATTCTAAAATTTACCATATGGTAGTGTTTTTAGTAGTGAATACTTTTGTGGTAGGAACTGAAGGAATCCAGTCCTAGTTGATCACTGAAAAGTACTTTCAGTAATTCTTGTTGGACGCTTCTGTCATTGCGTTGTATGTCCTGCACATTATGCACATTCAGGCAGCCCAGTTACAAGCTATAGCTTTTATTGGGTGGTGTTACTGATTTCCCTACATGTCCCACAGCTGCAAGCTGTGTTTATGTATAATTAATTATTCACATGATGCTTAGTCATTGAAGGGGTGACTTAGCTAGAAATACAGTAATAGAGAAAGATGGTATGTTGAGGCTCCTGCAGTGTAGCCAATAGGTTAAAAACCCCTTAAACATGGATAAGCATGAAAAGAAGGTGGTGCGGACTTGATTATTAGAGGTGGATATTAGGAACTAATTCCTGCTGTCTGTTCCTCCTTCTGCCAGTGATGCACTGGAAGATTTGGAATCAGTCCTTTATCCTCACTTGATCTGTGTTTGAGCTTATATAATGGGCAAAAATTCTGGCCTATATTGCTTTGGCTTTTTTTTTTTTAAACTTATGTAGTACTTAAAAGCACTCTGACAGATGAAAGTCATGATGTAAGTTTATAACATTAAATAGTGATTCACTGGACTGAGTTGTAATGTAATGTGCAGAGCTGCCGTGGGCTATGGGCTCGGCACGATGTTAGCAAAGGGAAGGATGAAATTCAGGGCCTGTGACACTGGTTTTGCGAACCACTGAAAAGTTACAGTGTCAGAGTCAAAACCCCAAGAGGTGATGAGTTGGACTCAACAAGCTGTACTAACGCAGTGGGGACAGAGAGCTGTGCTGTGACAGTGTTAGGCCAACCGTTGTCTCTTGTTTTGTGTCAACAGCTGCAGGCAATTGAGAGTGTGTCATTTAGTCACTGATTGCAACTTTCTGGGTGCACTGTGCCCATCAGCAATGGCCAAGTTACTCAGATGTTAAGTGTTGAGGCCAGTGTTAAACTCCTAGCTTAGCAAGGAGGTTAAAAAAACAGGTATGCCTGGGAGAAGTTGCACACTTCCTTGTCTTAGTGAAGAACTCCCGACGTTTATTCATGGTCAGTTCAAGTAGATCTCACTCTGTCTACTTTCCCATCTTTCAGTTAATTGGGGTGGCTGGCTACATTAGTATGAAAGGCATTATACAAAACTCTTCATTGTTTTAAGAGATCATTTAGTACTGAGCAATAGGTAACATGAATATTTCACAGAAAGCTGGTTCCTCAGCCTTACTAAAAATATAACCAGAATTGTTCAGAGGCATTTGTTTGATTTCAGGTTTATTATGATTAAAGTGCAGTATGTTTTGTTTCTCAGTAGTTTTCCCCTTGTGTCTTACGTTATCTGCTGCTAGCCTGCTTCTGTTGTATTTACCCTACTCCTGCTGTGCTGATTACAGTGGCATCCTCTGCTGACCATGCTAAAGGAGCGCATTGAAGAATTCACTGGGTATACCTTCAACTCTCTTCTCTGCAACCTCTACCGAAATGAGAAGGATAGTGTAGACTGGCACAGTGATGATGAACCATCACTGGGAAAAAATCCTGTCATTGCCTCACTCAGCTTTGGTGCTACCCGGACCTTTGAGATGAGGAAGAAACCCTCCCTGGTGAGTGTCCATGTCACATTGAGAGAGTCCTATAGTTACTAAGATGTTTAGTATTTTCCCTCTGTTTAGAGAACTTAATTACTAAAAGCGTTTAATACTAGTTAATGAAAGCACACCTCATAAAGTTCTGTGGAATAAGTGTAGGGATCAAGAAATCTGTCGCATGGAACATGACATCTTGAGGATAGGAATGGGACCACTCTAATAATGTGCAGCAGTGTAGTGCTGCAGTGAAATTGCAACCTGGGCACTCTTCTGCCCAAATAAGGGCCTTTCCTGTTACTTAAAATGAAATCAGCGATGCTGGAAGGTGACTTCCACTGTATAAATGAACAAAAGAGTTGATACCATTTTCTTAAACTCAGGGAAACATTGTGTAATGCATAGTGTATCTGGGATGAAGAGTAGCTGTGACTGCTCCTGTAAGTAAAAATCCTCTGAATAATGTTTGCGTTTTGACTCGTGTGTGTTCAGATTGAGGGACGGTGAACAGAGGGAAGGAGCTCATTTATTTTCCATAAAATAGCAAACTGTTGCATCATACTTTCACAGGCTAAACAGAGATATTTACTTTGATAAGGAGGCATGTGTGGAACATCCTTTCAGGAATTAGTTGTTGATTCAGTAGTGAATACTCTTTTGAAAGAGTATTATTTATCTAGAGACAAAATGCAGTGCTTGGGAATGCTGTGTTTACAAGCCAACTTAAAACTTAAATTTTGCAATTTGTATTTATCCAAGTGAAGGAATCGCACATTCCTGTGTTGAGAATGCAGGCCTCATTTTGGGGTATGCTGCTTCAGATGTCTTTTCTGCATGTGTAGTCTTTGACAACTTTGGGAAGAAGTTTGCTGTCTTCTTATGTTGGTAATTATTCTGAATAAGTAACGCAGAAAGCAAAGGTGATGATTATCAGCCTATCAGAAAACTGTGTGCTGATGTACTGAAGTCTGCCCATCAAGAGTCACCTTGGGTCACCTAGTCGTGAACAGCAAAGGTCAGAATTTGAACCAGAAAACAAAGAATTTGTATTTTTCATCAGTTCTCTGATTTGAAAATTCTTTGTTGTCTGAAGTGAATTTAATCCTGGTCCCTGAGCATAAGATCACATAACCAGGGCATTATATCAGTGGGCATAGCATGAGTAAGTATCTTTGACGCTGTGATGATAACAAAATGTCAGCTGGAAATTTCCTTCCTCTGTGAAACTGTAAATGGCATTTCTAGAAGTGCGTGTGTTCTCTTCAATGGATGAGAATCAAAGACACTTAGATTTCAGTATAAACTTCGCAGTTTCCCTCTTAAAAATCAAACCCAGTTCTTGAGCAAGATGTCTTTTTGTTCTGTTTTCTATTTTCTGAAAAGACACCCACTATGAGCAAAGGGGGAAATTCAGTCTGTGCCATTCATAATTGTCTGCCTTCTTTGATCTGTACTGCACAATTTCTTCCCTTTTCTTCCTGAGATGGATGATTTTCTATAGGTGTATCTCTCAAGCTCTCCTCATCTTATTTTCTTCAGTGCCTCTGACCTGGTATTTCTGACTAGCTGAGTCTTGTAACCTATGAAGTGTGCAAGTGTGACATACCTGTTTCTAAGGTATGATCCCCATGTGCAGAGTGATCTTTGAGTAAGTTGCTATTAACTGCATCCTCTGCCTAAGGGAACTTGTACTTAATAATTATATGGCACACATTATATATTCTTTGCACATTCCCAAAGCCTGCAATTTTCTGAGAGCATCCTATGACACTAGATGCTTTGCCAAGTGGGAGTTACAAGAGGCTCTGATGGAAATTACAACCTTTCAGGCTGTACCACCAAAGAAGTAATTTTCATACTCTATTGTAATGTAGCATTCTCTCTTTCATTAGGAGAAAGTTAAAGTTGATTGTAGATGTTTGAAGTTTGATTGTTACTTTGTTCAAAAGCAAGTTACAGGGAGAGGAATGTAGTCTAGGGAAAAGGGATTCAGATTAACAGTCATCACAGGCATTCAGGCTCTCCCTGGTTTATAATCTGCCTGTATCAGTACATCGGGTTTTCCAGAGTTAGTCTTCACTGAGGAGGGAAAGAGAAGGTAAATCCTTTTCCTCCCCAAATTAAACCTCTTTGATGGACAACATCCTAGTATTTCAGATTCTAGAGTTTCAAAGGCCTTCATTTCCCTCTGTTCTTGTAAGTGCTTTTAAGTATTTTGAGATGAAAGATGTAATGAAAATACAAGATGAGAAATACTATGGTAGAAGCTCACTGTGGATAAATGGTACCGGAAAAAAAAACCAACACTGAAGCGGTTGCCTGTGTGTGATCATGTACTGGGTACAAAACAGTATGTACCACAAGTCAGGTAACATCTTGTAGTGCTATAGAAGAATACTAGATCAGAGCCTTCAGTTCATGTTAGTATCTGTACAAATATCTTCCATATTATATCTTGAAATGTGGATGAACTTATTAGAGAATAAAATCCTATTTCTCTAACCACAAAGAAGACCAGTAATGTGGGTGGATTGGGTTTTTTTGTGCATGTTTGTGTGAATTTTGACATTCATCTGGTAGGAATTTGGTGGCCACTCTGAAACTGTCACAAAAGGAAGTCTTTTTATCCTTTCTCTGCATTTTTCCTTGGCAAAAATTGAAAAAAAAAAGTTATTTAGATGCAAGTCTTATTTTTTTTCCTGAAAATTGTTCTCGAGTGAGGGGAAGGAAAGGTTGAGTTCTCTGTTTTTCTTTTTGGTGAGTAAGTGTTCGTCATATAATAGATGGTAAAAGGAGTGTAGAGACATGCATAGCCTATTTGAATCTGCATCAACAAGCATCCCTTGTGGATAAGTAGAAGTAATTCTTACTCAGATTTCAGCCCAGTGCATGTAAAAAAAGCTACAAATACATTTCAGGAGTAAATTCTCCACTGGAATTAAGGAAGCTTTTAACGGAAATTAACATGATGCCAGAAAATGTTTTACTTTACCTGCTGGAGATTTTCTTTTTAAGCATTCTTTCTTCTAAACACTGCCTTATCTGTTTATTTGTACCAGTTGTGTGGCTGTAGCTGGTATTTTGTCTTTGCTTTCCACAAGGATACTTCCACAGCTGGTGGTAGAGGAGTATACTGGAAAAGAGGGATACAAGCAAGGTGGAAGTCTGAAAAATACGAGATTAGAAGTTTTGTAAGGATAATTCTCTTGGTAATAGGTAATTAGGTAAAGCAAAACACTAGAAGCCAGCATTCTCCACGAAGGCTGCTTACTTTAGCCTTTGAAAATAATTTTGCATCAACTTCGGTGATTTATATAGATTTATACTACAACTTTTCTGTTTCTTACCTTTTTAATTTTGATACCATTTTAAGAAAAAAACCTCGATAAAGTCCAAGAATACTCACATCCCATCAACTCATGCTGAGCTTTCCTCACTTATTAACTGTAGTTATTTGAATTAAGGATAAAAATAAAGTTTTAGTCAGTGTACTTAGTGTAAAGTTTGGATTGTATTGAATGTGCAACTCAAGATTATGAAAATTCTAATATACTAAGAAGCAGAACAGTTCCTTTACTAGAACTGTTCTTGGAAGCAGCAGATTTTCTACTACATATATAGAGTTACAAAGTGACCATATAAAAGTTACCTAACGTGTTTCTTTCCATGTTTGTTACCAGTATTTTAAAAGTCTTTTCCTCCTTAGGCGTCAAGAATACATTTCCTTCATAAACTCCTTGACCTCTGAAACTCAACCGAGTTTTCTCTATGTCTAACAGCAGCTCTAGAGATAACATTTCTGAAATGAGATTTGGTGGACAGTATTAGTAATGACATGTAAGACGGTAAAAACTTTTTGTCTAACTTCACTGGCTCAGCAAAACCAATTGACATAAAAATCTCTTTTTCTAAGTTAAAACTAAGGTCAGAGATGTCCTGTTTAAAACAAAGTAGCTGCTGCTTTTAGTTTTCTAAGCCAAAATGGTGTTTTCTCCTGAATCATTTATCTTAGAAGAATTCCTTTTTAATCAAGATGAGCAAGAGATAAAAATAAGTCCACTGTTACCCATCTACAAAGTGAAATGATGTAATCCAGTGAAATAGAAAACAGCCATGCAATGGTATTTCTCTGCTTTTCATCAGCAGTCATGTTTATAATACCTATTTTTGAAATTTTTTCATTGTTTCCTCTGAAGTTTAAGAAAACGGTTTTCACATTACACCTTACTTTTAATAGAGAAAGATAAATGACTAATAATTCTAGAAGCTTAAAAATATGTTTTGCATTGTCCTTACAAAGAATACATATCACAGGTGATTCTGAGTGCCTTCAGTGCTCCCTGATTCTGACAGAGCTTTGTTCTGTCACACTGCAAAGTCCCAGACATGAATTGCCACATGGCAATGGTGCGAACAAATAGTCAATTACATCAAGTGATGCTTTTTATTATTGGGAATTGATTTGATCCCAACCAAGCTCTTTTTCATTTTAGAGGATTTGCAGTCTTCTTTCTGTCTGCATGACCCAGTTGTTCTTTCGAAAATCCAACTTTTTTTTAAGTCCAGGACGTAATTTTCCCAGTAGTTGATACTGTACCTCATTATTTTGAGCTTTTTAGCAAGCCATGAACTTTAAAAAAGACAACCCTGCATCAAGTTGGGCCACTGCACAATTATGCTTCAAGGAAGTTAGGTAAGATTTTGGAAAATGTGAGTTTTTGTGAAAGAATTAGAATGTGTTGCATGAGAGCTGTTGGGTCTTCTTAATGGCTCTCAAAAGAATGTGTCTGCCTGTTAATGTTTTCTTCTAACTGTTGGGTCTGTGCAGAGCCCTGTTAGTTTTCCTAAATAACTCAACATACAGCTGAAGCCTGGAAGTTTTGTAATGTTTGTTTCTGTTTCAGAACTGACTTCTGTCAGTGTGAGGTAACTACGCCTGCACCTCAAGCTGGGCTAAATTTTACTCTGATAATTCCATTTTCCCAGTCTCAGTTGTCCTGTGTTGTTTCCAGCTTCTTTGCGATCTGCTGCTGTTACAAGTGACATAATTTGTGACCTCTCATCTCTTTTTTATTTTCCTCCTCCAAAGTACAGTTTCATTTTGCATGGCAAGTGTGATAAATGCCGCTCTGGTAGTAACAGGTTTTGTTGAGTCTGGAGTAATTGCTGCCTCCATTTGGGTCTGAAATAATTGAGCATTGCCTTCTCCTAAACACTAAGCAAGAGTGATTTTTAGGAGTCCACCAACCATTATAAGAAACTGGAAGAGAAGGTACTGCCTAATTAATTAAAAAATAAAAAATCTGAAGCATTTGTTCAGCAGCTAAGGTGTATGGTCCCTTAAAGGAACACCAATATGCTTTAGAAGCTCAGACCTTGCCTAATTATTTTTTTCCCCATCTCTTTGTAGTAATTGTGTATTTTTGGCTTTTCTTTCAAGAGCAAATAACTGATTTGGTGATTTCTTTGGAAAAAAGCAACGGTATCTCTGCTTCTAGAGGCAGTGGTACAATAGCAAATACACATTCAGGCTATCTGTTTCCTATATGCAGTATACTCAGAACAAGGTTAACCCTGTGCTTGTACAACGTAGAGACTGAAAATCTGTCATACTCTTTTTTCAGTGGAGGACATGTATTATCCACTTTACGCTGTCAAGGTATCTATGGCTTTCTATAAATTAAAAATAAAAGACCTCTTGAGTCCCCTCCCTTTCAACACTAATTAAAATATTTCTCTAACTCCCCCCTCTCTAAAATAATCCCTGTATGTTGCAGGTGATTTTCTATCTGAAACTTCCCTGAATTCCTCATTTCAGAGAGTTGCTTTACACTCTTTCTAGACAGCTTGCAAAGTTGTAATAGAGATCTGTAAAAGGCAAAATATATGCTGCCATTCTGTATTTGGGGGACATCCTGGTTTTCCTATTTACATTTGAATATTACTTAAATAATCAAAGTGCTAGCATCAAGTGGGCAAGATGTTAAATGGAAGTTGTTCAAGGTTTGCGGCAATTTTTTCTGCAGCTGTTGAAGGCTAAAATCAGTAAATATTAAAGGAGTATGCAGAGCATTATAATAGCTGCCCATGTGGCATTGTGGAAGATAGTTCATGTCACGCATAGTATGATGTCATGAGGAGGTTGCTGTCGTGATTGACAAAGAGAACTCTGTTGGCATAGTAGACTTCCCTGAGCAATTTGACTATTAGTCTGATTTAAAAGGCAAAAGGGTAGTGCAAATCAATAGAGAATTGCTATTCCCACTGATGCGGCATGTGTGAGACTAATACTGTGGTGTTACTGTGTCCAGCTGTTTGTATTTGTGCTTTAAAAATGTTGTACATAATCTGAAGGCTTAACAAAAGTTTGCAAACTATTTTTCTTCTAGTTTAGCAGTCTGTTTTGCTTAGTGATGATGAAGTTTAAGACAGCTTGTTTTACAAGATACTATAGGAAAAGGTGATTTTTTTGCATAGGAAGAGTTCATCATCTAGCAGATAATAATATACCGACATGTAATGTCCAAAACAGGACAAATTCAGAATAGAGGGAAGATGTATATTTTTGATAAATTAGTTAACTGTTGGAATCAGGGTGCCTATTGCAGAATGTCTCCATGCAGAACTGTTTATTTCAGGAGTGGATGTTTCCAAAAGGTTCGCAGCCTCGCTCCAGAATTTTGCACTAGATGTAGGAACTTGATGTTGAACTTTACCTGTGTTGTACAGCCAGTGAGACGCAATGGCTTCGTTCATCCTTAAAATGCTCAGCTCCTGAACTCGTTACGAAATATGGTAACAGAGAGGTTTAGTTAGACTTCTTGATCTTGTAAGAGCTTCCTTTCATCCTCTCCCCTCACAGCTTTATAAGCTCTGCTATAGAGGACTGGTTTTTTACCAAATGCACATGCACGCTTCTTCAATGTCTAATGTTTCTTTTTAGGAAGAGAATGGAGACTATACTTACGTGGAAAGACTAAGAATCCCACTTGATCACGGAACCCTGCTGATAATGGAAGGAGCTACCCAGGAGGATTGGCAGGTGAGAAGTCCTTGACACCATTTGTGTGCTTTACTTGCAATGCAGTTTTCTAAATATGCACGAGGTGCTCCCATAAAGGTATGGGACATTCTGCTTCCAGTGACACAATTGTTTCCCAGTGCTAATATTGCTTTCTGCCTCAGAATTTCAAAGCACCCACAGAAACAATGGGGTTTCTTTCAGGTGCTAAGTGATGTAATAGGAATCAGCTCAGATGTTCCAGCATTAAAGTTCAGCAATTAAGGTTGCAGCCTGCAGCTGAAAGAGCAAAATCAATTTAGGAATTTGGAATATAAAAAAGTTGCAACTTAAATTAACAAGTCTACAGTAATCTACAAGGACCTTCTGTTTTCAGTGGCCCTGAGCAGTCAGAACATGAAATTTTTTGCCTTACCTAAATGTTTCGAAATGTTGATAAAAAGCCATCACAGGCAATGAAGGTTTTTTACATTGTTTGATTACCTCTATTTTAAATACACAAGCTCATGCTTCTGGTCTTTTTTTTTTTTTTTTTTTTTTCCTAATGCCACTTACAGCATCGAGTGCCTAAGGAATATCATTCTAGAGATGCACGGATAAACTTGACCTTTAGGATCATTTATCCAGAACCTGATGGAGTTTGGAAGTGAAGAGGCACCTTGGGCTTTGTTGGATATAAGCACACAGCAGATCCAGAACCTCAGATTGCTACAGATTTAAAGGAAGCCTTGCAGGAACAGAGTTCTGTGAAATATCTGAGGGGGAAAACAATCAGTATTATAAAGATCTTTGACAATCAGAAGCTGCCTGTGTTATGTGGACAGTGCTGGTTTGTTTTCAGAAATGGTATGGTATGCTATTAGATGATACTAAATCACAGGCTTTAAGTTTGTGAAAAAACAATGATCGTTCCTAAAGAACACAAAACACGTGAAAGATCTGAGAGGTACCAACTGGAGCAGAAAGATTCAGCGAGCAGTTATTTTTCCACCTTCTCTTGTCTCCCCTTTCCCCCCAAGCAGTGATCTGTGTTCAAAGTAATGACATGACAGGATTCTTTTATGTAAAGCCAGCTGTATGTTTGCTGTGTGTACAGAAATGAGAAAGCTGTGCTTCACGATGATCTCCGAGTATTACTCATTTCACCAAGGGGTAGTGCATTGCTTTTTATTTGTGGGTTCCAAAGTCTTTTGCAATGAAGCAGTCAGTTTCATTATTTTTATAACTACTTGAATTATACTAGTGTCTGGTAGACCAGAGGGTCAAGGCTCCCTTCTGCTATGCACTCTGTGGTCAGACTTTATCCTAACTCTTTATCCATGTAGACAAGACAGACAAAAGCAGGCAACAGAGACACCTTAGCCAGGAGGCTAATCAGCAGGTCGAAGCTGCCCGTTGCTTGAGTATTAACAGTCCTCCATCCCTGCTGGCTTAAAACTGTTACCTGTGTCATAGGCAGGAATATAGACACAAAGAGATGAAAAACATTACTTTCAGAATTTGCTAATAAATTCTTAGTTTCTTTTTTGTTTTTCACATAACTAAGTTGTGGCTTCCAGTGATTGTAGGTGGGACAGGAAATGTCAGCAGCTCTAAAAATTACGCCTATGCTGCCAAATTTGATACCCAGAAGAACTGGTCCAAAGATTTGGACCCAAATTATTATAATCACAATGTAAGTCAATTGCAAAGCTACACTAAGTAGAGCGTAGTAGCACCAGGTGCAGCACTCACTCTGGTGCTACTGCTTCTAGGTCAATGCATATTGCATTAAAGAATATTACTTGGAGGGCTACCTCTCGAACCTGTGCTGTCACAGAGAAGCAGTCAGCAGCTCAGACCCAATTCTAGGTTGACTTGCTGGAATTCTTCAAGTTTGCCTGCCCTGGGTACGTCTCACCTGTTGGTAGGAACTGGTGAGCTGATGGCTGCTGTCTGGAATGTTGAAGTCAGGTATGCTGCCAACGTTGTTAAGGTCTCACTGCAGCTAAATGTTCCACTGTACTGGATCAAAACATAGGTTTGGTATGTCTTCACTTTCAGCCTGAAGTAGGACCTAAGCATGGGTAAATACTCCATGCCTTCGAACATATTGATATCGTTAAGCAAGCTAGTGTCCCTGTGCAACGCAAGAATAAGTTGGTGTTTAGAAAATACCTATTTTCTTAGCCAATATTTGCTGTGGTTTAAAATTCTTATTTGATGAGAGCAGTCAAGTTATTAATACTCAATTATGCCTATGTTTTAATGTTATTGATGACCTAAAGGACAGACTGTTGAGCTTTTTCAATCCCTGTGCTCTGAAGTTGGGCAGAATCATTTTCTTTGTGTATCAGACAATTCTAGAAGCAGCTTCTCTACCTAAAGCAGCATACAGCTTCTGAAATAGCTTACTCTTCTAAAACGAATGAATGTTATTAAAAAACTTACTTTGTTATCTAAGCATGTCTTCACTTTCATCCCAGTTCATATAGAAATATGTTTTTGGAGTATATTTAATGTTTGCATCTAAGATCTGTGTGCTGTGATGTATCTCCTGAGAATTAGTTTTGAAGGAGGCAGACACTTTCACGTTTACTTTCTTTGAGTAACCGGAGTTCTGTGCACATCCCCGTATGTGTGCCCAGGTTTTGCAGTCCTGACAGAGAGTGTGTTTCCTTAACCCAGGGGCAGTGCTGATTTCCCCAGGTATTCTGACAAGGCAGCACTTCAGCCTTTATCAGTTCATACAAGCTACATTTATTTACAGTGTGTTAAGAGCAGTCATCCAGCAAGAGAGAGGAGGAGATGGGGACTAGACGGAAACTTTTAAACCCCCCAAACCTCAGCCTGTGGAAATGGCAACTCATCTGAATTCAATGAAGCTATGGCACATAACGGGTGGTAGGGCCCTGGAGGCTGGTACTGTTGCGGAAGAACAGTTTTTCACTTACTTTCTCAGTTTCAATTTATAATGTTAGAAAATTGTGGTTTAGTTTCTTTACTTCCTTTGATCTGGGAGAAGACCAAGGTTTCCTCCCCAACGATAAAATGATTTATAAGAGAAATGCTGTATCCCACAGAGCTCTCTTGGGGTGATACCCTTTTGTTGCTGGTGTCTCCTGTGTTCTGTTCTCTCTCACGTGTCGACTGTGCTGCTGCTTATATCCAAATCTGGTTGACAGTGGGGAGAAGGCATGTGGCATTGTTCCTCCCCCTGTCCTGAATGCCCTGGCTGCAAGGGGAACAGTTGGCATACAGCTCAAGTTTCTTGGTCAGCTGGGAACTTGTGGGTCCTTCCTTCCTCCCCCCACCTCCTCCCAAAAAAGTCACCTAGCCAGGTGGCAGCAGATTGCAACCTCCTGCCTGCCGGGACAGCAGGAAATGGCTTAGAGCAGAGGAGATTCCAGCCCACATCTCCTCAGGAGAGCTTTCTGCAGGCACATTTTTCCTGTAAGTAGAAATTTGTTCCTGAATGCTGCAAGCACTCTTACAGTTCTCAAAACAAATGTGCGCAAAAGTGAGATTTGAGAAGTCTCGAGCCTGGTGGTCGTCTTCGTGGCACCTAAAGATTTCTTCACTAGAGACCGGGGCAACTTGAAAATTTCTAGTGCTACTATTCAACTGCTTCTGCTATTGGAGTCAAGTGCAGAGGATAACGTATTTCGAATGGTAAATATGTAGTTAAGATTCCATTCTTTAACTTAAAGATAGCTGGAGGAACCTTTGCTCTAGTTACATGGATTTAAAAACAATATTTCTAAACATGCTACCCATAAGATTTATTTTCCAGTTATTAGGCTTTCTTCCTTCCCAGGACTGTTTTGACAGTACAATATTTCCAGCCAAAAGTTTTTTGAAAAAAGGTTTAAACTCAGAATACATTAATTTAAAGTAAGGTATATTGTTTATCTGAAAACAAAGGCTTATACGTACACAGAGGATTCAGGGCCAGGGGGTTACCTGGGCTTTTTGGTTTTGCTGTTATCACCAGACTCACTAATTACTCACTAATCTAAGCATGGAGTAGTCTGTCCGTATGAGGTAGTGGAGCAGGTGCTGAATTTTATTTTCCATATTCCCTGTATTCTTCCTTTGTCTCCCAAACTGGCTCTCATAGCCTTTTCCTTTCCCCTCTCACTCCCACTGTCATTTGTTCGTGTTTATCTCTAGTTACCTCTCATGTGCTCCCTGCTGCAGGTGTGATGATATTTTTTTAGGTAGAAGATATAAACTGTGGGTTTACTTTTTTCCTGTTTCTTCATTCTGAAATGTTATTTTTCAGCAGTGTATGCGTGTCTCTTCCAAGAAAAGATGAAAAGTTCCATTCCTCAAAACTGTTCGTTGTCTGTGGCTTTCAAACAGATTGAGTCTACTAGTTACCCCAGTTAAGATTCCCTTTTCCAAAACAGGCATCACCTTTTCCAAAATACAGTGGCCCTCATGCTTGACGATAAGGAGTGGATGAATGGAAGCTGTCTTTGGTAAGGATGGATGCCGGCCTGCCAGCCCGAGGGAACATGCAGGATGGAGCTGTTCTAAAAAAAAAGGGCGACTGCTTCCATCAACAATATGTCACCATTCATTTATTTAACACCTGTATAAACAATAACATTATTAATTAACCATACTGGTGTTGGGAATCGCTCTGTCTCCATGCTACTTGCAATAATCATTTAATCACAGAATACTTGAATATTCAAGCACAACAAATTCTTGGCGAGGTGAGAGTATTTCTGATTGAATACTACGGCGTTGGGCCACACCAGGTTGATCTGAGCACACGCTATTTCAAATCAATAGCAAAGTTCAATAATTTCTCTGCTGTATTTTTCTTTCCTTTTTTTTTCTTTTGGAAAAAACCCAACTCTGTAGGATTTTCAGTTTTGATTAGCTTTAAAGCCGTAGATAATTTTATTCCTCCTGTGTCAGATTAATTCTAGCTGTATATTTTCCACCTGTCGTGACTGATGGGATTAGTATAGCTACGTATAGTAATTTATAGCTACAATAGTAATGTAGAAGGAGATGATGTGCCAGGAAGGGGTTAAGAAACCAGAATTTTCATACCATAGTATTGGCAAGGTACAGAAGACTGTTCTCCTGGGGTTTGAGGTAGAAGATGTACAATTGGTGCTGTGATTCCCTAATGCCTCCTCCTCAAGTGCTGCCACTATTGACTTAGCTAAAAAGCATTTGACACCCACTTTGCCTTTTCTGGTCATAAACCTTTTCAGAGTGGATATGAAATCTGCCTCACTGTGTTTTGTTTTCAAAGTGCTGCTTTTCCATCCTTGAGGTTTCCGTAGCAACCTGGGCCTTTTGTTTAAATTGGAGCTCACTGGCCTGTCCTCCCTGCACCTCACTTCTGCTGAGATCTTGCAGGTATCATCTCCTCTTCTTGGCATGCCGGAGAGTGACTTGTAAGGGTTATAGAGGGGCTCAGCAGCAGTTGGCTCTAAGAGCGATGGTCCTTCCCAGAGGGCCATTTACTCAGCAAGATGACAGATGTGTGCTTTCTCCACTGTTGCCCTATTTGATTTACCTCATTCTTCTTCTGTGTAGTGTTCAGTACAGCTTTGTGGAGTTATTACAAGCTCCCTTGGAGAACAGGTTAGCTGGCAGCTCTTTGGTGGCTCGCGCTGGGAAGGCACGTCCCGGGGAGAGCTAAGAAGCCTTGTTTTAAATAAAGAAAGTGGGGACCGTATTGAAGAATTTTAAGCAGAATAAGGAGCAAGGAGGGTCTGTTGCATGGCCCCCATCGCTCGATTAGGTTTCCCAACAGGATGTTCACCCAGGAGGTTTTGCTGGCTGAGGTAGACTTGGAGCAGAATCTTCACATCACGGGGGATCATCCAGACAGACAGTGCTCACTGGATCCAGAATGATGCTCAGCCGAAAGTTGTTTCTGCCTATAGCTGCGTGTGCAGCTGCTTTGCTGTTCACAGGAGGGTGTTATTTACTCTGTCTCTGTAGTCCCATGGTGGAGACATCACATAGATCCACGCTGAAGAGCAGGTTGACATTACAGCTGATGTCTGAGTGACCAGCGCCAGTCCTCTGCCCCTGGGCATGTGTTTCCAGCAATGCCCTTGTGCCAGGGCAGGCTGCCATGCAGCCCTGCAGTGGCTGACCTTGGGAGGTAAGCTGGCCGAGCGTGATTCCTTAAAGCAGAAAAGAGCAGAAAACAGGCCACTTGGGAGAACCCAGAGGCTAGAAAAAGCCCCAGCGTTGGGTGGGACAGGGAAGTTGTGGCTGTGACTTGTCACTGGCCATCGGGTCCTTGTCATC
>RSEF01000005.1:22850497-22910056 GCA_003993805.1 Himantopus leucocephalus
TGAGCAACCTGGTCTAGTGGGAGGTGTCCCTGGCCGTGGCAGGTGGGTTGGAACTAGTTGATCTTCAGGGTCCCTTCCAATCTAAATCATTCTATGATTCTGTGATTCTACGATTCTATGGTGGCTTGAGAGGCTGTAAGTCCTGGTCAGGGGGTGCTTGGCTTTGGCTGGCTGGACTGTGTCCAGGGGTCCTGTCTGTCATTGTCACTTGATGTAACTTGAACACTCATGGTCCAAACAGTTTTGAAGCCCAAGTGGAGACGCTTTTGGAGCAAGTATAGCAGGGCCTGTGCAGAGCTGGTGTCAGGGGGCACTCCCTTCCTTTGCTGAGATAGGGAGGTTCTGGCACATGGAGGAAGGTGCGTATGGAGGCTGGTTGCACATGGAGGAAGATGACATGCTTCCTGAGAGCCTACGGCCCTGGGCCGTTTTCCCTTACATGTAAGCTGTGACAAACTTCGTCGAGTTGAGTAGGTAAAACCTGTAACTGGCAGACCAGCCTTTCTTTCTGTTCCTGAAAGACCGCTGAAAGCCCAGCGCAGGCCCTGTCCTCCCTTCTGCAGGGGACCTGCAAAAGGCTTCCCTCCTGCAGCCACCCAAAGCCAGCTCTGTTCTTGTGCCTCCCTCTCCCCTTGCCAGGCTCACGAGCAGCTCTGAGGGTGTGAAGGGAAGGGACGGCCTTTTCTTTCAGCTCCCACAGCCCAACCATGTCCCACACCTCCCCAGAGGGATGCACCCAGGGGCTGGGAAAGAAGCAGCAACCGGCATCAGCAGGGTGCAGCTCCCCTGCCCCAGGCCAGCTTGACACAGCGCAGCCTCCTGGGTTGGAAGCCCCAGGGGTGAGTCCAGTGTGGACGGTTGCCTCTCTGCTTCCTGCAGAGCAGGATTGAGGCATCTGTTGCTGCTTTTCTGATTGAAATCTATTCATCTGCAGGCTGAAATGAGAACCAGCTGGTGGTTGTTTGGGATTTATTTTAGAAAAAAACATCTTCTGTAAAGCATTATTCTGTTTTGAGTTCCTGTTTCCTTTCCCATATGTCTGAGGAGCTGGGTTTGCAAATCTCCCACTGTCCACGTGTCCTCGCTCACGGCATGGCTCCTCCGCTCTGGGTCCCACTGCAGATCCAGCGGGCAGGCACGAGGGCACATTTCTCCCTGGACTGTGCACAGGGGGACTTGTGCAAACTCTTTGTTTGTTAGCTGGGTATGTTTTCATCTGCCTATGGTTTCCCTCCTCCTGATTTCCTAGATTTGAGCGAACCCAGAAATCTCAAAGCAAAACACCACTGAAACACCATCTGGTTTCACATCAAAACAGCACGCTTCCCAGCCGTTTCTCTGCCAGCCCGCTTGACTCTCCCTCGCAGCCTGCAACTGGGAGTTATCACTGGCACCAGCACAAAGTGGCTGGTTTGGTGGTATTCTGCACCCACAAAGCCTCTGCAAAAACACAAGGCACAAGGCCAGCTCTCAAAAACTGGGCAGAGCATACCCAAAGACATTTAGCAATGTCTGGATTGTAATTTTTACACCTTTCTTTGTTTTCTGGGTTTGATTTTACAAGAGTACAAAACTCGGCATTATTTGTTTAAAAGGTGCTCTCAGCTGCACCAAAATTAATCTGGATTTACTTTGTTTTGGATTTACGCTCAAGTTGTGCAGAAAAGGAATACTGCTCTGTGTCCTCTTCTTTGTTTTCTACAAATGTCCTTTCTCTTTCTTTCGGTTGTTGGCAGCCGTATGAAGGGTTTTCTCACTGGTTTTTTTTTCATCTTTATTAAAGAAATTATGGCTTTAAAAAAAAAAGATTTCACTTCCTTTTGTAAATTCTAATAGTAATTAAAATCTCCTCCGTAACACAGCACAACTTGCTCTGATGTTTTTCAGTGCTTTCAGAGGTCTTCACCATTTTTCCTGGGCACTTTTCATATTTTTAAGACCAGAGGGAACTTTATGATTATCTGTTCTGACAATGAATCTCACCCAATAATTTCTGCTTCAGCATTTCTTGAGATACGATGTATCTTTGAAAAAAAGGCTGTTTAGTCTTCAGTTCAAGACCTCAGACTGTGGAAGCTCTACCCCATCCCTAGGTAAATTGTTCTAATGGTTGATGGCTTTTGTTAAACAGTGCTCTCTATAGTTCACCTGAATTTGCTTGGCTTCTGTTTCCAACCAGCTTATCAAATTATATTCCTGGGGTTTTTTTTCTCTGTCTGATTAAAGAGCCCTAATATTAATCATTTCTTCTTGTGCTGGTAATTATAGACAGTGCTCAAGTCATCTTTTGACCTTCTGTTGGATAAACTTGGATTGACCTTCTTAAGTTTCTTGCTAGAAGTATGTTTTCCAGATGCTGAATGTTTCTTGAAGCTTTTTCCTGAACTCTTGACAATTTCTGTGTTGTTTTTAAACTGTGAACACTGACATACAACCACACATTTCTCTTTCCATGTAGTGTAGTAGTTTCTGCTGCTGTTTCAACAGCACTGCGTACTGAGGTAATGCCACCTTTCTGTTATTACGTGATACTCTTCTGCTTGTATGTCCAAGAATCACATTTATCCTACCAACAGTATCATGTTAAGGGATTGTGTTTAACTGACTGTGTACTGTGACCCTTGGGTAGAGTCAGATTTGCCATTGTCCCTCACAGAGATGCTACTTTGCAAGAGACTGCCTTACACTGTACACACGTAACCATCACCCTCCTTTGCTACTGTGTGAATGATCCCAATTTGGATATATTAACCACCATATTGCACAAATGAATTTGTCACACTGGGCAGTCTTCTAGGTGGGCCTGTACAGCTGAGCATGCTCCTTGCCTTTCCAAGCCCACCATTTTTGTATCATTCTTAAAGCTACCTACTTCCTGTGAGCAATACTAATTTTGCAGATTGCTGTTTCTATATGAGAATGCCAGGTGAGGCTGTCAAATGCCTCCTGATGTAAATATACAGATAGAGTTATCTACATTAAATAAACTAGCGATCTCACTAAATATGGGACAAAAATTTTTTTTAATAAGGCCTGTTCCCATAAAAAGATATGCACGTTTCCCAGAGAGGAAGGGGAATCTGTCTCTGAAGATACTAAAAAGTGAACCGGACAAGTCCCTGAGCAACCTGACCACCTAATCACACCTGTTTTGGGCGGGAGCTTGGATGAGATGAGTTCCAGAGGTCCCTTCCAACCCCAATTTTTCTGTAATTATATAATTATGCAACTAATTAGCTTACTATTTTTAATAATTGTCACTGTTCTCTACAGTCACCTTTCTGCATTTCACCCTGCTCCAATGACAGGTTAAGTGGAATGGGCCCCGCAGATTTAAATATCTTTTGGACCGACATCTGCTTAAAGAACTCCATATTTATGGATGAAATAGAGAGCACTCCATTATCAGGTAGTCCTGTTCATGCCAAATACAAAACAAGCGTGCTTGCAAAAGACATCTTTCTCTGCAGGCTGACAATGTTATGGAGGGTGTCTGCTGTGAGATGTGTTTCTTGGGGGACGCGGCTGGCACTGGGGTGCCTGCAGAGATTTGCTGGGGGTCTCTCTCATGGTCTGGCCAAACAGAGGCAACCAGAACTTGTGGCTGGGCTCCTGCTGCCCCTGGAGCAGGACTACTGGGCTGGCAGTCTCCAGGAGAGGTCACTCCTGTCTGCCAGAACCTGTCAGTGCCGGACAGGGAGCTGCCTCCTCCCAGAGCGGGTCCTTACCCTCACCTGTTCCACCAGCGGCAGGACGGTAGGAAGGAAAATCATCTCTTGAAGGTGGGAGGAAGTTGCTGCTCCATTTCTCCCCAGTTTGCCTTTCCCATCCTGGATGCATCCAGCAATATTAGGAATGTCAGGCATGTGACTGGTCTGTGATTTCAATAAAACCTATTCGATCATGTTTATTTTAACAACTGAATATTTCCAAATCTTCCTGCTTTTAATTTCTTCACCGTGATCACTGTTCCCTTCCTAAATACAGTAACTAGCCATTCCCAAGCTCTTGTTTTATTCCAATGCTCAGTGGTAACTTGTGATCAAACACTGTTGTAGAATTTAATTTAGGTTGGAAGAGATCTCTGAAGATCACCTGGTCCTTCCATCCACTCAAAGCATGACCAACTTCAAAGCCACGGTGGGTTGCTTGGGGCCATATCTGGTTGATTACGGAGTATCTACATGAATGGCGATTTCACAGCCTCTCCAGGTGCCTGTTGCACTGCTTGACCATCCTCATCAGGATTTGTTTTATGGCTTAATACCTAAGGGAAATTCCCTTGCTCTGTCCTGTGTCAATTGCATGTAATGCTGCTGTTGTACCCTTTATTGAGATTTTCTATGCTATTCCCACCCAAGCTTTCCCTTGCATTTCCCAGATCAGTCTTGCTGCTCTTCCTGAAGTGCCTAAATTAACAGGGGCCAAGCGTGTACTCGCTGGACTCGAGGGAGTCTGGGGACACTGCAGCTCTGCAAGCGTGCATCATGTTGAGAAATGTGCTCTGTTGCCAGAGAAGAGAAGCATGGTAGAGGCAGGAGGCAGCTGGGATGCCTGGCGTCTCCCAGAGAGGCTCTGGGGTGGTGCAGGGTACCGCATGCCCGGGGCTGTGTTTGTGCAGCCCTTCGCCCACCTCTGTGATACAGCCACGGCTTCACCACTGCTGCCTGAGCCAGGCGTCGTGCTCCGGCTGCCTTCCCCGTTTGTTTTCCTTCTTGTGAGTTCAGTTGTTTTGCATCTGCAAGGTTGAGTGGGTGGCTTGTCATTTCTGTACGCTCTGTTCTTTTGGTGGGTTTAGTTTAGTCTGTGTGTTTAAATGCAGGATGTGCTTTGCAAAAGGGACATTACTGTCATTGAATGGCATCATCCATCTAAATACCTGGTTTGGCTTTTACACCAGAAAATCTGATGAGACGCAAGCTGACATCTTTTCTTCATCTGGTTACAGGAAGTCACGATGTTTTTTCAGGGAAATCTTTATTCGAAGATCTGAAAATGTATATACAAGTAGATAATTCCTCTGCTTTCCTTTGTCAGACTGTCAAAATTTTCCCAGGCCACCCTGGTTTGTGGTTTTCACTTGTTATTTCTTCTTTCAGATGACAACAGAGAAACGAGTTGACAGGCACTGGTGTGTGAGGCAGGGAGTTGCTCTGGGGAGAGAAGCGCCCATCTTTAAAGAGAACTTTGCTGTGGTTTTGGCAAGGCTGGGTCAGTGAGCCTGCCACAGAGCGATGGTGACTTTCATCCAAGGGTATTCATGTTGTTAAAAGACACAAAATACCTGAAATAGCTGCTCTCTGGCACTGTCCTCTGTGGCTGGGAAGGTGTGCATGGGTTTTATCCAAGGGATATAGGTTACGCTCAAACCCGTAAACATGAGCACATGCTGACTTACTTACAAAGTCAGTCTCCTGCCAACAGTACAAATAGCCTATAGCTTTTCAGACAACGAAGTGTAGGTTTGTACCTTTATTCTGCTCTTGTTTACACTTCTATTTCAGCACTGTAAAGTGTTGCATCAGTTGCTCATCAGCTTGTTTCATTTGGACCCTGTCAGCAGTTTGTAGGCTGGCTGCAGGGGGACGACTGGGAGAGCTAAGGTCTGCCTGGACTTTCAGGATCAGGCCTTAGCAAATCACAGCAGTTAATGAGAGGGGAGCAGGAGAGTATGCCTGGGACTTCCATGGCTATATTGCATTAGCTTGAGCTTAAAGCAGCAAAGGGTGAGCAGCAGTGACTGGTGGTGGTTGTACTGGTGTGTAATGTGTTCATGTTGGCTGGAGCTGGGGGCTGGAGGCAGCAGTGAGCAGGGAAAGGGGCTTTGTTGGGTTCACAAGAGAGGAGCAGGGAGAGCCATAGCCATGAGATGGAGACTGCTTGGCTGAGGTGTAGCTGGTCCCTATGTTTCCAAAGTCCATGTGGTGAGTTGGAATAGATACAGGCTGTGAAAAGGGAGAAGGATGGTGGGGAGCGGCAGAATATGAGGGCTGTGAAAATGGAGTGGGAAAGTAGGAAGTGAAAAGCTGGAGTGGTCCAGACCCCCTGCAAAGGGAGAGGTCAGATTCGGTGGAAGATTTCCCACGTCACATGTTGAAACTTGTGACAACATCCAAGTTATTCTAAATATTAGTTGTGCATTCAGACACAAGGGGACATGCAAGGAAGCTCAGGTTTGAGAGTTTTTCCTTGTCCACTCTCCTTGTCTCTTCTACCTGTCCTTCCTTCATCTGTCAGCCTTGTACTATGGCTGAACAAAGCTGGAGGTTTCCAAACTGCTGCATACAAGTCCCATGTAGAGTAAGGAGCACTGGCAGAGCCATGCTACTGGCAGCCACTTTGCCTGCTGCCTCCGCTTCCTTTTCGTGTGAAAGGACCCATCATTGCCGTGAGGCACATGTGAATGCAGGCACGCTGGACCACGCCAGGCATCCTCTGATCCAGGCAGCAGTGGATCAGTTATGTGCATGAGAAACTTAGTGACTGAGAAAGTGTGGGAGAGTTGTGGGAATTGATATCAGGAGGTGGGGGGAGGGAGGGGTGCACTGAGTGGTTTTTGGTGGCTTGAGGTAGCCATGGAAATGCTCAGTGAGGTACTACATGCACTGCTTTGCCAACATCCACAACAGATGCTAGTGTTTCCTGGGGATCACAGGCATGGCTATTCCTCTGTTGACCTTTGGGTCCCTTATGGGACTATGCATGGGAGGGAATAAAAGCCAAAGGTATATGTGTTCTCTTATGGTGGCTGTGAATAAAGGGGTGGATGGATAAATGTTCCGTTGTCTCATACGAAGGTTACCTACTGGCTGTCTGGCAGCATTTTGTCCCTGTAGAGGCATGTGTTGGGTTGAAACTCCAGAGGCAGAGTAATGCTCTGTTAAGCACCTCCCCAAGGAGCTGCCTTGCCTGTCCTGGAGGTTCTGAGTATGCCATGCTCTGCTGAGCCCAGGCATGGGGAGCCCAGTGTGTCACGTCTGATATCCCTCCGGAGTCTGTACAGAGAGCCCAGTAGTGGGCCCTGGGTGTAGTGGCAGCTATATAGTGAGGGGGCCTTTAAAGGGTCACCCCTGCTCCCTTGGGCCCACCATCAAACAGCAATGCCTTCCTCTAACACTCAGGTGACTCTCTCACGGGCTTTATTCTTTCTGCGCATGAAAGTCTACACCTTCCTGGTGCAGACTCACAGCTGGTTGCAGCTCGTGGCATGCATCAGCCTGTTATTGTTGTGACACTGCTCATGTATTTCCTCCTCTCACCCGCAGCCTTTCCAAGGGGAAGCTGTGATAATGACAGGACTTCTCGTTCTTTGTCACAGAAATTGGGTATAATTGCTCCATTTCAGCGCCTTTAAGAAGTGCAGCAAGGGAACAGGCTGGATTATTTCTTAAGACATCAGTCATCTGAAGCATTTGGGAGATGGCACATCAGGGCTGGGAAATGACTCAACTGTCTTTGTTAAAAGCAATCTTTGGGCTCTGGGAATAAAATTAGGGGGAGAGAGCTGAGGGGTGTGTGGGAGAGAAAAGGAGACTCGAGCAGCAAACAGACGCTGTGTTCTGTGCTGCTGTTGCAGCGTGAGAGTTTCCTCTCGCCAGAGCTGTATCTGAATCATCCCTTCAGTCAAGAAGCTATTCATCAGCCAGCCTCCCCACAGCGTAAAAGCCAAGGTGTCCCAGAGGGGAGAGGTAGCTGGTGGGTGCAGCTGGGCTCAGCACAGCCACGCTGCCGCTGTCAGCAGCACAAGGCTGCCAGGCTGCACCTTTTCCACGCATGGCTGAGAATGGTGTTGTTTCTGCAAGGGTCCTGGGGAAAGCACAGAACTCTGTCCTAGACCTCTGGGATCCCTTAGAGAGGTGGGGGGAGGTGAGAGCTCTGACATCTGCATAGGTCCTGTATACGTCTTGCTTTCAGCTTAGTGTTGAGATCTCAGCAGAAGAACCCAAGCTTCCCACCACCACCTGAGCCCAAGATGGGCTGTTATTAGAGGAAAGCCTCTTTGAGGGGAGTGAGGATTGCCATGAACTTGCATGGTCTGATTAAACTAGTTCCCTGTTCTCAACTGACGCGGTACACAGGAACCAGGGTGGCCTTCAGCTGAACCTTCTGCCCAGGGCCAGGAACGTCTCCCTAGTGGTGTGCTGCTGCGCCGCCTGGACCGGCTGCAGCCTTGCCCTCCTGTCACAACACTGGGAACATCCAGCTTGAGGTAATCCTAGCCAGGAGCCATTTCTCCTCCTGGCTGGGCTCACATAAACCTTGTTGAGTTGGTCTTGCCTGCCTGTGAGTCTTTGCAGGTCTTGTGTGACAAACTGCTGATGGCAAAACAAGCTGCTTCTCAGTGGGCGTAGCAGGGACTGGCTTTGTTTGTTTTTCCTGCTGCCAAGGCCTTGCTTATCTAACCTCCATTTCAGTCCTGTTCTGAGTGGAAATATTCTTATTTATGCAGCTGGGGCAGAGGCCCTTTTTGTTTTAACTCTTCTAAGTTTGAACTTGTGGAAGAGAAAATCTCTCATGGCGGCTGTTTTCCTTCTGCTGCGTGAAATGTGGTGCCTGATACAGGGATTGTACTGACGAGCATGGGTAAAGCTGGCTGCTCTCTATTCTGTAATGAGCCATGATAATGTCTTCAGTGAATTTACACAACTACTGAAATGCATCTAGTACAGCTAACCCAGGCCTTCCTGGGCCAAGAATCAGTCCCATGACAGTAATATCCAGAGGCTTCAAGCCCGATAGAAGCCAATAGCAGGAAACAATCCCTGCTTCAAAGAGCACTCAGAGGTGCAAGTGCCACCGCATCTTTCTCAAGAACACCCCTGTGTGATCTCAGAGTGGGTCTGGAGGCCATCTCCTGGGATGCTAAGTGCTTGGGCATACTTTTTAGGCTACTCTGCAGTCCGTCTGGGGGCTGTCCATGAGGGGACAGGTCATCGAGCAGGCTGTGCTCGTAGCTGCTCTCATACCATATGTGAAGATGTAGCCATGTATCTAGGAGGCCCTATCACTTTGTCCTGCTATTTCTGCCTTTGCTCTGTGTACCACCACCCCTGATTGCCAGCAATGACTTGGCAATGACTATTGTGACAGTGAGGACCTGATGGTCTTCACGCACTGATGTGACCTCTTTGATCGCGGGAACCAAGGTGACTGTTTTTTCTGTTACAGGCTGATAGAGAATTCAGTCATTTGCAGAGCATCTTATGCCTCTTAAGATGTTTACAGCAGTGTGAGAGCTCAACAGGCCCGATGCTGTGACTGTACCAGGTACTGTGCCTTCCTCGATGGTACTGTAAAAGGATGAAGAAATGACATTTCTTATATATTGCTTCCTTTTATAGTCTCTCAATGCACTGCTTCGTGTTTTTGTTTAAATACTCCAGGCTCCGTGTTTGCTTTGTTCAGCACAGTCTGTCTGACACAAAGGAAAGCCATTAGTGGTTAATTAGAATGTGTTTTTCCTTCTTAGCCGTCCTGTGCTTTTATGGACTGTCCAGGTGGCTGTTTCCAAAACAAAGTAGACCTCTGTGGCTCCCCTCTGAAAAGCATCTACCTATGCTAGGTTATGACTCTGCAGTAATTAATGAAGAGTTGCAGAGCTGGCCAATGCTGTCTGTTTAGTGTGGCCCAGTGTGCTTCTAAGTACCATGACAAATTGGTTAAGGGAGCATGAGCGCATGATTTCCCACAGCTGATGCTACTGGTGACAGAATTAGGTTGTCCATCTGCATGGTCAAAGGATCTGCATTGATAAGGTCCTAATGACAGGTCCTAATGACAGCTCTCATGTAGCCTGGATGAGGAGAACTTGTAATTTTAGGAGTAGGCAGAACTGAATAGAGCTTGTTAGGAATGTTTCAAAAAAGACGATGTGGTTAGAAAATGTCTATGTGCTGATGCAGAAATGTTTCATGGAAACATACGTGGTTTGACAAACTTTGCCAGTCTTCTGTTGGATAACTTGCCTGTTGTATCATATGTTCATCCTCAGCGCTGCACAGAAACACATCTTCCAAGGTTTGCCCCTGAATTACTGCCCTGTAGGCACAGTCCTGGCATCCTCTGGCTGGCCAAGGTGGCAGTTCTCTTGTCCCATAGAACTTGGAAACTTGGCTCTTGAGTGTAGCTGATGTGACTCTTCAGTTTCAGTGTTGCTCACTCCCATATGAATTTGCTGTCCCTTATCAGAGTAGAGCTGCAGTGATATTGGGGAAGAAAACCCTTGTAATTTTATTCTACAGCTCCTGAAGTCCTGGGCTGCATCTAATATTTTGTACACCATGATACACCATGTATCAGTGTTTCTGATATTAAATTTTACAGAATTTCTGTTTCATGGGAAACTTGCAAACCTTTTTTATGCCTATTTGAGGTTACATTTCAAGCTATTGAAAATTTCTACAGAAGGGGAATCCTATTATTCAGCTAGCCTGAGATGTGACTTCCACCTTATTGCAACTGAGATTTTGAATGGATGTGGCTGGAGATGTGGTGACAACCACTATACTCCTAGATAGCAGTTGCTTTTATTGCTGTATGAAATACAACGTATACTGAGGTTTGCTTGCACATGGGCTCTGGAGGCTCGTTCAATGGAGACTAAGTGCAGAATGTGTTTGGCCATTCCTAAAACTCTTTGCAAGAAAGAAAATTGTTTTACAGGCTCTGATAAGATATTGCTGTGTTCTGTCTCTACAGAATGAGTTTGAAGCTCAACAGCAACAAAAAAAAATGTCAGTATTTTCTACATTCAGGAGATGTTATTTCCTTTGGAATTTGGTCACGGGTATATTTAGCGCTTAAAAAACCCCTACCTCAGAGAACGGAAACACCTAGAGAAGTTTGATTATTGCCTAAAGAGATCTTATGACCCAATTCTATGCATTTTTATCCTATTACAGACTGAAATCAAAGATGAAATATTATGACTCTAAAGCCACGGCATGCCTACCACCTTCATTTCTGAGTGGCTTCATGGGATATTGAAACTATACTAGCTGTGGGATGCTTGGTTTCTCTGTGCAGCGATTTTGCTGCCCATAAGCAAACAGAGACTGGGATCTTAATGAGGCAAATTCCAAGAACTGCAATCCTGCAAGATAAATGAAAAACTCACCTGCATCCATCAGTATTTACCTTTTAGATCAAATCTCAGGTCAAGCTGGGAGGAGGGCATTAAAGTCCTGACCCAGGGACAGGCCAATTGGGTTGGACTCAACTGCTCTGCCACCGGTTTTATGTGTGAACTTGGGCAAACAGTTTTATTTCGCCTATTCTTGGCTCCCCATTTTCAAAGTGGGAGCAGTAGTACCCTTCTGTTTCACAGGGGTGGGAATACAGTACAGCTTGAGGCACTCAGTCATTACCGGCTTGGAAGTACAATAAATCCACCTGTTTTCCTGATTATACAGATGGCAAAAGCAGCACGGGGAGTCAGCTTTGTCTGAGGCTGTGCTAGAAATGATGGACTAGTCGATCTAGTCTGGGAATAACATGTTCGGATGCCAGATCCCTGCTTTGGCCATCCTGTTGCTTTCCGTGCTATGCTTGGCTTTGTATCTGGGGTGCTAAGAAGTTCCACCTAGGGGAGTAACTGGAGGTAAAACCCTCTAGTTTCTCTGCTTTACCAGCTGCAGTTTCTTCTGGAAGTCTTTCAGATTAGCTCAGTCATTAGACTCTCTAATTCCTTCAACAAAAGGTTTGGTTTTGCTTTCATATACTGACAACATGCTGATGCTTGTCACTTGACTTGGCTGCATAGCACTTCCCATGACCCCAGCTAAGATATTTTGGAAAGAATATTACAACAAGCATAAATTGGCCCTGAAGGAGAGCGTGTTCAGCAAGTGTGTGTTGCAAGCACTTACGTCAAGGAAGCTAGAATGCTGTGCAGAAGAACTATTCTCTCCCTGAAAACCTTGTCATGAGGTAATTTTCTGAGGTGCTGACTGCTGACACAAAAGGACCTTGATGCTGTTTATGCAAGATCTGGTTGGCCTTCCCTGTAGTATTTACAGCACCCTCATTGATCCCACATATCAGTGAAACAGAGGCTTTGCTCCCATCTCTTTGGGAGCATTGCCGGGTACTGCACAACTTAGGGTTCTGCCACACAGTTGGTTTGCCATGTTCAAAGGTTGCTGACAAAGTTGCACGTGGTCAACAAAATGTCTGTCCATCTTGGTCACTGACCAAAGGAAAGAATAACTAATGCAAAGCTATGAGAGAAAGAAAATACGGAAATATGTGCATGTTCCTTTTTTGCTCACTCTTAGCAGATTTTGTTTTGTTTTGGTTTGGTTTTTTTTTTTGCCAAAGATGCAGTACCTCATTGCTCAAAATGATTGATTAGTTTAGGTAGAAATAAGCAGATTGTTTCAGCTATCGATGGATGAAATGTAGACCAACCTATTTTTTGATGTTTCTGTAACAAGACGTTTCAGATTGTTCAGGCTGGGATCCTAAGCAGAACGGTCTACCAGTTACCCTTGGTGTTTCCAGTCTACTCACTAAGGCAGAAGACCCTTCGGTGTGAGAGACCCACGTCCAAGCCTTGTTCTGCAAAGACTGATGCCCAGGTGCTTCAGCCACCAGGCTGTTGTGCTATGCTGTCTCCATTATGTTTTGTTGTAGAAATGGTGGGATGGCTCCAAAACAGAAGCCTGAAAGACATATGTAGCATACCTGATGGTTTGGTGACTGGGACCCTCTAATGGGAAGGGTAACGAGGGCAGATAAAATTACACTTTCTGGCTCACATACATGAGGTTTGAACTTGGGATTCCTTTGTACATGATGGACAACCAGTACTGGGGCTACTCTGCCCTGTGTAATAGGAACCTCTAACTCTCTCTGCTGAAGCTGCTCTACTTCATTTCCAATAACTACTAAGGTCAGAGTAAGTGTGGTTCCACGGCCAGCTGCTTAGAGCAGCCCACGCAGTGCCACCTCTCTTCTGCAGCTCCGGGAACAGTCTCAACTCCCTTGGGAATCCAGCCATTTTTTTCTGATTCCTTTGGCTTTTGTAGAAAATGCCCCCCAAGGGAAATTACTTGTTTTCCACCTAATAAAACATTTCACTTAATCTGAAGCCTAATGTTTTCCATTTGCTAGATATTCCAAAATATGTCAGTCTCAGGGGCACCGGCAACGACACTTCCTTTTTTTTTTTTTTCCCTGTTCCATGACTGAACAAAATTAATTAATTAGTGCCTCAGCCCACCTCCTCTCATGCTAAAGGCAAGGTGGAGAAAGTACGGCAGCACTGTCTCCCCTTCTGGGCGCAGAGAGTTGTGCAAGAATGCTCAGGCTGAGGGAAGCACTGTGTCTGGGGGAAGTGATCCAGGGGTACCCACCGACTCCGAGGGCTAGCTCGCGGGCACCCACCGACCCTGAGGGCTAGCTCCTGGTTGAGAGGGTGAGTCACACCTGCCTGTTTGCTTCCCAGTGAAAAAGAGTCGCCCTGCAAAAGGAGAGGTGAGCGGTTCATGGGTTCAGGGCTGTCCTCAGGCAAAGGGGTGAATTTCACAATGTTGTCTGTCCTTTGGGTACCTTCCTCTTTACGAACCGACAGCCAAACCGCTCAGTTCACGCGCTCTGGGGCCGCTGAGGTGCTGCTTCTTGCAGTTATCTCTCTTGCTTGAATGGTATCGCAGATTGCAGTTCCTGCTGTCATGACAGTGACCTTCTTCCAGGCACCAAAGAAAGTGTCCAAGGATGGATGTGGTGACTCTGTGGTGACTCTGTGGCCTCAGTTACTTTCCTCCCCCTGCAGCCGCTGCCTCTGTCTCTTTTGTTTCCCAGCAACTCAGTCTGCAGGCATGATGCTTATGTGTTATGGGGATACCTTCACCTCTGCTTCCAATGTCAGATCTGTGCTTTTACTCATCGGTCTTTCCTCTCCTCATCTGTTTATTCAGCCCGTGATAATGCTCCTATCCTCCTCACGAAGGCTAGACAGGGGCAAGGAGGAACAAGCTGTCTTCTAGCAACGCAGGAACATAGAGCTTCAGCCGCAATTGCAGTTACCAAGCGCATAAAAGCTGTAATTTCTTTGCCAGTGCACAGTCCCCATCCAGAGACAAAGCCTCTGCAAAGCCCTGCTGGCAACAGCCCCAGCCAGAGACATCTGCGTGGCACATCCCTACAGGGGTGTAGAGCAGAGGGGATGATACATCTCTACTCTGCAATTAAGGCACTCATTTTGTCATTTTTATTCCCTTCTTGTGGAAGCCGGCAAAGTGCTTTGCTTCTTCCCATCTCCCACCCCCACTGCAGTGCTTTGTGGCACTTGGGCGCTCTCTCCCCCCTCTGCGGAGCGGCTGCCACTGAGTCCCCCGTCCCCAGCTGCTCCAGCAGGGCTGGGTGACCTGCCACCCTGCCTGCCTCCCTTCAGATGAATGACGTGCTTCTTGCTTTCCCAACCACTGCTGGGAAGCACTCTTCGGCACAGGACCCTGCTGCTGGGAAACCCGTGCGTGCAGCTCTGCTCTGAGGCATAATGCAAAGGCTTAAGTATGTTTGTTTGCTTTGTGGGTTTGGAAGGGCTGCCCAGGCCTTTCCCTACTCTTTTTTTTTTTGGTTGGTTTGTTTTTGGTGTTTGGGTGTTGGTTTTTTTGTTTGATGAATCCTCTCTTTCCATGTCTGTGATTTAAAGTACTTTGCTGCAGGTCCCACACTTTAATCACTTCCCTGCTCAGCTCTCCTCTTCCATCTAATGCTGTGCTTCCAGGGCACTCCGAAGTGCTAAATTGTGAGCAGATGGACTGAACCGCTCAGCTGTTTGGATACATTCACAGGCTGCTTTTTGGGTGTTTCTGATCTGGTGTGATTCAAAGATTTCACAGAGGCTGAAATCTGGACAGACCCTGGGAAGAAGTCAAATCTGCTGCACTTCACTGTCCCATCACACTGGTGTGCGTTGCAGGTTTTCTCCCTTCTCATCTGAGAGGTGGTGGTGTACATCCTTCATCCTTCCTCCCAGTGCACTCACATACAAAGATCATCTCCAAGCAGAGCTGTATTTGTCAGCATCCGAAACGAGGAGTCACCAGGCAGAATGAGTCACTAGTGCAATTTTTCATAGTTTAATCTAAACTTTTAGGGCTTGATTTCATTATTGTTGCTTACATTGAGTGGTTTCTTCCTGCATGCTGAAATCAGCAGGATTGCTTGTGTCACTTGGGTGGAAGGTTTTCTTAAAAACACGTGTTGTTTTAGGTCAGGATGCAATTAGGGGAGTGAAGTACAGGAAGAAGTGCTGGACAGGTAAACAGAACTGGTGATGAAAGATGCCTCCACGCAACCTTTTCTCTGTCATGTGTACTTTTATGTTACTTAAGCACTTTAGCAACTTAGTAATTTCTGTGAGCTCCAGGCTGGAGCAGATGGGCTGGCATGGAGTGGGGTGGAGAGGTGGGATTCGGTGGGCAACTAACAAATACCAATGTCTCTTGTGGAAACATGCAGGTTTTTTGGAAAGCAGGGAGTTGGATGCAGTGCTGTTCTTTACATTTTCTTTCCCAATAAATGCTTGCTCAAGAAACACAATAACTTCCTCAGACCATCAGCGACAAGTACTCCAGAAAAAGGATTTAGGTCTTTGAAATTATCCGAGGACCTGACGCCCTTTCCTCACATTCCATGAAACAAACCTCTGCTATTTCCCAGAATCACAGATCATTCCTTTTCCCTCCTGTCCCTTCTTCTGCTATAACAAACCCAGCCCCTCTGCAGGATTTCTTAGTATCTTGGCCAGTCTAACTTGAAAAATACTCTTGTACTGAAGCTTGCAAACCTACTTTATTACATGATTTTTCTTTTTTTTTCTTTGTAGTTAAGTTCTTTTCACACGCATAAAAAAATCTGCTTATTTTTGCTATATTTGCAGACTTACTAGCATATCTGTTTTGTCTCTCAGCCAAATGGCAGAGAGAGCTCAGTTCTGACAGTCTAGTTCAGTCCTCTGTCTCCCATTTGTTTCTCTTCTCTGAATTCCCACTTTGACAATGTCTTACTGGTAACGTGCTACCCGTGACTGAGCAAGAATATCCCAGAGGACATCACCCACAGATCTTAACCAGGATTGTCCCTTCTCTCCTTCAGGACATGATGGGTTTTTTTTTCCTCAGATTCTGTCAAAAAAACCTTTTGCAGAAGAGCATCCCTTCCCCCACCACCGCAGATTTGACTTTTTCAGGAGTAGCTGAGGAAGGCTTTGGCCCTGCCAGATCTAGGGCAAGAGACCCCTGGGGACAGCAAATCGGGTCCTGGACCCCCACTGCACTTGCGCCAGAGTACTGGCAAGTCAGGTTGGCTACTGTGCTCCCCAGTGAGCTCTGTCCTACTTCCTTTCCTTCCTTTATCCCCTTTTCTCTGTTCCTTTTCTCATGGCAAAAGCAGTTCAGCCCCTTTTTCTTGAGTCACTAACTTTTTTTTTTTAAAACTCAGTTCAATCTTCCCACGCTGCAGAGATATTTTTTTTCTATGCTGGCTGTGATATCACTCTGTATGGAGACCTTTCTTTTCTATAACCCCTGAAAGTGTGGGTGAAAACCATGAAATATAGTCAAATATTTTGAGAAAGCATATAATAATAAAAAACCTAACAAATGATTATCAGAGGCTTCAATGTTCTAATTTTCAAAGCAATTAGATAATAGAGTAGGTCAAGAATATGCCTGCCCCACTTTTTCATTTTCCACTTTCCTTATGTCCTATTTCTATAGCTTTCAATCCTCATAATAGCTAATCCTTTGGGAGTAGGGATGAATCCCTTGAAACTAGTGTACTCGGAAGGCCTGGAGTAGCTTTTCCCTTTGCAAGCACTGGCTTTACCTAACTGCATAATCTGTGTGAATATTCTCTCTGGCAGGCTATGTAACCCATAGGACCTCTCAGATTGTTATTTGCAGTAGAAATTATTGAGTTTAAAGCCAGTGTTTTAGATTGAATGAGTCCTGGTTGTTTAGCTGAGGCACATGGGTGATGAATAAGAATTGCCCTTGCACATCGTCCCAGCTACTTACAAGCACTGATTGGTATTTTGTGTGAGGCAGTAGCAACACATCGGTGGAATCCAGAGCAGAGGAGAAGGGAAGGAGAGCAGAAATTGAACAGAGAGCATGCTGGGTCATGAAGAATAGACTAGAAGAGGGAAAAATTTTCCCACCCGCTTTAGCACAAAGTGAACGAGGGATGACAAGGGGGGTGAGCACAGCCATCCGAGCGCCTCTTCCCAGGTCTACGGGTGGTGCCTGGGGCTCTGGCAGGTCTCCTGGGGACAGCAGCTGTCACTGCTTCCTCTTTGGCTCTCTGTAGACTCACAGCTGGAAAAGTGTCATGGGCTACTCAGGCTCCATCTGCTCTCTGTTTATACTGAGATATGCTCCGCAGAGCCATACATGCAGTGCACCCATCAAAACACAGTCTCTGCAGAGCAAACGTCCCTTGTGACTCGGAGTGCTGCACTACATGAGACAGGCATAAAGCTGCCGCCTCCTTCCAGAACCTCTGCTGGCTCAGACCTCCCCTGAAAATTCAAAAAGCTCAGGTCAGGGGTTTGTTGTTGCAGTAGGTTTGAAAAACGTTTGTTCTTCTCAGTGTCTCGTGTCTTTGGGGATCTGACACAGAGCTGCGAAACTGTACATGGTGCACCACCTTCTACAATATTTACCAGGCAATAGATAGCTAAAAGTCTTAGAGGAAAGGTTGCCTTCACAGAGCGAGCGCCCAGGCCAGGCAGGTCCCAGAGATGGGGCTGAGATTGCCAAGTTCAAACCCCAGAGCTTTGTTTGGCTTCCTTAACCCTCTGACGCAGTTGTATCTGGAAGGGGGCTTTGGGCAGATTCTCCTTGCTCATTCTTATTGTGATCAAGGCTTTCAGGTGCCTGTCCAAACTGTGACCTGAAATTCCAGATTAGAGCCTGCCTCGCGACTCAGCCCACCCATGGAAATGGGAGAGAAACTCCCAACACCTCTGGCTGCCTGAGCTTCCTGGATATTTACTGAGTTCTCCCACACAAAGCCCTCTGAGAAAAAACCCAGCTCCGGATCTCTTCGCTCTGCACATTTTTTCCTCTCAAAACAGTCAGACTTGATCAAAGCATAACCCAGTTTGACGAAGCATTTGTGAACTTGAGCAGACCTGGCCTTCACTGCAGTTTGCAATGAAACCCCAAACCAGTGACACCTCGCCTGGTTCCAGGCTGGGTTTTGCTCAGCTGCCGGGTTCAAAGCAGCCGAAGCCAGTTGGGTTTAATTGCTATGGATGCCGTACTCTGTGCAGTGGGACGCAAAGTGGAAAACTGGCTTTCGCCCCCCTTGTACTCTCAGCAGACAAACATGAGAGGGATCCAGTGTCTCCAAAGGGCGGAGGGTTTGGATGGGAGTTGCAGGGAATTTGCAGGGGGAATTCTGGCGGAGCTGGGTTTGCACAGGGGCCAAGCGCATTCCTGGTGCAACGCTGTTGACGTCAGTGCCCCGTGCCTTGTTCAGCATCAGATCCTCATTCGTATTTTCTCTAGAGCTCATACAGCCTGGCATCTGGTTTGTGCTTTTGTTACTGCAGCTGTTTGCTGGTCTGGCTGCTTCAATAATTCCCTCAGTCCCTGGAAAACCCACCCGTGAGCCCATCTCTAGAGCTCTGTGATTGCTCTGTTAAACATACGCTTCCCAGATTGGCTCCCTCTCCCCAGACTAATTCATCTGACTAATTATCCCCTTCGTTGGTGCTAGTTTGTTGTGAATGCAGAAATTTGGTCATTACAATTTGTTCTATTCTTGAAAATTCCAAAGTCGTTGAATAATGATGAATAGAAAAAGCCTTTTGTTAATTCAAATTCAGCAGTGAATAGTGGCAGCCCCTCTGATGGGCCTGGCATGTGAGGCTGTCTCTCCCGAAAATGTGAGGCTGCGGCAGCAGAAATTCGGCTGCTTCAGGGAAGTCGGGCAGGAGGCTGCCCCGTTGTCCAGTGCTGCAGCAGGTACTGCTCACAGGTGCTTTCCTGAGTAAAATACTGCTGAATTCTTGGGAGACTTTCCAGTGGGAAAGATGAAGGAATACTGCTGGGACGTAGAAAGAAAAACCTGATTTCCCTTAGTGGAAGTGGTTTAGAAAACGAAATGCCTACCAGTACCTTCTCAGTGCAGTGTCAGTCTAGCAGGACTCAATCACAGGAATTGCCACAGCGGCTTCGACCAAGGGCTCATCACTGTGCCCAGCCTTCATTGCTTCAGAGGACAGCATAAAATGCTATTAAAATGGACCCTGGGTAGCACCATGTTAATAACCATGTTTAACTATGGAAAGTACTTCTGCTGTTTGCATAAGTCTCTGCTGGATTTTTTGCATTCCCACGAGCAAGCTGTCTCAAGCAAGTTCTCAAGGCAAGGCAAGGGCCGGGTCTTTCAAATTCCTGTGGAGCCATCTGTGCAACTGTGCTCTGCACATCATAACTCAAAATACTTTGCTTCAGCTCTATCTGTTTCACTCGTGAGTGGCAACCTCTGTGGGTGGGACAATCGGAACTTCTTTAACTGGGTGCTCTCTGGATCTTACATTTTAAAGTGAGGTCATTAGGTAGGCCTAAATGATCTCTTCCACAGTTAGGCATGGCTGCCCTCTCATATCCCCACTCACCTGCTTTCTTTCTCTTCTAAAAGAACCATTTCTTCGCATCCCTCTCTATGTTTTTGTATGGACAATTTTCTAATCTTCCTAGCGCCTTCTTCATAATTTTCTATTTTATTTTGGCTCTTTCTTTTGAAAAAGAAAACCAAACACAGTTATTTCAGAGGATGGGCTACTGTCATTCCTATAACTTATATTTTCAGTATTATCTTTGTGATCTTTTCAGCATGCCTTAGGGTTGATTGGTTTTGACCACTGCTGAAACTTGAGCAATATTTTTACTGAATCATTTGTAAGCGGTTTAATTTTTATTTTAAAACACCAGTAAAGGCAGTTTGTCTAGTCTCGCCTTGCCCGGTTCTCTCTGCAAGGTAGGACCTTCTGAGACTCCTACAGTTGCCTTTTCTTGATGTCAGGGGTAAATGATGCGAACCCTAGTTCAGATACTGCTACGCCGAAAATGACTGCTTATGTCAGATTTCCACCTGCTGCGTTTTTGCTGAAATGAGTATTTTGAGTTTATCTGGATGAGCAGTCCTATCCCAATATCACCTAATTATGAGGAAACTGAAAAAAAATTATCAGCACCTATTTATGCCTCTCTGAGAGCCACTCATAGACATTCCTGCTTTGTAGAAGGAATATGACTACAGTGATGTTTTGGTTTCATGGAAAGTAAGTTAAAGCTGTATTTCCCTGAAAGAACATTACACATTGACTCAAAGTCCATGAAAACATTGTTATCTGAGGACGCCTCTGGAATGAAAGCAGATCCTTCTGCTTCTGTCACCTCCTTGACTCTTTCTTGAGGCCATAGCAATCAAGTTCTCTCCTGGTGCTGTTTAGTGGCAGATCTTAATCATGTTCTTAGGGGGCAGTTCTGTTCCTCCCAGAAACCACCACCACAGCTGCTGTCTCATTGACCATATCAGAAAGAAAAGTGAAGTTTGAAAGAGAGATGGAGTTAATTGCCTGCTGATCTGTAGATGAAAGGTTGCATCCTTTTCCACTTACCTTAAACATGCTGCTATAAAGAGATCATTTTATTATTAAAGTAAATCTATTAGCTCTGGGGATTCTCTTGGTAGGTCTCTGTTAGGTTATTGTGTGAGATGCAAAGTGACTTTTGCTCAAAATATTTACTGTAGTTAACTGTAGAGAGGACTTGCGAATTCAGAATCAGCCAATGGTGGGGAAAAAAAGACCAGTGAGACATGGTCATACAGAAATGAAAAGAATTCCTGTGAATGGAAGATTTCCCGTAACAGGCCACACACTGTTACCTGCTTATTTCCATTTGTCTCCCTGGCAGGTTTGAGATTGTGCTGGAACATACAGCTTTCTCACATACTTTTCTGTGTATCTTTTTCTCCTCTTCCTCCACTCCCTTCCCCCCATCTCTAATATTTGTGTTGGAGTTAAAGCTGGACACAGTGGGAGAGAGATTTGGGTTCCCCCCTCCTCTTCCCCTCTGATCTCTCATCTCTTATTTATGTCTGTAAATGTTTTGTTTTATTTGATGTACATTTGCCAGAGAAATGCTGGGCCCAGCTCCAGGCAGTCTCATTTCCCTCTTCCATCTTGAGACATTCCAGACCTGAACAGCATGAGCTTGCACAGCTAAATATTTAGGAGAAAGCAATGAAGTTGGGCCACCAAAAAGCTCTGAATATCCCTCCAAATAAAATGAGATTAGTTAGTGTGTGCAGAAAAAGATGTATCACACCTTTTCTATGAAAAGTCTTGGAGCAGACTGGGAAAGGCCTCTACTTAAATTATCAACCACTGTGATGAACATAGCATCTCACTTGAGTCTCATATCAGAGGTAGGGTATCATCATACTCAACTCACTTCTAACCCCAGACCACTGAAAGATCACACGGTGGTGACTTCTCAGTCCAGTAGGGTCCCAGACCCCTCCTAGCACAGATCAACTTCTTTCACAGAAGATCAGAGGCTTTGTGTTTCTTCATCTCACTTCTCTTTTACTCTTTCAGTACTTTCTATGAACATGGAGAGAAATTATGGCAAAGAACGCTTCACTTGGAGCACAAGCACTGTACCACTTATCTTTGTTGGGACAAACGTCACCTGCTGCTATAAGTTCTGAATCTGGCATCAGTGACTTTGTCTGTGAGGGTTTCAGAGATTTCTAAACATTTCTTAGAAGTTGATGCAGAAGTTTGCCAGAAGTTACCACAATGTGTAGGAGGGATGATCGTCAGCAGAGGAGTAAAGCAGACGGCTAGGACTGTCTGCCTTACTTACACTGTTGCAGCTAATTTTGAGAGAGGCTGTGAACCAGAGCACAAAGTCTGAAAAAAGTACCAGAGTTTTACAGTAGCTTCCGGACATTAGTGCTTGTATGAATCAAGCTCCAAGCCTTCAGATTGGACACAACCATGAAAGCAGCTCTTTCTCCTCCATTGCCACATGCCCTGGATGTGATGGCAGTAGAGGAAAAGGAAAGCCAATGGGATTCTGGAGAAAGACATCCAATTTATGCTCAGTGATGCTGGAGTAACTCCACATGGAGGCTCCTTCATGTCCAGATGAGCAAGACAAGACAAAGATCAGCTGCCTGTATGCGCTTGCCCTGCTTGGTAGTGGCTAGAGCCTGCTGCATCTTCTAGTTGCCTCCTGCCCATCGTAAAGGTTTTTAACACTTCTCTAATCAAGTAAGGACAACGCTGTATTTAACCAGTCGCCTGTCAGCTGGCACAAGGCCTTGAAGTGGTTTGGGAGAGGGAGGACAAACACTGCACACCTGCCTCCAGCCTCCGCCCAAGACACGCTCAGCAACATCAAGCGCTCCTGTTCTGTTTGTTTCTGGGTTACAAGCGAGTATTAAAACAGGGCTACTAGTTACACAGACATACAATATCTTTGCACCAGCCTAGGCCCAACATTTTATGCGTTAGCTCAGCAGTCTTAGGGGAAATATCTGAAGCTTGGTCATACACGAATAAATATTCCCAGTGGACGAGAGGGAGGGAAAGGGAGAGACGGAGAGCTAAGCCAACAGTTTGACTGAATGCAAACGGCAGAGAAAGTGAACCAGCTCTGGATTGCCAAAGTCTGGATTTTTCTATCAACCTTGTGATTGTTTTTGCTTTTCTTAATGCCCCAACTCCATGGAAATCAGTGTTTATTTATTCATATTTAAATAATGTGTTCCTAGCTCTTGTGTTTCTAGCATGAAGCTGGAAGTGGAGTAAGTCTAAATTCACTAACATTCTGAAAAACCACTAAGTTTATTATTATTTCTCAAAAATGGAAGCATTAAGGCAAGTCTCCTGGAAATGGGAAAGTCAGGATGACTGTTTTTCAATGTTTGCTAACTCAATATATTGATAATAAAACCTTTGGTGGAAAACAGATGCTGGTTTTAATTTCTGGTTTTATTAATTGGAATGGGGGATGCAGAGACCTCAGGGAATTACATATTTTTGTGTATATTAATATGCACATTTTTCTTTTAACTGAGAAGCTGATGGAAAAAAATCTATGAAAGCTGTAAATAAAACTTCTTTTCTTCCTCCCTTCTTGCAAATTGTTCTGTAAATAACTACAATTGGTTTTGGACCAGAGGCTAGACCTTGATCATGTAATCAGTGGATCACCTGTGCTTTTTCCCCAGCATCACTTGGGAGCATCTGGCGCGTTCTCCACATGGGACAGGCACGTGGCTTGTACCTGGGTTTGGAAGGGAGACAGCAATGATCTCTCACTCTTCCCCCAGTGGTTTGGAGCACAAGAGTGAGACAACACGGCTGAGAGGTGACTCCTGCTTTGGCACAGGAGGTCTTCCATGCCAGTGCCTTCCACTCCCGGAGACATGTAAGTGATAGACGACGCTGCCTCCCAGGTACTGGGCAACCACTGCCATTTAGCAAAGCCCCTGCCTCAAAGGTTGGTAATGCAGATGAGATTTGGAGTGGTTTAAAACTAGCTACTACTATTAAAGCAGATTAAGATTAGCTTAAACAGACTCTGGTGCTTTCTGAAAGAAGTATCCTTCTGTCTGCAGACAAAGAGGTTCGAAGTGTACTAACAAGGAGAGCTGGTTTGGAAATCTGTGCTGTCTCTCTGAACATAACAATACCCCGATTTCTCTCCTTTTGCATATTTGGATTTAGTGGATTTTAAGGAGTTTCATGGAGGTAGAGTGAATGAAATCCCATCCATCAGACTGAACCAGCCTGGGCACAGGCAGAACACACTTCTACGTATGCTGCCTCTGCTTGCCAACATATTTCTTGCTTCCAATTGGAAAGAGGCAGGTTTCCTTGTGGGACAAACAAACCGCTTCAGTCATGACCTCTGGGCCAGCAACAGACTTAATGGTTTTTCTGTGAGGTATTCATAATTTCTAAATAACTGGCTTGAAACTTAACCGATTTCCTTCATAAAAGTTACCGTAATTTTGGTCACTTCTGAACCAAAGCATCTTCAGTCAAACTGAAAAATGGGAAAGCAGAGGGAGGAAAGACGGTGATAAAGCACGCATTTCAAGGGGAAGGTTTATGTGTGTCTTCCTTGATAATTACCCTCTTCAGTTGCAATGGATCCAAAACTGCAGAGGAGAAGGGGTGAAGGGACATGAACTAAATGTGGACAGTAAGATAACTTCTTAACGGTAGACACAAATTTGGGTTCAATCAAAGAAAAGTCTCTTAAGGGTGAGGAAGATACCCCTGGAGCGTACAGTCAGATGATAACAGGACAGACTGAAAGGCTGAGAAATTGGAAATGTGATGTGAAGGCTCTTGTTTGTAAGTCTTTGATAGTACTGCAGGTGAGATCATGTTTCCTCTCTCCCACCTGCCCTTGATTTACAAAGGATGGAGGCTGCTACTACAGTCTTGGTTATAGACACCTGACTCAAGTTCAAGCCAAGCAGCTCACATCTTTAACACTGGTGATCTCCATTTCTTTTCCTGTGTCAGCTAGCATGGTGATGGTCTTGGACACATTCCAGTAGTCTGGACAGGAGGTTTGGGTGGAACTGGCCTCTGCTCAGTTTCTGCTGCACAATCCCATAGCACAAAAGCAGTTCCCTTTCTGAAGTCTTGCCAGATGCATTGTAGACTTAAATAGAGACTGAAAAAAATTCTTTCATCTCTTGCAGTCACCCACCAGTTTCAAGCTGTGCAACCACGGCAGGGTGGCATAGGGAAAGTTTCCTTTGTCAACTGAGCATGACATGTCCCTTCTGGCTGTATTCAGGGCACGAGTACCCTGACTCAGTTCACTGGCACTATACTTAAATACTATTTTTAAAAATTACTTAGGGAACCAGAGCAGATTCTTTTGCTCCCACCATGTATCATATTTGGAAAATGATGTCAACATGTCAGCAGCAGATTGGCTTTCGGCAGGCTTGAGAGACCCTGCAAAGGGTGCTGGGCCTCAATTTGCCAGAGACTTATTAGCTTTGGAAAGAGGGGTCTCAAGTATTCCCTCAGGCTTTGGGCTGGGAATTTGCTGTGACAGTCTCAGGTTAGGAGGTGATCTCTGCAGAAACCTTCTAGTCTTTGCAAATCTGAAGATAGGGGTTGGAAAATGTAGTTATCATTGGCTTTCTTCAAGGCACTGACATCTGATTATTATTGACATCGGGACCAGTGAGAAGCTAAACAGGCTGTCACTTGAAGATCTAAAAGTATTTTCTTAAATGTTTTCAGAACCTTTTGTGAAGTTCCCTAGAATGAATCACTGTTTAACAACAGCTCAGTAAACATCATATAGTTGAAATGACTGAACACGGTACAGTCTGAACTGTGATTGAGTTCTCAAAGAAAAGGTTTGCCAAAAACTGCAAAACAAACTCTGTTCTTTTCCTTAATGCAATAAAACCCCTGTCAGCCCCCGAGGAATCAGATTTTCAGAAATTTCTAGCAATAGCTGTGAATTCTGAATGTTCTCTTCCACTCCAGAAGGCTCATGCCCTATGATTGATAACCAGTGCACATGCTGCTCTTTAAATACTGCAAGGCAGGCACGCGACCCTAGCCAAGGGCGCAAGGACACGGCCTCTGATTGGGAAAAGCTTGCAAGGGGGGGTGTGATTCTCACACATGCTTTTCTGGGAGCTCCTTGATGCAATCTGAGTCTAATGAACACACCTGACAAAGTAAACAAACATGAAAAAGAGCAATTCCTCAGCCTTTTTGCCAGAGTTATAACTGCAGCTGTGCCTAGGATCCTAAGGCAAAATCTGACTGACTGCCCACTAGCCCATTTCTATTTCTGCCAGCAAACTTCACAGGTAAGAGCAAAATATCAGTACCTTACTCCAAATGTGTTTTACTTCAGCTGTACGATATGGGGAAATATTTTTGTTTGCTTTAGACGGTGGGTATTGCTCATTTCTGGATTACCCTCATTCTGGATAAATGATGCTGCTGTAGTTGGGCCACTGGACTTGGATGAGACAGCCAGCATTTCTTGTTGGCAATTCTCTGCACGTGTTCTTTTTGACCTGGGGCAAGTCACTGAATCGCTCTGTGCCTTTCTTTCTTAGATGTAAAGTGGGAGCAAGCTACGTGACTATGTTGTAAGGTTACAGTCATAAACACATGTGAGGCATTTGCCTATTATAGAGTAGAAAAGAAGATTGGAATGACCAACAGCTATATTTTTAACAGTCATTTTTTTCCCTTTTCCAATTTTTTTGGAACTGGACCAGTGTAGAGGGGATGACTGTTAGTCAGCTCACCCTTGTTTGGCTGATAGGGGAGATTATGCTGGGTATTGGGATGGAGGAGCTGCCTGTTGGACCAAACCAGCTCAGGACCAGCAGATCTGATTAGCTTTGTGGCAACCTTCTGGACAGGTCTGCAGCACTGTGATGCACTGTAGTGCAGAGTGGGAGAAGAAACAGTGGGGTCTGGCGGAGATAATGAGGTCAGACCCAGTGTTGCATGGATGGGGCTGTTCAGCTTTGAGGACTGGTTTGGCTCGGCACCAATGTCGGAGGGAACGGACCTCTGACAGATTTGAGCTGGCTTTGAGCAGCACTGCTGAGCTTCCTGCACACAGTGCAGTCCTAGGATTGCTCAGGCACTGCTTAGATTCATGTCTTCGTGTTCACTTGATGAAGCCCAGGGTTGAGGGAACTGGCTGAGACAGCTACAGAAGCATTAGGAATTATTTCTGAGGTATGGGAAATAGATGAGATCCCACAATGTAGGGAAAGGATGCACGTAATGATGGTCTTTGAAGACAGGAGAGGGAGAAAGAGGTGAAAAGAACTGGATAGTAGTCACCCCAGTTCCCATTCCTGGAAAAAGTGGAGCAAATGAGCCGTGCGTAAGCATCTAGAAGATAACAAGGTGAAAAGTTGCAGGCCTGTCAGGAAGAAATCCTATCAGAGCAGTCTGCCCTCTTTTTTTCTGACAGAATAACCTACCAGGGAAAAAAAAAAAGAGATGTCTTATATTCTGAGTTGTGTAAGGTTTTCCATGCTCCTTCACATGATACTCATAAGCCAGATACAGGCATACGCCCTAGGTGAAACTCGCGGAATATGGTTGCACAGCCCCATGGAAAGGCCCATTCACTGAACAGCCCTGGATGCTTTGCATCAAATGGGAAGGGGGCAATGAGGGGACTGCAAGGTCTCTCCCTGGTCAGTCAGTCTTGTCATTAATGGCTTTGTAGGTGCAATAGAGATAACGCTTATCAAATGTGATGGCAGTGTCACGCCAGGAGGCATGCAAGCATACAGCAGAACAGGGTCAGAATTCAATGGGGTTTTCAGGTGCTGGACAACCAAATGGAAAAATGTTTGATATGGACAAGCTCAAAATAGGAATGAATAATCCACTGAACAAAGACAAAGTAGGCAACGGCTTGCAAAACAGCAGGTAGGGAAGGTTTTAGTGGTTATAATCGATTGCAAAATGAATGTGTTTCAAATCCTTGCTACTGTTAAGAGACCAACATTATCCTAGGACAAACAGACACAAGTATAGTCTCTTTTCTCTGCTTAGCACTGGCTGGAGTGTTATGCCTTAATAGTGAGTGCCAGACTTCCCACAAGCTGTAGATCAGTTTGAATTGAGAGAAGAAAACCAAAAATAATCACAAGTCTAGAGAAGATATGCTCTACGTTTTTTGAGCTTGTTGAGAAGAGAAGGCTGTATGCTAACATCTCAGCTTGCTGCAAAAGAAAGAAGGGAAACAGTTTTCCTTGTCAGGGGTAGGCAGGTCAAGAAGTCTCCCTTACAATTTATACTGTAGCAGGGGAGATACGGGTTAGACATTAGGAAACCTTTCTCATGACAAATGCAGTGAAGCACTGAATAGGTTGCTTAGGGAAGCTGGGAGTCTTTTATGGGAGATTTCAAAAACTTTGCATCTTCCAGGAATTATGTCACGGTAGAGCTGCCACAGGTAGAGGTGGAAATAACAGAAGAGGACAACAGAGAACACAGATAGCATAGTTGTGAAAACCAGACAAACCTTTGGGAAAATAAGTTTCTCTTCCAGTCTCAAGCTACTGGTAACGTTGCTGTGGAATAGACCAGACAGTGTCCCTGCCAGTCCGTGCCAGACAAGCGGCAGAGGCAGGAGAAATCGCTCAATAAGAAAAGAGATGCTTGGCAGTCCTTTTAGAAACAAAGGTAGCAGAAGCATCTGCATGCTTTTGTTGACTGTTTCTGCCTTATTCTATTTTCCAAATACCAATGACAGCTTGCACAACTGTCAGGACATGAGGATCCTCTCCCAGGCTTCAATTTAAGTGTCTGGGGGCCACCAGCTTTAAAGGGATTTCAGGTTCTGGTTTAGGGTCCGTGTGGGAAATTGGAAGGCTTTCAAGTCTTAGGAGAACTGACTTCCATCGCAAACACCTCCATGTTTCTTTCCCTGACCAATTTATTTTCATCCATTCACTACTCCGAAGGGAAGAGACTCTTAGCAGCACCGACAAATATCTACTTAAAGGTATCAGATCCTTGTGCTATTCTAACTTCTGGTTATGTCTCCTTTCCAGGCAGCAAACAATCCAATGTAGCTGGTTGAATTTAAATGTTAGCATAAAATTTCTGCCAGCCTTACTTTAAAATTTATTTCAGGCAGCCCAAAAACCTCCCTGTCATTCACTCCCTTGCACAGCCAGACAGCGATGATTTCCCCAGCCTGTTCTCAGGAAGTTTGCATTAGAATACTATTTAAAAATTGGAATTTCTTTTCTGGGCCACATCAAGTTCAGATAAACATAGCTTATCTGGATGAGGCACCCAAGAGTTGTACAGCTCAGGCAGCTAATGTTACACAGTTCAGCAGGACCGATTGAGTCCCAGGCTCTTTCCTGAGTGTGCTGGTAGTTACACAAGGACAATCAATGTTCCTGGGAGCAATTACTGACTTTTTAAGGGCAACATCACTGAAGCTCTTGCACAAGATGGTGAGAATGAGGGAAGGAAAAGAGAAAGGTCTCCAGCTCTCATGAACTGACTGCTGAGGAAAGCTTTAACCAAAAAAAAAAAAAAAAAAAAAAAATAAAACCNAAAAAAAAAAAAAAAAAAAAAAAAAGACTATTTGTTAGCAGTTACTAAGAAAGGACAGATAGCACTGACAACATGTGAGGGGAACGTTCACTTTTGAGGATTATACGTGGTTCAGGAAAGGAGAAACTGAGCTGGATGGGTACACCAATGCTGCCTTTCTAGCGCTCTGTTCACGGCAAGCAGTGATATGAGTTTTGTGGCCTCAGCCTCAGACACAGGGCTACCAGTAAATGTTAGCATCATTGAGGACAGTGATCTGCTGTCAGTTCAGCGAGGCTAGAGTAGAATAGCTGCGGGGCTCTGGCATGTTAGGATTGAGTTGCACTGGCAAAGCCCAGTGAAAACTAAGGACAGCCATAGCAGTGGGTGCTGCAGGCCAGCATTACAGCTCTGTGGGAAGGTCTTCTTTATATACATGGTCTGCCACTGTATATACATATGCAAATATGCATATCCCACTGTATATGTATGGGCAAAAAACTACACTGATGCCCCCCTGGTTAGAAAAGACTCGGTGTGAATGAACAGGTCTTGGTGAGGCACATTAGAAGTATCCTGCTTGGCTTTTAGTCATGCTAAAGGAAACAAGATCTCAATTTCACCTCATGTAGTTGTTTCAGGCAGAAGCGGTGTAAACTTCTTGCTATTATAAATGAAAATACAGAAGAATTCTCACCCATGGTTTTATCTAGAAATTTAATCCCGACTGTTTTCTATATCATACCAAACATGGAGGTCTCTGTGTCTATCTTTAGCATCAGATAAGGGCCAGTTAGCATGCTCTTTTCCTTGCCTTTGGCTTTTCTCTTTTAAGGCAAATGGTCACAGATACTGAATATGCCTTACTTAAAACTAGAGGGGTTAAAAAAATTTATGGCAACTGAAGGGCACAGTCCAGCCAGCCATGGAGAGGGAAATAGGTTGATACTTGGTTTTGTTGTGTTATTACTTGGGGAATTTTATCTCTTGTATTTACCTCAGTGACGCAATTTTGGTGTTAGCAATTTTGGTGTTATTGTGTCCTGATTTTGTAGAGCAATATAGCAACGCATATATCCCTGCAGGTTGTTGCTGTGTTCCCAAGCATATTAGCTACTCTTTTAATATCTCTTTCAGGATAAAGGATAATACCATCGAAACGCATAACTTTCTGTGATAAACACAGTGACCTTATCCTATCGAGCTGAGATTTTTCTGATCCGCAGATGTGAGTTTGGAGGCCACAAAAGGGGCTAAGGGATTCTTGGCTTGGTGTCTGTGGGTTCTGAAATGACCCATGTTGCTTTCTGGCAGCAGAGAGGGAGAAAACATTTGCATGTCTCCTTGCAAAGAACTCACAGTACAGACCAGAGCCAGCCCAAGAAGCAGTGATGGCCAAAAAAGAAAGAAACCAGACAAATAAAAATGTATGACTGGCTAATATAAACAGCATGTCAAGAGGGAAGCAACTTTGAGTGCTCATTTTCCAGCTAGACATATACCTCTTCTTTTCCTCTACTCTCTTCAATGCAGTTTTTCCCTGCAGTCCTCTTCCAGTATCAGTGACCATGAAGAAGCTGCAAACAGAGGTCACTTCATCAGCTGCCACACCATGTGTCCTTCATGGTGAAGCCTCTCAGGGTTTCTTTCTCTAGGGCAATGCACAATCTCGGTGTTTAGAAAGGGAAAGTTTCAACCAGCCCCGCAAGGAAATTAAACGTACGTGTGAATCTGCAAGTGAGGAGTGCCTTTGGTTGCCTTGGCCACGAGGTGCCTGGCAAGCCTTAGTGGAGGGACGCACAGGACGTGAAGCACTACAAGAACTTTCTCTACGTATAGTATGACAAGTGTCAGTGTCATATGGAAAGCTAAGTTTATTTGCCCTAATAGACACATTTGGTTTGTTTTCTTCCCCGGGGCATCAGCCACTGTTAGTTCACCCTGAAGAAGAAAACACAGACCCTGTCACTCCGTCATTAACTGTGGTGTGCTCATCAGTTTAGCAGAAGTGCAATCTGCTCCTGCCCTGAAATTTGTCACCATTTCATGTGTAGCACAGACACTTACTCAGTCACAACTTACAGAAATTGTATTATGGCAGCTGAATCTACAGGAATTTAGATATTTGAAAAGAATTGGTCTCTCTTCATTTTAGCGCCGTCCGGACCTGAAATTGCAAAAATAGGCTTGGTCCTAGGAGTCTGGAACCACTCCCTTTCTTGAATCCGTCTAATGTATGAATAGAGACACTAAGATTCACTTTATCTCTGTTTGGTTTTAGTCACAGGGTTAGCCAGTACTTAAAACACCCCCAACCCAATCATTGCTTCCTGCTCCAGGGAATACCACTATTTGCATGGGATGAGTAAGCAGGCCTGGCTCTTATCAAAGTAATTTACACAGAAAGTAGGAGAAACAGTTTCTCAGTTGTTTGTGTGGATGTTATGCTGACTGTGAGGGTGGAAAACACTCAGCACTTCCAAGAGCTCCCTCTGCCCACAATGGGACAGGTCCTGTGGGACTGCCCAGAGTTTCACTGAAAATGCAACGTGCTGCTTAATCAGTTACAAAATAGACACTTGGAAAGAATAATAATAAAATAAATAAGTCACAGAAAATCTAAGTGCTTAATAACCAAACTCATCTTTTCTTCTGCAGTTTTCTTTGTCCAGCTCTGCTTTGCAAAAGGTTTTTGAAGACTGTCCTACTGCCCTCTGTGGGCTTTACTGTAAAGTACCTTAAGTAACCTTTAGGGCACGTGTTGGGAGCACGAGTCCCTCAGAAACTTTTGCTTCTCTTCTTTCATGTCCATGTGCTGAAGCTGCTTATTAAAATGATGTCTTAATTTAACAAGACCAACTGTACCCGCGCTGTGCCTGCCAGTGCAGTAAGGAGCCTAAGAGAAGGCATCTGTAGTGGTTGTTGGGGCTTGCTTGCTCTGAAAGCCAGTGAGATATAAACTCATCTCCAAAGAAATAGGCAGAGATGGAAGAATTAGCAATGAGTTAGAAAGAAAGATCGTAGTACATATGAGATCCTGCCTTAGTTTTGGTTTAAGTAAGTGATTTATTTCAGTCATCATTTTGTGGTTTTCAGGGGTTGGGATGAGGGTTTTTGCAGGAGGATTGAGTGGGTAATCAATACTACTAATAAGATTTATACATCCAAAACCCTTTGTGAAGCAGAAAGGGTGTTTTCCAGCACTTCTCTCCAATGGTAGGTTTCTAATGACTGTGAAAATAAATGCTGCATGATGGCTTCAGCTGCTCAGTGCCCCTTGGAAATGTGGGGAATCAGATGTGGGACAGTGCCCAGGGGTGGTCTTCCACACCATCTCTGGCCAGGGCATCAGCTCACATCCAGAGAAACGAACAGAATTAAGAGAATTTCAATTTGTTGTGGTTTGTCCAATAACATGGCAAAATGTCATATTTATTTCTACTACATACCAAACTAGGCAGATGTAAGGATGGTTTTCTCTCAACGGTCTAATTGGACTTTATTTTCTAAACTGCAATTATTGCAAAGAATTTTTACCAGTGTCATCTCGTAGGAACCAGACCCAAGTCTGCTCAACTCATCTCACTCCAGGGCAGTACGGAAACAGACGGTTGTGGTTGTGGTTAGTGGTTTTGGTCACGGTGCTGCTGGGCTTCAAGCAAAGCGCTGCCAGCAGCCACTACGCATCCCAGGGAAGTAACCTTCCTCTGCTCTACAGCACTGTAAGAGTCAAACCAGCATGCTTTTCCATGTCAGAGGCTGTTGAAAAGTGTTGTATTTCACTCAGCGGCAGCAGAAACTTCCTTTTAACTGTGGAGAGCCATGTACTGAACTGGAAAACAGGCCTGCCGGGCAACTAACCCTCCGGTTCAACCTCTCCCTGATGCATTCCCGCCCTGCCAAGGTGCTCCTTCCCACCCGCGGGTTTCCACCAACACCCGAAGCAGGTTGCAGACCCTGGAGGAAGGTAGCCGGGGCTGGAGCACCCTCTGCAGGGACCTTGTCCCCATCGCTGCGCCGGCCGCCCAGATGCCGGCCTGGGCAGGGACCGGCCAGAAACACCCCCACCGTGTCCCCTGCCTCGTCCCACCTTGCCTTGTCCCGCAGAGAGGAGGTGGGGGTGAGCCAAAAGGCCAGAGAGCTTTGCTTTGCTTTGCCAAGCTTCAGCTCCGGGTGTGACAGCAGTGGGAACTGCCTCTGCTGGGAGGGGACGCGAGTGACTTCTCTGGGAGAGGGGTAGAGAGCAGAATAACGAGCAGCAGTTTGGGTCAGCATCGCCGCAGTCATTAGCCACCCCCTTTGCAGCATGAAGGCCTCTCTAATTTTAAGGCTTTTTTATTACCATTATTTAAAAAAAAAAAAAAGCTACAGTAGTTACGACAAACAAATTTATTCTTACCATCTGACGTCTAACCGAGTTGCAAGACCTCCAGTTGCTTTTGTGAAAGTTTTCCCAACCAAAACCACCGTGATGGTTGTCACATTTCCCAGCTGAATGCCTAACGTTCAGTGGGCCCCTTCCGCTCAGCTTGCAAACGTGCTGGAAATAAACAGAAATTTCGGCTCCCAGGGCTTCCACTTCAGTGCTGTCTGTGACCATGCCATTGAGCTAGACTCCAAATTTAATGAAAATTTATTTTTAATATCAATGCTTATGCGCACTGGCAGGAGAGCAGAGTCCTCTGCTCTGATGGCCTGCAAGGCTCCGATGGCAAACACTGCTGATCGTCGACTCGTTGCATCAATGACTTGGAGACCTATAATAAACTAAACAGAATAGTGAATCTTAATGCCGTTTTTAAAGGGAGTATTTTCAGGATCACTTGTCACAGCTTGTTAGAAAAGGAGTTGTAGTATGCAGTTTGTTCAGGGAAGGAATGCTCTGTGACTGCGGCACTCGGCTGTCGTCTGCTGAGATGAAACTGAGGCATGAAATTTTCTGAGAATAAGGAAGGTGCTCTATGACAGCATTCAGTTTGCACTCCTGAGCTTACTGCATGAAAAGGAAAGGTAGAGAGGGACTTTTGTCAAACAGGTGTTAAAAGAATTAGCCTGTCTTGGATACATAAAATTAGGTGGCACCTACACTTTTGTCACTAATATAGGTATACAAACCAGTTCAGAAAATAAAATCTTTTTGATTTTGCAGTTCTCAGTGGCTTGCACTGCGCACGTTTCAACACCATCACTTGTTGCACTTTGCGAACACAGCCTCTGTTACTCCTCTTTTCCATCTGAATTGGAAAAGCAGCTGAAAGAACTGGCAGCTCAAACAATTATCTCATCAATATAACACCATGTTTGTTGTCAATGCCATAAGTGCCCAACTTATGTGATTGCAAGGGAAGCTCTCAATTTCATTTTAAAAAAATCAAGTTTCCACTTCATGTGGCATAAAAAGGTGGAAACAACTGAACCATGAACAATAGTTCAAGATTTATTATTATTGTTTTGTATCATAAATCTAGGTTCCATCCCTTTTTATTGCTTGCATTTTGAAAATAGTGGCTCTTTCTGAAGCCAGGGTGTATGTTGAGTTACTTTTGAGAATGCTCTGCTGCTGTCTGGCCAGGTTATGGCCCTCGGGCATAACAGGCTGCAGCCGGGCTCTCAGGCTTCTTTGAAAAGCTTTTGAAAAAGACTATTCCGTGCTGCCCTTAATCTATTTATATTTACTATTAAACTTCTATCATCAGTGGCTCTATTCATCGCTGCCCTGGCCTTTGTGTACTCCAGTACGCAGGCAATGTAAATGTCCTTATATAATTAAGTCTGTATTTGTAGAACACAGAGTGTCGTTCCCATGAAAAACCCTAGGAAAGTAAAAGCACATCTTTCTTATGGTGGTGTGGAAGTACAAATTCCAGTTAAGCAGACCACTGGAAAAAATCCAAACTACTATCTGATCAGAAGTTATTAGGAAAGGTAGGATCATTTTTAAAGCTAAGTCTTATGTCTCCCCCTCCCCACCCCGAGACAGCATTCTAAGTATTTCACAAAATATCATGCCGATCAAGGTTTTTATTTCCATTTCACAGGCTGAGAAATGGAATCCTAGAGTCTGTGAATGACTTATTAAAACACAGAGGGAAGTTAATAAGAGTTGGATAAAAATCCCACAGTGCTGCGATGAAGCTATCTTTTAATTTAAAGGGAAAATTGCGAACCCGGTGGGCGCTTCACAACCTGGACGCTAGCTGTGGGGCCCGTGATACGGGACGCAGTGTGTTTTCTTCTGTTTTTCTCAGAAATTACTGTTTTTATGTTCCTGCTCGCTGCCTTAGGGCTCAGCCCTTATCCTGCCGGGATCAGGTCCTGAATTTCCAAACCGATGGGCGACGGTGCAGCACAAGAGCATCCACCCTGCAGCGCGGCTTGGGGCCACCTTCGCGGCCGATGCGGCAGGACAGCTCTTGCGGAGACTCGAGTTCTGCTGCTACAGATCCCCGCAGGGAATTTCACTTGGTGAAGCGGAGAGGAAAGTTAAGGAATCCTGCGTTCGCCCTCTGCCGTCCTCCGCCCCATCCAGGGAGGTGGCAGAGGACGGGGTGTGTGTGTGTGTGTGTGTGTGCTTGGAAGGGTTTGAACCACGCAGCTAACCGACGGGGTGGGGGGGCAAATGGAACCGTCTGGTCCCTCCATCGCCAAGCGCTCTGGCTCTGGGAGAAGGCAGCCAAACTGGACGCGCAGGTCCTTCGCTGGTGTCCGGGAGGGGCAGGCAGCGACCCGTCCCCCAAGCCCTGCCCGAGTGACCCCGGGGGGCGGCCGGGGACAGCCGCTATCACCGGCTGATGCCGCACACGCCGCGCAGCTCCGGCAGAGCCGGGACCGCCCCCCGCAGGCCGAAGGGGGGTGTCGGCCCCTCCACAGCCGACTATCGCCTATCGCGGAGGGGAGGAAGGGCCCTGCACCCGCCAGCACAGCTCCCGAGGGCGGGCGAGGCCGTGCCGTGCCGAGCCGTGCCTGGCAGCGCCGGGCGGGGCGGGGACGGGACGGGACGGGGCAGCGGGCGCCTCCCCCGGGCGGCGCGGCTGCGGCCCGTCCCGTCCCGGCGTGGTACGGCGCTGCCTGCCGGCGGGGCGGGGCGGGACACGGACCCCGCGGAGCCCGGCGCGGCCCCCCCGGGAGGGCGGCGAGCGGCTGGCACGGACTAAAGTTATCCCGGAATAAGGCCGCACGCATGTGCGTCACCCCGGATGTGAACATGCCGGCCCGGCTCGCCGCTAGCTCGCTCCGCCCGGCTCCAGCGGACGGGCTAAGCCGAGCCGTGCCGAGCCGAGCCGTGCCGAGCCGCGCCGGCGGCCGCCCAGCCCGCTAGGGGCCGGGGGCAGGCAGGCCCGCCCGGGCGCCCTCCAGGGCCGAGGTGCGAGGGCCCCCTCCCGGCGGGGGGCGCGGCCCCCCGGGCGGGGGCCGGGTCCGAGGCCGGGGCAGGTGCGCCGCCCGGGCGGGGCCGGGCCGGGCCGAGCGGCGGGCGGGACCCCCGGCGCAGCCCGCCCCGGGCGCCCCCGCGGTGCCGCCTCCCCGGCCCCCCTCGGCGCCCCTTCCCGCCGCTGGCCCGGCGGGGCTCGGCCCGGGGGGGCTGGGCAGCGCGGGGGCCGAGCCCCCGGTAACCCCCCCAGCCCGGCCCGCCCCGCCGCCGGGGCCCGGGAGCGATGGATTTTCGGGGGAAGAAGTACGAGCGCGGCAGTAACTGGTCGGACCCCGAGGTGGTGGAGCTGCTGCAGCTCTGGGCCGACGAGTCGGTGCAGATGGAGCTGGAGAGCTGCCTGCGCAACCAGCACGTCTTCAACCGCATCGCCGAGGTGCTGCGGGAGAAGGGCATCCACCGGACGGGCGACCAGTGCCGGGAGAAGATCAAGAAGATGAAGCTGGAGTACCGGCGGATCAAGGACAACAGCAAGGCCCCGCGGGGCGGCCGGACGTGGAAGTTCTACGAGGTGATGGACCGGGTGCTGACCAGCCGGCCGGCCCTGGCCTACAGCTCCCTGAGCGGCAGCATGATGGCTCAGCAGGTGCTGCAGGGCAGCATGGTGGAGAGCTACCACCACCAGTTCGCCCCCTCCGCCCTGCCCTTTGGACACTCTCAGCACCCTGAACTGATGGAAATCAAATGTGAGGAGGTGAACTCTGATGAGCACTGCTTGACCCCAGAGCCCCCACCATCCATGTCTTACCAGCAGGGCTCCCCTGAAGAACATGAGATGGAGAGAGCCTTCTTGGAGAGGGCCCAGAACGACTCTCCCATCTCCAGGGTGGAGATTCCCATTGAAACCAGTGTTTCACCTTCAGGTAGGGATAGCCTTTTACATTCCAGCATAAGGTTTCTGCCCGGTTTCCCAGAAAGAGAGATTATTTCTGGTGCAGAGATAGACACCTGGTTTTCACACTGACGTTTGGATCCTTATTTTTCCACATCCCAAAAAGCTTTAAAGTAGAAGGCTGGTATCTGCATTCATAGTCTTCTGGTCATTCCCGAAACGTATCTTGCTGCAGGTAAATAAAATCTAAAATTACTCTGCTAGGCTAAATATGGTGCATGGAATCCAAAGGGCTGGCATGTCTGCCATAAGCCGGGCTAGGCATTTGTGCTGGATTTCTGCATATATGCTGACAGTACTTACCTTATTGAAAAAAAAAAAAATTGCATGCTTTTTGGTATCGTTTGAACATCACCAGGGCTGTCTGCTGTCCTCATGCTGAATTGTATCAGGAGACCCTCGTCTGCCATGGCTATAGTATAAACCTGCAGGTGAAACTTTCCTTGCGTCCTTTTAAAATATTTTCCAGATCTAATCTTTTAGGACACTCAACAATGAAGAATACCTGGGAATAATCATTGCCTGTCCTAATCATTAGGACTTGGAAAGAAGATAGTTTTGAAAGTCACTGGCAGAAACAGCTTATGGGTTTGCAGGAGATGAGACTCCTACGCTGACAGTGCAGTTGGCGGTTGCTTGGCTGCCACAAAGGGTACGGTGTGGAAACTGGAAGGATTTCAAACCAGTCTAGAACAGGTTGATGGAAGAGCATGGCATGATTGAAAAGAACAGACGATAACCAGTGTGGTTAATGTCAGAGATCAGGAAGAAATGTTATGTTCTCTTCATCATGGTGGTTGCTTAGTTAGGGCAGTGGAGGGAATTGATGATCATTAAGTTTAATTCAGAGGCTGAGAACAGAGTTAGGGCTGGGGCTGGCAGTGTAATGGGGTGCCCAATGTACGAAGTTAAAAAGAAACTTCAAACAAACTCGCAAATCTCAGGATGTACCTGACAGCTTTTACTTTGGTTTTCCCGTAAAACCCTACAGTAGGTCAAAGGGTGTTTATGAGGAAGGGTAGGGGAAGGCAGCAAAGCATATCCACATCACTTTACTTGCTGTGTGTTTAATTTTTCTTCCTTGTTTTTACATATTCACAGGTTTCAGTGAGCCCAACATGGCAAATTCATCACGGATCCAGAACGTGGTTCCCCGGCCCAGCTTCTCTGCCTTGCATCGGCTGAGAAAAAAACGGAAAGGCCAACGCATGAAGGACCCGCTCGATGATCTCTTGCTGAAGACCCTGACATCTCAGCGGGCCATGGAAGAGCGCTTTTTGCAGATGGAAGAACGCCGATTTCAGCGAGATTTGGACGTGGAGGAGCGTCGTATGCAACTGGAGCAGCGCCGGTTTGAACTGGAGCGGGAGCATGAGTTTCGCATGTTCAATGTTTTTGCTCAGATGCTCAGCATCCTAAAGCAGAGCCATAGTGGCTCCTCCTCCTCCGTTGCGATGCCTCGGGGCTTGGACTTCAGCCAGGCGCTGTCCGAAATTGCGGGAGTGGGAGGAGGAGGGGGCAACCTGCAAGAGGTGCGGGCTCGGCCGCTTACCGAGAGGAGGGTTGACATGCATGGCTTCTGTAACCCCAGCGACTTCCAGAGAAGCCCCTACCTCTCTGCTCGCGGCAACATTGCCAACATTTTTCGTGGCTCCACTGAGGAAGGGTACAAAGCTTATCATGCTGACAAGTATGATGAAGACAAGAACCCCAATGTGAGTGAGAACTTCAAAGTGTTTTCCTGGTGTCCTTGCTAGGAAAAAAACTTTCTTAGGGGTTTGCTGACACATATGCTAAAAGTGTGGGGGTTTTGTTGATCTTGCTCATGCACGGTGGGTCAAACTGTTCGTTTGAGGAAAAGAAATAAAAAGTAGCTTTGCAGATCATCTGTATATCAAAGATGAATGCTGCATTCAGCTCAGGTTTGCACGCTCCGATTTCCCTATCGGGGAAATAATAGCAGTAGGAGACCTTGAAAGGTGTAAGAAATCTGCAGGAACAGAGCTCCTGTTCCTCCTTTCACTTCATCACCTCTGTTGCCCACTGAAGACCGTCTCTGATTATCTGATTATATCTGATTAGTGCAGGTGACGGGTGCAGGAGATACAACAACTAAGTAGTAGACTTTTTTAAAAAAAATTACTTTTAACTAACACTCAGCACTTTTTCTGCCTGTTTACGCTCAGCTGCTCAGTTGTAAGTAGCTCATCATACCCCCCTTGTGGCACAAAGGCTGAGTGTTAATACTTCATGGCAAATCATTACAGAGTAACACGTATAGTAAATATAAATAATGATTTATATGTGGATGAGTTTTAAATAGATCCCGCATTCAGATACTGACCTACTTGAAACTTTAAAAACGTTTTGTTATTAGCCCTGACTTTAGTTACACTGTTGGTAGGTGAAAACTAGATTTTTAAGGGAGAAAACCAGTGAAGTTTTGATACAAGGTGCGTTATGAGGCACAAACTTCCTCTTCTACCAGCTGTTGTCTATGTTGGAGGTAGCTTTTTAAACAAACACCTAAAATTGGACTTCTGCTTTAGTAACATCATAAATGTACAATTGCTTAGATTTCCTTTTGCATTTTTAAAAAGTTATTTACCCAGCCTCTTCCAATAACAAAAGTGTGCTAGTAGATTTGAACTCTTCAAGATCTAATGTAGTGCTAACTAAGCAGGGCCAAATCCTAGACCTGGAACTGTAAGGTCATCTCTCCAGAGGGGAAAATTTAGTGTTTTAATCACTTTTCATGCCTACATGTTTATGTGGTTTCTGAGCAAATTAGTGGAGTTTTAGATAAAGTGCTTTTAGATAAAGAAATGTATCCAAAACCTTGTTTAAAATTGCTGCTGAAAGGTAAACCTTTGTTTTCTCAGAATCGGTTTAGGGTTTCTTTTGTTGTTAGATATACACCAGTGAGTGAATTCAAAACTAAGTTAAACATATTCTGCAAAGAAGTATAAACCGTTAGTACATATTTATTTACAGACAGTTTATTGACTGAGTGCCTGTGGTATATATGTAAACACACACAGATAGATACGTGTCTCGAGTTATATATGGTGAAGTTTGTGAACTGTGTTTTGACTTTTCCTTGGCAAGTTTTTTGGAGGCAATTTAGTGAAGTGCATACAGCACGTGTTTTTTGTGTCTATAAACAATAAATTATTTCTTTTTCTAGGGTATAATAAACTTTGGCACCAGTGAGAATAAACTCTGCTTTGACCTGATGTCTAAGCGGGTAAGTCTATTTTAGAAAGAAATACTGAATTTGCTGTGTAGTTCGTCTTTAGCGCTTGCACTTTCCTAGAGTTATTGCTGTTGCTCACGATTCTCTGGCAAAGTTTTTTGTTGTGAATTTTTTTATTTGTGGGAATTCACTATTCGTACATTTATTTATGCTCTTCTTCCAGGAGGATAGGAACAAGGGTGTTTTTCTGTTCCTCTTCGTGATGGGTTTCCCTTTGGGGATGTACTTGGCTCAGAAAACTAAATGAAAATAAGATGGATTTTATTTTCTCCTGCTGACAGTAGTTGATTTTATACAGAGGTTTTGAAATTAGTTTTGAACTCTATTTAATTTCAAGGATCTTCACATCTGTCTGTTATAAAGTCACACAATTTGGATATTTGGGTACCCAGTTCTGAATTTACCCGAAATATGTGAGGGTGGCAGGAGTAAACAGTGGCAGCTCTTGAAATCTCTCAAAATCAGACTGGGTCAGCTGCTACCTGCTCACTTTGTTCAGTTGCACCAGGGACGTGAAACACACCGTTTCACTCAAAAATTAGAAAAAGTCAAAAGAAAACAGCAGAAGTGTGCTGTAGAGGAATGTTTCTTGGTTTCCATTAAAGTCACTGCCCAGGTGCAGCCCGCGAGGCAGGCAGGTGGCAGTTTCTCCTACTTGAGGTTGTCTGTGGGGAGGGAAGGTGACTCAGGGTCGGACGGTCGGCCTCTGCGATTTGAAGTTCATGGTTGCTCCCGTTCCACCAATTCCCACCCTCAAAATGTTCCTTGTTTTATTTCTGCCTGCCACTCCACTGCCTCGGGGGGACGCTACCCCACTGCTTCGCCTTCCAGCTAAAAGAACAGGTAAGGCAGAGCTGCTGCCTGCACGAAAAAGGTTCCTTCTAGGCTGCATAGGTGGTACCTTCCTTCCTTCGCTGTCCTTTCCCCTTAAAACTAACACCAAGCCTGCAGTAAGTAGTGCAGAGGGAGATGGTAGTCAGCCGCATCTTAATTAGCCTTATTATGGAAATGAGCTAAGACTTCGTTGGCTCTAGTGAGATGAGCCATCTCGCTTGTGGCAGAAAGCTGAACAAAGATATTGTTGCCAGCTTCTCAGTCGTCGCAGCCTGGAGTTACAGTATGGATTCACTGAATGCAGCACCAGCTGGCATTGTAGGCAAATAATTTGTTGCTATTTGGGACAATAAATACTTACTGTTTCCACTGAATAAAGTAACGTATCAGATTTCTGTCTTCAACTTTTGACCCTGAAATTAGAGAATATTCTGTGGTGTGAGATCTCAGATGGTCTTCCTTTCAGTTGGCCCATGTGGTTTCCTTGGCCCTTAATGCATTACCTTTAAGGGTTCTCCTCTTTATTGTTGCGTAGTCATTTTTGGCCAAGTCTGCTGATATGTTCTATGTTGCATTCTCCAGATAAGTTTAGGAGAGAGATCTAAGGAGGCACAGTTCTGTGCTACATAGGCTTCAAGAACATCTACAGATGAATAAAGGAACTTTAATCCTATAATATCAGGTTGTAATTCTGCATGGGATAAGGACAGTGTCTTTAAACTCCAGAGCTTGGCACCAGTTATTAAAACACCAATACGGAATGTTGTGGCTTTGTTATTATGTGAGAAACTTTCACACTGCATGTTGAATTTCCCTCCTCCCTTGCACTATCACTTACTTGTCCTGTCTCCCCACCCTCACCTTTTTTAATATTAACTCATAGATTTGGTTGCCATTAAATATTTGGAAGGTACATTGTACATAATATTTGTTTATTCCCTTTTTGTTTATGTAAAATGTCCTCTTCTCTCTGCCTGTATCACTGCTGTGCTTTCCCTTGCAACTTCATAGAACTGGATTATGTGAAACCCTGATATTTACAACCTTGAAAATATTTAGATAAAAGCAGTGTGCCTACTTTATCTAAATATAAACATTAAAAACGGCTCAACAGTTCAGGTGAATCTGTATTTGAGATCAGAATTAACTCCTAATAAGGAACAAAGTACCTGCCCCAGGGAAGAATTATCAAGAAGATAATTTCATTTTTCTCCTGTCTTTTGAAAGGTCCCGTTATGCTTCAATACTTATCAAAACTTATCAGAATTATAGATCTGAAGGAGCTGCAGTAACTTGGAACTGAGGCATAAATGAAAGCTAGAATTCATTAAAAAAATAATATATTGAAAGTTTATTAAAGAAAATAGGTACCTGACTGCAATTCAAAATCCTTTCTATCTCTTTCTGACAGTCTAGACCTGAGCTTTCACAATTGGGACTTACTTCCCAGCTGAAAGCTGTTGTCCTCAGAGCTTAGGCAAAACACTCTTCGGGACTCTTTGGGTTGCTTCATTTGCCGAGAAAGTCTTCTGCAGGCACCTTGGTTATGGGCATCATGTGTCTTGCCCGTTCTGCGTCCTTTTTGTAGATCTCTGTGCAGTGAAGTTTTGGCTGCAGTAACTTAGCAGAAGCCCGTACTTCACATAACCTGAAGTTATCGCTGATCATTTTGCTGGTTCTTCCTTCTCCAAGCTGCATTAATTTTGATGGTCAGTGGCTTTCTCAATCCAGTTTTACAACTGTTGAAGTCGCACGTGTGTGTGTGGGTGTGTTTATGCAGGTATTTGCCTGTACATGGATCCCATCTATCTCCATGTTTCCGATATCAGTGATTGTGCTTTTAATGGTTCTTCTCGTTGCTCCCAGCTGACACAGACCGATATGAATCTGATGGAGCCTCCACTGCTTCAGTATCCCGACTGGAAGGGACATATGTTGTAAGTCTTCCCTTTTCTGTTATGCATCTCTTTTTGACTACTTGTCTGATAAGCAGAATGGATGAATATAAACCGCTTCTGCTACACTCAATAGTTAAAACTTTCCATTAACAAATTAGGTAACTCCAAACAGTTCTTTGAAACATAGTGAACACTTGGGGACTTTAATCCTTCTCTTCTGTGCCTTGATTAAAGCTCATCAGAAATGTATGTACCATGATAGACATTACCTGTGACACCTTTGCCATGTGTAAAAGTCATGTCTGTGTCATGGGCCTGAAATATCCTGTTTTCTAGGTATTTTCACCAGACTTTACTGTGCCCTGCCTTTATTTTTCTGAGATGTGGACCTGGGGAAGCCCAGCCTCTTGGAGAATAAGCTGAATCAGTATTTGCTTTTGTGTCTTTCTCAGTTTACGGGAGGAAGTGGCTCGATTTTTGACCTATTACTGCAAGGCCCCTGCACCTCTTAAGGCAGAAAATGTGGGTAACCCACTTTCCATTGGTGTCTATTCTAATGTATTGCCATTTGTTGTCAAACAGTTTCATCTTCTTTTTTTTAAACAAATGATTTGGTAAGATGACAGCCTTTTACCATGTAAATGAGATTGATTCATAGCCATTTCAGTAGCTTTTGATGCACACTTCAGCCAAAACACTTAGGGCCTACTGTATATTTGTGTCATGCTTTACTTTTGTGTGCCAGCTCCTCATGATAGTTTTCATCTCCTCATTCAGCTCTGGGACCTACTGTGCCTGTGTCCCTCAGCCTTGACAACGAGTGCCCATTGTTTCAGTCGAGTTTAATTTCATCCCATTCTGCTGTTACACCTCAGGACAAAAATCTGTAATTGAGCCAAGAGTCATTTTAGCCTGTAAAAACAGATCTTTTCAGACTTTGCAGCAGTGTTGTAAGGAAGGCATCAAGACCCGAGTATCCGCAGGATTTGCTGACTTGGGAGAGATGCAGGCTGGGCGCAGGTGCCTGCGGAGATCAGGGACTCCTGCCTCTGCTGAGTGCTGAAGGCAGCAGGAGCTGGCGCAGCCGTTGCTTTTCTGGCTGCAATAATTCAGCAGAAGCCCATATTTCACGTGAAGTGAAGTTACCACTGATCACTTTGCTCATCACTGCTTCTCCGAGGCAGCAGATTCTGCCTGATACTTGGATGGAAACTCATGGGACGTGTAAGCATCAGTCTTCTAAAAGGAGTCAAACGTGCTCCTATATGAGACAGTGTTTTCCACTTTTGTACAAATTTGGCAGGAGGTCAGAGCTGCTGCTACCACAAAGAGATGATAATGCATATTAGTTGATGAAAAGTAGTTTGGTTTTCAAGCAGTTCAGAACTGCTCCCTAATTTTTTCCCTACTTCAAGCCTACTCTTTTTCTAAATTGTTTCTTAGAGTCAAGAACGGCACTAGGACAAAGCGTCTCTGAAGCAAAGAACAGGATTAAAGTTATTTCTGGTAGAAGTGGGATTTCAGCAGGAAAATTCTGGGAACATTCATGCTAGAGAATTGGGGAGAAAATATATTTCAGTGATATGGTCAGAAATTATTATTTTATAGTGTTGTCTTCCTATGGATGGATTTATCACAGGCCTCTCTCTTTCTTCTGTAGGTGATTGTTTTAAATGGCTGTGGCTCTTTATTTTCTGCATTAGCTACAGTCCTTTGTGATCCAGGGGGTAAGTGGATGGTCGGAAGATGTTTTTAATGTTTATTTTTGCTGGAAAACAGTGTGTTATTCTGTTTAAATACTGTTTGACGGGAGTGCAATAGTGGCATTGGCATTGGCCTACTGCAAAGTTCTTGTTTCCTACAAGATTGTCCTGAGAAATTTATCATCTCCAGGGTTTGCAGATGTCATGCACTCACCCTTGGTGTCTTGCCCTGTCTGCCTTCACTGTTTTCGGGGTGCCCTGTTTACCTGGATTCTTGCAGAAGATTAAAGAATTAATGTAAAAATAAAGTGGAGGAAAAGGCAGTAACATTACAGTGTAAAAAAGCTTTCACGTTTAGCTGAAGTACATTAGAAGAGAGAGAAGGACTGTGATCTGTTGGTAACCAATTTTGTTTTCTCGGTTCCAGAAGCTGTTCTGATTGCTACTCCCTTTTATGGTGGTATCACCCAGAGTGTCTTCCTCTATGGTAATGTCAAGCTGGTGTATGCCTATTTAGACAGTAAGGTAAGATCTGAGGGAAGGGAATACCAACCTCTGTAGTTAAAAAATAATTGATACTGGAAAGTGCTGAGCTTTGGGAATCTCTGAAAGCAGTTTTCAGAACAAGGGTAGTCTGCAGCCCATGGACATTTTCCCAATTTATTTCTGGGAAACTGGGCACATAATTTGCAAGAAAGTTGTTCGAGACCATAAATCTGGATTCCAGTCTTGTCCTTTTCTTGTATCTTACTCCCAATAATGGCCCTTGAGAGGGAAAAAAAATGGCCATTTTGAGCCTTGGAGACAGAAGTATGTACTGTCCTACCAAAGATGGTCCCAGGGGTGGAAGAGCAGATGGAGATCTTGCATTGTTTTAGTTATTCAAGGATAACCAGAGAATTCTGTGTGTGTGGCCGGTCTGTGATGAACATTTCTTTGATTTTACTTATTTATTTATTCTCTCTCTAGTATAAAAGGATAAGAAGATGGATGCTAGGTCATTATTGTTGGGTTTTTATTTTGTTTTGGGGAACATTCCTGACGGGATTGGCTCAAGGCAGACTCTATTGAAATAACTTGGCCTCTTTTATCTTTGTGATGTCTTTCAGATTACTGGAACAAGCACTCGGCCTTTTCAGCTTACAGTGGAAAAACTGGAAAAGGCCTTGCAGGATGCCCGGGCAGAGGTGAGTATAGCTGATCTTAATATTACCATTTAAGTCTACAATATATTTGAGACAGCAGGTCCCAGAAGGGGCCTAAAGATCAAAACTTTTTCAAAACCTAGCACCTGGCTTTCCGGTTGTCCTTGTAGACCACCTGGGATTAGACTGCTTGCAAACTCAGGGGCAGTCTTAGGGGGAATCCCCTGGTGGTGTGTCTGTCCAATTTTGGTCACAGCAGAAAGGATAAACCAGGAGTACCGACCATTCACAGAGAACTGGAACCTATTCATATCACTCAAAAAAATGTACTTGGGCATGCACTAAAAGGTAGGGACTACCCAGGGTTTCTCCTTCAGGATGGCCAGCTGAGCTACCCTAAGACTGGTTGCTCTACACAGTAGTGCAGATGAACCCACTAAGACCACCAAGAGTTTTTGCAGGAGGGAGAGAGGTGCAAATCTAGAGGATAAGTGCAGATGAGTGCCACCTTTCTGAAGAGTTAGTCTGTAAGCCCTATATATGTTTAGCTGCATCTTTAGATCGTTACTGGCTCTGACATCTCCAGCCAAGTGTGCTCTAAATGAGAACAGTTTGCATCCATGTAGCTCAAATTCCTATCTTTCTTGCCTCATTCATGGGCAATCTTCAGTGATTTGTTACTTCCCAATTACTGATACAGCTCAGAGAAAGTTCTCTTCCATGCTGAGCATGTGTGAGAGCACCTTTCTCATTAATTGGTTGATCAGACGGCAACAGTTGTGGCAGACTCCCTCTTTTCAAAATTATAGATTCAGTCTGTAATCTTTTCCTCAGTTCACTTTGCAAGTGATATAATGTTAAAAAAAGGTATTAATTTGTGGCTAAAAGTTTTCTCAAACAAATCTAACCTTTGAGGTAAAAAGTCATGGTGGAAGTTTAAGGGGAATCTTGTGTCGCACTCACTGCTCAGGTGGAGGGACTGAAAATTTATCCCATGATGGGCGCTCTCTTAATACTGTATTATTTGTGTTCTGCAGGGTGTCACTGTAAGGGCCTTAATTCTTCTGAATCCCCAAAATCCACTTGGGGACATCTACTCCTTGTCAGAGCTACGGGATTACCTGGAATTTGCTAAAAGGTATGTCAGTTTGGAAGGCTGAGGCATCCTGAGTCGGATACGGCTTTCAGAATCTGGTGGACTACTCGCTGTCCCTGAATTTATCTGTGAATATCTTTTAAGTCAGTCAGACAGTCTATTCTTCACACACAGTGGTGGGCTTAAGGGAGAAGAGGGGAGTGGTGGGGACAAGGGAACATGGACCATGCAGTCATCTGGAGTAGCAAAGCAACGTGCATCAAGGAATGCAAGTTTTATTTGTTGGTAGTCTTAGCAAACACTATGGTGCTGTGCTTCTCTGGTAGGAAGCTGAGTTCCTTTCCTCTCAATTTCTCTGTATGTGCAAAGACAAAGAAATATATGAATATGGGTTCCCAGCTTCACCATGGGTCGCAGATACTCTCTGAGATTCAGAACCCGTGAGATTCTGAGTGGATGATGATACAGCTTATTCTATACGGGTAGTACATACAGGAGTTAATTTTCACCAGTTCATTGGAAATGACTGAATTTTTATCTCATTATATGGTTGCAGTGGGTGACAGGTGGATATATCTCAAATCGCTTCAATGTACACATAATAGACCTTCTGAGTTGTGAAAAAAATGCTTTACTTCTACAAATTTGGTGTCTCTTTTCTTTGTATAAAGCGAGTCTTTGCAGGCCTGAATTTCTCTCTGCTTCTAAACCAGGAGCAGCCTTCTTTTGTAATCTCCATTTTGTCCTTTTGCAGACATGAATTGCATGTGATAGTAGATGAGATCTACATGCTGTCAGTTTTTGATGAATCAGCAACGTTTCACAGTGTCCTAGGCATGGACAGGTAAAATCAGCTCCTACTTCCCTGGCCATCTTCCAGTGACAGTTCAACATGATGCCTTGCTGAGAACTTGTGACTGGAAGTTAAGTCATGAGCTAGCAAATTCTGAATCTGCCTTACACGGATTTCTATTTTTTTGTGATTTCTGAATGGCAAATGCATTTTATCAAGTGCAGTCTAGTGAGTGGAAATGGTAGTTAGTTTTCTGTTGTGGTACACTTTTCAGTGTGTGCTTCAGTACTTGCTTGTGACAGTCCCCAAAACTGGAAACAGATGTTTCATTTGTTGAGAGTGAGGCTTTTCTTCCTAACTAAACATTGTTACCTCTTTCTCACATTTCTGTTGATGCCTGTAAAGACTTTCTGTTGCTGTTTACTTTCTTTTTTTTTTTTTTCCATACAGTAGTCACGGATCACAGTGTTATTACAGACTGGAGAATGGGTTTTATTAGGTATCAGTTTAATGAGATGAAAAAATTTTCAAATCTCAGCTTTTAAAAATATGGTGTGGTTTTTTGGTTTGTTGTTTTTTTTTAAAAAAAAAATCTAGTTTTCACCAGTGGTGCTATCTTTCTTTTTGTGCTCAGTTGCAAGGAAATAAAATACACTTGGTTAAGTGTTAGCTCAGTGTTGCTGGGCTTGGATATACAACATTGTAAAAGAAGAACTTTATCTCCTTCTGCAAAATATTTGGGTTTGAAAGAAAGAAAATTACTTTTAGTTCTTGGAAAATACATTGGCACAGGTCTGATTTCCAGCATTATATGTACAAGCTTGATATGCTCAGGAAATCTGCACATGAAACATAGCACTTGCAAGTATCTGCATATCTGAAATATTTAAAAAATGTGTCTAAAATGAGTTCCAGGGAGTTCCTAGCTTCTAAACTTAGGTTGGATTTGAATTTTTCCTACTTGACTGATGTTCCATGCTGCACTGTTTGTCATTGTGTAATGCTGCCTCTCTGTTTCTGCAATGCTGCACTGGTGATCCAAAAGCTTCAGCACCTATGACACTAACTGCCCATCTGCATCCTTCTACATACAGATTGCCTGATCCACAGCGGACTCATGTGATGTGGGGAATAAGCAAGGTGAGCACTGGTTGCCATCGTGGTGTGGCTTCATGGCTGGTAGGGTTGGCCTGGTGTCCTCAGGTTCTTCATGCTGGAAAGAACAAGGCAGTAGTAATAGGATCCCGGTCTTCCTGTGTAATACAGTAGTCTCTCTGTGTCTTCTGCAGGATTTTGCTGTCTCTGGAATTCGTTTTGGTACTTTATATACAGAGAACCAAGATGTTGCTAATGCGGTGGCTTCTTTGTGTTATTTCCACGGGGTTTGTGGACCTGTCCAGCACAAGGTTGCACAGCTGCTTAGAGACAGAGGTGAGCCAGTAGCTCCATGTATGATCCTCTGCTGTTTTGTGTGTCTTGGTAGCTGGGGGATCCCCTCCCCTTACTTTGCCAAGTGGTGTCCTGTTTGTACAGCTTAATTGATAGTCTTCTGTAATCCTGAAGCTGCCTGTGTAACACGACGCTGACAGTTCTGCAGAAAAGGATCATTTCTGCAGAGCTCCTGATCAGCAGAATTAGAGGAGCGGCTTTGAAGAAGTGTGATAGCTATTTGTATGGAAATAGCCAGTGTTGTGTAGAACCAGCTGAGCAGAATACAGGCTTGTGGGATGAGGGAAACGGAACTGGATTTCTAGCTTTGCCCTGGATGGAGTGCTAACAATCCACAACAACCAAGAGCTATGAATGCAGGGAAACTTCCTCGGGAAGGTAAAGAAGATATTATTCTGCACAGACATGAAACTGCTAAATAATTCTTGGCCCTTTGTTTGCTATTTGAGGAAACAGAAAACAAAAAAAGGAGGTGAAGGGTGAAATGGAAACAGGGAATGTGAGTGTTTTGGAAACTTGAACAAATCTGAATTCTTTCTCAGTTCATGATTTTTTTCTTTATGTTCTCCTGGTCAGACTGGATCAACCAGGTGTACCTGAGGGCCAACCGTGCCCGTCTAAAAGCTGCCCATACGTATGTGACGGATGAGTTGAAGACACTTGGGGTTCCTTTTCTCAACCGCAATGCAGGCTTCTTTGTCTGGATTGATTTCCGAAAGGTTGGTAGTCTTAGGAAGGGAGGTTTCTCCTGGAATGAGGGCAGGCATGTGGTGCAACTGAATCTAGAGGAAAGTTTAATATTGTGATAGGCATTTTGTTTGAACAATTCTGTTCTCTGATGAGCAGAGGGAAGGGCTGCCTGGTATTTCTGTCCGTTCTTTTCCTTTCGTCTGTCTGTGCATTTCCCTCCTTGCAGGAATCTTACTGCTCTCAAGCCACTTTCCTCCCCATTTCTTCCTTTATATCACAACTGCTGTACTTCAGAGGTAAAAGGTGTCTCCCCTAGCCTTTGCAGACCTCATGGGAATCACACATTCATGAGGATCTCAGTGAGTTAGCCTATATGTTACTAACCTCTGGCCATTCTGCTGACTCTCCTAGTACCTTAAGACAGGCACATTTGAGGAAGAGATGCTGCTCTGGAGGCGTTTTCTGGATAACAAGGTCCTCCTGTCCTGCGGTAAAGCCTTTGAATGCAGTGAACCTGGATGGTTCCGCATCATCTTTGCTGACAAGACCCACCGGCTACAGTTAGGTGAGTAATGTTTTCTTCTGTTTTTAATTCCCACCAGAATTTCTGCAGCACTGTTTCCTCCTCTCCTTAATCCTAAACTTATCCTATTATCATTATTATCCTCTTGTCTTCTCCATTCTTCCTCCCTTTTCTTCCATCCTCCAAATTTTTCTGGATCTGACCAATTTGGGGACGCTTGTGGTTAAACTAAGGCACTTGTGCTTCTCCTTCTTCTTATACCACTGCAGGTATGCAGCGGATCCGCAAGGTTTTGGAAGAGCGTGAGCAGGAGATACTGGCTGAGGAGAAGGAGCAGCCTTGTCAGTCAGATCAGGATGGCAAAGCAGATAGCACAGATGAAGTAATTTTTGTGTCCCGCCACCAGGAGCCTACCTGTGCTGGTAGCTCCAATCTTGGTGACCTCATTGGCCTCCTGCAGCAACAGATGCGTTCATCCGACTGGCTACAGAAAAATACAGCCGAGCAGTTTGCCCAGGAAAAGCCAGAGATCTACGATGTGTTCACCAAACTGGTGGGGAAGCAGTAGGGGTCAGTGTGCCTTCAGGGGGTTTCCTGAGCAGTGACTGACCCTGGGCCCCTAACAGCTCAGCAGTGACTTCCAGCAAATAATATATTTTCTGTATAGCAAGAAAATCACTTTGTAAAACCCCTCCTCTCCCCCCTGTTTGAGATCTCTAATTTGTATTATATAGGTACATTCCTTGGATTGGGGTGAGGGTAGGGAATGGTGCGGGTCTTGTTCGCCTGCTGCCCCCTATCCTGCAGCATCATTGTATTTTGTATTTCATTTCTAATGAATATGCTCTTAACTCTCTTATAAGATCCTGTGGTGTCATTTTTTTATGCTTCTTATTTCATGCTTTCCAGGAACACAGAGACTTGAGATTGTTAAAATGTGTAAAGGTTCCCTTTTCCTGAATGATGATCAGATGTAACTATTTCAGAACCAGAAGGTGACTGCTTTCACAAAGAGGTGTTTTTGGGAGATAGAACTCAGTGTCAGCCCTAACTTAGCCTCAGCTAAGGGTAAATAAGCATGTGTATGCGTTCATCTGCATGGATGAGGCTCTTAGGACCGTGGTCATCGAGTCTGAGTTCTGTAAAGCTTCTCATTTTGAGTCAGTTTCCAGTCTAACCTCAGATCAGACAGTACCCAACACTCTTGGTTGGTTGCTCGTTTTTGTTTCTATCCTTCTTTTTTGTATTCATATAAATAAACAGCATCTGTTGGCCTCTTAACACAGTATCCACAAAACATCTAGGAACTGAGAGTCGAATGAAAGTAGATGTTCTTTCTGCAGCCTTCCTATTCCTGGAAGTCCGTTGCTTCTGCTTAGCAGTGAAGTATAGTGGCAGGGCGATATAGAGAATGCTTCTGCCACCATGCTAGGTGTACCTACTTTCAAGCCCACAGGCTTCCAAGGTGGCACCTTCCACCATTATCAGGGTAATTAAGGCAATTTTTTAACTATGTTTGTCAATTTGCAGGGTTACTTTTTGACTAAACTGTATTCTTCAGTCTCCTCTCCTTCTTCCTTTTTCCATTTTACAAGACAGTTTCCTGTATGATAGTGATGCAAGTATTTCAGTTGGAAAGCTTATTTCACACATACAGAGCTCTTTAATTTCTGGTACTATAAAATTTTGTGTATCTTAAAGGAATTTAAGCTGGTTTTTTGCATACATATTCATCCGGAGTTCAAGGAAATTGCCCATGAAAACTGAATGCAAGTGTGCCTTTCTCCTCTTGTAATTTGTTCTAATAGTAACCAAGTTTCATCCTGGTGGCATTATGGAATCTGTTTATATAATGAGTTAGGTGAAAGATGAAATTTAGGCTAAATTCTGTGCTGTCAAAGCAGTTGGAATTTGCTGATCACAGGTGAAGAACCATCTTCTACTCTTCTGATAAAACCTCCAATATGAAATTGGAAAGGCAGGAAAAAAAATTCCTTGGTCCCATGAAATGCATGCATCTTGCTTAGATTTCTTCTCTGTAGATCATTTAGGAGAAGGGTAGTATTGAGAATTAACAGGAAATTCAGATTATGCTTTGGTTCAATATTCAAGTAAAACAGCTTTTATTTGACAGTTATTTTGTGAGGTGGGATGTCAGTGATTGATGGCTCACAGCAGTACCAGTGTAGCTCTGCTGGTTTTGTTCTTGGGCGTGTCATAATGAGTGACAAAAGCATATGCCTATATCATAAACCAAATTATCACGGCATAGGTAGCAAATAATTAATGTTACTGCACTTTGGTGAGGTGACAGTGGAGAATTGCCTGGACAGTAAGAAGGAGAGTCTGACCAGTGGCTGAGGAGAAGACTGTGCTGCATGTGGCGGCTATTAAAATTTTGTAACCGATCCCTCTCTCAGATGCCAGCGATGACGCAAGGATGGTGAGGTGACTGTTGAGATGAGTATAAGGGATAGTTATAAGTGTCATATTTGCTTATTAGTTTGGCATTTGTCCATGTACAATATTTTAAGTACATCCTTTGATTATTATAATTTATTTTCCATTTGCTGTTGGGTGTCCACAAAGAAAGCTATAGCATGGGACAGGTTGCCTTAATGGAATGGGAGGTGAGATGTACAGCCAAAACACAAATGGATGTACTGGTTTGCCCCCTCTTATTTATGTATCCCAAGGAGGGTCTCGGCAAAAAAAATTTAGGGAGAAAGCTCTTTGAAATGAAGAACCAGGTAAGACTATAGGCATTAGTTGAAGTGGTATTTCAGGGGCTTTCTATAACAAACTCAACGTGTTAATTACTCCTAATTTTCTTTTCTTTTGGTGTTCTGGTCACTCCTATGGTTGGAGTATGTTAGTATACAATAGTAACAATTAATAGAAGATGTTTTTCACACGTAGCTGTTTACTGCTCAGAAAGCGGGTTTATTGTCCTGTATTTGTGTGGAAGCAGCTAGTAAAGTACATCTCTCCATAGGAAACAGGGTGTAATACACTTTCAGAATCCTCACAGCTAATATAATATGGCCCACAGTCACTTCCATCTGAGCTTCCTGTAACTCAAAATAACAGGACAGGCACACACTTTGTTGCATGGAATATTTTTCCATGTTTTTTTCAGGTTTAACACCTGCCTGAGGAGCTCTCCACTGGGGGATGTTAGCTTGGTCACAGAAACTCAAAATATAACTGGCAATGAGGCTAGAGAGAAATGGGATGTTATGAGTCTGCTGTTGGAATAAGCAACAATTGTTTTGACTGTTACAAGCCCCATAAATTTTGAAAATGGCCTTTCCTGGCTGAGAAGAATTGGTAAACATTTAGAAAGTCCTGTGTATATCTATATAGAAGTTAAATCGACTCTTATTTGCTGTAAGAATACCCTGACAGAAAAAACACAGTCTCTGCCTGTGCAAATGATTTGTTCCTTTTGCTACTTCCATGTTAGATGTTCTCTCTGCTCACTATTTCTCATCATTATTATTAATGGCCTTTTTTTTTTTCTGTGTGGCAAATCTCTACAGGAAAAAAAAAATGATAGAGAAATGACTAAGGACGGTCCCTCTCCCGCATTTCTTTCTTTTACCAGTTTGTCAAGCAATAGGCAAACAGAGCAGTACATGAAATGACGAAGCCAGTCAGATCTATATTTTTAAAAATTGCTGCATTTCGCCTAAAATAAGAAATGCCATCAAGATGAGTATAACACTGTGCCTTCATTGCTTGTGTCCACTGTAATTAAACAAGATGATAAAATCCACTTTGCATACAATTTTTGTGTTCAGATTATCATTCTTTTGAGCACAGAGAGGATCCTAAATGGTTTCATGGTCCTTGCCATGTGCCAGTATCTCTCTCTTCCACCACCATCACCCCCCACCCCCACCTCCTTGTCTCTCTACCGCAGTGAAATGTTCAGCATTTTCAGGCTAGAGACGGCAATTTCCCATCCAGCACAGCTCTTGGTCATAGAAACTTCCCTAACATACATTTCAGGTCTATCCTTGATGTGTCCATGTTTGTGGGAGGGGAGAATCTATGAATCTCCAGATTATTAACCTGTGTCATGTTGTAGTTAAGCGAACATCATAGGTGGGGCCCATTCTAGATAAATATTTATGAAGGATTGTGCATGTTTAAGGAACGAATCTGTGAAGATGAGTTTTCCCTTGCAGAAATTGACTAGATCCCAAGAAAAATATCTGTAAGGGAAAATATTCACTAAAAACTTAGTAGTTCTCTACCTTAACTGAAGAAGAGCAGCTGCTCAAATGCACTGTATGATAGATTTTTTTCTAAATAAACGCTAATACCTTAATTGTTGTCTTTCTCTATTAGAATGCATCCAACAGAGCGTACAGCTGGGCTGACTGCTGCGTGCTCCCCCCATCCTCAAAACCACCCTGTTTCTTAAAACCTGCCTTGGGGTCAAATTATCATTTATATTGACAATTCCTCTGCAGTCCTCCTCCAGTTACTTGGTTACAGAATCCCTCTGCCGCTCTCGTGCTGCTGGCAGAGCGGTGATTTCATTTCATCAGAGAGATGGTGGCATACAAGGGCTGGATAAAAAACCTTCTCATGGAGGAAGCTACATGAATCACCCCCTGAAAATTTCTGCGTCTAAAGTACCAGGCGTGCAACAGGGTAAAGGTGCTTTTGCACTTCTAATTGCATACGCAGCTTTTTTTTGGCAAGATTGGCTAACAGGGGACTGGTTTGGTTCTTTCTGAAGCAATTCAGACTGCATCATGAAGAACAGGGCAAGGTAACCTACAAGGATATATGTGCAAAAAGATGTGTATTCCATCTGAGAAAATCAGAGTGGGAAGATACACTCGTTCTTCATTCCAATTAATGCTTTATTTATTACCGACTTACATAAAACACTGGCAACTGACCGATGACAAGATCCTAGATTATCTGCAGCCGACAAATGTACTAAAGAGTCTGAGATGGTTATAAATAATCTACTTTTTGTCCTCAGTTTGCCGGGATTGGTTATTTTTAGCAAATAGCCAGTCGACCTTATCAAAATGAAGAATCAAAAATAGTCTGGAAAAACACTGCAAGGAAAGGCTATTTTTAGCTCTCTGTCTATTCACTGCTGCCATCCAGCAAGGTCTGATGGCACAGCTCATGCACGAGCACTTAGTTATTCTAGGCGAACGCTTGTCATGACCTGTTCTTTCCCTGAATATCTCACTGCAGAAAGCATTCAATTGATTAAAGATCAATGCATCTGCAAACCGTGACAGCTGAAAGCTTTAGGGAGGGGGGAATGTACACTGACAGAGCGTTTCTATCTGCATGTTTCTGCCATATTATACTTTCTTTGAAGGGAACACTTGCCTAACAATATCCTCATGTCTCACACCCTTCAGTGGGAGCTATAGCAGCAGACCTCCAAAGTATATTTACATTTCTTTTTCCTTTCCATTCAGGAAAGCAGTAGAGGACATAGGCAGATTGCTGTATTGACCAGTGCTGTCAGTCACAAACCAGCAGCACTGGAGGTGTACAATGGACTGGCTCAAGAGATAGAACTGTGTAATTGGCTGATAGATACAGTTTATTGATGAGACTAATTACAAACTCAACTGATAAAAATGAGGATATCACTTGACTGTAAGACTTAAACCAAAATAGCGAACCAAGGCAATGACCTGACTGTTACAATATGCTGCTTTCTTTTATATTAGAAACTCATTTAGTCCAGTGCCTTATATATTGGTAGTAGCCACTAACAATTTTTTCAGAAGAAAAAACTGAGCTATGATTTTTTAAGTTATGCTATGCCATAGGGTGAAAATAAGGTGGAAAAGACGTTCCCAAGGCATTAGCTTCCCCCCTTCATATTTGCCTTTTAAAATTATCTCCTTTTATTATAAGGGTGTTTTCAGAATGTGCTGCTTCCAGCACTGACTGCACAAGGTGCACCATGATCTCACATGCAGCTGCTTTACGTGTGTGGAGACACAGTAGCAGACGGCTTTCTGAGCATTTATTTCTCTTCTGTATACTGATTATCCCAGCAGAAAATACAGGATGCTGTATGCGACAGCAGGCGAATGTATGGCGTGATGGTAAAGCCCTCAAAAACAAATTCCCAGATGACCCCCGAAGAGTCATACAAGGCAGGACATAAAAGGGCAAAGCAAAGAGAGATAAAGTATCTGATTTCTCCTGTGCATTTATAAAAATTGATAGCCCGTTATCCAGATGCTGATGAATATTTTTACAAGCTATAAATGGCAACCTGGAGACTAAAAATAGACGCTGTGCTGCAGACTTGTCTGGCTTAGCTACATCACTAGAATATAAACAGGCTCCCTGATGTGGTTTCAGGGAAATCTCTATCAAAACAGACTACATCCTCCATTTTTCTTGCTATTTTGAAATAAAATAGCTGATGCTGCTTGCATTTCTTTAATTCTAGCTTTTAATAAAATTGCATTGTTTTCCAAATTTTCCTAAAGGGATGAAACGATCCTCAAGCCTCCACAAATATCTCAGCTACAATTGATTCGATGCACTTTCTTCTCCCTGGCAGAGCAGGGAGGCAGAGGAAGCCCCCGTGGGCACTGCAGAGGCTGGCGCAGGCTGCGTTCAGCGGCCCCCGGCCCCCCCCGGCCGCACGTGGACCAGCCAGTGTCCCTGTCATGCGACAGGGCTGTGGATTCCCCTCCCTGGCTCAGTAACATCCAGGCTCACGCTGATGAGTTCCATTGCTGCAGAGATCCCTGTGCTCGTCCCAGAGCTCCACTACATGAATGGTGCCCCTTCCGATACACAAAATCGGACATGGCCCATTCACCCTCCAGAAGGAGAGTTTCTGCCTCTGGTTTATGAACAGAGCAGCTCACAGCAATTTCAAGCTGATGGGTTAAAACCAGAAACATCATACGCTCTAAGAAACACTAGTAACTTGTACTAGGGAGGAGGAAGAAGCCAGTACTAGGTCAGAAGAGACATTTTAAGCTCTGAGTCCTCTCTGTTGCTGGCTTTGAATGTCACTGACAGCATGAAGAAGGTAGCAGTGTGTCTGAGGAGAATGCTACATCACCTGCTATGCAACGTGTGAGAGAAGAGCTCGAGAGAAAGGAGAGAAAGCACTGCAGTGGCAGCGTTTCTCCTTTCTTGTGGGAGTACCGAGCTGTCTCTGTGCGTGCATGTGGACGGCTTTGCAGAAAGCGTTTTTTCCCAAGGGCAGGTGAAATGAAAGAGAACTAACCCATTGCTGACAGTCAAGGCTCCTTGAGGACACTGTACTCTGTGAGTGTGTGAGACTCAGTTTAGAGGTTTAGAGCAGGGACAGGTACAAACCCCCCATCTTTTCACAGAAACGCATCATAGGATAGTACACCATTGTACATAAGACACAAATATATAAAAATGGATACAAGAAAAACTGAAGAGGGGAATAATATATTTCAGGCCAGCAAAAGCTGACACCGTGAGATACACATGGTAGGAGTCTTTTAAACAACCAAGGATTACAGGATAGGACCAGAGCTGGCCTGTCTCCCCATCCTGCTCCCTTTGTATCCCAGGCAGCAGAAAGCAGGTAGCAGACTGGAGATGCTTCTGGCCCAGAACTCAGGCAGCTGAAGGGGCTACAGCAGGAGATGTTAGCACGGCAGGATACTGCTGAGCTCTGGTAGCTCGATGGCTGTTCCCTGGAGACCTGCAGCTTTACAAAACAGAGGACTTACTCCTCAAACAGCCCCTATCTGTCCTCAGATTGGCAGGAGAGGAGAGCCAGTAAACAGGTGAGAACTGTTTACAGGTAAGAGATGTAAAGTCATCCTTGTTTCTACCTCAGTGGCACTGAACATAATCCGGGTCTGCTGGTATCAGCCCAGAGAGCAGGGAAAGGTAAAGAACATGGCTGCAACATGCAGGGACACTACACTGCTACTGCTGAAATACCTCTGCTGCATGGTTGCAGTGTACGTGGTTCAGCTGCAGCATCTTACCCACTTTNTCTGCTGGTATCAGCCCAGAGAGCAGGGAAAGGTAAAGAACATGGCTGCAACATGCAGGGACACTACACTGCTACTCCTGAAATATCTCTGCTGCATGGTTGCAGTGTGCGTGGTTCAGCTGCAGCATCTTACCCACTTTTTTTTGTTTGCAAAGCGTCAGTTTGCCTACATGCCAAGTCAGCTCCCGTTTTTGGGAATGAAACCGATGTCTGTGATTCTGGCACAGCTGGAATTTTGTGCAACAAATTTGTCCTGCTCTGTCTTCTGTCAAGAGAGGGTTGATTCAAGTTACTCTTGGGAAGGGTTTGGGAAAGGTGTGGGTTTGATTTTTTTTCTTGCTTAAGTAGTGTGATCCAGCAGGTTGCAAAGTGACGAAAAGTCATCGGTCAATGAGAAAGCCCAAAATGGTTTTGGAAAGGTGCACAGAACTGGAAGAAAGTGAGCCAGGAATGCAAATGTATGGAAAAACAGGGCAGTGGCGGTACAAATTTTGTACACCCAGAAGAACACTAACATTGTCCCAGTACCCTTTCTGAGTGGGGAAGTGTCCCTTCAGTGGCGAAAGGCCTTCCCGAATACTGCAGCTGGGCTTCAGTCACTGGGGGGGGGCCTAAATCTGGTGCAGTGTTGGAAGGAAAGTCACCAACAGTCGAGAAAACTGCCCAAAATCTACAGCAGGATTTGGAGGGGGGCTAGGGTGAGGACCTGCGTCGTGTGTCC
>RSEF01000005.1:22910156-22996693 GCA_003993805.1 Himantopus leucocephalus
TGAGGGTGCACTCGATCCCCTCGCCCAGGTCATTGATAAAGATATTAAAGAGAACAGGCCCCGGCACCGAGCCCTGGGGAACACCATGTGCGACCAGCCACCAACTGCATTTAACTCCCTTCACCACCACTCTCTGGGCACGGCCATCCAGCCAGTTTGTTTGTGTCGGCAGTTTGCACAGACTGGCTTTCTTCCCCTAAAACTGGGGTACAGTCCCAGGTAAGCCGAAAAGTCTGTGACAGCCCTGCCCCCGGCGGGCCCTGGGCGGAGCAGCACGGCAGCCTCGGCCCGCCCCGGCCCGCCGCCTCCTCTGCAGCTCCGACCTCCCCGCCGCGGGGGGGCGCCCTTCCCGCCGCCGCTGCCGGCCCGCGTCGCTCTTCGGCGGCGTCGGGGGCGGGCCGTGCGCCTGCGTAGGCCGCCCCTGCCAGGCCGGGGGGAGGCGGCGGCGGCTGGCGGCGGCAGGGAACGGCGGCGGCGGCGGCGGCTGCCGGGCGAGCCCCGCTCCGTGGGGCCGCCAGCGAGCTGGCGGCGCGGGCGGTGGGGCCCGAGCGACTGCGGGCGGAGGTGAGTGTGGGCGGCGCGGGGCGCGGCCCGCCCTGGCCCAGCGCCGTGTGGGGAGGCCGAGCTGGGCCGGGCCGGGCCGGGCCGGGCTGTGGCGGGCGTTGCCGGCAGCCCCCGCCGTGCCTCCTGCCCTTTGCCCGCGGCCGTTCCGTCCGCTGGGCTGCCGCGGGTGGGCAAGGAAAGCAGGAGGCGGGGAGCCGCGGCGGGGCGGAGGGCCTGGCCCCGGCTCCTGCCGGTTGTGATGGGGGCAGCGCGGCGCCCGGGTCAGCCCGGGCCCTCCCGAGCCTCCGGCGTCCCTCGAAAGGCGGCTGTTACCGCGGCTCTTACAACGCGTCACTTTTTTTTGCAGCCTTTTTGTCTGCTGTGTCTTCTTCCCGTTACTTCTAATACTCCAAATGCTGGTAGACCTCGTCTGCTGCCTGCAGGTAGCCCGAGTGGATTGCGTGCAGGGCAAAAAGTGATTAAACGGTTCCATGGAGGGAGAGTTACACTGAGGTTTTCTTTCCCCCGCAGGCTTAGGTATAGACGGCTTTGCTGAGTGACTCAAATGCTTGCTGCAAATGTGTAATCTTTGTCACAATGCAAGCGGTTCTGGCAGTGTATCAGGAAGAAGGAATAAGATGGTTAACCATCAGAAGCACACGCAAAGTTTTTAGTTATGAAACTGACTGGGGTGTTGCAGCCTGGCATCTGTCCTGGTAACAGCATCACACATGTATTGTCTTGTACAGTAGGTTTGAAAAGCTGTCTCCAGAATCATAATGTGAACATAAATTGATGAGAGCAGCTGTTAAAAGTGGATTATTTATTAGCGTCTGAGATTATTTTTGTGCTGCTGTGTGTAAGTGCAGTCACTTCATGTATTAGCTGCCCCATCCTAATAGTCTGTTGTTAAGAACTGCCAAAAAACCATAACCTAGTTTGTTACAAGGAAAACTTAATGCCTTAATGATACTTCTTTTATTCATGTTGGTTGTCTGCTGTACAGTTGACTGTCAGACTTCCTTTCTTGCTCTCAAAGCAAGAAAACATCCCATATGTCCAAAAGGAAAACACATAATTATACCATCCGTATTCTTCTTCAGGAAAAACATGCTTACTGCCTTTAAAAGCTCCCGCTGTGGAGAGTTCAGGTTGGATTTATTTATTATGGAAGCTTTAGTTGGAAACCTAAACAGGTTTTTGCATGCAACAAGTAGCTGATTCTTCACCCTGTAGTTAATATAAATTGCTTCTTGCTGGAACCACAACTTTGTGTGTAAAAGCTTGTAAGAAACGTCAAAGATGACAGCAATTATGTGACTCTGGTTTTGATACTTTATATCAAAACATGATGATGTTTTTCACTACAAGTGTTATTCGGAGTACAGTGAACTATTATTTAAATGGTTTCCTTAATGTGGCTGCAGTGGCAGCTCATGGAACACTTTTGCTCCAAGAGGCACATTGACAAAGATGGCAAATTAATTCCTTTTTCTTGCCAGAAGTAGTTTAGCATCATTCTAGTTGGATATGGTGGGGCTCCTGTAAAATTCAGTTTGAAAGCACCTTTACATTAGAAACAGCATCATGATCCGAAGTTCTGTGTGTTGCCCCCTTATAAGCCCTTTGCAGGGTATCCAGGTTTTTTCTCTTTACTTAGACATAGATGGAGCGGCACTGACGACGACTTGCTACTTCTTCAGTGCCTGAGATTTCTTGTTCCCCTCGCTGCCCAAACCATGTATTTTTCTGATTTGTGGTTGTTAACTGGCCCACATCACTCCATTCCAGCCAGGTCCAGCAGGCCAGCCTCATGTTGTGGCACTCAAGTGATAGTCCCAGTTGGTGTCTTATGTTCTGGTGGGACACGTGAGCATTTGAAGAAATGCTGTATTACTGTAATCTGCAGAGGCAAAGAACCTGTCTTGAAAGAGTTAACTGGATGTTTCTTTGTGTTGTGGTAACTATGTATCTCTTCCGGAATTCATCCTAAAACACCTCTCTCTTTTGTAGAGACAAGAGATAATTGATTCCATTATGTGTGCCTCGGCCAAATATAACACCCGGGGTCCAGCCCTCATCCCAAGGATGAAAACCAAGCATCGCATCTACTACATCACTCTCTTTTCCATAGTTCTACTTGGCCTAATTGCCACAGGAATGTTCCAGTTCTGGCCGCACTCCATTGAGTCATCCAGTGACTGGACAGTTGAAAAACGCAGTGTCCATGATGTGCCTGTCGTCAAGCTTCCTGCTGATAGCCCCATTCCTGAGCGAGGAGACCTCAGCTGCAGGATGCACACCTGCTTTGATGTCTATCGATGTGGCTTCAATCCCAAAAACAAAATCAAGGTATACATCTACTCGTTGAAGAAGTATGTGGATGAATACGGGATATCAGTGAGCAACACCATTTCCAGGGAATACAATGAGCTGCTAACTGCCATCTCTGACAGTGAATTCTACACTGATGATGTCAACCGGGCCTGCCTTTTTGTGCCATCTATAGATGTCCTCAATCAGAACGCACTCCGTATCAAGGAGACGGCTCAGGCTTTGGCACAGCTATCCAGGTACTTACTGAAGCTTCAGTGTGTGAATTTAAAGAACACAAAGTGGAAAAAAAACTTAAGGTTATTGCTGGGGAAGATGCAGTGAGTCAATGCCAGAGCTAGGCTTTGACAGAACTTACGATCTGTGTGTAGAGAACACCTTTCTAATTGTTGTCTGTTTCTTTTCTTGCCTTAGGTGGGATCGGGGCACAAATCACTTGCTCTTCAATATGCTGCCTGGAGGGCCGCCAGATTATAACACCGCCTTAGATGTTCCTAGAGATAGGTATGTGTGTTTGCTGTGTTTGAATGCACAGGTCGGGGTTTAAATGCCATTGAAGAAGCAACAAGCTCACAAGTGTGGCTGATAGCAAAGGACGTGCCCCTTAACCTTTAAAAAGCTGGAATATGACTTCACCCCATCTCAAAAAAGGGAAGTAGAGAAGTCCATGTCGTGTATAGGACAAGTATTTGCTCCTGAAATCTGACAGCTTAGCCCCATCCTTAATTTTGTAAGGGATGTGGCTGGTAGTCTTTGCTCTTAACTCTTGAACTTGCTGTAAGGAGGGAGAATCTTGAGGTTAGACCTGTCTTGTGTGTGTTACTGAACCTGAATGCTTTACTGAACGTCCCATTTGATGCAAATTAGAAGTTGAAGATCGATTGTAGCTGCAGCTTTCTGATATAAGTCAGATGCTTCAAGGGCATTTTAATGCAGCTGCTCTACTTGCCAAAACTCTGGTGAATTTCAATAGTTTTTGTTATCTTGGCAATTACACTGTATTAGTAATTGGACAAATGCTCTTAGTTACTCTCTGACAGGCGTGTTTTGAAAATAGTTGCCAGGAATGCAAAAGGCGTGAATCCTGAGATTACTTTTCACTTGCCGAGTAGTTTACTTTTGGAAGAGGAAAGGAGGTTGTAAGGCAAAGAAAATTGTAATAAGAGTAAGACAAACTTATTTAGCTTAGATACTGTTACTGAATATGTTTCTACTAGATTAGCCTCTATGTGCTTAGTTCTGCTGAGTTAGGTCCTGTGTAACCAGTCGCTCTCTTGAAGGTCAAGGTTAACTTTCTTCTGCCAAATGTCAACAAAACCTTGCCTGAGATACGGGATCTTTGCTAAGATGATTGTGTATGGAGTATATCTTGATTTCTTTGCCCCAAAGACGATTTAAAACATCCTTCAGTGCCAGAACAGACCATGTTTTTTCTGGACATGTTGGAAGAGTACGTTTACTCATTGTAATTATTACATCACTGACTGTGAAGTAACGCTTTAGTTTTTTACATGTCTGTATGAAATACGTTATATGCATGTGAGTTAGCCTGAAGAGGGCAGTCAAGCATCATTCTTATGTAACTAAACCTGTTACTCTGTTAGTAAATACTTGTATTTAGTTTCTTAAGATTTATACTTCGTAAGGGGAATTTTCATTTGACAATGCTCTGTTAAATGGAATGGACTGCATGTTTATGGATGCATGTGTCTGTCAAAGAAGTAGATTTATTAATTGAATGCAATAGATTTCTTACCCTGCACAACTTTTTTTCTTTTTTGTGTCAAATGTCCATTTATATTTGGCCTCATATGTCTTGGCTTAATATGCAGGAAATGTATTATTTTGATAGGTGTTTGTTCTAAGCGTTTGTCATGCTAACGTGGAAAGCCGAGTAATTTGAATTAAAAAATCAAATCTCTTTTGACATACAGCTGCTGTTGTAGCTTGCCAAACTGACTCACCCTGCAGGTGTACAATCACTAGCTGTAATACATAAGAGGGGCAATAACAGTGCTTGGGACGGAGAAAAGGTGGAAACTCCTTTTTGTAGGCAGCCAACAGTTAGGCTGTATTCAATGTAGTACAGAACCTGTACTACAGGTCAAGGTGTGAAGACAAATGATCCGTCAAAAAGTCAGTAGTGTGAACCTAGTCCTGGAAGGGCCTGAGTGGTGTGGTATGAGGTTACAGTATGGATTTGGATACCTCTGGAGATCTTAGTTCATGTTTAACAGAACAAGCAGCCTGTGTGTGTCATCTTAATTTGAGAAGGTCCACGTGTTACAGAATGGGTAGTTAACAAAGCATGAAGGACAGTTGTTTGTAGCATCACAGGGTGAGAGGCTGCAGGCCAAAATAAAGGTATGTTGGCAGAATTTAGTTGGTTTTGAATGACTGGTCTTAGCTGTACCAGTACAACTCCAGAAAGACTAGATTTGTGTGATTTTGTAAATCGCTCATGAAATACACAGGTAATATTTGTGAAGTTTGCACAGGGAGTGTGGCCTGCCTTCTCTGTTTAGCACATATCAGAGATCATACATAGTTGATACATGTTGATGTGCTGCAGAATATTAATCCAGGTAAAATAAGGCCTTATACACAAAGGGGAGTTCAGTTATAAGATATTTTTATGTCTGGAAAAGTCTTTGGCTAAGTTACCTCACTAAGGGGTTGGTTGTTTATTAAATCTTTAAATCCAATTTCCAAATACAATGTAGAAGTGTTTTATGCCATAATTTCAAAGGTGGAAGTCTGCCTTGTGGGCATGGAGACTATGTTGCTGGTATTAGCTGCCATAACACGTGTAATCTCCTGCTATAAAACTTAAAAAATAAGCTCTTTATTATTTGTTCATAAGTGCTATTGAATTTGGTACAATAATGATGATGAAAGGACTTTTTTTGCAAAGCTACTCAGTAGCTGTACAATCGAACGTATGAACTAAGATACTTTTTGGTTCTGCTTCAGTTGATGAATTGGGTTTCAGTGACTTGTAAAGCTTGGCAGGAAGCTGATGATGATGGCAGCTGCGCAGAAACAGTACAGACCAGTTGGGGCACTTCCTGGAGAGAAAGAAGGATCAATATCCGAAAAGTGGTGAAAAGTTACTCAGGAACAGGCTCATTCCTCACTGATCAGTGCAATTTAAAGATTATTTGTCTTGAGTACATTAGGAGTTAATATCTTTACTCCCTTGTTGCACTGTACAATGAAAATCTGAGTGGAGTTATTTAACTGGTGTTGGTTCCCTGTGGGTTTATTTAGGTAAAAGTCTGCATGACACACACCTGCTTTCTCAAGGCTGATGAGGTGCTGTCATGTTTTCACCGGATCCAATTAAAACAATCTGGTTGTGGTTTCCCAATTAGGGAGGGTTAGAAAATGAGGAGGGGGATATGAAGTGCAAGAACAGCAACATCCAAGCCAATTTTTTCCTCCCTGCTTGTAACTGAGTTAATATGGGTAAGACACAGAACATGCAGCTTCAAGGGTGAGACCTAGTCCTAGCAGCATTGTACATGTCACCAAAGGGGGTGGCATTGGAAAGGAATCCAAAATAATCACTTGATTTGGAACATAAATTCTCACTCAGCACATACTTGATTTATCATCCTGTTCTCGAGCTGATTTCTGCTCCTACCATAGTTTGTGTTCTGAGTGAAGAGTAATAAAGGGCAAATTGTTTTGATTTTGTAATTGTTGTCAGGCTGAAACACATCTCTAATGCAGATCCTCTAATCCAGAGCCTGGGATTTTCTAAGAGCCTCTTAAACCACGCTTAGGACTGCTTGCTTTGCTACTTGCTCGAAGTCACTTTTATGGCAAAGTGTGATTGTGGTGTTGAACACTGAACAACTGTGCTGCAGGTCAGAGCAGGAAGTGAAATAACCTGTGGGACATCTGGACAGAGGTTAGAAAAGACAGAACATGTTTATCCGGGGAATCATGTTCTGATGGGAAAAAATGATAGGTCTTGGATGATACTTAGGTATAACTATAATCTGTTGTATAACAGCTGTGGAAAACCTGCTTCTCAAACCACTATACTAAGGATTTCATTCAGTGATACCTGAAAACAAGAATATCAGCTAATGGATTGTCAGTGTCTCTTCCAGTCTCACGTTGACTTTTTGTTCTGATTTGTCTGTTCTGGTTACTGACGAGACATGTGCCTGCTCCAGTCTGATCCGTGACAATATGCAAGCTTGTGATAAATAAGGCTTTTGGCTGTAATCATCACTGCTACAATGGGTACAGCTCGTCAAGATCCTTTCTGTAGTGCCTAGTGTAGTGGTGTATTTGTGTTCTGCTTCTTTCCACAGAGGAGAGAAACTGGAATTGGAGAAATATTTTTCTTCAAACTACTTTGTATGGTACCTTAAGCAGACCCAGTATCCCCAGGGCAATTTAAAGTATAGCACACCCTGCTGTTTGGTGACAAAGAACTGAAAGTCTGATCAGCTGTTTGAGAAGTCTCACTAAAGAAGCTGTATCTGAGCTTCTTTTGGAAACAGGATGATGCCATGGTGCCACCTGGTCACTGGAGATGAAATGTCAACTGAAAAGCTGATGTCCTCTACTAGCATATTTCAAAGAAGCCTGATTTGGCATAGGAGATAGTTACAAGTCTGTTTTTTCCTGGTGTTCTGAATGATACATTGCTTTCTTCTGTACACGTTGGTCTCTTCTGTTTCTTAAAGCTCTTCTGTGTGGCAAAAGGTTGTCCCATCTAGGAAAAGCAACAGAGAATCAGGGTTGTCCTGTTGGGAGGTTGAATTACATTGGAATTGGTCAATCTTTGATTCCCATGCTCTCTAGCACATAGAGCTATTGCAAACAGCCTCAACTGTTGGAAGTTAGTTTCAGAACATACAGAGTTCTTGTCATATTTTCTGTTTATAGCATTTTTTTATATAATACGAAAATGAAATAAATTTCACTAGTTTGTATGATCACTTTGAAAATACAGTTGCAAGTAACTCCATTTTATTTTCTAGCCTGAGAAGTCCAGAGTCACTGTACGCTGCCAAAATACTATGTTACTGTACCTGGACTTGTATCTGAAGTATAGCTTGTCTCTTAACACTTCAAGAGCTGTGCTATACCCTATTTTAGTGCAAGCATCGAGGAATATGTTAACTAGTATAAATAATTAAGAAGGTATTTCTTTAAATTAAAATTGACTTAGGGCATATAAGCTTGCAAAAATGCAGAATTATCATGATGACTGCAATAGATTAAATTTCCCGAGATTAATGTAAAAATGGTCCATTACTCAGTGATCACATGCAATCATAAGCATTCCGTTGATGACTAGATCCAATCTGGCAGTAAGCCCAGTTCACGAAAGCTGAAGTGAACCGAAAAGCTGTGTGAAAAATGCCACTGACAAAAGCTGAGGGAAAAACTTATCTCAGAGCATGCATCATCTTCATGTTCTGGTAATGACAATTAGTAAATCGCACTCCAAGTTTGAATGTTAGATGTACTCTGTTTAAAGTCGCTTTCTTGTATTTTTCAGAGCTCTGCTGGCTGGTGGAGGCTTCTCCACGTGGACTTACCGGCAAGGCTACGATGTCAGCATTCCCGTTTACAGCCCATTGTCGGGGGAAGTGGATCTGCCAGAAAGAGGACCAGGGTAAAGCAATTCCCATGAATTGGGCAAAGTATATTCAATATCATATTTAATATTGACGCTGATAAAATATAAATATAGCTGTGAACTTGTTGGTGGACTTGGGCAATTTTGGAAGAGTTGCTTTTAATCGTGCTTGCTATTAAAATATGGTTCCAATGCTAATGGCCTTGGCTTCTGCCAACATGTGGTTTAGCTATGAACTGAGAATTTTTTTGGAGTGATTCTGGTTTTCCCACTCCAGAAACTTAACTATGAAATATGAGAGCATGACAGTGTTTCTAGTGGAATTAGATTCAATGTTTCCAGTGAGCTGACAAGATATTTTGGATATAAATAAAAGTAGTTGTTAGTATGTTTCGTTTCTTTAAAGTGTTAGGTAAAGCAGGGCAGTAATTCAAAGCAATATAGATTGCCTAATAAATAATCACTTCAGACAATTTATTTTAGGATACTTAAAAGCAAAGTAATGGCAAAAGTTCACTATTGCAGTGATAAAAGAAGTGCACTATACCTCCATTGTGACTTTAAAGAAATAGAAGGGATCGTGGGGATCAACATGAGTGCCTCAGGTAGTATCAGCCAATGCAGACTTTGAATGGAATGGGTAACAGGAGAATAGGAGCGAGGATGTGATCTTTACCTCTGTATGTCTTAGAGAGGTTCTTCGTAAATCAGTTTAGATGTTGTGGTAGTTCTGAAGTCCTTTCAAAATGACCTGGAGAGTTTAGAACCGGAGAAGCCTGTAAATACAGCTCTGAAGGGAAGAAATTCTTGCAGAATGAATCTTAAGGAGGGTAGCGTGATTAGTTCGTGAAAAAGAATGAGACCTGATTTGATTATGAGAATAGTTATATCCAAGGCCTAGAATGCTGATTTTATTTTTTTCTTTTTTAAAGTAATGGAGTAAGACATAAACACAAACAACCCTTCCAACCTTGTAGTTGGAAGTAAAGCAAGACAAGTGGGAAATACAGCACTAATTTTAGCAGGGAATGTAATTAGCCATTAAAATGAGCTACCCTGGAAAGTGGTGGTTTCTCTAATCCATTCATGTCTTCAGAACAAGAGTATGTAGAAGTCTGGAAGACATGTTTTAATTGATTATGGAAGACTGCTCTTTTAATAATTCATAAGCCTCTTAATTACACAGCTGAAAACATTTCACTGTAGCAATGTCTTACCTCTGTTATGGTTTAAAAGATGGTCAGACTGAGGCAATGGGGGTAAATAACGTGTCCAGTGATAGTGAAGATCAAGTTTAGAAATGCAGAACCTTTAGGTCTTTTTTTCTGACAGTATCCTGTAGAGAATATGAATTATTAAAGTTGAAAAGTGTGATTGAAAGGATGCTGCCGCTTTTGGACACAAAAAGTTATTGTACTTTGGCTTCAGTTGTCTCTTCCTCTGGTAAGGGCAGTGCTCTTGCTGTCACTCTGCGCTGCTCTGAGTAAGATACTGCAGTCAGTTACAGGACAAACTTGTGCAGCAGTGGTTTGCTTTGCTCACACCCTATATATTTCTGCTTGTGATGCTCTTGGACCAGGCCAATGTATGGCATCTGGTGGCATGCCAATTGATTCTTCATAGATCTCAAGTATTACTACAGTCCGACACAGAGTGAAAGCGTGCTTTGTGTTTCTGTCAGGAAAGCATGAACGTGACGATAGGCTTCAGCATGTATAGAACCAGTTGTAAAGAGAGATGCAGTCATTGTTCATGTCCGTGTAGTCAGCTAAATGCTATGTCTGGTTTTAGGTAAGGTAAGAGAAACTGTCATGTGGGAGCTGATGCAATGCATGAGTCTGTTCAGTGAACGTGTTGGAGCTTCCATGTTCTCAGTTGTTTTTTTTTGTGAGGAACATACTGTAGTCTCCGGAGTACCATCTAGTGGCCAGTTAGCATTACTAATTAAAACGCATTCGCAGGTTCGATTGCTTTATGCAGAAGGAGTGTGACAAGGGAACGATGCTCAGAATTCAGGCTTGCTTGGGATAAGTTATTACATTTCACTACAATAGTGTGTTATTTCCTGGGAGCTGGGGCATACTTTGTTTTGTAGCAAGATTTGATAGCTAGATTTTGAATGTCATAGGATGATGACAGTTTCAAGGCAAAATTTTGTTTTAAACATATACACAAACAAATGCATAATTTTTAGCTGGCTATGGGCATTATCACTCAGCTGCAGCAGTATTTCCTTTTTTTTTAAAGGCAAATCCTTTTTTATTCCTCTTACAGAGCTGAACTGAGAGGTTTTGATTTACTTTACTTTTTAGTTGGATAGTTTTAAAATATTTTAAATCCACCTCTGCTGGAAATATATATATTCTATAGAGCTGCTGGTAGCAAGTTGATAGCAGCTGGAGGCTTGGAAAAAAAGAATGTTTAAAAAAAATTCTATGTAAGCCTCATCTGTTAATTGGAACAACTAAAGTGACCAGCATGAAAAATGAGTAGAAGAGGTGAGAAGAGCAGCAGGAGAGGTCTGACTTTATAAAGTGTGTGTTTGTATGTGTTTTCAGAGCTGTAAATTAAAGATAGTATCACATGGAGTAGAACTGGAATCCTAAGTGCAGGCCTCGTGTTTCCTGAGTTCTTTTGGCAGCATGAGGGCAGGCACTTGCTGTGTGTTCCTTTCAGTGGGGAGCAGTGGAGCAGTCAGACTTAGCTGAACAGTTAAAAAAGGAAACCAAAGTAGATGAGAATGAGTATACCAATTATATGACAGGCTATTTTCCAACACTAACATAACTTTTTAAAGCTGGGAGCACCTTATTTGAGACTGTGTTCCTGTGTGTTTTCCTCCCATGTTAATTAGTGTCTTGATACACATTCATAGAATCATGGAATAGTTTGGACCATAGAATGGAAGGGACCTTTAAAGGTCATCTAGTCCAACCCCCCTGCAATAAGCAGGGACATCTTCAGCTAGATCAGGTTGCTCAGAGCCCCGTCCAACCTGACCTTGAATGTTTCCAGGGATGGGGCATCTACCACCTCTCTGGGCAACCTGTTCCAGTGTTTCACCACCCTTATTGTAAAAAATTTCTTCCTCATGTGTAGTCTGAATTAATATCTAGTAATAAGGCACATTTTCAATATTCATGGTTTCGGGAACGTAGCAGGAGTTGAGAGTGAATGGGATAATGGGCCTTCAACTTTGTCCTGGAAATATTGCTTTATGTTGGCCAAAAGAGGGACAGAACTGAATCACAGCTAATGAGGTGAGCTTGTCCTGTCGTTGCTGTCACCATATCAAGACTAAATAAGCACAGGGCAGCTGAGTTGTCATTTCAGCATCTTTTTTCGATTAAAACTGATGAGAAAATACATGGGAGGAGAAACTAGCAGCAGCATTCAGTGTCCTATCTACTTCGTTATAGTACACAAACACCAAACAGAAGAACAAACAATCCTGGCATCAGTAGCAAGCTGTTTTAATATGTAGCTGAATAATGTTTATTTCAGTTTATAATAGAGGTTATAATGCAAGCACCTATTCTAATGTAATAAGTGCTCTTTCCAAGTAAAAATTTATTCAAAGTTGTAAATAATGCTGAACCACTTACTATCCAAGTTTTAATTGTATTGCATCATTACCCTTTCCAGCCTTGTCTGAAAATATGGTCTTGGCAGTGTGTCCACATTTAGTTAATCTTGCTCTGTTGGGTTTTTTCTGTGTTTTCTAGAGCATCTTGGAAAGTAAACTCACAGTGTTGTCGGGTAACCTTGCTGTGGTTTTTCAGTCCTCGCAGGTATTTCATTCTGTCATCTCAAATGGCTCTGCACCCAGAATACCGGTCTGAGTTGGAAGCTCTTCAGGCTGAGAATGGGGAATCAGTCTTGATCCTAGACAAATGTACAAATCTGTCAGATGGGGTCCCTGCTGTTCGCAAACGCTGTCACAAGAATCAAGTCTTTGATTATCCTCAAGTGCTTCAGGTAAAGCTGTCTCTCCTGCAAACTTCTCTTCCCCTTGGTGACTGTCTTAGCTGTGGAGCTGTTCCTGTTTAGCACTGATAGGGTACATCCTTGTATTTAGTTAAGTTGATGGCTATGTGTTGAAACTGCATGATTCATTATGTTAGCTTGGATATTATACCCTAACTTTATTCTTATTTTTAAGAGGGCCAAGAACTATGTACTCAAAGTGATATGCAGACTACGCTGCAATTTGAAAATACTGCTTGTGTATAACTTCATGAGATTGGTCATGATGGTCTTCTGGTAACATATGATAACATCATATAAACTTAAAAAATTATATGAAGATAGTGCCAAATCCAGCAGCAATGAGAGGAGAAACTTTGGGAGGCTAGACAAAATTGCTCACTTCAAAATTGGGGAAGAACATTGGAATCTACACCCTCCAGAATAATGGGCAAAATGACCTTCAGCAGGCATGAATTTGAGATTGATTTCTCACATATGACAGTCCAGGCCTTGCTAGATGAAGCTTGGAACAGAGGATGGCTTTGTCAATTGGAGGGAAGATTAAAATGAACTTTAAAGAGCTTATGCATGGATTTGTTTGGGGGCAAAAAGGAGTGCTACATTTAAGGAGAGTTGGTCAGATTATATTTTTTGTGTGCAGCTTAGTAGTTAAACCCTACAAAATTCTCTGTATAGATATGACAGACTGAGCTAGAAGACTTGTCAGCATGCAGCTAAGAAAACATCTAGGTGAAATGTGTTTCATGGCCTTGGCCCAACTTCCAGAGGCTTTTTGATGTGTCAGTGAAGATAAAACTAGATAGCGTTCTCAGACCCCTGTGTCTCTTGGCAATTCACTAACAGAGAGGTGCTGTGGCATGCAGTGTGGTGGAGTTATGCCATAGGCCACTGTGCTCTGTCTGTGGCCACCAGCAGCAATCTGTCTTTGAACTTCAGCAAATGATGATAAAATAACAAACAAGCTGAGGAAAGGCAAAGTTTCCACCCCTCCTGTTATGTTTTGTAGGAAATATGTTTAAAATTCCTTGTGGAGGAGAGGGAGGAAAGGGTCACCCTGAGTCCTAAACTTTCAGCCAAAGGAAAAAAAATATTTGTTTGCTTTATTTCTTTAAAAACAGGCTGGATTGCTCAAGGATAGCAAGTTGGAGAGTCTATATCTATATCTTGCTATATATGATTTTATAACTCAGAAGAGAGCTGGCACATGCCGAGATCGTTAAAATATTTTCCTTTGCAGAGCCCTGCATCTCCCTTTGGAATGTCTGGCTGATAACAGTGATGATGCGAGGAGATGTATTTATAGTAACCTTTGTCTAGACAGGAAAAATGGTTATCTGGGCAGATGAGCATGTGTGTCCACATCTGGGCNGGTTTTTTTTTTTTTTTTTTTTTCCTCTCCCAGACCTTACTAGAGTCTCTTCCACCTGCTGCTGTGTGATCTAGTGAGTCAGTGGTTAAAATGTGTGTTCATTCTCTCCACTCCTTCCATTCCCGGCACCCTTCTTTTCCTTCTCTTCCTGTCTGAGAGTGGGGGGAGGGGGGCTACGATCACAGTTCATCCTTTCCAGCACTGCCTTTACAGACTTCCTACTAGACAGGCTCTTGGGCTTCTGGGTTGCTAATGCTTCCTGTTTGCAGTCTTCTCTTGGATGAGATTTTCAAGGCTTTTAGTACTCTATGGGTATGAACACAGGTCTTATGATTGCATTAGGAAACAATTGAAGAGCCAGCAAACCCCCTTGTATTTCCTAGTTCCATTTTGATGTTTTGCTGCCCTGCCGAGCCTCCTGGCTCCTTTTCCTCAGGCCACAGAACGCAAGCTGCAAAGATGTTTTCTTATCTGTGGGAGCCCCTGTATCAACTTTATAATTTTTCTTTCTTAGACTTAGAGATAATACTGACTTGGGCTTTTTCCTTGTTTGTGTAGCTGAACTCTAGAAGTATTTATTTTGCAATCTTGAATCTGTAACAAGATCCCTCAGTGTCAGTGAGAACTAAAGTCCCTATTTACAGTGTGAGTGCAGCATAGTCAAGAAGTCTTTTCTGCTGCAGTTTAAACTCATGGCTTCTTGTCTTGTGTGTTGTGGACATGAGTAAGTGAATTATTCTTCCTTTTTGCAGCAATTATTTATATAGTTGAAGCTCCCCTTAGCCATCTTCCTCCTGCCCTCCCACCTTCAGAGCAAGTAGTATTGATATAGTCAATCTTTTCTTGTAGATCATACTTTCACGGTAAGTAATCATCCTGTTTTTTATGAGGGGGAGGGCAGGAAAGTATAACGCATACATATACACACACACAATATGAATCTAACATTTCCTTTTTTTCCTCATCTGTTTGATCCATTTGTTGACAGGAGTCTACGTTCTGTGTTGTTCTACGTGGAGCCCGCCTGGGACAGGCTGTGCTAAGCGATGTTCTTCAAGCTGGCTGTGTCCCAGTCATCATTGCTGACTCCTACATTTTACCTTTCTCTGAGGTTCTGGACTGGAAGAGGTCTGTACCCTCAGTATTGTACATCGAACCACTTCATAAGAGACTTCTTTGCATTCAGTGATGTGAATAAAGCCTGTGCGATGAGTCAAGTGTACTGGGGGTTACAGGGAATAGAATACAGAATAAGGTACATGCAGTCTTTGCCCTTGATATATTATGCATCAAAAATAGGAGGAAAACAAATGAGGCAGAGATGACAGAGCATTTGGTTATCCTGTAGCTGATAATATTTTTTGCTAAAACAGACTTGCTTTGTTATCTTGTGCTGGAGTTTAGTGAGGACTGGTCTACATTCAGGCTCTTCTAAGAAAAGTATACGCTAAAAATTGCATCATGTAAATGCTAAATTCTCTATATTCTATTATGATTCCTAAGTTCATCTGAGAATGAAAGGTATCATTATTTTGTAGCTGAGTACACTGTGTTAAGAGCGTAGATTATTTTTCCATGCATGCGCTATGGCCGGTTACGTGATCTTAGGATAATACGTACAAAAATTACTAGTTTGTATATGTGGCACTGCCTATGCTATTACTGTTTGGTCACTGCAAAAATAGCTGACAGCAAGTTAGTGGTAATCCAGAGATGAGAATTCAGGATTTCTGGGTCTCTCTTTCTTCCATATTTATTAGTTTGTCTGTACAGATCAGTCCACAGACTTTGTGGCATTATCTGTGGGTGGACTGGGTGGTGTTGTGAAGGAACTGCTACAGAATAATTAATTACACTGAGAGAAGACCGCTTCTTTCTGCTAATGTCTTCTGAACATGTCTCATTAGAATAGGACAGAGCTCTGGTTTGGAAAAGCTATTGACATCTTTTAATGTCAAACTTCTTTCTTCTTCTCCTCTTACCATTTGTTTTCTGTTTTTTTGCTTATAGGGCCTCTGTTGTCATTCCTGAAGAAAAGATGCCTGAAATGTACAGTATTCTGCAAAGTGTCCCCCAGCGACAGATTGAAGAGATGCAAAGACAGGTAAAATAATGTACTGTATTTAAATTATTTTCCTTTATTTATGGTTGGAGTGCAGGTTCATACACCTGCCTTACTGTGAAATCTGTTGGAATGAGGAAGCATCCATTGTACTCTCATGTTGATATTTTGATTATTCGTCCGTCTTCTTTCTTTACGCTAAACATACTCATTCACCATTATTTTTCAATGTTGTGTGTCTACCCATCACTGGTGCAGCTAAATGTGTTGAACAGCAGCTGTTGATCAGTACTACATTACCCATAAGGTCAGGAAGTTAAGAATATTGCATATGATTGCAGTTGCAGAAGAACACTTCAGTAGGCAGACTTCAGTTAATCACAGTAGATTTTCTCCAACCTACTATGTTAATGTATATGCTGTTGTGAAATATATTATAGGATTTTTAGCATCCACAGTGATCAAAGCCTCCCCATCCTGGGTTGCAGCAGATCTCCTGAAATGTGAAACAGAAATCTTGACTATTTGCTTTTTCATGTAAAGATCATGTGGTGTTTGCCATGAGTAGAAACTGACAGTTTCTACCAATGTAGTCAAACTCCACTTTCATTAATTTCATGTTTTCTTGTGTCCCCTCTGCTTTCTTAATGCACCCTCGGATGGAAGCTGTCCCTGAATGCAGGTGTACTACATGTATTAACAGGTTTCTGATGAAATCACAGTGTATATTTTCTTCTTTTTTCTACATGGTATTTAAATTGTATTAAAGAAGTTCTGGAGTCTGTCTTTATCTCAAGAGAAGCTTTGGTTTGTAAATAAGTTTTAATCACTCAAAAAGGGAGAGAAGCTCACTCCTCTCTTCTTCAAGCAAGCACTTGAAGTGCAAAATATTTTAAATATTTTAACTAAGTTGACAATTCCTTTGAGAGGGAAATTTTACTTGGTGACTGGAAGAGTTGAAATCATGAACTGTCCAAACATGTTAATGAAGTCTGCATGGGCTGGGTATATAGTCAAAAGGAAACGTCTGCTAGTTCACTCCAGTTGATGACGGTTCCTGTTTATTAGCTTTGCTGTTACGGACACTGTCACCATCAGTTGCTTTAATTCTAGAGCTCGCAAATAAAGTGCAAGCTCAACAGGTAAGGATTGTTAGCTGTGTGAAGATTTTCACAAAGTGTGAAGAGTTTCCTTGTCAGATTAGGGGGTAGGATTCAACCACGTTGTTCTTCTGGTGGTTGGAATATATAAATTACTTTTTTGGGCCAGTGAAGAAGTAAGATGTTAACATATATTGTAAACTTGTATCTAGGATCTTTCATCCTTGTCACCTTATTGTACCTGAGCATTTATTGTTCTAAGGTAGGGAGATACTATTGTCATGGCTTGTTGTTGTCATTGCTGCTTTTCCTGATAAGGAACTGAGGCATAGACAAAGTAAGAGGAAAAGTATGTGGGGAAAAAGTAAACTATCTGATCTCAGGTGACTTTTAAAGATGCATGGGATTTCTGTAGTCGAATTTCTGCAAGAATTGTGAAGACATGTTTCTGAAATTCCGTTACACAACCTCAGTGACAAAGTCATCTTTTGTGTGGTCCTTGTAAAAAGTGACCCAAGGCATGTTTTTCAGGGTGTAGCCTACAACACTCTATTTTTTTCTACCTAGACAGTGCTAAAAGCTGCACAAGGTATATTAATACTGGATATGTGTGGAGAAAACAGGCTCTCAAATTTAGCGGTAAATCTTTTCACGATTGAATTCTGTTGCCAGTTTCAATTCATTCTCTGTACAGAGAGTCTGCAAATATCACAGCAGCCATCAGGGGTCTCCTTTCTCTTTAGTCCCTTCACACAAATGAACCATTTTGGTGGGGCCCAGTGGCAGCACCAAGTTGCCACCAGGGATGGCAGGTGAAAAAGTAGCTTTGTTGTTACAGCTCCTAGAAATAGGATTTTGCTTTATTTTCTTTTTTCTCTGACGTGAACGTAGAGATGTTAATACTAGGGCGTTTTGCTGAATAAAGCTTTAAAACTGACATTAATAGTCTGTGAAAGTGTGCATTGATTTTTCTTGTTGTCCATTTTACTAGTATCATAAAATAGTTGTTTGGGATAGTGTTCTTCTACAGAGAATGCAGTTGACGAAAAATAAAAACAAACAAAATAACTCCAAACAAAACATCCTCCAAATGTTCACAATGAAACAAACCAACAAAAACCCCTTTAATTCAGACAATTTATAAGTTATCTATATTACCTATAACTCCATAAAATTAAGTTAAAATAGAAGCTATTTTAATACCCAGAATGCAATACTAGTCTGTGTCTGGACTGAATTTTGTTGGATTATGGATAGTTTGCAGTAGTCATTGTTACTAGGTCCAAAGTATCACTGAACGTGATGGAAAATGTGATTCTATTGACTGAAGGTGGGAAGCATGTTTTTCTAAAGCTTGCTCTCACATCTTGATGCTTTTGTGGAGGATATAGTCGTGTGTTTTGATAGTAGGAGTATCGGGATGAAATTACAAGGTCTGTGTCCCGCTTGTCTTTGTGAATTTATTTCTGTCTGCATATTGAGGATACTTAAACATGTTATCTCCATACATTTCACATCTTGTCAGCCTTATTTACAAGGTGAAGTCCCTGCATAAGCATCTGTGAAATTCCCTTGTTGATACATGATTCTGTGTTCTAGCTATCTGATATGGTGAAAAAGTACTTAGTGAATGATACTGTGTGGACTACCAGTAACCTGACTGCTTTTCCTCATTGATAAATATGCAGTAATATTCCACCTGTGCTACAGATTTTTGTTTCCTTCCTCCTCATCAGTCTCATCACTAGAGAGCAGTTGCACACTGTACTTACTGTCTTTTGATTTAAATGGCTTGGGAAAGTATCTTAGGACCTTTTGGCTAGCCAAAATGTCTTCCCAGTTTTTTCCAGCATCTTCACTTCAGCAACAATGTACAGGAATTAATGAATAAAGATTCACAAAATAGAGCTAAAGTGATGATAGGAGAAGTGAGAATTTGAAGTTTGCATGAACCTTTTGAAGAGTCTGGTGCCTCATAAGAGTAGTTCAGAAGCAAAGTGAATTTGTCAGAAGTGCTCTATTTTGTTTCTCGGGCAAGGAACTACTAAAGTGAAAGTCAACTAATACCCATTTATAGAATGAATCTGCAAATGAACTGGAGTGATTTATACATGTTTTCAGATGTGATCTATAGCAGTTGTTTATTCTGCTTAGCTATGGAAGGGCAACAAAAGCTTCAAAATATTCTGGTTTTGTAAGTAACCCATATTTCTCAATAATATTTAAACCACTTTATTTTACTCCTTCAACTTCAAGGGCTAATAACACTTGATATACAATATTTTGATGCTTGGTTTTTGTCAAGTGGAAGAGGACTGACTGAAACTGGTCTTGTGGTATGTTTGTTTTTTTTCCAGTCCATTCTAGTATTCACTGAGCATTGCTCTTGTCTAGATGGAAACAAAGGTAGTTAGATCACAATGATCATGTTCTTTCTTGTTTTTACATTGTGAAACACTTGGAGTTTGATATACAGTTACAAAAAGATTGGTCCATAACTGATGTTAAAATGAGGAAAAAGTGATCTTTGTAAAGAGCTTTTATTAAAATTGGTATGAAAATTGTTTTACAACATCTCACTGTTTCCTTTGCAGTTAGGATGCGCTTAGGTTCTATTTCAAAAACTGTTTTTGTGGCACATAACATTCCACTAGGGGAGACAATATGTTTTTGATAAAGACTTGTGAAATATGTTTTGCCAGTACCTGCCAATTAACGTACTTTTTCAGTAAATTAAGAAAGCAGTTGTCGTGTACTAACATGAGTATGGTTGAGATCATCCTCTTTTTAGACAAACAGAACAAATCCTTGATCTAACTTTCTCCTAGTTTTTAGTACAATGAAGCATGCATTCATCATACCTATCAGACTTTCTGGGTCTGATAACCTTTGTGGGATTGGAGCCTTGCTGTGCGACTACTTTGGTTTCAGTGGTTGTCTTGATTACAACATAATTCTTATCCTTAGTTGGAAAACCTCATAATTAAAACAGATTTTATTGTAAATGTTAGCTTGCCAGTTTTCTTTGTTGATTAGGTTCTTCTTTTGCAGTATTTTGTTGCAGTTGATTCTCTGGAGTTCATGCATAAAGGTTTATGTATATACATATATATATAAACACACATATCTATATGTATATATATTTTTTTTCAAGTTGAAATAGATTGCCTGCTTTTAATGAGTAAACTTTCCTCTAAGCTTAATTTTTGCTTTGTTTCTGGAAGTACTTCTAGCCAGAAATCTGCCGGAGAAGAGAGGAAGGCTCTTGAAGACAAGTCATTACATTTAAAATACATAAGAACATGTATTTGAAAATATTTTCTTATAGTTTGTATGCTGATCATGAGCATCATACAATACTGTCATGAGGAGGACAAAATATAGGTGCTTTAGGTTTGTAGTGGCTGGGCTGTGATTTCTTATAATATAACTTTGTTTTGCTCAGTTGTTTTGTCAGGCCGTACACGGNATAGTTTGTATGCTGATCATGAGCATCATACAATACTGTCATGAAGAGGACAAAATATAGGTGCTTTAGGTTCGTAGTGGCTGGGCTGTGATTTCTTATAATACAACTTTGTTTTGCTCAGTTGTTTTGTCAGGCCGTACACGGTATAAACCAGGAAAGAGGTTTATTGGTTTGAGCAGAGCTGGAGTATGGGAAATCAGAATGATTTCACTGTCCTGCATTGTACCTGATTGTGCTGAGATCTCTGGAGATTAGCCATATTAACTTACGCTTTTATTGTTCAAACTTGCAGAACATTTTGCCCTCAACAATTCCTTGTTGGGTTTCCTGCCTTTCCTCACAAAGGGGAATAGTTTCTGTGCTCACAGTCTAATCTACACTGTTGTGAAAAATTGTTACATATTTTTACTATACGTATTGCCTATGTCCATGAGAACTGGAGACTAGCATATGATAGCTCTTATAAACTCCAATGTATTGATCATCAAAAAGAGCCTCTGCTAGTTGAGCTGCTAAAATTAATAGCAGTCTGGATGAAACTTCTGCATTACTGGGATTGCTGTCTTGTCTGTTTTCTACAGTAATGTTGTCATTCTCATTTTCTTTGAAGCTTCCTTGAACCATCCCCCTCTCACAAATAGTTCCATATGGAGTCTGAAACACTGGCAGAAGTGCCCAGAGGCAAGTCTTACGGTTAGCAGCTCAGCTGCACAGCTACTGATCCAGCAGACTTGATGCTGCATCCTTATGGTTTCATTTTCTCTGCACCACAAACCAGCAGCCAGGTAATAGCAAAGTTGTAGAAGTGGACGGACGAGAAATAGAAGTCAGTGTAATAGATGTGTATGATAGTGAAATTTGAAATTTCCTCTTGCTCCTGAAGAAGAGTAAAATATGTAAAGAAAAAAAGCAAAACAGGACTTTGCTGGTATCTGCTTATCCCATGCCTTGTATAGTTTCCCTCCCAACTGAGTTTTTCTAGTGTTTTGGTTGAAAGCCTGTTAATCTCTAGAAACATATTTCACCACTGTAGTTAATACATAAATGTCTTTAAGTTGTGTGAAGATTTTCCACAACCTACATCTGAGCTTCTGTGCCTTTTTTCCCTTCTTTTTATGAGATGAATCTGTCTATCTGAATATACAGACATTTTGTAAATGTTTTTCCTTGCTAAATATCAACAACTTGGGAGTCTTTTAACATGGATAGGCTTATTAAGGTGTAGGATCAGAATATGAAAGTACTCTGCAATGGGAATAGAAGAGTTATTCATCTGTTTATTTAGGCATTCTTTCTCACTGAGCGTATTTTAGGTAAGGAGTTTATTTTCAAAAGAAGGCTTTGTGTGCCTGTTCCTTTTTGACTTTATAGCATGTCCTACGTCCCTAAAATAAAAATTTTGAATTACTATCTGGTCTGGAAGACTGGGTGACTTTGTGAGCTCTAATGATACAAGAATTAAAGTGTTCTTGAGTGTAGGAATTCTTTTCATCCTGGTTTCCTAGGGAAACAAGGGTATGATCACATACAATGTGCATGTTGATTTCTCTTTTGATTTCTGTTATTGTATAGTTTCAGCCAAGCTTAGAGACGTGGAGATCTTGGAGGTAAGAAATTCCATAAAATTAGGTAGCTGTGTGTAGAAGAAGTGTACCCCAGAAGAGCATGGCCTTTAAGGAAAAACTTGCAGCTCAAGCTAACAGTAATAGAAAAAAACCCTTGCAGCTACCCCTTATAAATGATTCTGCTTTGGGAAAGGTTTTATTCGGACCTGGTACATCTTAGGCCAAAGAAACTCAGGTATAGCATGATCAAATGATAAAGTGACAAACAAAATTCACTATAGATTAAAGAAGGGGGGTACGTGAAAGGAAAAACAGCCTTCCATAGGCCGTGATGGCCTGTCAGCTACCTGCAGTCACTTGGAAAATAGTTCTTAGAGCTGTAATAAATAGTTATGTGAAAATAGAAGTAGGTCAGTTGTGGTCAAAAAAAGTAATATAAAGAATTTTTAGAAAAGAGGTAGAGAACAAAATGGAAAATACTATGCCACTGCATAAATCTGTTGTATGTCTGCACCCTGAATACAGTTCATAGTTACGGTTCTCCCATCTTAAAAAGGATATAATAGAACAAGGGTGATCAAAGGTTTCAAGAGAAGAGTGATTAAACACGAACCCTATTCATCTTGAAGGTGAATGATTGGGGATAAGATGAGGAGCAAGAATATAATATAAGAACTGTAAAATAAGAGAGTCGTGAAGTGGGTGAATGGACATGACTGTACATTGTTTGATACATATTATTTGGAATCTGGTCTAAAAAATATGATTTTTTTCCCAGAACTAGTAGGTAGTCTGTGGGACTCACTGCTTCAGCATTTTGTGTGGGTGAAGGGCTTTTACTGGCGTAAAGGGTGAATGAAGAAATCCAGAGAAGGAAAATCTGTTAGTGATGAATGCAAAGGTATGCCCTGTGGCTTAGGAAGTTCCCGAGTTGCAAGACTTCTGGAGGCCGGACAGTAGTTTGGGGAAGTTGTGGCTTATGCTTGCCATGTCTGTGTGGGGGAGGTACGTGCTGTGGACCATTGTCAGAGACAGAGTATAGGAGCAGAAGGCCATTTGGTCAGACCTGGTCCAGTCGCAGTGATGCAACTTCAGGACTGAGGTTTGCAGGAGACCTTGGTATTATAATGACTTGTGGAATAAGCTTGTCGGATCANAGCTTGTCGGATCATCAGTGATTTTTTTTTTTTTTTTTTAATGCATCTTAACTTCACTGGCTGCCAAAAAGTTCAGTGAGAGAATATTGACTGTGATGTACAGTTTCCTCCTTTGTATGAATGGATAATTCACTTTCCTGAAGTCCCACAAAATATACTCTCACATAGTGGCCACGCAACATTCTTGATTTTTATTAATTGAAGTTTTAGATAATCACAACCTCTTGTCTTTTCAGCCCATGTGGACAATTAAAAGCTAAAAAGGGATGTAAGTTCAGTTTAAAAAATGTGCATAGAAAACATGTAGTTTGCAGTATTTGCTCCCACAGTGGGAATACCTGGGCAAGCTATTGTGGTTTTTCTCGTGCACATCCCATGTGCCTCAGCCCTGACCTGAAGAAAAGTTCAGACTTCAGGTCAAACAGAGCTGAAGACACATGCATAAATCAATGACTTGTTTTAGTGCCACGTTAAAACAACATGAGTGGCTGGCTTTTCTGACCCCTCCTCCCTCTCATTTAATGTGCTTCTTTGGCTCTTCTTTAAAGAGGGCTCTGTAGAGTAATTTCAACTCTTATCAGCTTGCTGACAGCTATATGAGCCTTTCTGCTGGCTCCAGGCAATCACTGCCGGCGTGTGAAACATCCCATTCTTACAGTGAAACGGTCCTGGATAGAGCTAAAGCAAATGGGTGGTGGAGTTTTCCTGTGGGTGGTGCAACTCACATAAAAGAGATGGGACTTAGTTCTTGTTAGCCAATTAAACAGAACTTCATTTCAATATCTGGGCACTGGAAGCTCTTTGAGCATAGTTTGATTTTTACCAGTCCTTTTAATGAGAATATTCAACTTCCAGCTTCAGTTCTTTCCCTGACGGGGGCAGCTTCTGTCTCGGGGTTCTTTGGACTCATCGTTATCAAATTTAAATGAACTTTCATCTGTCTGCCATTTGTAGCATTTTAAGGAGTGTGATTGGAGAGGCTAACCCTGCTTTAATCCTCCCAGAGTGCTTCAGTGGAGCTCTGGGTCCCCCATAAATGTCAGGCCTGGACAATTTGCCATCTTATCAGATGCAGTGAAGTTAGTTCCAGCCCTCTCACCCCTCCCCCAGAGGAAAGATTTGTTGCTGCAAACAGCAAAGGAAAGAGAAAACTTTTTCCTGGCTTATTGCCAGGATCACCAGGGGAGTTGTAGAATCCTTGGCATTTATATGTGAGACTTTCATTGCTTCCCCCTCCCCTCTTTTGTTGCGGAGAATATCCTTACCCTGGATTTTTTTTTTTTCCCCTGTTGTCTGTCCTGCCCTGTTGCTTTCTAGAAGGAAGAAAACTGCTTTCATGCTAGTTGTGTTACAGAGTGGTCTTCACGGCATCTCTGAGAAAGAGCTCAGAAATATGAGAGAAATCAGCACCTCAAAAAATAATTTTTATAGGATGCAGTTGTACTGCCTTTGTATCTAGGTTTGTAGTCTCTGAACAACAAAAGGTTAAACTTCAACTGTAAGAGGGAAATTACGCTATTTTAAGACTATTTTTCATTTTTTAAGATTAGATTTTTAGAGTCTGTATTTTAAGAGTGTGTATGTTGTTGCAAAGTGGACTTTTGGTACTTGTCCTTTGCAGATTGCTACACACAGCTTGGACAGACTACAGGTAAACTCTGATGATGCAAAAACTGGAAAGGCATGTACTTCTTTTAGAAAGAATATTTGAAAATATTTTGTCACGCACATGAAGCAGTTAGCTGCAGATAAATGGATGATTAAGCATCTCTCCTGGTGTTTCACTCATTCTCTGTTAGTCTGTGCTCTCCCTCTGCTGCTGCTTAGTCTCTACCATATCACGTTTCTTTATCAAATTCACTTGCTCCGCTTACCCTTTCATTATTGAAAGTGTTACAACTTTAGCATTTACCTATATAGTATAAATACACTGCATTGTTATAATTTGCATGTGAATATATTAAATAGTAGTAGTAAATACACCTTGGTCTTGTATCCATTTCACTGATGAGTGGATAGGGCATAAATAACTTGTACAAGGTCAAATCATAATATTAGTAATGGAATTTAGATGTCCTGGATCCTGTTTTGATGACTAAATCAAATGTATATTACAACATAGTAGGAACTTTTAAGTTAAAGATTTTTATGTGTTCTATAGAAACAATCTGCTGCCAGATAATCTTTAGATGGCTTTTCCTTTAATCTTTGTCTGTAAATTGGGCAGATATCTAACAGTTTCTTAGATGCCTAGGATGATGCCTAGATACCTTTCTTAGATACAGGGAAACTACGTATCTTTGTTACAAATGGAAAAGTGGGCTGTGCTAGGAATACATTGTAATGCCCTTTGGCTTGTAAATGGTGTAACTTGTGTCTGGGGGTTGGCTCCTTCCTTTCCCCTCTGCTCCTCTTTTTAAAATTTATTTTAATATTTTTTCTTTTGTTTTCTTTTTCCACTAGCAGGCAATTTTGAATGCTCTTTAGAAATGAAAATGGCACCTGGCATTAGTCATTTTTGAATACATATTCTATCCTGGTGGCTTAAATCTGTACAGATTCTTTGGAGAGGAGGATTATAGAGGGTGTACGTATTCCAGGATACTAATAGTGGAGTAGGGAATTATCGATAGAAGTTGTTAGATTATGGTTAAGCTTAAGAAAGACAGTTTCCTGCAAACAGACTCAGCTGGTAATGGAATTCTGGTCCCAGGGGGTCCACAGAATACTTCATCTCAGTTCACTCGCACAGCACAGTCTACCGTAAAATGCTTCCTAACACTGTAGCAAACAAAAGCGAAAAATATCAATGGTGCCTGTTGAGGCATTGGGAAAAACTTTCCTGACCTTGAATCTGGTGATTAGGTTAAGACTGAGCATGAATACAACACCCGTTAACCAACTGTCAGAAATGCTTCAGTAAGCTAGCAGCTTATTGCTGCTAGCAATAAGCCAGGGCTCTGCGCTCTTCCTCTCACCGCTTGTTCTGTTTCTGATCTGTTACTACCTGAGTTTAGTAGCCAGTGCTTCAGGGAATCTCCCGAGACGTGTGTTCTGTCTGTTGTAGAGGCCATGTTACATATGTCTCGAGGGGCGAGGGAAAAGAACTCCTTTCTCACAACTTTTTATTATTCAGTTGAAGCAAAAATTTAATACAGAATAAGTGTGCAAACGCTGGTCAGTGGTGTACTTTCCATATTTTTGGGGGTAGCAAAGACTTCTGTAATAAGCTTTAATGTTTATCTTTGAGTTTACTTTTCTTTTTTACAAAATTTGGCTTCATGCAGGAAAGAATATTCCTCTTTAGCATGCTATTTGAGATGTTTGCCAAGAAGAAATAAATAACGCTTGTTAATGTCTATCAGTTATTTTGTCCATGTCAAATTATTTTCAACCCTGTTCCTTTGCAGTGTTACTATCACATAGTAGTATCACAACCAGCAATTACGAATCGACTTACCTATTTCATCAGGCAGCCATGCACAGTTTGAGTCATGAAGTATGAGGTATTACATAGCTTGAGCTAACATCAGTTATTTTTAAGGTTCGGAGGAAAAAAGCAGCCTCATGTCCTAAAGTGATTTTTTTTCCCATAGATATGAAAAAAATGCCCAGTGACTGCCAGTCCTTCAGCTTTTGTCCTTACAGAAGTCAGTAAGATATATCTGTTTTCAAGCTATGCTGGCAGTAATGTCTGTGGTTAAAGTTGTCCAATGTTGAGAACTGTGTATATGGGATTATGTGTAAGTTTGTGCTTATATAAAATAGAACTATATAGCTTACAGGAAATTGAGCAAAATATATCTTCAATCAAAGGGGCAAGTTCTTCCTGGTATAGAGCTTAAGTTCTGAAATTGAGGTATGTGCTGATTTTTGACCGCTATAGTATGGTGGTAACCCTACCTAGGTTTTTTTTTTCCTTGCTTCAAAAAGCTGTCCTTTCATGTGTGTGATTGGCACTAGGCTTGCTTTGTGTTTAACTTCTCTAATCAAGGGAATTTAAGCTTCTATTCTCCCAGCATTAGTACAGGAGTCATGGGAAATCTCAAACAAGACAGATCTTGTTGCAGCAGTTGACACAAATAAAAGCAGTTGTGCTTTTATTTATTTATTTTTGATGCTGGATGCTGATTAAAAGTTTCCAAGCATCCTTTAGCCACGTTATAAAGCCAACCAGCAGAGAGCAGGGCAGCTGCTGAGGAGGGGAGATGCTAGTGGATGTAGGACAAGATCACAGTGGGAAGCATCAGTCTGTGTAACTCAGAAAGCTGGGAAAGGTGTAAACAGATCCCCAATTTATCTGTAGAGTGGGCTCTCCAAACACTGTTTTATTGGCCAGTGGCTCCTGCTTTACTAACCTCTAACCTCTGCAATACTCAGAGGTGCTGCCCACCAGCCAGCCTTGTCTTTGAACCTCCCTTGGCTCCTGCCACCTCAAAGGCTTGCAGTCAGATTCCTGTGTTTTGCTTGGGACCTCACCTCTCAGCAGGATGCCTGCAGCAGGGAAAACTGATCTACCCTGAGAACATAGACATATTTGAAGGCAATACCCCTGGGACTAGAAACCTATTGCTTTCAGTTTCAGGAGCTGTCCATCATTTGTCAAGAAATGTGGCTAGAACGTCCTCCCCCCACCCCCCAACTTGTGGTCATACAGTAGTTGAATGTTCCCTGCAATTACATACATATATTTGTTTTCTGTTATTTTCTAAACTGCTGTTGAATCAATGATACCGTAAGTCTAGCTCACTGTAGGTCTGGTTTCATATTGTTAACAGGGAGTGTGCAAAGGACAAACTTACCATAAATAGGATGATATAGATCCAAGTAATTTTGACTACTGCTCGGGTTAGGTGTGCCTGCCCCTTCACAGTAACAGCTGGTGAAATTGGAGTAATTAGGGAGCCCTGGAAACTGGGTGGAATAGTAGGCTATTTTTTGTGTCTCTACATCATTATCAATGATGATTATGTAGATATCACTATCTGGAAGCCAGAGTAGGATCTATATTACTCTCTTACAGCTCTGTTATTTCTGTGGCGTCAAGACACTTCATTCTTCATAGGAAGACAGATCTGAAAGCTCTTTGGGAGCAAAGGGAATTCAGTTAATGGTAGCCATTTTTACATTACATGTTTTTAAAGCTCTAAGTGCTTTATGAAACTTTTTTTTCTCGCCTTGCTGCTTTCTTTGATGGCTTTGTCTCCATGCTTTGTGACTGTATTCCCAGGCTTGTCTAAGAACAGGGTGGTGGTTCCTTGCTGCTCATAGTGCCGATACCTATTTGTTGACTCCATAACTGAAATGTATTTTGGCAATGGATTTGTAGGGTACCAGGGCGGTAAGTCAGGTTTCCTGGCTGGTGCAATGTTGCCATCTGCAACCGAGTTGTGAAGTTGTCATGCTCATTAGTCAAAGAAGCAAGTTTGAGGTGCAGAACTATATGGAGGGAGGGGAGAATGCCAGTGCAAGGTGGTATTTTTATCTATTCGTCCTGTGTTCTTGTTATTTTTAAAACTAAGTTACTATCACTAGGACAAGAAATAGCGGAAATCTGTGTTTTAGGGGTCAAGATAATGCAGGATTTCAAAGCTATATAAAATGTTACCATTTGATGAGAGAGAATGAGAACTATTCTGTTAAAAATAGCTTCTTCTGTGTCATATATTTGAGCCAGGTTTTAAGCAGAACAAGGCTCTTGTTTATAACAGAAGATGAAAACTTTAAAAAAAAAAACCCAACCCAAACAAAACAAAAAAACCCACCCTGAAACAAACAAAAACCCCAACCCCCACAAATTATATGAAAGTATGGAAGCAAGACTCAAAATGTTAACTTTAACAGATATGTTTCAAAGAACCCTTCTCACATGTGCATAGTATGTCTTGTCGTCTGTATGGATTACTATAATTGATATAAGTGATTCCTTTCAAAGCACCAAAGAGGAGAACCTGAGGAAGACTGTCGTGCAAGAAGTTTAAGATTAGTATCTGACCTTGCACTAACATTTTGCTTTACCCTTAGCTCTTATGAGTCAGCATTTATCAAGTAGTTTACAGCAGTAAAACTGAGAGCCAGTAGAAGTAAGTTACTCCCAAGTGGCTGGTGTCTGAAGAGTAAGACTGGCATTTTGAACTCTGACCTCTGTCCCCTTATGAATCGGCAGCTTCAAAAAGAAAAAGAAAAAATAAAAAAGAAACTTGTGTAGTGGGAAGATTTAGTTTTCACTCTCCATTGTATCTGAAGTAGGCAAATGTGCTTGTTTCATGGCTGAAATTACTACAGTGGAGAATATTGAGCCAGGTGATTAAATCCACTTACGGCTTTACTTTTGAAGAGCTATTTTTTGAGACTGAATTACAATAAAAACTAGCACCACAAAATGTCTATGTAGAGTCTCTTTGTTAAAATGTGGGACTGTAGCGATACAAATTACTGTTTTGCTTGTTCATCCTGCCAAAGTGTCTTGTAATTAAGGAATATTCCTCTATAGGCCACTCATATAAGCTGTGCAAGTTAAATAGATTAGTATTTTCAGGGCTTTATTTGGGAATCATACATAACTCAGAAACAGAAGTTGAAAGATGCAATGAAAATTCAGAAAGAGTATTAAAAGAACACTGTCGTGTTCTGTTAGAAGCAAACCTTAGCTAAACTGGAAACAACTGTATATGCCCTGCATTGTTCTACTGCTTGTTCCTCTTTTTCCCTTTCTGGAGAAACTTCTGGTTTGAGCTTAGGGAAAACCCAATGTTGAATTATGGATTAGTCTTTATCTCAAGTGATCAGGCACCCCCAAAAGTGCAATTCCTTGCTACCCTCATTTGTTAGCCTTGAAAGTGGCACGCGGATGTTATGAGCACTCTTTATACAATGCCTACACTACTTTTCTTGGACAGGTCCTTGCTGACAAATGGACATAACACAAACAGCTTAGGTAAAATTTGAAAGGTGCTTTTAATCTGATCTTCTGTAAAACATGAAAATAATTCAGAAAGCTTTTCAGTTTTAGGCAAGTTAGCATGCTTTTACCAGTATTGTATTGATTTAACTTGTAAAATTCCTGCATAGTAGTCTGTGTATGGGGACAGGAATCTAATTTTTACTTTCAGATTGCGATTTCTAAAGAGGTTATCTCCTGTTTTGGGTAATTGTACTGGCACCCCAGAAGTGAGCCAACTTTTCAGAGCATGGCTATTACGTTTTTCCATAGCCTGAAACACATGGGTTATTTTTTAAGAATATACCCTACATTCTTGTTTGTTCTCATTTCAAATCTTTGTACCTCTCTGGGAAAATGAGAGGGCCCTCAGAGCATTTTTGAAGGTAGGGCTTTAAGGTGAAGAAGGATCATGGCCCACAGCTGGTCCCTTACTCTGTACTGTCATGCTCCTTTAGTAAGAGGAGAATGGAGTGTTCAAGGGGTATTTAAAGTACCAGAGCTCTAAATTTCTGTCTGAATGACCCTATTTTTTTTCCCCCACTGATTACAGAGAGAAGATTGAGCCAGCCAGCTTTAGTCGTGTTGAACTTGATTGTGTGGTATTGCTAAGGGTCCTAAACCAAATCAGCACTTTTCTTTAACGCAAATTCTTACCACTTTCTGGAAACAACAAATTACTGTCTAATTCTTCATAGTAGAAAGACTTGTGAGGGTTTCTCATAAGCCTGTGTAAAGAAACAAAGATGACACTGGTTTTAGCTGGCCCAGCTGGTATTATCTTTGCTGAAGAAGTGCATACTAGAAGTGATATGTGTGATCGGCAAGGAAGTTGTTGGAATTGGGAATGAGCTGTAGAAAGAGTAAGGTGATCCAGAAAGAGCGGGAAGATTACAATTCATAGGCAGAAAAATGTGGGAATTCGGGGTTATAGGGTCCTCAGTCTGAACCCAACATTTGTCTTGGGAAACTTTTTATAAAATGCTTGTTCCTTTCTCTTCAGTCTCATTTACCTTGTGGGGGGAGGAGGGGACTTGAGAGCTCAAGCTTGCTGTCTGATTATTGTGTATCATCAGCTATCCTCATACACATCTTTAGTATGGGGTAAATATATAATAATTCAGTTTGTCTTGAACCTCAGTAGCCTATCTAATCCTACTGCACAATGAAGAGAGGTTATGGGGGGCGGGGGGGGCTGCCTGTGACCAATTATAGTAGCTTGCTTGTTGGGCAATAACTTGTTAGGTCTCAGTAACTTGAAAAACATTTGATTATATTACAGTATCACATGTAACTTAAGAGCCTGAAGGTCTTAGTGGACGAACTTCCGTGCCCAGAGCTATACATACACAGCAAAACTGTAGGTATTTCTTGTAATATCTTTTATATCTCTGCTGAAGGTACACATTTTAGCAAAGGGTTGCCACAGTCAGTTACTTGGGTAGCATTGGTTAGGTAAATATTAGTTTTATTAGTTTAAGCTTTCTTTTTACAAATAATAAGAAAGGATAAAGTTAATTTTTTTTCCCCGCTTCAATCCACCCCAAAATTTGAAAGGTCTAGAATAGTTAAGTCTCACAAGATCTCTGCGAGGTGAATATTACACATACTGCTGAGAGGCTGAAGTAGAAGCAAGAAATCAAATTAATGTCAAGCATTTGTCTGTAAATAAGTAACAGAACCAGCATTAAAATAAGAACACCAAGCTTCCAGGCCAGTGCTGCTGCAGGAGCTAGGCCATGCTCTTTTCTTCGGCCAGACTTCCCTAAGCCAGCTGGTCAGGGAGTGAAAACCAGGAAGACCAGGAGCCATCGAGAAGCGAAAGCATTTGAGTCACCCCAGCCAGTGTGAAAATAGTTACATTTCAAGTCCTCATAAACCCTTTCAAGGCATTTTGGAAACACTGAACTCCTGCAGTGGGGCAAAATCTTACAGCATCGTGGTGCCTGACCTAAAAGCTGAGAGAAGTGGTGGTTTATGGGCAGTTAACTTTTACTGCTCTTTTGCGAATTTTGGTTTTTCCCTTTTTGCTAACTTTACCAATTCCCACCAAATCATGGGCTGTGAAAAGGCAGGAGGTTAGAAAGTTCCTTTCATGGGCTGTTTTTCTGCTTGATCTAAATGTTACAGAAAGTATTCCTTTCCTTGCCTCACGCCCAGTGTTTTTCTTTTCACAAACTAATCAAAAGATTTACATTGATCTGTCTTGCAGTCTCCACTGGAGCACCATTAGTGGCATTAACACTAGAACTTATAAACATTATATGAATGGACTTTGTAACCTGATGCTATGCTGGCTTGTAAGGAGCTTATAAAGAGATGCTAGGCCTCCAAGTGTGTTTATTTCTAAGGAAAATAACACCTTACCTAAATAAATTTTACTTTCTGTGAGTGGGCTACCCTGTTGCTTCGTGCTGCTGCCTGTTGTCTCCTATGAAAATAACTGCAAATGCTTCCATCCCAAGCTCTTGCCTGTACCAGTATGGTGCTGAATATTGTCAGTTTAGTTTCCTCGTAGTCCACCTGAACAAAATCCTGAAACTGAAAACAAGTGGAATTGAACTTTTGTTTTGGATGCTTGCTTACTTGGTTGAAGGAACACAAAATTTCCCATACAATCTACAGTTTTGAGGAGGAAAACTAACAAAGTTTCTAACCTTTTTCTTAGAGATATTTCTAGTGATCCTCAAAGTGTGCATATGTATTTGTAGAGCTAAATTAATACTTTTATATTACATTAAGCAATTTTAGCCTTTACAGAAACTGGTGGGTTTTCATGGCCAGTCATTAGAACTAATTACTGGCACGCCCATGTTTGACCTTGGTCTGCAGAGCTCACCGCTTGGAGAGAGGGGAGAGTTTGGATTCCAATTCCTTCTGTCTTTGGTTTCCATGGTAAAGCTGTCCCGGCTTTGTAAAATTTTCTGCTGAAATAGAATTCAGGTGAATTAATTTCATGGAGAATCCATTGTATTATAAGAGATTCTAGTCAATTCCAACCCATTGGGCAACCCAATAATATCATATATTTCTCATTCTCAGTCAAGTCATTCCATACTCTAAACTTGACTCTTCCACACATTGGTAAAACTGTTATAGAAAGTAATGCTTTTCTGTCTTTCGTCTTGGATCTATGCTAGATTTTCTATTTATCTAGAAATTTGGAAGGGGAAGAGAAGCTGTGTTTCTTAAATACCCGTTAGCAATTCCTGGTAAGCCTTACACCCAGAACAAGATCCCATAGGTTAACATACATTCATCTGTGTCATTTTGGCAGTTGTACAAAGTACACGTTTGATCTCTATTTACCATTTAGATTGCCCATGACCTAAGCAATATTTAGGTGTATACAAAGTTAGCTTTCTTTACAAGTCTGTGGTCCACGTAGTGTGTTTCTTTAGAAAATTCTGAAACCTCATCAAGCAGACTGCTAGAGTACTAGAAGTTAGTTTCAGTTCAAGTTGAAAGGAATGGCAGCCTGACCCTATCATAGTTGTAGCCTGTATATAATCAATGCTACGTGGAAGACAAGATCTATAATTATGGATCATTTATTTCAAGATCCTGAAAGGCTTTCAAGTAGCTCTAATTAGTATGTATCAATTGCAATACCTTACAAGCATTACCCGATGTATTAAAGCTACTCGTGACAAGAGACCATTGGTCTTCTGAATTCATAGGTACAGAAAAGAGAAATGGACAGCTCAGAATACTGTGTAAGAATACTAAGAAAGTTGGCATAGGAGTCGGGAACGGATCTCTTTTTTTTTTGTTGTTGTTGCTGCTGTTGTTTTTCTCTCCTGTATCCCAAATGTGTTTGTGGGATTTTCATCCCCCCTAGGTATTTGTTACATTCCAGCATAAGCTTTTCAACCCCACCAGGTAGAGCAGAAAATACTTTTCAAATGGAATCGACATACATCTTCCCAGTAGAAAACTCTCCCCAAATGTTCAGCAACTTAGCATGCTGAGAGCAGACACTAGCAAGCCATGTTAATCAGTTCTGCTTTATAAAAGCAAACAAGGTGGGGAGGAAGTAATGAGACCCTGAAACATCTGTTTGGAGACTTCGAATCCCCTTAGAAGGTTTTGAGTTCTGCCTTAAAGAAATACAACTCCAAAAAATTACAGCTGACTGCGGGAACATTTTCTAGCTCTTTACAAAAAATTAATTACGTAAATATTAGTCTATAAAAAGTAAATTCCCTCTGCCTTCTTCTCCAGTTTTGCTTCTGTTACAAAGGTGTAATCTTGCCTGACACTGCAAACATTCTTTCAGCAAAGAGAAGCTAGATCAGATCCATCCTACTTTTGCTGAAGGAGAAAAACCAGCTTTGATTGTTACAAAGCTAGATAATTGCAGATATTACAGTATTAATAAACCATCTTAGACTTAGAACAGTATAGAAATGCTGTCACTTAGTAACAATGAAATACACAGTCCTGTGTGTATTTCACACAATAGCTGCTTAATTGCTTTATAAAGTTAAAAGGCTACATAAAATAATTTCTCTTTACTTAGTGCTGCTTATAGCAGTGGTTCTAAACTGTTATCTAATGTGAAAATGAAATTTGAAGTCTGTGTTCTTACTCTCATTCATTGAGGATACTTTAATAGAAAGATTCACTGTTCTGATGAATTTTAATTCTTAATTTACTTCTGGTTTTCTTTTTAAATCAGTTGCTGCTGAGTTCTGGATAATACGTTCTTCTTAAGAAATGGGGCATAGGGAAAGGAATGCTTAAATCTGGTTAGCATGTGGTGTTTGCTTTATTTAGTGCCTTTTTGGTATTTTAGGAAGGCAGACATTATTTATACTCACCTGATTATATAATTCTTCTGCTTTTACAGTTGGATATAATATTCATTTTGTTCTATGTTCTTGGTAATCAGCCTGTTACCCAGCTCTTAAGTCCTACCAGGGAAAGAAATAAGGAGAGGGAAGTGATTCCATTCTAGAGCGAAATGACGTTTGTACTCTCTGGATGACAAGCTGCAGAGAAGTGTAATTTTTGGACATGCTTATCAGTCTCCTTAATAAAATTCTGAAATACTCTGAAGTAGTAAGGCTTATGGTGATTAATGTTTTCTCACAATAAAAGCAGTGCTCCAGAGAGCACTTGTCTCTTTCCTAGTTTGCTTTTTTAATTGTAGCATGGGTTTTTTCATCTTAAATATTTAACAGAACTGTTCTGAAGAACCTGTTTTACAAACTACCCACAGAGTAGAGTTTTAGGGCCAGTGTTTCGACAATAGGTCTTTAGTTCTGAATCCCATAGCTTACATTCATAGTAAAGTACAGTGTAGCATATGCATGAATGTGTGAAGTTAGCTTGTGAATTTGCATTTTTCCTACTTGTAATCTTTCCTGTACGCTGTTATTTAGCCTAGGAGTGCTCTAGCACAAAGTGTACAAATAGAAATTACTCTTTGTCTTCTGTAAGAAAAAAAAAATAATGATCTGCAAAGTGAGACACACTGGCAACTTGTTAACAACAGCTAAATGAGAGGTATTTTCGGTTCATCTTAAAGTCTGTACCTCCAAAAGCTTGGTATTCCTTCAGTAACTTAATATTCTAAATAATATTATTTAATATTGTCATAGCACATGATTAAAACTGGCCTGTCTGTGGAGCCTTTTTGCTATTTAAGGAATCCATAGCAAGAGTAAAATAGCATTTGACCAAATTTGTATGTTGTCTTCAGCTGTTGTATTCTGGCTCTGAAACCTTATTAAGCTTCCAATTATCGAAAAAATGTCTTTTGTTTTAATTGTTCTACAACCTAGATGCAAACACATACTCTTACAGTTGATACTGAACCACAGGGAGACTTCAAATTAAATTACCTTCTGGACACTTCAAGGTGCTGGAGTTTCCTGAAGAAAAACTAGGTTGACAAAATTCACATCTCTTCGGCCAAAACACTTAAACTACATTTATTGGCAAAGCGTGTTTCCTTGTGGGTTGGATGGGGTCCTACAGGATCAGTTGATGGTTCTAGGCATTTAAAAAGTATGTTTATGTGTCTAAGAGAGAATCAGATAAGTCAGCATTTTTATTTCCAAACCCCTGCTTTTCTTCCAGCATTTCTGTCTTACATAGAAACTGGGACAAGATTAAAACTTGCCATATAGGACCTTAGCTTGAAAATGACTCATCTGTGAAATTCGGTGCATCACGTGCTTCATTTTGGCAGTTTTACACTGACTGTGTTGAAAATTAGCCAAGGTTAATGATTGTAACAAATAGGCATGTGCATGTACTTTTATGTAAAAAACTTAATATTTACTTGTATAAATAATATTTGGGGTTTGGAAGACTTAGGAAGATGTTAGTTTGTTAGGGTTCATGAGTACTGAAGTCCTCTAGCTGATCAGCTGTCTCTAATATTGATGTTAAAAGGTGACTTTTAAGTTTCACGTTTTAGGCTGCATGCTTTTATTTGGCTATTTAGCTGCACTGTGGATTCTTCTGCCTTGGAAAAACTGAGTTATAACAGCAGTTTCTTCTGTTCTGTAGTCAAACTGCTTTTGACATTTTTCAAGAGGAAAATGTATGATAAAAGTGTGAAAGTAACCGATTCCTTCAAGTATTCTCATTCTGTTTAATCACTTGCAAAGTAATGCTGCTGCTTCTTTTTATTCTCTGTAAAGCCTTTTTTTTTTTTGTGGGGTGGGATTGAGTTTGAAGCCTTCAGGCTCTATGAAAATATCCTAGCTACAATAAACATGCCTCCTAATTTAATTTCCACCTGACTTGTAGACTGCATGGAACAGATTGTGTGTGGCAAGCTACAATTGATTATTAAGCACTGGATCTGTGCAGTGTGAAAGTGAGCTTTATTCTCTTTACAGGCAAGGTGGTTCTGGGAAGCATATTTTCGGTCAATGAAAGCAATTGCTCTTGCCACTCTTCAGATTATCAATGATAGAATTTACCCATATGCTGCTATTTCTTACGAAGAATGGAATGATCCTCCAGCTGTGGTAAGTAAATTCATTTGATTGATTCATAAAACAAATTGTGTGTTTGGTTTTTTTCTAATATAAAAGGTATGTGCTGTGAAACTTGGTAATAATTCTCGGTGTGTTTGTGTGTGTACGTGTTGTGTTGGTAACTTGCACAGATGAAGCTAATATATTTTATGACAACTGGCAAAATAGCTAGCAGTTCATTTTATGTCCTGGTGGTGAAATGCGAACTTTTAACTTTTGCTATTGCATGCACTAAATTGCTTGCTTGTTTATATATTTATTTATTTTTCATGCATGCATACGCACACACACTTCTTTATTTCTGTTGACTGTTACGTGTGAGTTTAGTGCTCTTAAAAATTAATAACTGCAGTGGAAATAGTCCTTGGAAATACTGAAGATCTTAAACAATCTGCAAGGCTCTTTCATATAATTCTGATGAAATAGCTAATTATTCCTATGCCCACAATTTTCTCCATGTTATTTCTATGTAATTTCTCTTATACAGAAACTGATGCTCAAAGTTTTGCTGTGGTATTTTTTTTTCTTTAAAAAAAAGAAGTTCCAGTGTTTGAATCCACCTCTGTTAAGAAGAAACACTGAAGTATTAATTAACCTTCTGCACCAAGCAGCTGGTTCTGATTTTTTTACCATATAAAAGCCTGTGGATGATTTTCACTCATAATCAGTTAATTTTCTCTGTGTCAAAATATAAAAAATAGTTTTGTTTTGCTAACAAAACCAAACTTGTTAACTCACTTTATGATGGTTTAGAGAGAATTTTTCTGAAAGCTTTGTAGGAGTGCTCAGGAGTAGAGTATGTTTTACTTCAAACTCTTCAGGCTGGTAGAGAGTGAACAGTTGCTGACAAAGAGAAGCTCATTCCTGGGTTTTGGAAGATGATTTTCCATTGCCTATCCAAAGGCATTAGTAATCTGCTGTTGTCATTGCCTAGAGAGCAAACATGGCACTTGTCAATATTTAAAGAAGAAATTAAGCTGCACAAGAAGTAAGTATATATTCTGCAAGAAGGGGATCAGAACATCTTAACACCTTTAGATTATGCTAGCAAAACAAGCACCTTGAAACACCTCGTAAAATGAAGAAAATGGCTTTAGGATTACTCAGTCTTTAAAGGGGACACAAAAACATCTCCTGGGTTCTCACCTATACTGGAAACCCATCTGTTTCTGGGGAAGCTAATCTTCCTCTGAGCAACAAGCAGGGTCCCTATTTTTTTTTTTTTTAATACATGCTTGGAAAAATTATTTCTATTAGTCATTCAACCTAAAGGTTCTTAAGCAGTAGGTTTATGACCACAGACATGGCAACATGCAGAACAGAACTCGGAAACTGTGGGGGAACACGTAACAACAGTACTGTGCTAGGGCAGTCCAAGGAGTAGGCAGGGATATTGTATCAATGTGCAATTGCAAAGAAAATTTAGAAGGCTGACTGCCATTAGACAGGCTGGAATTTGTCCAGGACGTTGGAGTTAACACCTCGTATCGTGCCGCTCTCATGCCACGAATGGTCAGTTCCTTGGTGGTTTTATGTCTCAGTTGAAAGAATTTGATGTTTATCCTAGTCTATGAAAATTGCTTAATATGTGCATGAATTCATTTCTTGCTTCAATATGAAACAGAAATGCCATTAAAAGTTCCTTTATGGGCTGTGTAAGCTCCATCTTAGCCAGCAACACAGAGTGCTTGTGACCCTTTCTCAGAGGGTCAGTTAAAGAAAATAGAATTCAGATCAGGAATTGTTCAAGAGCAGTTAAATTTGTAGAACAGCAGTACACAGTCCTGTGATATCTTTAACTGGGAATTTTGATAGCTACTCTGAGCATGTATGAACATTTCCTTCCACAGGCTCTTTTTTCTTTTTCCCTTTATTTTTTTTTTAAGCCAGCTAATACTGTTTGGTTTGGACTCTTGTTCTTTCATTCAAAGCAAATAACTGGATCCTTCTACAATTTGTCTTTGAGATTTTTTTTTCTGGAATATGTTTTATCTCTTTGAGGTGAGAGCATATTACAGTTGCAGTCTATAAGGGAGTGTATTATTCAGGGCTCATCTAACTTCTAACTTCAGACAATTTAGAAGGTGATGTTATATACAATATCTGCTAGTAAATTTAGTGAGTAAATAAATAACTTTAATAACAGTTATTGTAATTTTTAAAAAAATGATTGCGCTAGTCAGAATTCCACAGTTGGTGTCTGCTTGTCAGGGGAACAATGATCCACTTCAGCCTGAGTGTTTGTCATTTAAGCTCATGCCTAATGTCCACTCATGGCACTGTTAGAATTTCCAGTAAGCCTGGATGAAACATTACAGTTGGAAAGCAGGTACATATGTACATTTGAGGTAGCAGAAGATGGCAACTGTATCTTCTAACTCTGATAAGAAGATAAAATAACTAAAGATGAGTTGAATGTGTTCCTCATTTACAAGCAAATTGCCATATTCTGCTCTAAATAAACTCCAAGACTTAAGAATTTAAAGAAAATTATTTCAAGTTGGCCCCAGGGCCAGGATATAGGTAACTGTTAAAATGAAGCACCTGTGAGTTAACATTAATAAGATAGTGAAATGTGCGAGTAATTGGGTATCATAAATTCTTGCATTACTGGCCAGAACTGTACCTCCAGAACTTGCCACGTGTATTCTGCCTTCAAATGTGGCTGGCCCAGCATCCAGTTCCTCTAGCTCTGCTTGATGTTCCTTGTGTTGGTGTGGTCAGTAAGGATTAAATGCAGTGCTCTTCTATATGCTCTTGTTCCCATACCTAATGGGATGGCTGTTACCTTGGACAGTCAGCATGAAAGTGATATTCACACATTTAAAATCAGTGAGGCGTGCTCATGGCTAGATCTGCATACAGATAAACTTTATTCCTGTTCCCTATATATTTCTTGTCTCAATGCAAAGAAACACCAGCGCACCATGTGTTGAGTCTGTAGTTTCCCAAAGACTTTTAAAGCACTATAAGCAAAAGAGGCAGTCCTGCACTCTTCTGCAGTTGGATGACGATTTCTCTTTCTATGTGCTGCCTTCTTTTTCAATTCTCTAATTTTAACTGAAATAATTTTCATCATGTAAAACTCGCCCAGCAAAAGAAAAAAAGAGGCAGGGGGGCAAGGGAGGTACAGGGTGTCTGGAAGGCTGCCTTGTTGGCATTAGTTTGACTTATATTGGCTCAAAGTGTTAGTGAGATTGTTGCCTGAGTATTTTCACCACAGCGTAGATACAGCAGCAGTGCAGGAGGGTGTTTTTCCAGCAGGAGGGAGTATAAGGTACAGAGAAGATAAATGCGTATGCTGTTAATTCCATACTTAGTACATTGAGGAAGTGATTCAAGAGTTTCATGTGTTTGTATGGATTGACTGAAGACTGTTGGCCTGTTCTAAAGAAAAAAAAAAAAACAACATTATAAAGTGGATTATTTTCCTACTTGTCCACTACCCTGTTGAGGAAGTGGAAGACTAGCAGCATATAAGATGCTGATATGTTATGGAATAGTACTTTCAATAAAAATGCACTACAAGATATTTTCTCCTTTTAATGAAGAGGGGCAAATGATGTTTTTGGGCCCTGAAGTTCATTCCTGGACCACTTGAGTCCTTTATGTCTCAGACAGTCTTTTGCTGCAAGCATGGGAGTTTAATGCCTTTTGTATTTCTTGGCCCAGCCATTAGGCAGGGGCAATCAGTTACGTTCAAGTAAACCAGAAAATGACTGCTTCTACAGTGTGCGTTCTGATGGTTACCAGTTCGGGCTGGACTGGAACTAATGACCTGGGTTTGAGATGTGATCTGTTACCTTTGATTAAGTACTTTGTTATGCTCTAATAGAGTTAAATTATTTGCTCACTTGTGCTTCTTTGTAGGTTATTTAAATTCTCCTCTTACTTTGCCTCATACCTTGCTAACATATAAAGGTTTCTGAAAAATGACTAAGACAGGTTTTTTTCCAGATTTCTTTAGTTGCTTTTGTTGAAATTCTTTCGAGCCTTTTATAATGTAGACCTATAAAACATTAGAGCTTTTTTTTTTTTGTCAGGGGCTGCTTTTGAGCTTTGACCTTGGATGATACAGACCATAGTTTAATAATCACTTGAGAATATCACTATGCTGAACAATAAACATACCAGATTTCATTTCTCCCAGTGAGGCAGAAAACAGCACCATCATTTGGTTCAAACCAAAATAGCCAAATTAACTTAGTGCAAAAAGTGCCATTCATTTAGCAAAGCCTAAGCAGGATGTTCATTTACAGAATACTTTGTGGGCTTCTGCCAGTTACCAGGCAGTTGACACCTGTGAAACAATTAAACTATTTCTTAGCTCTTTGGATAGTATTTTACAGCCCTCAGTCTCCAGATAATGCCACTGTTACAACTGTACTTCCATCCTAGTGCCATTCCTCATCTTCAAAGCATTAAGCAAATACTAGCATACACTTTTTTATTTACCTGTAAATGAGAACAATCTAGCACTTTTTTGGGCAATGCACATCTGGTATTTTTTCCATTGAACAATATTAGTTTCTGTTCCTGCTGTATTTCGTGCTACCTTGTGTGATGGTTGGAGTCAGCTGGGTGAAATTTTGCTCTATTTACCGTGTTAGAAGATAGATATTCTTTCCTATACCAAATAAATTTCAGTTTATCAATATGTTTTTCCAGTGCTGATATTATGGACAAATTGAGTATACTACATGTATTCAGCTATAAATATTGATATTTTTGTGTGCTTGAAACACCATTTAACAGTTGGTTATTTACCTTACCTGCCCAGAGATTAGGATTTTTTTTGTACACAGTGATAGATAACCTCACAATTATCCTGTGTTGTGTGGCTAGTATCTAGTGTGTAGGTTTATTTCCATTCTAAATTATATCCTTTGAGGCATGAAAAACAAATTTTTGGATTTGGTTGACAGCATCGGAAACTGGATTTCATATATTTCACCTGAATGACATTTTAATTCTTAAGACTACACCTAACCATTTAACACTTTGGGTTTTATTTTCTATAAGAGCTTTTTGCTGTATGTTTAGCTTAGAAGTAGACACATAAACATACAAATGAGAGACATGTTTTTAACCTTAGCAAAGCTGGTTTTAAGATACACCCAAAGAAACTGTACAGTTTTGCTGGCCAAAAGTGAAGGTGTCATCGTTGTTCTTACCTTGTTTGTTGCACTGCCTGGTGCCTCCTGGGGCATCATAACTGTGCAGCTTTTTTTTATGTAACAGGAGTCATTAACTTAAACAAAAAATATAATATAAAAATAATGGGACTTTGTTGCTTTGGATTCCACAAGTCATCTTTTCAGTATTCCCAGTTTTCTGGCTTTGGGAGCATGAAAGCTATGTTAAGCTCCATTTTCCCAATTCAGATTATGTCATACCCTGTGTTTTTTGCGTCAGGAGCTGCTACGCTGACTTACACCTGGGGAAAAAAAAAACCATAGAAAAACACGAATCCTTTTCCTGGTTCTCCTTAAATATTCTTATTAAGGTTATAATGTTATAATATTCTTATTAGTCTTATTCTTACAAAAGAATGGCAATAAAATTGATGGAGGGATTCCAAAAAGCCTAAGTATTATGGCAACTGTAAACATGAACTCAGTTCTTGATAATTTTCCTCGCTGGAAATCTATTCCTTTGACATATTATTGAAATTAAGGAGTTGAAAACAGGAGCCTGAAGCTGTGTTTTGATATCAAAGAATGTGTTCAGCCAATACATTCTGTCAGAAGGGCTCAGACAGCTGATTAGATTTAAGTGGCTAAACAAAAAAAAAGATGCTGAATAACTTAGTGTTACAGTTACATGATGTATTTTGGCAATCAAAATTCATGATTCATGACAGTATCAGATTTCATCGCTCAAGAAGGAATAGGTGGAAACTCCTGTGTGTCTTGTGTCTAAAATGTTTTTGAGGAGGGTTTATAATCTTCATCAAAACATGAAATGGTGGCCACTGCAACTTGGCTTGTGATTCTGCAGAGTGAAAGCACTGTGCTTGGCTCTGGAGAACCAGAGAGAGTTAATTCCTTTGGTTTTGCCCTATGACCACTTGAGGATGGGAAACATGATGAAATACTTTCTCAAAGTATTCGATAGAAACTTATCATGAATAATTGGAGCAAAATAGAATAAATCAAGGCCTTTTTTGGTCTGGTAATTCATAATTGAAACCACACTGAGGTTAGATTGATATTCAGAACAACCCAGCTGAAAAAGCCTTACCCACAGAGGCATGGGCTATATATCCCTGCTTTCTTTAGATGTATAGAAGAACTGCTTAGCTACTGTTTAAGTTCATCGTGCTGTTGTCCTTATCTCTGTGCTTTTAAAAGAGTTGTTGTTCAAACTGTGTGGTTTCACTAATATGTTGGTTACAACAAGCACTGAGTCCAGTTGTTGAAAATAAAATATGCAGGGAGGAAAACCCACTGTCTTGTTCATGGGAGCAGTGAAATTTTATTCGTCTAATGTGTTGTTGCTGAGTTTTCCTACTAAATGATAGCTGGCAGGTACTTGACTCTCTTCTGTAATATGGGACGTCTTATTACACAGCCTTGTTTTCCTAGAGACCATTCTGTGATGCAGTTTGTAATGTGTCTGTTATGTCTTTCTTCAAGTCTCGTTCAATGGTACTCAGTGTACACCCAAATAAGCTTTGGGGTAGGACCTTGTCTTAGTTAGGTCCAGTATTTTGCCAGTACATTTGAGGCTCTGTAGCATTTAAAAAGATTGGCCAGTTCTCGGTCCAGTTGTGTTCATTGATGTCCTGAGGCTCCTATCTATCTCACTTCTGTATCCTGCTAAGAATGGTCTGTTTCAAAGTTTTCTGCTAACTTGAACCTGCGGACTCCACATTGAGTCCAACCTTGAACTTCCCACGTAATGAGAATTCAAGTTCCCTGATACCTTGTCCTTAATGTGTTAACTTTCCTAAAATTGAATCAGGTTGTTTTTAATGACCAAGAGGGAGAGCAATATTTATATTCATAGTAAAGGAAGGTGCCTTATTTCTAAGGCATTATTACACATGCACGCTTGCGGAAAGCATGCACAGGACAGCTGCAACAGTCTTAATCCTTCCCTGTATACGTACCCATTCCTGAATTCTCTCTCCCCAGCTTCAGGCCATCCCCAAGTTCTCACTGTCATTCAGGTCCCACTACTTTGGCTTTTCATGTGAACTGCAAAGAGCTGTTGGACAACTTAGACTGCGAGACTTAAGTGACATTACTCTTAGGAAACTGGCATTTGAACTTGATACTTTTTGCCCATAAAAATGTTTCACAGCAAACAACCTATTAATCTGAGATCAATTCTCCTGGCTCCCCTGATGATATTAGCTGGGAGGACAAGAGTGAAGGGTTGTCTTATCCATAGCTGAGTGTCAGTTAAAGAAAGGTGATGGATGATCAATGCTATGCTGCTGTTTGCTCTTCTCTCTGAGAGTGAAAGTTCCTGTGACTTTCTGTCAAGAATGTTAATAAAGAGGGGACTAGAGCAAATGTTCCTTCACCACTTGGTTTCTTGAGCAGTGACTAGGAGAACCCATCCCTATGTCATTATCCATTTCATGCTTTGCTGCCATAATGGAGATTTAATTAGGTTGCTGTTGAATTAATTGCCTGTATGGTTTGCTTTTCCCAAGCAGAAATCTGGAAGACTTTAGCAAATTATGGAGGCTTGAATTTGCCTGATTTCCTGCAGAAAGTGGGGTCAATAGGTCTCAGACTGTAGACACACTCTTCAGGCAGGCAGCAGGGGGTTGGCTCTTAATGGCACTTGAGAGATGCTTAATTGCCTTTTTGAAATGTTTTTCTCAAATGAGAGGCTTGGTTCTCCCATCCATTAGTGTGTGTCTACAGGCTTTTCCCTCCCTCCATCATCCTTTAGTAGATGTATGAGCAAAAACACCTCAAAAGTTGCCTTATTTTTCCTATTTTATAAGCAGCAGGGGAGAATTTTCATGCCTTTCTGAAAGTAGTAAAAGTTGGAATTTAAGTAATGTACCTAAAACTTAGTTTTTTAAGAGAAAGCATCATGATTTTTCATAATAATCATAAATTTCATCATAACAATGTTTGCACACATGCATTTGTATTTTTCTCTAAGTACCTAAAATAGTCTTAGATGATAGAAAAGGAATAATCATTTTCCAAGGATATTATAGCAAGTAATTTGTCAGGAAATGCTGTGGCCAGAGAGAAAAACTTGCTAGGTAAACTTCAAGCAGGAGCCAATAATTTAGGTGGCAATGCTCACCCGTAAGCAGTGAATACAGCATTGTCCATAGATTACTTTACCTGTTATTTCTTCTTGTAGGGCAGAAACATAAGATTTTCTTGACACTCAGCTGAGTATGATGTTAAACCTCTGCTTCAAGTATTAATGAAAAGAGGTTTCTGAAAGTTGTTTTAAGAAGCTGCTCGACATTACAAGGGTCATTTAGGTAACAGCAGTCTTGGGGTGGGGGTTGTGTGGAAACGAGTCTGTAAAGCTTTAATGAGATGGATTATGCTCCGGTAACATTTAGATTGTGATTTGCTATAGGAATTATTGAAGCTGGAGGAAAATCAGATGGCTGTCCCCATCTGCCACCAGTCTTCTAGTAAAATTAGCAAAAGTATGTATAAAAGCTTTAGTTCTAGAAAAAGTAATAATGTGAAAGCAGATTTGTCTTTGCACATATCAGTTGCTAAAGTAATGGATATATATTTTCTGAATTACTGAGTGTAGTCCTCTGTTATCACAGGTTGCCACTTCCCTTTTATGAACCAAAGTTCCATATTATGCTGCTACTATTTCTACATTATCCTGTTACTCCACTAAAGTAAAAACCAGAATTTCATGCTTTCCATTAGGAACTTCAGTTTGTGTTGAATGCTACTTGTACCAGACTTGATAAAGTACGTGTAGCTGAAGATTAGTCCTTCTTTCCAACTATTTCACGAAGTCTACTAAAGGGTATTACTCCTGCTGACAGATCCTTGCCTGGAACATACCCTTAGACTGTCCTGGATAAAACAGTGTGCCAATGCTGTGCTTAACTTTAAGTTTCTCTCTTTCACCTCATGTATTTATGCCCCTCTTCAGTGTTGATGTGTTCATAGAAGTAAATCATATTCATATCATATTTTTTTCCTCCTTTGCCAAAATGGTCAAAATGTTATGATTTCTTTTAGTAAATAAGCTCCCTGTTCTCCTCGTCATTATTCTAGTTAGAGGTGTCTAACCACTAAACATGAGGAGGGTAATTGTTGGGTGTATAAAGTAACCCAAAGACTAAATAAGGAAACAGAGAATTGCAAAGTTTATTTCCTGCGAATATGAGCTGATAACTTTCAGTCTGTAAAACTTGCTTTCCTCCTGATAGAAGCAGTCTTATGGTTTGAGTTTAGCTGGAGATCCTCACAGTATTTCTGTAAACTTCTGGCAGTTACTAACCTCTTGTGAGTGTTCATAGTTTTTACAGGCTAGGATTCAAGACTTCCCTGCAAAACAGCATCACTCAGTTTCTGCTTTCCCAACTCCCCTTTTCACCTCATCCCAAAAGGTCTTGTTTTTCCCTTTGCTTCTCTGTTCAACCCCTGCCTGGAATGTCAGCTGGAATGGAAAAGTTGAAACTGAAATGCTGGCGCTTTCATTCCTATCAAATGGTCCCTTCACTGCTTTCTCCCTCACATTGTTGGCTCCAAAGGAGGCTGGCACATTCAGTGAGAATTTAGTTGTCTGTCTTGTCTCTTGCCAGCTGAGCTGACTTCCTTATGCTGGCAGTGTATTGAAGTAAGACCTTTAAAGTCTTAAAAGGGATGCCCTAGTTAAAATTCACAAGGAGTAGATAACTCTCTGAAATTCATCTTTGCATCTCATGCCTTTTTTTTTTAAAAAAGAAAAAATGCAATAGGTGTTTTTTTTCACCATTGGAGAAACACAGTTTTGTGGAAGCTAGTACATTATTCCTCTTAGTGCCTGCTTTTGCCTTTTTTGCTTTGGTACACATTTTATGCCAGGTTTATGCTTTTGCTGCTTTGGTTTTGTTGTTGTTAACTCTTTTTCACTTCTGAAATTGGAGTGCTGATTAAGTTTTTCTTTGTTTATTGAGTCCTGACTATAAATATAAATGTCTTGAAATAGTGATTGGTAAATGAGAATTGAGTCATGCTAGCTGGGTTCAAAATTCACCATGGTTTTCATTTTCCACAAATCTCTCTGCCTCTTCCACTTTATTTTTTACCTAAACCCTCTTGTTTGCAATGTTACAGCTAGGCAAAAATGAAAATTGAATTAAGAAAGAAATTGGAATAAAGGTTTTGAGAAATTGAAGTCCACTTTTGCCAGAATTGGAGAGTCAAGCTGCCTGATCTGAGCAAATTTCAAATCTGATGGTTAGGTCCTGGCTATGTGAATTACTCCCTACTGCAATAATTACTCTCTACTGTGATAATTCATGTTAGTCAAGTTGTTTTGCTGTTCTCTTGTTTTCCTTCACAGAAATGGAGCAGTGTGAGCAACCCACTCTTCCTTCCACTGATCCCACCTCAGTCCCAAGGTTTCACAGCCATAGTTCTCACCTATGACCGGGTGGAGAGCCTTTTCCGAGTCATCACGGAGGTGTCTAAAGTGCCTAGTCTATCCAAATTGTTAGTTGTCTGGAACAACCAGAATAAGAATCCACCAGAAGGTAAGACCCCATGGTAGGTGTGGTGGAGGAGGGTGAAACTGGAGGCAGCATGCCTTCTTGCACCTGTCACAGAATGACCTCTCTTCTACTTCATTAATATGTCTTCAAAAACTATTCCACGGTTACTTTCAAAATAAGAACTTTGGAGACTTTTTGTGGCAATGTTTTTGAAAGTGGAATAAGAAAAGCCAAAGTAGATTCAAAGGAAAAGGTGTACCAGTGGTTGTGCTGCTAACTTCTGAATCAAAGGTAAGAGATGCCATAGTTATAGAAGCATTTCTGTCCTTAACTTTATTTTGGGGAGTGGTAAGGAGACAGCTATCTTTGATTTGTCAATGCTTGCTTTTATTTCTCTGTAGACAGTGTCTCATTGTAGTGAATACTACTTCTGCTCGACAGTTTCCTAGAGCAAATGTGGTTCAAAGCAGCAAAGTCGTTTGAATGCTTGGAGCTATAAAAGAAGTGAATATTTTGATTCATGAAATGAAAACTTGGGATGTTTTGGGTGTCTGAAAGAAGTTCCCACACCACCAGAATATCTTGTGAAAATGCTACAGCTAGCCCAGTAAGATAAGACAGATATGCCTTTGTTTAAATGTTTCTGTTCCCAACACATATAACAACTATGTTGCTTTTTATAGTCTTTATGAAAATCTGGTGAAGTCTGCATGGTATTTTAAATTTTTTAATCCATGGTTATTGTAAAATAATTTACACACCTTGTGTTAAATCCACTCCCACATTCACAGACCTTTTCCCAAATGATGTAAATGTGTAGATTTTTGGAAGATGATTTGGTTTCAGAAATATATTAGTGACTCCAATGTGAACTCAGTGCTGTAAATATCTGGATTAATTTGTTTAATTTTCAGTAGCTGAGGTGTGCTTTGCTGCTACGGTTATCTGCTGGCCTGTCATGCATGCCCTAGCATCCCCTCACGCTAGGACTTCAGTCTCAGGCTGTCCGGTCCTCACAGCTTGCTACCTATGTTTTCAAACCCAAGATCCTAATCCCATGTCTCTCTGTCTCCTTCCACATAACACCACTGCATGCACCGTGGCTGCTCTGTCTCCCACCAGCTCCCTTTTTTCCCAGGCCTCTGCATCATGACACCATGCCACTCTTCTCCCAGGTCCTCAGCTGGAAGCATAGGTCCTGATGTTGGTGAATTCCTTTACGAAATCACCATGGAGTAAATGGGAGAGCCAGGAGGCATTGCCCTTTGTAAAGGAAGGTAGCTATGCTCGGCCTGTGGTAATCCTCTCCAGTGCCAGACAACTGCTCCAGCGCTGCTTGTTTTATTTCCATGCCTGTTGCTTCCTAGGATGAGCTGCTTCCAAGTCCCGAACACTCATGCTAAAATCCTGAGCATTATTCTGGGCAATTAAAGCCTCTGGTTCTCATTCTTGATTAAATACTGTAAATATAGTAGCAGTAAATGAGTTTGTTTCCTGTATGCTGTACATGTGAATCTATCATTCGTATCTGAAAATGTGGTGATTTTGTGGGAGAAGAAATGTTGCCTTCTAGGACTAATAGTTCCAAAAATTGCTTTATTCGGTGGTACAGAACCTTGTGGATTCTTCTGTCTTCTATAGTGAATGATGAGTGTCGTTAGGGACGCCTTGCTTTGTAATTTCTCTTTTCAGAGGCTGCAGCTGCTGCTGGTTTCCACTATTTTGCATAGCAGCAAGATAAAATGTAAAAATTAATCCCTGACCACTTGTCTCAATTTACCATCTTCTAAAAGCTTCTCAGAGCCAAGCTATTGCTACTGTTCACTTGGCTCATTTGCCATTTTGGCAAGTTGCTCCAGTTTAAGGCAGAGTAGCTTAATTTTTTGCTTTAGAAAGTGTTCTGCACTTACTGCTGTGCTAAACACTTCAAGTTTAGTGGTTTATTAAATGTTTTGCAGCCCTTTAGAGTGGGAAGTGTTGTGTATAAATTGATGGTAACTGGAATTTTTGCAGTAAGAAGATTTTTTTCTAAAGGCAAAAATGCTTGGTGTTATATTCAGTTACGTGAACACTGAACGCGGGTGAGTTTAACACAAGTGGATTGTTTCCACATTTCCTTTGAGTCTGAGATACAGGAGAATCGAAGCAAGTAAATCATTAGAATGATCTTTTTTTTGTTAAATCATTCTATTAATCTTGCATTTAGAAATTCTTGAAAATTAAAGTGTGCTTATTTTTTTTCTGCCTCCATTACCACTAAGTCATCAACTAGCTGCCAAAAAAAAAAAAAAAGCCTTTGCCTGTAGAGCTTAAAATTGTGGATCTGAGAGCACAGTTGAAAGCAAGGCAGTTTTGCCCTTACATTAGCCTAAGCATTGCATTGAAGCAAATAACTATTTGTTTCTAATGTCCCTTGTCCCTTTATTGCTGTTATAACCATTGTAATCTCTTGGCCTATGGCTAGAGAGGGGTCAGTTTGATTAAATTAACTTGTTTTATTCCAGATCCACGCAGGGCATTCCACTTGGCTCTTCAGCCAGTCTCTCGTTCGGTCTGTCTATTAGTGATCCTAATCCTTGGACTTCAAAGCTTCTGCTGTTTATAGCCTGTTAAAGCCAGGAAGTTTGTGATGGATTAGAGCAAGGAATGAGTTTGAAGTTTGTAATGTGCACCACTGTCACTGATAAAGTCTGGTTTATTACCCTACAGTAGTATCTGCACTTTTATGGCTATTCACTTTTAATTGGTTATAGTAAAGCTGAGGCGCTTAACCTCCTAGAGCATCAAGTGCTGTATTTCCTGGTCCTTTCCATGTAAGGGACATGTTTCGGTACAGAAGCAAATCTTGCCTTTTGTTGTTGCAACCCTTTGTGTGTTTGTTTTGTTTTGCATGTGTAAGTGTGAGGGCTGGGTGAAGGACGTCCGACTTGTCTTCCTTAGTGATTATGTGTGGTAAATTAAGAATTGGGTTTAGGTCTCCTGAGATGTAGCTGGCACAGTGCCACACAAATATGACACGTGGCTGCTCCTTTCTCTCTTACCTCTGTCAACGCCAGAAAGATATTATAATTGAAACTTACATTGTTATCGAAGCAATATGTATTGGAAATAGAGGGACTCTGTCCCTAGGAATGGAAAGTTTTGAAGTACGTCAAATTCTAAAATTAATGTTGGGTTTGGGGGTTTTTGTTTTTGGTTTTTTTTTTTTAAATGAATGCTTATGTACTTGTAATAATGCCTTTATGTAATGAAAATAAGAAAGCTCAGGACTTAAGAGGAAAACAATAAAAATGAAATATTTTCTTCTAAATATTATACAAAATTTAAGATGCTGCACCCCTCAACAAATGCGACATTCCATAAGATAAAAATCCTTTTTTGCTTGTCCTCAGCATTTAGTAAAGTTTGAGTGAAAAGATATATTTGTCAGCATGATCTGAAAATGAATTAACGGTGATTTTTGTCAGACAATTCACAAGACTGAATTGTGGTCACTCTGCCGTCAGTAGTGCTGAGCATCCCTCAGTGAAGGTAAGAGGCTGTAGCTGATCTCGTCTGCTGTGCTGTGGAATGGTAACATGTATGGGGAGTGTGCAAAGTGTATGGAAAACAAACTCCTTGCAAATCTAGGCCTGTCATGGCAGATGCAGCTCTGGTACAACTGACAATTTTTTTGTTACATTGGCTGATAATAAATAAGCAGGACAGTTGATTAATTGAACATGTGACTGGAAAGCTTTCACCCAAGTAACACAAAAAGCATAAAATTGGAGAAAAGTAGCTACAGGTATACGGGTTAGAAATCAGTAGCAATTTAAAGAATGTTTTTCCCTTTGTCCTATGAGTTTGCAAGGACCACTCTTGTAATCTAAAATATTTGAGCGCTATGTGTGCAAGTCTGAGCTCATCACTGCATTTCCATTAGAATCAGTAAAAAGAAACGAGCATCTCCATCTAGCCTCCATTGGGTATTTATTTTAGAGTGAACTAAATCATCTCTCCAGAAGTAACCCTTTTTTCCTCCACTGAGTATGAAGGAAGCACAAGGTGACTAGTACAAGCTTAAATGACTAATCTTTAGTCACCTAACTGTATGCTCTGAGTTTCTACTTGTTTTGACATACTGGTACCTGAATACAGTGAAGGACAGATGGGCTGTGTCACAAGGTTCTTGAGAAATAAAAATTAATGAGCACTAAAAAACCCAATGTTTCAATTATTTTTCTTGGGCCAATAGTTCTTGTAGCTGGGACACAACTTCTGCCTGCTGAATGGGAGCAACTAATTTCTTACTGTGCCTCATTTTCCGTGTCTATAAAATGAATAAAACAATATTGTCTTAGGTAAAATGCTTTGAGACCTATAGTTTAAAACTGCTATGTAAGTAGCATTATTTGTGGCATTATTATTAGGTAGATGCTGAGATTTCTAATCAGAAAGTTAGTGTTTGCTTTGAAATCAAAGTAAAAAATAATCATAGAATGGTTCAGGTTGGAAGGGACCTTGAAGATCGAGTTCCAACCCCCTTACCATAGGCAGGGACACCTCCCACTGGACCAGGTTACCCAAGGCCCCATCCATCCTGACCTTAAACACCTCCAGGGATGGGGCCTCAACAACTTCTCTGGGCAACCTGTTCCAGTGCCTTACCACCCTCAAAGTGAAAAATTTATTCCTAATGTTTAATCTAAACCCACCCTCTTCCAGTTTAAAGCCATTCCCCCTCGTCCTATCACTACATGCCCTTGTAAAAAGTCCTCCCCCAGCTCTCTTGTAGGCCCCCTTTAGGTACTGGAATGCTGCAATAAGGTCTCCCTGGAGCCTTCTCTTCTCCAGGGTGAACAACCCCAACTCTCTCAGCCTTTCCTCGTAGGAGAGGTGTTCCAGCCCTCAGATCATCTTCGTGGCCCTCCTCTGGACCCGCTCCAACAGGTCCATAATGAAGGAAATAATGAAGGAAACTACTTTTATAGGTTTAATTTAATCTGAGTACCTTCAAAACATTTACAAATATGCATGTATCCTGTCTATATAACTGGTAGATTAACTGGTTATTCCCATTTTACAGCTTTAGAAATCGGTACACAGAGTTGAAGTCTTCACCATCATTAAGTAATTCAGCTTCAGGGCAAGGAAGAGATTCAAGAAGGTCTTGTGCTTTAGCCTTTATTTCACTTAGTTGAACACACTGCCTTCCCACAGTTTCTATTTGAGAGATATCATAAACATAGGTATGTGTAAAGAGGTGAAAGCTTTACTGTGTCTTTTGAGGTCGTTGCTGAATCTATGCACCAAAGTCAGAATGCTGTGCTTTGGCTGAGACTGGAAACCAAGGGTTTAATCTTTTGGTTTTGAACTCAAAATGTGAGCAGTGTCTTAGGGAAGAAAATTCAACTGCAACAGATGAATGTATGAGCAACACAAATGTCTTGTGCAAACATTAAGTTTTCAGAGTGCTTATGATGGTAAAACCATTGGATTTTATATGTGAAATAGCAGAGAGAAAATATCACATATTATGATGATTTTAATCTGGAACCTTAAAGCTTTATAGAATCATTTTGCTGACCTTAAGTGCTCTCTGGATTTAGAGGATGTGATCTCTTCTCTGTGTCTTTGTCTGAGTTTTGCATATATTCTCAGCCATACATGGTATGCAAGAAGCCTGTCAATCCAGCAGTAATGTCAGCAGGCCCATGACTGCATGTGTAGTATTAATACTTCAAAGCTTTTAATCTTTTTATTATAGGGGAAAAAAAAATATTTTTTTCACTCTGCATCCATTAAAATAAACATTGTGGTCCAAGTGTCTGCTGCTGGGAATATTTGTGTAGACAGGATATTTTTTCATTTTCTCCATCAGCCAAATACATTTGCCCTTTCATTTGTATTTGTCTAAATTGCTAGTTCCGAAATTCAAGAAAACAGTCTGTGATAGAAATTTCCACCGATGTTTCATCACATTTGTTTCAGACAATTGAAGAAACCATTTTGTCTACCACATAAATGGTATAAAAGTGTATAAATGCCTTACTGTTAGTAAATACACAACAAGCTACAAATTGTGTGTGGTAGCTTGATTCCTTTTTTAGCTTCAGTCTTATAAAAATGGAAAGTGTATTTTAAGGACCATGTACTTTCTGTGTAGTTGTATTGGTAGTGGTTCCTGGAGCTAAGTTGCTGATAAACTTGGAATAAGATACAGACTATAAGGCTTATGAGTATTACTGCAATAATCATCCTTGCATTTCAAGTTGATACTGTTAATGGACATGTTCATATAAAACATTGTGGATAGGAACCTGAGTTTCCTATGGATTACTGTATCTTAAGAAAGTGTTAACTTTAAAAAAACACTAAAAAATCTTCAGTGGCAGGTTTTTTGCATACTGTACCTTTAATAGTCAGCACTGGTAGGAATGGGTTGTTTTAACTTCTCTTTAGGGTTTGAATTAATTTGGCTTCTTGGCGATGGACTTAATGCCATTTTCCTCAATTAACTACAGAACTAATTCATAATGGTTTTAGTCTTCCATGAATCATCTTATGAACATTTTGCAATGTTATTTCCCAAGGAAGTCTAGAAATTTAACAAAACAAATTCAGCTTCAGAAAACTGGGCTCTAAATAATGTCGTAGAAACCAATATTCTGTTTTGTTATATATAAGAGGAATTCTGTGCATTACTGTGGACCGATATAAAAATCGTAATGTAAGTAGAAAGCACCTGTTTTGAACAGATAGTTCGAAGTTGAAGCAGTTGAGGTACCTGGACAGACTCTTTCAGTCAGCCATTGTTGAAGGAATTCTGGTAACAGACAAGTGTAACATACTTGGTGTTGTGGTTTCTGACAGTTTTTTTTGAAATTTCAGATTCCAGCTAAGTTCTGCCATTCAGTCTTTGAGACTGAAGAAGTACTTGTTAGACTTCCATCATCCATGTTCAATTAGCTGAATTCATACAGACTACTACATACCGATTAGAATGAGCATCAGATAGAAGATTTTATGAAAGATCAGGTATGAGAGTTGAGCGTGGTGTATGGGATTCTGTGCAACTGCAGGTACATACAGAGGAGCATGTTTAGTGATGTTTTCTGCTAGTTCCTATTGATCTTAGTCTACCTTCCACAACTTCAGGGTTTTCCTTTTTACGGTTCCATGTGGGCTTCATAGAAGTTGTGGGAAGCCTAAGCTTGGTATGAATCAATACACTGGTGCCAGCTTATCAGCAGTCATGAGATATTCCTAGCTGTTATTACTGAGCAAGTAAAACAGGAAAAGCATGTTTCAGTGAGCATCTTTGTATGAATTGTCAAAATGCCATTATTTTAGCCAATAAATGGATCTCATTTTAATTTGTCATATTGCTCTTAATACTGGCAAACATTCAGTTCTTGCTATCAAGCATACACTGTATTTGCAGCTCCTCCTCATTATCCTTAGCTGCTGCTTCCAATTGCAAATGCAACAAACCATCTGCATTCAAGTGTCACTTGCTATTTGTGAACTTAATATTACTTAGAATGGGTGTCCGAAGAATATTGGCTAGCTCTGTACAGCAGCTGTATTGATTCTCACTTTCCCTAGGTTGAGTGTTGAAGCTGGAAATGGATGATTAATAATCAGAGCAAGTAACTTCCTATATAAATACACTTCTGTTTGCTGGCTAGATAGATAATAATGCATCTGCTGCTAAAGGACTCCTTTAGATGCTGTTAACTTCCCAGTTTCTGGGAAGCAAGGATACAGAGAGTGATGCTATTTAACAAGATGATGGTGCCATTATCTTTGAAAAGAGATCATACAATCCATAGAACTATTACTCTCTTTAATGATCCCTCTTTTATGTATGATGTAACAGTTTGTTTAGAGCTGAGAAACAGGGCTGCATTTCAGACTAAAAATTCATTTTTATATATAAGCATTTTGCAAGCTTATGTTACTTACATTTTTGTTACAAACATCTGATGGCAACCCTAAGGAGGTGTGGAAAGTGACAGGTTTTTTTGGTGCGAGAGGGTATTCCTTTAAGTTGTTGTTGTGTTAAAGGGCAAAGTAATTTGGCAGAAAATAAAACCCCTTGCATTCCAGCTTGTCCTCAGATATGAGAGGGGTTGGGGGCAGCTAGGCTTAGATTCTGAGTGATGCCCAATTCAGTGTTTTAAGTCCAGTCACATTCAATATATGGAACTATCATGATTACGGATGCACTAATAATACCATACATCTTCAATCTAGTTGTGTTCCATGAACCAACATGGCCACACCTAAGGAGTTTGGTTGCGTTCAATGAGAACTCTCATGGCTAGATTAATGAATAGCGTAGTTTGTTGAAGCAACAGATGCACAAGTTCTTTTGGATTGCCGGTGATGAAGTCACTGTCTGCAAAGCACATGCAAATACTAAGAATGTTAGTAATACAGCCTGGCTGCAAACGCATTGAGTCATAAAGTGACTCTATAGAGATTTCTAAGTTTCCCAGGGAAGCACTTGGTATAACCAAGTGTTCGAACCTTACCCACAGGCATCCCTACGGGGGGGAAGAGAAGCTCAGCCCATTGACTGATCCCAGAAATCAGAGGTGGTCAGCAATGGTATTTTCCTGACTGCGGTGGTATCTTCCCTCATAGTCACCTCTCCTCTCATGATTGTCCTCCCTTCTTTTCCTTATGTCTTACGTGTAATTCACTCGGAGTTGTAGCTGAGAAATGCATATTTAGAGGATGGGGGGTTTTGCTGCGCTTATATAGATGAGTGTTTTAAATGGGAATGTAATTACATCACTTTTTTGACCCTACACTTTGTGGAAATCATCTTGAAATCATGCTTGAAAAATTTGCTGTGAGATGTGGACTTGCAGGACTTAATGGTGTAATTGTGGGCTGGCCAGAAATACAGCCATGTATGTGGTTGTTAGGGATTGCAAACCCATTAGAAGGGGAAGCTGCATTTGGAAAAGATGGGAACCTGCTGATTTTGTGTTTAGAAGACCACATGCTATTTTCTGTGGGCAGCTCCTGCATCAGTAGTGCATCAGTAGTCCTAAGCAGCACAAAGTACCAAGAATGCCCTAAGTCTTGTTGTCAAAGAGCAAGTGTGTTATTCAAATATTCTTCTCTCTTAATTATTTCAGTACGATGTGCGATAGGAGGTGCCTGTTGTTCTCTTCAGACTCTCTATATACATAGACTTATATACACTCTGGAGAGCTTTATTTACATATTTTACCTCTGTCATCTGCTGCATCACAGAAGGTCCTCAGTGGTTGTAAAATAAGTGAGAATAATTCCTAGTCCAAACATGCATTTTTACTTTTGTTTTCTTAGAGGTTTTTATGCCGTCTTGTTAGGACTTCATCTGCCCTCTTGTCTTGAGCTACTTTTATCTTTGTCATACTCTGTTAAATGATGCAGTGCCCTCTTACTGTAAGAATAAAGCATGTGCTTTTACCTTAGTGTTATAATGAAGTCTAATAAACTGAGAATTTCCCCCATATATGTTTTGCTAGTGCTGAGGTCTCTCATAACTTTCCAAACAGTACCTGAACATTCAGAGCATGGTATTACAGAAGTGGCAGACCCTGTCTCTGACTCTTCTAAGCCACGTTCCTCCTATGCATAAAAAAGAGAAGTACAAATACTCTTCTTTTGTGGTCTTTTAAAATAAATATAGACAGTTTTAACCTTCCTGATGGATTCTAAAACTTTGACTTCTGAAGTAGCTGTTGCCTTTTTTTATTGAGTGTATATTTTGTAGTTCCTGCAGCATGGCTAATTTTGAATAGTTGGATCTCTGAGTGGAGCCTGCTGTCCTCTGTGATAGTAATTTTTACCCAGGCTGCCAAAGTGGTTACCCAGGTGTCATTGTGTCATGGCATCTCCCATGCACTTCCACCTGAGGCTGTAGGTACAGCAACCTTCAGTTATCAGATCAGCCTCTAGGCAGCAAGTGGTCTTATGCTTTCTTTCATTTTGCGTGCTGCAGAGTAACTGGTACCCTAATGTCCTATGCAAAGTTTCTCCAAAATGGTAATATTTTCCATTCATTAATTTAAGTCCAAATTCAGAAACTATGTATTATGTTTCTCAAAGCACAATTTTTTTACAGTAACATACCTCTCTTTGAGAATTGGTCATTTTGAGAGGCTTTCCAAGACCTTAGTAAATCATGTGGATTTAACAGGATTTACTGACATCTGAGATGCATGCTGATTATAATCAGATTACATCTTAATTTTTCATACACTCTTCATTACTTTTCTTCTGTTACCATATTTTTATGCAAGTGGCATGTCTGTTATTAAGCTATCAAACAGTTGATTTTCCAAAGAGCTAGAAGTTTAAAGTGTCCATGCTTGCTTACTNCCAAAGAGCTAGAAGTTTAGAGTGTCCATGCTTGCTTACTTTCTGAAGTATTATTTTTCAATCCTAGTGACTTTTCAGTTTCAATTTTTGTTTCAGTGTGTTTCTGCACTGAAATAAGATCTTTGTTGCAATTTGGTTGTCTTTTCTTTTTTTTGTGTAGCAGACGCGTGAAGAGAACTTAACATGTATAAAGTGTGAACTTTGATACTTATAAATACAAACTTACAAATGCACACATATCTGTGGGAATTCTGATTGCTACTGAAACTCTTGTGATAGTGGAGTCTTTTGGGGATCTAGCAGGCTGCTTAAAATTATTTGATGCTGATTTGGGGATTATAATAGGCAATTAGCCTAGGGTCTTTAAGTAGCTTGCAAATGTTAAACAGTCTACAGTCTTTATGAGGCCATGATCTTTGTGAAGTACCTGTAACTGTCTTATAAATATGGATAGTTCTATGATGTATGATAAACCAGTAAGCAAGCAGTGAGTTGACTTGAAAGTACTGATTTGCAATAAACGGTTCCAGTCGTTCAGTGTTACTGCCTCCTGAGGTTAGGATGACTAGTAAGATGGAAAGTTTGGAATTTCGGTTGTGTCTTACTGGAATCACTATTTCAGATTATGGTTCAAGCAAGGGATTTCAAAGACCTTACAACGCTAAGAATAAAATGAGGTCATTTGCATTGTAATTGGAATCCATGGCTCTTGAACATTTTTGTTGTGGCCCCAAGGCACTTGCTGTATCTCCCCAACTGCTGCCTGACTGTGACTTTCGTTGGAGTCCATTGGTAGCATGGTTGAATCCTTTTGACTGGCTGCTAATCAATATTATAAGCCACTAAAGTGAGCATTGGTGTTTGGGGTCNAATCCTTCTGACTGGCTACTAATCAATATTATAAGCCACTACAGTGAGCATTGGTGTTTGGGGTGATGTCTCTTGCCTTCTACTAGAAGCAAAAGGGGTGAGTAAAACTGGACAAGAACTTGCATACTTGTCAAATACAGGCCATGGTCTACAAGACCACCTAGATAAAGGTAGATTTTACAGTCACTTTTTCAGTCTCTCAGTAAAAACCTCGAGGTAGGAAAACAAATACAGATTTTGCTAGCAAATACCATGGTATTTCTTCTGCTTTCTTTTGGCCACCCATGCATGCCAATCCTTCTTTCTAAAATACAGCTTCAAGAAAAACTGACTTTTGAAGACTCTTGGTGTGGTTTGGAAAGACAGCTTTGTTTTCCATGTGAAGTAGTGTTTGGACTCTAGTGTCTTTAAGCAGTGTGCAGCTCTGTGTTTTGTTTAAGTGTTGTGTGAGCTGTTAAATCTGAGAGGTGTAGTGGCAGTGAGGATGTGGACGCCTGTTCCTGGGAGCAAGTTTTACTTGTACGCATTCATAGGTTCATAGAGTTTGAGGCAGAAGGGACTGTAAGATCATGTGGGTTGACCTGTAAGTCACGAGTCACCACGTCGCCTTTCTTTTCCATTCAGTGACTTCTAACTTGAGCGCATCTTCTATAATAATACCCAGTCTTGTTGAAAGACAAGATGCACAGTATCAGCTGCAGTCCTTGTTGACTTCTTCCAGAGGTTAACCACTATTACTGTTAAAAATCTCTGCCTTATTTATGCTGGCTTCACATTCCAGCCATTGTTTTTTGTTATGTCTTTCTCTCGTTGGTTGAAGATATGCGGCATTTTTCTTCCTGTGCAGATACTTGTACATGTTTATCAAATCCACTTTTCATTCCTTCTTTTAATAAGCTAAACAGATTGATCTCCAAGTTCCACCAAAAGGCATTTTCTCCTGCCCTCAAATAACTTAAGTGGTTCTTTCCTACATGATTTCCAGAGTTTTAACATGCTTTGAAAAACAAACAGCAGAATCAAACAGTATTTTAGCATCTGTCTGACTATGCATACAGGGAAAATTGCCCTCCACTCCCCCCGCTACATTTCTTACTTACCCATCTAGATACGCAAGAACTACGTTACTTCATTTTGCTCCAGCAAAGGTTACATGCACTATGTAACCTTATTGTCCTCACTATTTTTCATGTATCCAGGCTTTGTGTCACTTGCAAATTGCACTGGTGATTTATGTGTATTTCAGATCACTGATGAAAATGTCAGTGGCGTCAGGCCCAGTGTCAGTTCTTATAGAGTTCACTTACCACAGAATCACAGAATGGGTGAGTTTGGAAGCCATCTCTGGAGATCATCCTGCCCAACCCCCCTGCTCAAGCAGAGTCACCTAGAGTGGGTTGCACAGGACCATCTCCAGATGGGTTTTCAATATCTCCAAGGATGGAAACTCTACAACCTCCCTGGGCATCCCGTGCCAGTGCTCAGTCACCCTTACAGTGAAAAAATGTTTCCTCATGTTCAGAGGGGACCGCTTGTGTTTCAGTTTGCACCCATTGCATCTGGTCTTGTCACTGGGCACGAGTGAAAAGAGCCTGGCTCTGTTGTCTTTACATCTTCCCTTCAGGTGTTTGGATATATTGATAAGACCCTCCCTGAGCCTTTTCTTCTCTAGGCTAAACAGTTCCAGCTCTCTCTGCCTTTCCTCACAGGACAGATGCTCCACTCCCTTCATCAGCCTACTTTGCTGGACTCTCTCCAGTATGTCTGTATCTCTCTTGTACTGAGGAGCCCAGAGCTGGGCACAGTACCCCAGGTGTGGCCTCACTGGTGCTGAGTAGATGGGAAGGATCACCTCCCTCGAGGTGTATCCTTAAACATATTTTCATTTGACACAGAGAACAACTTACACATTCTCTGAGCAGTCACTTTGTAGTTGATTTAAAGTATTTTTGCTTATTTTTCTTATCATACACCATTGTCATCCTCTCCATTTCATGAACGTAAGAAACTCAAGTGTTCATCTATCTACTGTTCACAAGGTACTTAGACTCATCTTACAATGCCCTCTTTCCCCTCAAATTTTCATTAAAATATGTTTATCATGAAAACTGGAAGAAACCAACAAATCACATTTGTAGTTGTTTAGTTCTTAGTTAAACTACTTTTGATGAATTTGTGCTTTTGGGATGCATCATACTGTAATAATGTCTACTATTAAGCTTTGTGCTAGAAAATGTATATGTTAAATATGTGCATTTAGAATTAATGTTTAATATTCAGTCCTTAGTTGTGTTTCTTTTAGCTTGGTGCTCTTGCCTGCAGTTATACTTTTGTAGGAACAGAATAGGATTTTGAAGATTTTTTGAATATATGCAAAAGCCTACAGAAACTGTTAATGTGACCCTTAAGGTGCTACATTTTAAACACATGGCAAGAAATGGAAATCTAATCTCATTGTAGAGTGAACCGGATCCAGTTTTGTATCTCCAGGCTTTTTTGTTACTAGTTAAATCATCATTTGACTTGTGAATTTTCATGATTATGTACTCCAGTGCTCTATTCTACTTGTAAGGATGCTGTAGGGCGCAAGTAGTATCCTTTTGCATTTATCTAGCTTAATTTATCACTTTCACTTAGGACTCTGAAGATGAAAGAAATTGCTCGTACACAGAATCTACTCCTTAACTGTCAATAGTGATTAACATTTTAGGTGTATCTAGATTTTTAATTGATATAATACAACTTAGTTTTCTCAGCACTTGATAGAACTAACATTCTTTTTCAAATTCTTTATGACCCTAGACTTGCAGTTGGTGATTGTATACTGCTGCTTCAAATTCTTTTAAATAGTTGCAGTTGTATAAAATGTCTTTTCTTGCTGCGTGTCCTCAAACAATACGTAGTATTGCTGAGTCTTGTTACGTGCTTATTTCAGACAGCTCTTCTGGACAAGCTGTCCCCCATATAGCTGTCTGTGAAGCTCTCTAGAGAGCAGAAGAGGGAAATGTAGCTGACTTCTGTCTCTTGCCTTCATATGCTTACATGTTTGTCTAACTGAAAGTCAGGTGTAAACTGGCTGTTAAGAAGCTTTTGTTTAAGAAGTGAAGAAAAAAATGAGTGGAGAGAAGCTAAGACAGATGTGAAGACTTGTTGAGAAGTAAAGTATAATATTGAATTCCATTTGTTTTAATTTTTCTCTCTAGATTCTCTCTGGCCAAAGATTCGTGTTCCCCTGAAAGTTGTTAGGACTGCAGAAAACAAACTTAGTAACCGCTTCTTCCCCTATGATGAGATTGAAACAGAAGCAGTGTTGGCTATTGATGATGATATCATTATGCTAACCTCAGATGAGCTTCAGTTTGGCTATGAGGTAAGAGAATTGTTTTTTTTTCCTGTCTGTTAGGCTGTCTGCTTCAACATTGCATNTTAGTAACCGCTTCTTCCCCTATGATGAGATTGAAACAGAAGCAGTGTTGGCTATTGATGATGATATCATTATGCTAACCTCAGATGAGCTCCAGTTTGGCTATGAGGTAAGAGAATTGGGTTTTTTTTCCTGTCTGTTAGGCTGTCTGCTTCAACATTGCGTATGTATGTGAAGTGGAGGAATCACTGCACAGTCTGCTGATTCAGATTGTTGTATCTCTCTTTACTGTAATAGTTCAATACTGACTGAAATATTTTTACATATAGTCATTACTTTATGGAAGAAACTGCCAGCTAACAGAAAAATTTCGATAACTGGCAAAGTAAAACCAAGAGACTCCAGAAAATGTTGTGTAATTGGTGTAATGGAAGCAGCCTGGAGACTGTGAATTGCATTCTTCTTAACAGTTTCAAAGAGTTTTCAGACAAATCAGAAGTGCTATCCAAGTTAATGTGTCTTGATGGACAAGACAAGTTTCAGAGATTAAGTGTTGAGAACAGAGGAGGCCTCTTGAGGACATACTGGAGTAAGGTGGAGTGCAATGAAAAGAGGAACTGAAGAATGTCAAGGAGGGGATGCATGTATCATGTGCTTGAAATGGCAAAGCTTCAACGCCTGCTGTTGTAATGAGGGTATCAACAAAAAGAGTTTGTCCAAGTCAGTTACCCTGGGGCAGTACAAAGAAGTGAAAATCTTCCATAGGCGTTTGAGTTGTTTGTTAAAAAGCGTGCTTACTTAAAGCAACACTGTTGTCTTCCTTCCAAAACTTTGGTTTGAATGAGTTAACTTTTGTCTTCCATTTGTATTTGAGTATATGACACAGTGCATAATCTGACATTACTGTTATATGTCTGTATTTAAGACAAACATACTGTATTTGTAAATAAATCAGAAATAATAGAAAGTGTAGTATTATATTTTAAGAAGGGTTTGGATCATTTAATCACACTTGTACGTGCAATATCAAGAGCAAAACAGCACCAGGCTTCATACATGAGAGCTAGAACACGAAAGNATTATATTTTAAGAAGGGTTTGGATCATTTAATCACACTTGTACCTGCCATATCAAGAGCAAAACAACACCGGGCTTCATACATGAGAGCTAGAACACGAAACTATTACCTAAATTGAGTGAGAAAATGAAAACCACTTTTCTAAAGGGTAGAATGCAAACTATAGGTGTCTCATTTTTAACAATCTTAAGTGTAGTTGTTAACACAAGAAGATATTTTTTAAGAAATGTTGGGAGTTCTTCTTTAACGTGAATATGTATGTGGTAAAATATGGCTCTTACTCCCCCTCAAGTGAAAGAGACTGTTAGCAAGTAACGAGCTTTTGGACTTGTGGTAATGTAGGTATGCTGATGTAATAACAAAGACGTTAAGTAGTGGAGACAGAGGTTTAATCTATCATGTGTGTCTCCAGAAAGGAAATACTTCCCTTGCCAGGTTAAGAGTAACGGGTTAGTACATGAAGTGTGAAAGATTGAATGAAGAGAAGACAACTGAAGGAAGGGGTTTTTTTGGCCACATATGCCTTCTCTATACTTCGTTGTCTATACTGAATGTTTTAAGCGCTGCACTGCAACAGCAGACCAATCAAGTGTTGGCAGTTCTGCAAGCTGACTTACTTTTGTCTGTTCGTGCTATAACTACTACTTTTGAGGGTGAACTGATGGGATGAAAGATAGTAAATCCGTAACGTGCCTGCTGTGTGAATCCTGGCTCCGTTTGCAGTTTGATTTTCATTTTCATCGAGCTGTCTCAAAGTAAAGAAAAATAAGTTTTATAAAAACCTAACTGAATGTGTAAGTAGTTCCAAATGAATCTCTGCTACGGGCAAAGCAGGCTTGGAGAGCTTCGAAGCAGAGATTCAAACTGCAGCTGAGTTTCAGCTGTGTCAGCCAGAAGTTGTGAGAAGTAGAACTGAGGTGCTGGTGTGTCTGAAGTGTTAATTTAAACATCCTCAATGGAGAATATGTGTAACTTCATGTATATTAAGTCTTGCCACTTAGGCAGGAAAGGGTTGTCCTCATGGAAAAAAAAAAATGAGGCAAAGCAAAGTTGATGTGAATTCCGCTATAATCAGTGTGATTAGGTGGCAGTTGGGACTCTTCATCCTCATGTCTAGCTGTTGGACTGTGCTGGCTAATTTATTGGCCTTCTGTGGACCATATGCATTTGTTGCAGGGACTATCTGAGTAACAGTCCTTATATTCAGTGTGTGAATATAACTGTTTGGACACAAGATTGTTTAGTCTGGCAGTCTAAAAACTATTACTTTTGCAGTTTTTTGCGTTTTATTATAAATCCTATTCCTTTTTTATTCTGGGAATTCAGCTTACTACACAGCCACATCGACGGAAAATTAAGATGCCTTATTGAGCAGATAGTTGAGACAAACCTGTAGGTAGTTTGAATCCTTGTATTTTGAGATTGCTTTTTATTTTCCCCTGTAAAAGAAGTGAATAGAAATGTCTTTGAATACAGAAGCACAGCGGACTATTTTGTAAATACACAATTTTCCTCGTATAGAGGGTGGGTGATGTAGTTCCTACTCTCTGGCACAGAAATTGGGGGCTGAAGATTGATCTTTCCCGTCCCTGAGTGTCTATGACTTGCTTGACAGGCATGAGCTGGCTCCCAGATGTTTAAATTGTCCTCAGCCTGTGATAATTTATTTATCTGTTTATGTGTGTTACCAGAAAAATATCTCTCAAGCTCCTGACTCATTTGCAGGGGAATCCAGAGGGAACAGTAGCAGCATATAATGTTACTAGAAAGTTTTCTTTTAAAAGTATGTCTGCTTCTGCTTTGGTCATAAGAAGGGCTGGAAACGTGACATTCAGTAATTTTCTTTTCTCCTCCTGACATCCTTGAGACTTTACATTTAAACATGTGGCAAAACCCCCTCTGTCACAGACTTGTCTGAATGTATAGAGCAAGCCTAAAAAAACCAGAAAACTTTGATCTCTGTACACTTTCAGCCATAAAAAATTATAGTAACACTCCAAGTGTCAGACATTTCTTACTTGTTAAAAGTGAACTATTATGGTACAGTGATTTACGACATTGCGTAAATCTATTGGAGCAAGCAGAAAAATGGTCCCTGTGTGCTGCTGTATTAAGGTAGCAGAAGAATACTCATGACATTCTGACTTTGAAAAAAGTATTTCTGTTAAGTTACATGATGAAATCACAGGCATGACTTGGGGCGCTGGGAAAAAACCTGTTAGGGCTCAACAACTTTTTCTGCACTTACTAATTTTTTTTGTTCACAGAAGGAATATCAGAGAGACCCAAAAAAGGAACGAGTATTTAGATTATGATAAACTTAAAAAATTAAAGCAGAACCATTGGCTGCTTCTGAAGTGTTTGGTGTTTGAATGCGAGACTGAAAGCACGTGTTACAGTGTTCCCACCTCTGCATCTCAGCTGGCCTTGGGGCAGACGGCTTAGCATTCCCACCACCCTGAAAAGCGAGGATAAGTTTCCAAGTATGAAGTTTATAAAGATTTCTTATTACGTACTTATGCAGCACTTTGTCCTTACAAAGACAAAGTATTTTTATTACAGCAATAATAGAAATAGTCTAAATTGGAATTATTGCTCTGAGTCTGTGTTTTTTGTCCATAGAAAATAGTTTGGCGCATTGCTAAGTGTGTGTTTTATCTGTTGGAAGCTTTTTGCCTTCTGCTAGTAGATGATCTTACTCCGTCTCAGAGCTGTTTTTCAGTCCTTCGTGTCTCTGGCATTCTTTAAAAAAAATCAACTCTCTGATGGATTGCATATTTCACTAGGCTAAAATCATCATAAAGTTTGAATGCCTTCTTTAGAAGAATTCTTCCATACCCATTTTGACTGTTAAAAATGTATTTTTCAGCATTCCTTTATATAAGGAATAATATAACTCTGCTTACCAAAAGATCATGGGTAACTGCTGGCCGCATTCAAAGCTCTTCCTCAAATTGAAGTTATTTTACAAATTGTGTGCACGTAAAGCATCACTTGTTTTTTAATGGGCTTTGTGTTCACAGTTTAATTTGTTTTCTAATAATATCACAAGCCATCCCTTTGAGGAGCAGGGGAGAACTAAGAGTGCATGGGGCTCTGGGAGGAGAGAAGGAATACTGATTGATTGGGTTTTCTTTCATTTGTGGAGGACAGTCAGTGTTTCATTCTTACAACATTGCCGTGGTAGCTTTGGAAATGCTGATTATTTTTCTGTTTATTAAATTTAAAAATTTTTCTAGTTGTAATTAGCCACTCCTGACATTGCATGTGACTTAATATAGTCTAATAACATTTAGTGCATAAATGTTGGAGTGTATTCCAGAAAAGGAAGTGCTTCTCTGCCCTCTGGCTACATGGAGAACGAACTGTGGCAGCTGTTCTGATGGTACAACGAAACAGCACAGAATAGTTGAGGCTAAGAGGCAGAGAGGACTTTGCGGGGATGAGACTGGAGGGTGTTTTAGCTAGGCTGTTTATGTCACTTAAGGAACTCGACTTGGAAATGAAATTACTGCCATTTTCTCTTTGTGTCCTTTACAAGATTTTAGTAAAACTACCAAGTCAGAACTTCTATTTGACTTTTCATCTGGGAGATGCTTTGTCCAAAACTGTTTGTCTTCAGGGTTGTCCAGCAGAATCATTGGAATAGTGTTGTCCGCAAAGAAGCATGCCTCCTCTTCACTTGGCAATATGTTTTTCCTTGGATGTGTCCCTTACCAGTACTAAATCAGACTATCTTTCTTTAGTCTGAGAAAGCTAATAAGATCACTGACTAAAATGGAATTAATTCCTAACAGACTAATAAATTATAGGCAACCATCAAACAAGAAAATGGACAGTAGTACAAAATAGAGAGTAGTATAAGAATCATTACCACTATTTTTATACTGAAAGCTTCCTTATAAGCAGTGGCTGTATATATTAATTTTGGCACAAAACATATGTATGGATTTGGGCAATGAGCTGGATGCAGATATTTGGAGCTTTTCCAGGATTTACCATTGAATGAGCTAGTGATGAACATTATGAAAAAGCCAAGCTTTTCCACTGACTTTGATAACGTTACTGTTAAATGGAATCTTTGTTTAAAGCAACCAAGTTATTTTTTAGATGCGTCGAACTGAAAATTTTCAGAGGCCAGAATCAGGGTAGGATTGAGCTTTACAGTGATACAAAGAAATCTGTATAAGTAACATGCGTTATAGTTAGTTCACTTTTATTTTATGTCGTTTGGACATAAAAGATGAAGATGACACCAAGGGCAAAAACTAGAACAGATATGAGTCTACAGTTGAGTGTTGTGAAGGCACTGAAGTCCCTTGGGAAGCAGTAGCTGAGTTTAATCTCTCTTTCAGCTGTCTTTAATATGCATGCTATTCCCTCTACAAGAATTTTTAGCCCCGTACAGTGCAGATCTGCAGTACTCTTTCAAATCCTGTGTTGAACCTCAGTAGCTTATGTGTTGCTACCTTCCGGCAGCTGGGAGATGGGCATTTTAATAGTCAAGTTCTTAAAAATAGTAAAATTCAATTACTTATTTTTTGAGTCCTAGAAAGTGAGGAATAAAATTTTGGAAGAGGGAGTGGCCGTACCTTTGGGGTTTTGTTCTTATTAATGCTTTTGACATCATGTCAAAATAGGTATCTCAAGCCCTCACTGTCTTGCCTGCCAAGAATCTGTATTTTTTTCATTACCTGATGGCACCAACTTGTAACAACGTCCTATGAATTCTCTTCCTTGAGTTCCAAATAATCTCTGCTTTCAAGAGCCTTCTGTGTTAGTGTGTTCTCCTATCTAAATATTATCCCAGAACTTGTGCCCTAGAACTGTCTAGAAAGATTGATTTCTGGAGAAAGTACAAGTCGGGGGTGAGGGTGGGGAGTCAGAAGATCTGGTTCCCATTCTTGTTTCCTGTATGATTTTTGGCAGGTTTCCTCATCTGTACGTTTGAAATAATAACTGCTCTCATCATGGGATTCTGAAGCTATACTAACTGACAGCAATAAAATGTGTTGAGATGTATAGATGAAAAGGTATATAGTAATGCAAAATCACAGAAATGTAGATGCAGAAGCAGTAACTTAAAGCTGATTGTTTTATCATATTTACTTTGACAAAAATACTCGCACAGAGTCCTTATAGTCCAGGCCTCCCAGCTGAAACATACTGGCACATAAATAGTGCCCGAAGTGAACTGCTGATGAGGTGAGGTTTGTGGGATGGTGGAATTCCTGATAACACTTTCTTCACTGGAAATTCAACTGTAGGGTTCCCTTGCCTTTTGTACAGAGGAAGGAGGTTTGCTGGTGAAGTGGCCATTGGGGATTTATGAGATATTTTGTTGTTATTGATCTTGCACGTGCAATGAAATCTGTATATGCGTTTGTTTATTTTCACACTACCAACCTGAAACAGAAACTCTTGTGACCTAATACTGTGTGTCAGAGAGTCAAGACTTGCATTATTCCAACAAACCTAGCAGTTACTTGGATTAAAGAACACGTTTTGAGTAGTTTGTCTGCAAATTGTGGATAAATGCTAACTTTATTATTGATCAGCAAAGAGACATACTGTGTATTTTGCAAGCAAATAGTGTTCAGACCCTTCTAAATAATTATAATCCTTTCTCCTTTTTTTCCTACACAAAAATTGTCCATTATTTAATGTGGCCAGCAGTGTGGAGAACTGGGGTTGCGTTAATGATGCCCTTCTCCTTGTTCTTGTCTACTGTGTTTGATCCTGTAGTCAGCTACAAAATAATGTATGGAGTGACAAGGATGGTATCTTGATTGTATCCAGCTGTCTGGAACAAGTCAAGGGCAAAGAGGCCTTCCATGTAGCAGTAGATCCATCCAAGCACCCACTAAAGAATACCAGAAATATTAAAATATAAGCCTGTTTTAAGCCTGTTCCTATCAAAGGAAGCAGGTTGGTTAGATCCAAAGCCAGCTGTGAAAGTAGTTAGGTTGTAGCCATATCTACTGAAGTTAACATCAAAAGTTCCATTTTAATCATGCTTGGTTTTAGTTAGTGTTAAAATCTTTTTGAATAGTCGGTTGTATTTCTATACAGCAAGGAAGTTAGTATTGCCTTAGTGGCCTTTTGCTCTGGGGTATGGCTTCCCTGAGTTGTAGGGTCCAAGCAAGCTTGGGATTTTTGTACTTCCAGGCATTTTCCCATTTCAGGAATTGGCACTTAGAAGAATTGAAGGGGTCTTTGCACCACTGTAACCCTTCCCTCCCAAAGCAGATGTGTTGCATCCACACATTTGTGTTTGCTTGCTGTGCAGGCCTGGTTAGCACGGCATCACGTCTTTTTCTCCTCAGGTTTGGCGTGAGTTCCCTGATAGGTTGGTTGGATATCCAGGCCGCCTGCATCTTTGGGACCATGAAATGAACAAATGGAAATATGAATCAGAATGGACCAATGAAGTCTCAATGGTGCTCACTGGGGCAGCGTTTTATCACAAGGTAACATACAACTTGTAGTATACTAATGTATAACTTGAACCTTTTGTAAAGAGCTGTATGTGTTTCCGTCATTGTTCTGTGAGTGTTTTGTGGTGCCATGATTATGTTTTCTACAACAATCAGAGAGCCAATTGCAAACTTTCCCTAAGCCTCTTTCTCTTTCAGTTGCTGTGTAACCAACTGATTTGCCTCTCCCTGTAAAGTAAAACTGTTACCATCATGAACTTAGAGAAGGACTTTTGCCAGTTCTCTGCCCTGTAACTACGTAGCGAATTTTACAGTGAATGTAGCTTTGTAGTTAGCAGTTTAAGAAAAGAAAACTGATTGTAAAGAAGTTTGTGTGCTGGTCAGGAAAGGAGTAATTATGCAATTAAGCACCCAAAAATTATTTACTCTCTGCTAAAGTAGTCCTTGGCTGAAGGCAGTATCACAGTTTCCCATAATCCGTCGTCAGCTGCCTGCTGTTCAGTGACTGAAATATTTAGTCTTATAGTTACTGCATCTGTATTTAAAATTATCTTCTCTCTCTTTCTGTCCTGCAGTATTTCAACTATCTTTACACCTACAAAATGCCTGGAGACATCAAGAACTGGGTGGATGCTCATATGAACTGTGAAGATATTGCTATGAATTTTCTAGTAGCAAATGTCACTGGCAAATCAGTCATTAAGGTGGGACTTTTCTGCAGTTTAGCTTCACAAAGTTTAAAAATATGATGTACATGCTCATATAAATTTATTTAGTAGGCTTCAATATATTACTTCATCTTCCTTTTTCTCTCATTTACCCCTGGTATGGTGTCTTGTTCTCCTTCTGTAGTAGAAAAGCCATTTTAGTAAAACTTCTGTGCTAACTGGGAACAGAGAATTGTTTTTTACCAGTTGTTTCTGGTGGTTATTTTAGCTATCTAGATGAGGCATGAAAAAGGTGATAAAATGAAAAATGATTAAATGATAGCTATACATATGTGTGTGTGTATATACACGCCCACATACATATATTTTAACTATTTGAGATCACTAGAGGAAAGAAATTGCCAACTGTCCACAACTCGCTCTGTCATGGCCTGGCAACAGCTGATTTATAGGAATGTTAATTGCAGGAATGTTAATTGCAAGATCAGCTTTAAATGAACTTTTTATCCCTGAATTAATTTCCTGACATGTTTCGACACGTTTTCAGGTCTGGACATTCACTCTGTACATTCATTTCAAAGTGTGTCAACTTGGAATGAGATTTAGAGGCCACCAGGCGTTACTTCAATTAGCGGGGTCCATTTTCCCATCTGTCCATCATCATTTACTGGGACTGGTGGCTGCGTTTCCTAGAAAAGTCTTTAGAAGATAAAGTGTGTGTTTTTGTTGAAAAAGTTCTTGAGCTGTATGAGGGCACAGCAGAGTAATTTGGCACCTCTGTGCAATTCGGAGAGTCTTGCAGAGTTTGCCAGTCAGCTATTAACTGGAGTGAGCAAAAGAGCGTCTGTTGGATTAACGTTACGGTGAAGTATGGGAAGCTATATTTCATCGCTGTTATGGCTGCAAGAACAAATGGTGTTTATACAGGGACCTTGGCAGTGAGAAAACAGTCATTAAACAGGAATTAAGGAGCTTGTCATCGCCACTTCTTTTCAGTTACAGAAGGAAAAACCCCTCCAAGCCGTTTTTATTGGGCCCCTGTGAATTTTGCAGTCAGCCGGGCCAGATGGAGCTGAATGGAGGAATGGAGTGTCTTTTTTTTTTTTTTTNNNCCACCCCCCCCCCCTTTTTGAGACAGCTCAGCTTACACTGCAGGCGTGTTCAGAGGTATTGCACTGCTCTCTGTGCAAGGAGATTAATGTCCCTTCTGTTGATATTTGATGATATCTGGCATGCCTTTCTGCAGGTGACCCCACGAAAGAAGTTCAAATGTCCAGAATGTACGGCGATTGATGGGTTATCACTGGACCAGACACACATGGTGGAAAGGTGAGTGACCACCCTTTATTCCTCCCATTGCCTTGTTCTCATCCCTAGAATCTTATCCTGTGTCTCGTTAAATTAGGATCAAAAATGCTCACTGATTGTATTTCTGTAAATTACTAATTTTGAAAGAATGTCGCATGGATTTGATGAGCATAGGTCACCCCTACAATGGATGACGTGATGCTGAAAAGTAGAGTACTACAAGAAAGGACTTTAGAAGGGCACATTTTTTAGCAGCTTTGCTGTAAAGCCTATAGGACTCATGAACTTCAGGTTGTTAGCGGTACTTTCAGTAATACCACATTTCTGTTTTACCATGGAATGTCAACTGTAATGAGTATGAGATTTATTTTTTTAAACCAGACAGTTGCCAGCTTACCAAGAAGCAACAAGGATATAAATTATTAATAGTATTATTTGAAATGATGTTTGTACATTGTCTTTCCTCCAGATTGTGAAGCGCACGTTACTCCCACTAGTGAAGGGCATTTGCCTGCGCAATTGCACGTCACACTTTTTAACAATAGCAGTATTATTATATTTTTGTGAGAATTTAATTTTGAAATTAAGCATGTATTTGGAAAGGCAGTGAATGTTTAGACTGACATACCGAAAGTTGGTAAGAACAAGAGTTGCATTCCCTGTTTTACAGTAAAATGGCTTCCCAGCCTTGACCAAGACACTAAACTTCCCTCTGTCTTGGTTTCTGAATGTGTAAAATAAAGGAAAACTTCTTCACTTTTACAAAGCTGTTCAACACCCATGTTTGAAAAGGGCTGTCTGACAATAAATGTACATACTAGTTATTAGGTGGAATTAACCTGAGATCTAGGACTGACAAAGGCATTTCACCGTAGGCTTCTTGGGCTATTGCATCTCTCCTGCAAACTTTGGGGAAAAATAATTTGCAGCCATAGAACTGATGGGGTAGGTAAGTAGGGGTAGCCATAGTGCTGGGAGACACCAGCAGAAGAGGTGACAAAAAAAATCTGACCTGCATTTAAAATAGGCCATTTCAGATTTGCACTGAGAGACATACCGTGGTTATCTTAAGAGTTACCATGGTTATCATCTTAACAGTGAGCTTTTTTCTGTCCTTCTCTGCAGTACTCAGCAAATGTAAAGTGTTTTATACATTTACTGGCCTTTAGTAATGTAAATGATATCTATGTATTGTAATATATGCAGTGAACTAATGCAAAACTGGGTGGTAGGCTGGGGGCTTATTTACAAGAAGAGTGCATACATGTGTCTGATGTGTTAACACACATTGCACAACACACACAAACAGATGTATAGTTGGGCTGATTGATTATTAACCAAGCATCATGCCAGGCATTGAAGAGCATGACCACCAAGATTAGTGACAAAGTATTTAGTCTGGATTTATAATAAGGATGGATTAAAAAAAGGAGTGGGCAAGTCAGATGTAAAATACACCCCATGAAGATGGTAAAAATTACTCTGCAGAAATCTTCTTAAGGGGCTGGAAGCTTTGTAGATCTTAAATGTTAGCTGAAGGGGAAGCACAAGAGGTTTTCCTGTGTCTAGCAGTTTGGCAGTGGCGTACAGGATGGACTACTTCAAGCCAGTTGAGCTTTCGTATGATCACACTAGTAGTGTTACAACAACACATAGGAATTTTGGTCATGAACTAGGTGCTCATTAAGGTAAACATTGTAAAAACAGAAGATGAAAAAGTGCTTTTTGCTCCAAAGTGCATTATGATGCAGAGTAAAGGTCATGTTTCCATGTCTATAGCAATTCTTGTATCCTCACAGTAAAATATCATTGACAGTTTATTAAGAACATCTTTAAGCTGTTGCTTTGCTTCTCTGTAATTTCCAACAGTGGAGATAACTGGGTTGTGGGAAATGTTAGTTTGACTACAAATCCACATACTTTTATTTGCCCAGCCAAAGGAGTGCATGCTGGGATAGAGTCTGGGTGCAGGAACAAAGTCTGGGTGATATACAGTTTGGGTGTATTCAGGCTTTATTTTGAAGATCATACTGAAGCTGCATGCTACACCTAGTACCTTCTTGCCCTGTGTTGTTATTATCTACCTTCAATATAAGCGAGTTATTTGAAAATCTGAAAGGGTTTCTGTTTTTGAATCTTCTAATCTAGCTATTCATTTTAAGTGGATATTAAATGATAGCAACTCCTAGAGCAAATTTTCCTAATTTAGCAGTGATTAAGGCCCTTATGGCTCGTATGCATATATATATATTTATATACACACCAGCTATTTTCAGGGTCAGGAGAAAAGATGAGTGGAAAAAGTGCATGCATCAGGGAATCCTTGTCCTGTTATAAAAGAATACCTTTGTACAGATAACTTTACAGTGTTGGGCACCAAGAATAATACTTGGGGTATCAGGCAAAAAGCCATTATCAGCTTCACTAGCAACTTCCCAAAGTGCCTGACTCCTTGGTTTTTTAGCATTCAGAAATAGCGAGCAGGTAGTCTGAGCTAATTACTTGCCCGGATATCCAGGGATCAACCTACTGTTTGTGAAACAAACAGTTTATCAGGGTTGTCATGGGCATGCACAACATTTAGTGTTAGGTTTCTGGTTCAGAAATAGCAGACAGATGCCCAGCAACTGCCTGATGATTGTTTTGTAATTGTAAAAGGTTTGAGAAGTCAGTTGTGGAGATCTGTCCAGGAGAGACATGTAACTAACCAGTTCTGTTGGGCCTTTTGACACTCTCAGCAGAGACAAAGGAAAGGTGGTATGGTTGAACTCTGTCTCATATTAAGGGATTATTTTTATCAATACTGAAGGATATTTACAGCAAATCATGGGAAAGCCAATATTGCTATTTTTCCTGCTGTGTAATTTCTCTGAGACAAATAAAGACTTTAGTCCCCAGGGTAATCAAGCTCCATCATTAAAATACATTAACTAAAGAAAGCTTTGAACCAAGAAATCCCCTTCTTGCCCTAGGTTAGCCTTTACATCAGGTCACAGAAGAAGCTGTAGGAGGATCTCATAATCCCTGCATTTACAGGTGCTGTTTAAATAGCAACAACTTTTCTGCCTTTAGCATGTTTGCATCTGGATCTCAAAAATGGAAAACTGTAAAATGCAGCCTAGAGGGCAGTTGCCTGTACAGTAAGTACAACAAAGGGCTGAGCTGCTTCTGCAGCAACATTAACAGCAGTGTCTTATTTAGGACATGTAAATATTTGTTAGAGTCAAAATAGGAAGCCATTCCCTTAAGAGGCAAACTGACCAGGTAACAGTTGGCCAAAGGCTGCAGGTGCAGAGTTACCCTGCCAAAAAATATTTGGGTTATAAGGGAGAGGAAACTGATTAAGAGGGTCCTTAACAGACGTGAAGTTCACCCAGTCTGCCAGGGGCAACAGGGCTCTCAATTTCTCAGTTCATACTATCTTAATTCCTTGCTGAGCACAACTGCATGTTGTCGGCAGAGCAAGGAAAAAAATGAATAGTTCTTGGATGCAAACATGCCCCTGTTTGCAAAACTATCGACACGGCCAAGAAAAACACCTTCCCTCCATGTTAAGATGACATGTTATTCTCTTGGCTAACTAGCTTTGAATGTTTAATGTTCTAGATATCCTTTCTGATTTATATTGTCCAAAAGTGTCGAAGGCTTTGGAATTCAAGCGATTTAGTTCAGTGCAGGAGATGAAATTTTTGGAAAGAAGTGACTTTGAAACACATTTCGTGGCTTGTGTATGACATTTCTTTCATCTCAAAAAGCCTATTTCTGATCTTTGAATTTGATAGCCTGAGGACTAACATTTGTGATTCAGCCAGAATGATTAGAACACATTGATTTTTTCCATTTTTCATTTTTTCATTTCTTTAACAATGAAGTGGTTTCTTGGTGGTTAAAGATATTGTACCAGTATGCTTGAATGGTCTTTCCACTAGAATATGTTTGGCTGTAAAAGGATTCCATCTTGATATTTTCTCGTAAGACCTCGTTTTTGATTTGGGAATATGACCTCTGGAGGGAAGAGGTCAATTTTGTCTCCACTGTCCATTTAAGTTTTGTCTTTTGCTCAGAGGGTGCTGCTTAGTTCCGGTTGTGACAATGGCTAATCTGATGTGGACACCTGCCTACCAGGCAGCAGGCTGAGATAACTAATTCATTTCACACCGGCCACCAAGCAGCTGTTACATTACAATGTCTTTCAGTCATTACTGACAGAGGCAGGATTTGAACCAGTAGACTAGAAGTATTCTTGTATTGCAGAAACCAGTGAGGGCCAGCAGCTGTGCAAACTTCTCACATGCACATATCCCAGTGCATCTACCTCCTTGCCTGTGAAGTTTGTGCTTTTCCTGCCACAAGACTTCTCCAATGCACACAACTTGGATTGTAGTTAGCCGTGTTTCTCAGAAGTAACAGATGATTTGGAAGTCTGACCTTATCAGAGAATCACATGACTTTAAGGTATCTCATGTTGGGCATCTCCTGGAGGCAACAGAAACTACTTAGTGTCCCTGGAGAAAACACTCAGTTCCTGCTCTGCCTGTTACTGTAACCTCTCTACGCCCAGGGCTCAAAGCTCACCCTCTGGATGGTTCACCTTGTTATTGCAGACTTTGAACAGCTACATGGGTCTCTTCAGTCCTGACTGATGGCTCCTTTGCTGTTTCAGATCTGTGCTACCCTGGAGCAAAGAGTGCTTGTGCCCGCTCTAGAGGTTGCTTTCCACTGCACACAGTTTTCTCTTACATTTGTCCTTGTCATTTGTTTCCTAGTCCAAAGATTTGAATCTGGAGGTAGGAAGAAGTATGAGGGGATGAGAAGGTAGTAGAAAGTGAAATACCTGCGTTTACTTGCATTAAATATTTTATTCAACTATGACCTATATGAAGTAGTTTTCTGACACTTTTCTCAGGTCAGAAAATGGCCTGAGATATGTCCATTATAGCTTGAAACAGCTACGTAGAGATGTAGCACTTTAACAGTCTAGGCTTTGTGTTTTCCAGTCATTTAGTCTAGTTAGGGAGAGAGCCATGGGATGGCTCAGAGGCTGAGGAATTAATTTTGAAAACCAGTCTTGCTGTCCCATCTACTTCAAAAGAGCGTTTGGGGCAGTGTTGAGCAGTCCCCATCACAAAACTGTCACACTCGGTTGGCGTGATTGACCGGGTCTGTTGATGAAAATTATCCTGGAGCCGTAGTGACCCCCTAACCCTTCGAAGGGGTCGGGAGAGGGTGCAGTGGTTGGAAAGCGAGAGACCTGCTCTGGGACTGCCTGCAGCACGTCAGCCTCTGTAGCCGAGGCAGAGTAATCATTTCTTTTTTGTTTTCCCTTTTGAACAGCAAACGAAATGTGACCTGTTTTCTTGTAGTTGTCTCTGTTGCGCGTTGGGCACTGTTGTCACGATTCTTGCTATCTGAAGTTCTTAAAAGCTGTTTTACAAAGTACATAGCTAATGTTAGCTGAGCGCTGGCTGAGGTGAGATGAGCCAAGTTTTGCCTGCCTTGCTTCCACAGGTACTGCGCCTTTCAGTGAAAGAGTTAAAGGAGCGATGTAAGGTTAAACATCTGTTTGCTTGGTTTTTGAAGCACATGGCTGTTCCCTTCCACAGCATTACTGACACCTGAGTTTATTAAAACTGAAAGTCATCAATGGTCCAATCTTTTTTGTGCTGATGTGATACCTTACTGCTCAATATCTCTTTATTTAGACAAGGAAAATAAACTAGTTGGTTTCATTTTATAGATTTTATTCAGCTTCACTTTTAAGTTACAGTACAATCAGCACTGCCTACACACTGAGGCATGTTTATTTTTGTGGGAAAAGATTGAGCTTCTGAAGAAGCCTGAANGGTTTTTTTTTTTTTTTTTTTAAGAACTGCATTTTCACAAAGGCTTGGCTTTTGCAAAACCTTCGTTATGAGCCAAATTGACCCAACAGTGGCCCTTTAAGAGACATGTTGGCAGTTAATCTGTTCTGGTTTACAGCATGTACATTGCTTTAAGAATGACTGGAATTCTAGGGGGAGGGAGAAGGGAAGCTTTGACCTCCATGTGCACATGTGCTGCTGCCAGCATCCCCTTGCTCGTCTTTGTGATTAAATGGATAAATCAAAGAACACCAGCTTCTTTTCGGTTCTTTCTGCAGTGAGGCTTTCTTTTTATTTACTAGTAACCAGCATGGCTGAAATACTTCCAAGTGCAAGAGGGAAGGTTTCTACCAGTTATGTTGGTGTGGGAGCTGGTAGCCAGCCCAGTTGCTGGGGTTCTTAATTACATTGCTTTCCCTTTCACCAGATCTGAATGCATCAATAAGTTTGCCTCGGTCTTTGGGACTATGCCTCTGAAAGTGGTGGAGCACCGTGCTGACCCTGTCCTCTACAAAGATGACTTTCCTGAGAAACTGAAGAGCTTTCCCAATATTGGCAGCTTGTAAAGGCAGCTGTGAGACAAACCTGAGTGATGAAAAAGATGGCCAGAAAGGTGCTATGAGGAATATAAGGCCCTGAAGAAAAAAATCAGTGGAGAGTGGGTTACATCTGAGGCAGATGGGAATTAATGTTTTATTCTGGTATGTTGTCTTCCCTTTACGTTGCACAAAGATGTAATGGAAAGCTGAACAACTGCTTCTCTGTTGCTCACAGAGGATTGAATCTATTCATGGATCCTCCCAGAAATGTCAAACACACACTTTTCTCCAAAGGAGGCTATGCATTTGGAAGAATAAAACAGAATCTCGCTCTCTGTGGTCTTACTGGCATGACTGACCTCTTCTATCAAATGTACTGCAGTTCTCTGATTTGTAAGCATCCATCCATTCAAAGCAACTATCTGCAATGTATAGCTGCTCTCTTTTGGGAGGAGCTTATTGCCTGTGCGGTTGGGGGGCCTCTGTCTTGAGTTTAATTGTTGTCTTAAGTAAGTGTGTAACAAACTTTTTTTTTCTGCGTAGGGAGACAAATGTTTATTTTTTTACAATATCAGCAACAAAAATTTGTGTGTTGTCATGTGGTTTAAAGGGCAAAGCATTTTGTGTTACTTAAATTATTTTAATACAAACTGAGACACACAGCAGCTGGGAGGATGGTCTCCTTCAACGCAGAGAGACCTGCAGGACAGAACTCCTATTGCTACTCCTCTCCTTCCTGCATAAATCTCAGGTTTTCTGCCGCGTCCATGCAAAAGACTGTGACTCTGTCAAAACTGGTTGTGTTATACAGAAAAAGATGTATCTTTCACTCTTGCTGTATATTTTTTAATTTTCATTGTCAAAACAGCGGTCAGGTTACAGTTTTACATCGTAGGGATACATAGGAAGAAGAGCTATGAAGTACGGTTTTCACATCTGAATCCCCTTCAGCAAGCAGCGTGTTGTACTGATTTGTAAAACACTTCAGTTTACAGAAATTCCTAGTTACAGCTTCAATGTGCAGCGATATGTGTACATGCAAGACACTATTAATGCACACTTACAAACTCCCATAAATTACCATTGTTGGAAAAACTGCTGGATCTTTGCTTGAAATTTAACTAAGGAGCCCATTGCCCCAGGCTACCACTGAAACATGCAGCTTAGGAAGGCTTTTGGAGAAGCTTTGCATTTCTTAAGAGCATTGGAATTGTTTCTCAATACTGAAATTAACCTGAAATAGAAAATTTAACACAGCAAATGAGAAATAGAATTGCCTGGAACATTATCTTTTGCCCTTCAGTATTAAAGATGATCCCAAGTCGGGCTGAGAAAGGAACCTCTGTTCCAGCCCCACTGATAAAATGTTTGTTACCAGGTAAGGGTGATTTCACTGTCTTCTGAAACCTCCATTGCTGCCAGTTACAGAGACATCCTACTTAATGGGCTGTTTTTCTGTTACACTGCAAGCAACCTTATTCCTCAGATTTTGCCAAACCCCAAACAATAGGACAAGTGTTAGGCATCACGGTTCACCCCCTCTCCTAAGCTGGATAGGCAGCAATGACAGAAACCAAATGAAAGTCAGGCTAGAAACAGGAAACATCTGCTCCTATTTGTCTCACCCCCACTAAGACTTATCTTATTGCCCAACGCAGTGGATGTGCTGTGAATGAAAATCATATTGGAACAATAGCTCTGAGGGGATGCTTCACTTCGTAACTCCCCTGGGATGTGCCTGTAAACTGTATCGTCCGATTCTCTGGGAATGTTTAATTACTAGTAAATGGTTTTTTGCTGCAGTCTTTGTTTCATTCCTCACTTGCTGTGGGGAGGGGGTATTGGGGTGCTAGGGGGATAGCTGTTGCAGTGACAATTGCTGTCTGCACAGTGGGTATCACAAGATGAAGGAGGGTTTGTCACTCGCTACTTCTCCTTTGCAGCCTCTCAGGTTCATTCACATTGAATTTACTTTCTGAGTCTTCCTATTGATTTATGTCCTGGTGCTTGAGCATCATGAGATACCAGCATGTTTCCCTTGAGAAGTTTGCTTTAAAAGGGTAGCTGGGACAGTGTAGTAGTTACTTCAGTTTTGGCTCTTCTTTTGGGGCTGATCTCAGATTGGCAGGCCTTTGCAGTTTAACTGAGTATAACATCTTCTTACAGAGTTGTGAAGCTGCTGTGATTTCTTGGTTCTTTCTCAGTAAGCCAGTAAAAAGTACGTGTTTTGCACAGAGTCTTAAAAGACACAGAGGATCTGAAATAGTTGGTGGAATATTTTTGGGTGGACGCAGCCTAACCAACCCTCCTAAACTGATCTATAGTCTCAGGTTGGTAAAAAGGCAACAGTTCCTTGTGCCTGTATCCCAAAGCATCTGAGTGGATTCTCCTTCCACAAAATGCCCAGTGACCCCTATCAATCATGGTTTGTCCTTTGGCATTTTACAGTTGCTTTTATAGGGCCATCTCATTTAGATGGTAATTTGTCTCTGGTTTGTGCTATGGAGAAAATTGGGCAATTGACTGTGAAAAAAAAACAAAAAAAAACAAAAAACCACCACCAACCAAACACCAAAAAAAAAACCCCAAAAAATCTGTAAAATGGCCTACTTCCCCTCTACATTTATAATTGTGATGTTCTTGATGCAAAATCTGTAACGGTAGGATGTACCTGTATGTCTGATTTGGAATGAGTTTGTTGTCAATCTTTAAGATCAATGTTAACTTTCCATTGTATATATGTTATCAAAAAAGATTAATATTGGTATATTAAAAAGTAAATTCAAGGAGTCTTTGTTGTATTTCACTTCTGGAGCTGCACAAGGAAACATGGATGCATTTAGAAAGGAGAATTGCAGTGACAGGCCGTTCTGCTACATAAATCTGTGTTAAACTTAAATATCCACAGTGTATTTTAGAAAGATGTGTCAATATTTTGTCTTTTCCATAACTGGAGTTGGATGGTTGTCTTAGAAGTAGAAGTTTGGTCTGCACGTATTCATCCCAGTCACCTTTTTGGAGACAGTGGTTGTTCCTCCAATTTTCTGCTAAGATTTGACAGTAGCATTTATCTTGGGGAAATAGGGAACACATCCTTTCTCTGTTTGAGAAAAGAGACAGCAAATGTTGAAGAGCTGTGCATTTGAGGAAAGAGAATTTGTCTTTGGCCATTGAGATGGTGGACTTCAGTGTGGTGGCAACTCTCTGTTTCCAGCAGTGCTGCAGCACGGTCCCTATGGAGCCTGCTGCAGAAGGGCAGCAAGTGTGCATGGCGCACCTTGCTACTTGCGCATAGCGAGGGCTGCGATGTACTGCAGTGCTTGCCCTGCCACTCATGGTGAGTCTTAAGCATAAATTTTTAGCATCACCAACACTCGCTACAATGTGTTGACTCTTTGCTTCCTCACAGCTCCGCTATCTCATTATAGGACGTGCCAATTCAAGCCCTGATGTTCTGAATCACTCTCTCCTGCCATCTCCAGCTCCTGCTCTTGAACCTCCTGCCATCTGTTGTTCTTCCACTGGTGCGGTTCACATATGCTTTACTGCAGCAACTAGTTTATCCCTGCCAATTATTAATTCAAGGGCCTTTTAAACTCAAGGACCTCGGAGGTACGAGTATCAAAATAATTGAAAGGTGGGATTTAAGAGATGCTCAGTGCTTCTGACTCATTTTGCTTTTAGGTTGTATTGGTGAGTGTTGCGCACTCTGGAAAAATGCTATATTGAGACACATGAAAATGGATTTAGGTGGGCGATTTTAATGTTAAAATACCTTCAAAATTTGCCATGAATGCTCTCCATAATGAATGTCTGGTACCCTGGGTACTTCTCACAGGTAGAGCACCTTTTGATCAGGAAACATTTCAGAATCAGGTTAATTAGTACTGCATAAATCTTCTGTCCAGACCTTTCACGTGGAAGCTGCTGTTGTAACAGTGCTAGAGCACAACACAGGAAAGAAAAGCTAAAATTGGTAGTACTGATGAGAAATGGAGTTTGAATGCCCAAGCCGGAGATCAGATGCAGTATGATTTTTTTCATCACTCTAATTAAAGACTTGCATGTTTAAATTTTACTAGGACTGCTGCAAAGCATGTTCTTTTGTAGACTAAAATGTGAACTACAGGTATTTCTTGCAATCATGGATAGTCTCCTCTGTGTGCTTAAAGCAAGAAGAAAACCATTCTGCAAAGTTGTGTTAGATTATGCTAGAAAGTGAGCTGGTCCAACTGCCAACTTTATTCTAGTCCTGAAGAGTTGGGAAGATCAAGGCAAATACTAGGCAAATGTTCCACCTATATTTTCTTGTGGTTTTTTATTTTATTTTTAGGCTGAAAGAAAGAATTTCTGTCAAACTGCCAGAAAACTCTGAACATGGTATTCTTTGCATCTTTCTGTAGGATCTGAAAGTTATCCCATAACCAAATAGTCACTTCAAACCTCTTGCTAACATTGGTTTGTAGAGAGAGGTGGCATTTGCTTGGCAGAAAGATCGGCTAGAACACTTTTGCCTTACTGTTGGGTTGTGGATCCTTCGGTTGTATCTCATGCTGTTGGGAGCGCATGTAGGACTGTGCAAGTTCTTTTTATGACGCTTGCCACTGCTGTGTCTGAGCACAGTAAATTGAGCTTCACAGTCTTTCTGCTTGAGTAAGATACAGCCTCTTACCTGTGACTGCAGATAAGCAAATGGAGAGAAGCTGTGATATACCCAAGGCCTTAGGAGTTGTGTGGGTAAAACCAGGATTTAACACCAATATCCCCAGCCTGTGTTTTAGCGGAATGGCCATACTAGATTTGAACTGTTGGTTTTCTGGAGTTTTGGGTAGCTCAATACCAAGGTAGAGGACTTTTAGCCTTGACATTCAGTGTCGGTGTGCTTTTTCCTGCCCTGGCTTGATGCCATTTAGAGACATTCCTGGTGCACTCTGTGTAATTTCAGCTTGATGGAAATGGCTGTAGTGCAGTCCCACCTCTGCTGATCTTCAGGATTCCCCTGTCTGCAGCTTCTTGTGGTTGCTTTGAAAGCGAGTTATGTTTCCCATTAAAGGATAACAGCGACAATTGAGGCAATTAAGTGGAGTGGCATGGAGTTAGCAGCACGCGGGGAGTTTTCCGACTGAAAACAGTGCAGCTCAAAGGTTCCCCCTGCAAGGTTGCCTGTTTGCCGTCTTCATTTGTCTGGAAAAGGATCCAGTAATTCTCCTCCAAATTTCCTTTACTCATTCTAAATGCCTGTTTACTTGCATAAATAGGAAGTGCTCCTGCTCCAGACAAGCGTGACAACTCTGCAGTGACTGTGGACTGAGATCAATGCAACTTGGTCATGATCTCATTAAGTCTGTGAACTTGAATCAGTGCTCAGTACCAGACTGTATGCAGGAGGGAAGGCAACAGATAAAATGGGCAAGGGGAGAACCAGGTGTCTATAAATAGAAATAATCCATGTTGTGACAGTTTCTACGGAGTAAAATACCAGTTTAATTATTAAGTCACATCTATTGGATTTTTAGTTTAAATTTTAGTAGATGGGGGACTGGAAAAAGGTGAAAGCTGGACCATTTGACCAACAAAGGTGTGAAGAACTTGGGCTATACAGACCCGCATAAGGTTTTTCAAGTGTGCTTATGAGATGTGGTTGTTGTACCCTGTGCTTTTTAAGGATGAAGCTTACCTCTTCTAACCCCCACCCCCGTTCTGTGCAGCAATGGGAACTTGTAAAACTAAATGCCAAAGCTTGGGACTGACTGAAAAGTGCCACTTAGGGATATCCACCTGCTCAGTGTGAACATCTCATGCTCATCCAGTAGATTAGCCCATAGTCCCTTGGAAAGATACCTGAGGTTTTCCGGCCAAAGGCTCAGTGTTATGTCCATATAGCCATACACTCAAGAAAAACACTGTTTCTCACCTGTTAGTCTGTCTGTCTGAAAACTTACAGGTCCTTCTTCTGTGAAACCTTTCTTTCAAAGAGGGGGGCAGGTCTCAGCTGGGTGCTAGGCAAAGTTAGTGCTGGGTGCCTTCAGCTGAGGACTGACGGAAACAATACCCCCTTTGCCACACTTCATACAAACAGGCAAGGGAAAAGGTTCGAAGCAAAAAGGACCGTAAAATGAGATCCAGGAATTCAGCAAGGCTACAGCAAAAGGAGCAGATTGCTAACTCGGAGCATCTGTCTCTGCCCCGTGAGTAAGTTACGAACTGAAAAGCAAGAGAAAGTGGAAGATCCTTTCACAAATAATAAACACTTGTTTGTCTCAGATTAAATGCAACACCTTTACATGTGGGTTCCAGCTGGCCATAAGTAGATGCACCTTGCATGGCTGTTACCTTCCTTGCCAATGAGAAGATTGTTGTACATCCGTCTGCTTAAAGGTTAATAACCTGCTTTTAAAAAGAGGAAGAAAAAAGGCAAATCTGTTTAGTTTACAGGAAGAAAAAATTGTTTTTCATTAAAACTGCCTGAACTTTGCCCTGCCTCAAAGTCATACTCTCCAGCGGAGAAGGAACACGTTAACCTAGGTGCTGTAGCCACATCTAGAGAGAAATTTTTCCATGTGTTTTAAACTCCTGTAATGCCAGTAGGAAAGCGCAGCTTCAAGAAAAGAATGCACATTTCTAATCTGGGTCCTGCCACTATCTGGAGTTTATAGAGAGACTTTTTAGCTCTTTGGCAATGTTCAGGCCAGGAGCAATTTCTGATGTAAACCCGTACAACCAAGATGTTACTGAAACAGGCTTTAGGCTCTCGACAGTCTGAACTCTGCCAACATCTGGAGAATCTGGCTTTGAGTGCTTGGGGAGGGAAGGAATTTTTCTCCTACAAGTGAGAGGAACGGATAAGCTTGCAACAGCACCTGCATTATCCGTTTCTTTGTGAGATGGAAAACAGCCATGCTCCATCTGAACCGAGCTGATGCTCCCAGCCAACTGATGGAAAGGCCAGAGGGGCTCTGTGGGTCTCGGTGGGTTGTTGACAGCTGCTGGGCACCTTCTCAGCTCTGTCTGAACACGCAGGGCACTTTCCAGTTCACTCAGCAGGGGCTTGGGCTCCTACTGGTGCCTGTGCTGGTGCGTCCGTGGAGTCTGAAGGCAAAGGGGTCACAGCTGGGTTTATTCATGGAGTAAAAGCAGCAGAAAGGGCCCTCCCAGAAACCATTTTTCCCTAGGTTGAGATGGGACAAGAGACATGCCCTGGGAACCTGTGGGGTGGAGACAAGCCCTCCTCTCAGTGCGGGGAGAGGTCTGCCTCGCAGCCCAGTGGGCAGCGTCTGGCTGCCAGCAGGCACCTCTGGGGGACCCAGCAAAGCCACGGTGGAGGAGAGGGTGGGTGAGCCTTGGAGGCCTCTGCCAAAGCAGAGCTGGGAGGGGAGGGAGTGTGACTGGACCTGCGGGAATGGGGGAGAAAGGAGTGATTTTGAGGGGGAAGTTCCCCCCCACTGGCAGCCCCAGGTGTCTTCTCTTTGGACTTCAGGAGACCTCACGCCGTGGTGCTCCAAGCGTGACTGTGCTGTGTAAAAGCGGTGGTGCTGTCACGCAGGGAGCCGGGTGGCTGAGTCCCCCCAGCTCTGCGGCACCTTGTTGCCAAGTCGCTCACTTCTCCGTGTGTCAGCCGCGATGGATTACCTGCTGCCTCATTACAGACTGCTTGGGAAGGGCTGGGCGACCCGCAGGAGCCCTGCAAGGCCTTAAGCTCTGCCAGAAGCAGCAGCTCCTGAGCAGGAAGCAAGGGAGACCATCCTCCCCTCTTCCCTGTGGCCACGGTTCCCTCCGTGCTGGCTAGCGGGGATGCTGAACAGCCCTCTCGGAGGCGGCGAGGCCCTCGTTAGCTGGGAGATGGCTGGCAGGATGCTCCCGAGCCCGGCTGCTGGCTGTTAACCATCTCTTTGTACCGGGAGAGGCAGCGGCCCGTGAGCTGCCACCTGTTGTTAATCTACCCCTGGCTAATCCATTCTGCACTGTGTCAGCAGTTCAAAAGGGCACTGTTAGTATTTTTTGCCAACTTCAATTAACGTGAGATTTTGGAGGCCCCTCTGATCACATTTCATCTGTCATGAGTCAGGAACAAACCAGCCAGATTGCAGTTGAGAGGAGAGAAGAGAAGGAGTTTATTGCAAACCAAAACAACAACAGTGTTTGTGCCCCCTTGGCCGGGGCGGCTGGGAAGCGGGGTCCTTCCCAGCAATGCCGCTCCTTTCAAAAAGTGGAAAAATAAAAATTGGTGCCCAGAAATTCCAGCCCCACCCACC
>RSEF01000005.1:22996721-23009815 GCA_003993805.1 Himantopus leucocephalus
AAAAAAAAAAAAAAAAAAAGAGAGGAAAAAACCCCTGCAAGTGCAATAACTTACTTGAAAAAAAAAGTTAAAAAGAACCAAGCTGCAAGACTGTTTGTTCTTTTTTAATATTCCACTGTAATGAACTGGTAATACATGGCTGCATAGGCAATAACATTGCATGGCACAAACCTCACATGGCAACATTTTAAATGATTTTTTTTTATTCTTTTTTTTTCCTGAACTTTTTTAAAACTTTTTTATTTTTTTTAGTATGTTCTACCCCAGGCTGTTAAGCTAAAGAGANAAAAAAAAAAAAAAAAAAAGGCTGTGTTTATACAAGGTTACAATATTTTACAACAAAAAAACCAATAATATTGATTGAGGTTTGTTTTCTTTCTTTCTCCCAGTCTCTCTTTCAAACACTGCACACCTAAACTGATATATTATACATTGAAAACTGTCCTTCAAAATCAGTAGTATAAAAGTCCTAGCTCTACCTACCTACCTACCTAGCTATGTGGGGGGAGTGGGGAACCGTGTTACCAGCAAAGAGTTAAGGGGGTGCAAGGCCGCTCCGTCACCTCCTCCCAGCTCCCTTCGGGAAGTTGCAAAGGGCTGAATGACTTTCCATCCGATTCCGTCCCCCTTCCCATTTGGGTTTAATTTCTCCTTCGGTCTGTTTGCTTTTTGCTGTGTCAGTCAGAGCAGCAAAATAAACATGGGGCTCTGCCTCGGCTTGATTATTTTTCAAACCTTTTCCAGGAAACTACCTTTTTGCCTTTGTTTGTTTGGAGAGTGTTTTACAACGTGCTGCCCGGTCTGGGTGTACTCTGGGAGACAGGGAAACACACCTCCCGTCCCTGAAACACCTCCACCACCGGAGAAACCCAGCTGGCAGCCCTGCTCAGGCAGCACACCAGGTACACCTGGCCTGGGTTGGCGCTGCGTCCTCATAGCTGATGGGGCAGGTAAAGCCACGTGATGCAGCTCTGCGACCTCACGTGTGATGCGCTGTCACTACCCGTGGCCTTCCCCTAACGCCCTGCCCACGCTCATGGCTCAGGCCAGGTGTGCTCCGTCAGGGATGTGCGCTCCGTCAGGGATGTGCGCTCCGTCAGGGATGCGCGCCTCAGCAGGGATGCACACTCACTCACATGCTGCCATGGGCTCTAGAGGAGAGGGAGGCTGGTTCTCCTTCACCTTGCTGTCTTGGTCCTCTTCCCCGTGGGCTCTACCCAGGTGGGTGCTGGGGCAGTGACACCTGAACCATGTTCAAGAGGAGGCAGCAGGAGCCTGGCCGCTGGCTGGAGAACCTGCTGGGAGTGCAGGCGGGTGGCCATGCTGGTGGTGGGCAATGCGCTGGGGGGCTGACCTGGCCCCCATCTCGCTCCTCTCCATGAGCTTGTTCAGACACAGCAGCCCTTGGAGTTTGGACCCCAAAGGGCCCAGCAAGCCCCAAGCCTGTTTCACCACTGGTCTGCAGTTGCTACCAAAGCACTAACTACTGCTCGTAGGCGAGAAGTGCCTCCAAGTACTCGGCAGTGAGTGGTACCCAGCCACTTTTAAGCTGGTGCTGGGAACCTGTGCTGCTCTTACTATTTATGTCCTCCTAATCTCAAAGCTCTGTCACATCTCTGGTCTTTCTAACCATGGGTAGCCTAAGACAGCCCCCTTGGAGGGCACATGCTGCACAGCCAGGGCCAGGACTGCTTGGGAGAAACATTTTGGTACCTCTGTGAGGCCAGAGAGGGCAGCTGAGAGAGCCCAGCTCACCTGGTGCTGCACCCACAGAGGATGCCACCGCGCACGTGGCAGGTGTTGGGGCGGTTGGGGCTTGTGAGACATTTTGGTGGTGGCTGGGGACAAAGCTTGCAACTTCGAAGGCAAGCCCAAGCCAGGAAATCGCAACTCAATGTATGGACAGGAGTAAAATTCTAAATAAGAAATAAATAGAGAAGAAAGTCATAAATAGGGTTGAAAGGTATTAAAATAATAATAATAATAATTAAAAAAGGCATCGTTGTGGTAACTTGAAATTGCAAGAACAGCACTGACCCTGTGACCCTTAAGAAATGTATTAGCCGCAGGTTGGCTAGATTAAGGTACATATATATATATATAAGTGTGTGTATATATATATTTATACATTTTTTCTTGTTAATTTAACAGCTAGTTTAAAAAAAAACTTTTAAATTAATTTAAAAAAACGTGTAAATACAGATGCATGTAGCTTAAAAACTGCCTGAATAGATGCATTTGGAGGCTTCTGGGGGGAGCACCTTCCAGCGTGACCCACCGACGTGGGCGCGAGGGGCCATGCCAGTGCGGTGGCAGCACCCGGAGAGGCGAGGCAGAGCCTGGGGAGCACGGAGCCGCCTGCGCTGGCAGCGGGAAGGAAGCCCTGCAGTGGTGGGCTCTCGGGAACAACATCCCCCCTTGCCTCGTGATGCTTTCGGGCAGGCTCAGGGCTGGGCACGTGTGGTGGCGTTTAAAATAGATTGAGTGAGTCCAACATGTGCTTTGCACATGGATTTTAAGGTGAGAGAAAGTGGGGGCCAAGCCTCTGTAAATGCCAAGTCCGCTGCCAGGAGACTCTCCTCTCTCTCTAACAAGACAAGGGATACAGCACTTAATCCTCCGGGCTGTTAAACACCTCCGGTGAAATCCTGGCCCCATGGAAGTCCATGAGGAAGAGCTACCCTTTAACTTCAGTAGGGAATGCAGCTAACCTCTTGAATGGCTATGGCCCTCCGTCAGAGCCGCCTTCCCTACCCGCAGGCCATGTGGGACCCGTCCCTGTGTGCCCGCCCGCCCCACTGCCCGCTCCTCAGCTCTGCCTGTTGCTAATTTGCCTTGTCAGTAACGCTACTGGGCTCTTCGGGCAGTGGCCCTTCACAGGATTGCCTGGTGTACCTTGGAAAATGCTCTCGGCACTGAGCTCAGCTGCCTGCACAAAGTCTGCTGGAGACATCACCTCCTGCCACCGGTCCCTGGGTGGCCCAGGACCCTCAGAGGCTTCCGGGGTGCCCGGTGGGGGTGACATACACCTCCGACCACTGAGCGTGATCCTGTCTGGTTCGGTCATCAGCATCACTTTTAGCACCTAAGCCATCATACCCAGTTTCTCAGCTGGATGTTTAGGCTGGGACTTAAGTCCTGGCTGCTTGTGTTGGGAGAGGCCCTGGTCGTGCACATTGGTGTGGTTAATTGCGCGCTGGTTCCCTGTGAGTACCAAGGAAGGCATCTCTTAGCATTTCTGAGGAGAGGAAAGAGACAGTGCTACTGGTCTTTTCTTATTCCAATAAATATATATTACATTTGATCTAGCAATGGTGTATCATTTATGTAGCATATGGCAGTCTAAGCACTATAGAAATACTCGTATACCTTGTTAACCTGAAACCTGACATTTGGTTGTAGCTTATTTGGAGCCTTTTTCAAGACCACTAAATATTCCTGGACCTTGAATGACAAGATCCCCTAACACTGAGCATGAGGAGGGAGGGCAGGCTGACACACCACAAATGCTTATGGGAGTAAAATCCCATAATTCCTTTGTGAATCTCGGAGATGGCTGCCCCAGCTCAACCTGAGCCTGCATAGCCACGCTGTATGGGTGATAGCGCTCAGCTGACCTTCAGCTTCTCCTTGGTGATAATTCAGTGGGTAAAAGGATGTTCCAAAATTATTCCTAGCACTATGAGATCATTGAAAAGCTTGTAAAAGATTTAGCCTTGCAAAGGAGATCTTACTTAACAGTTAGTGCTGTGCAGGTAAGAGCACTAGGAGGGAAAAGCGGGGAGGCACATTGGCTCAGACAAACCAGGCAAGTTCTGCTGTCTCCTGCTTACTCTGCAAGCTGAAGGGGCTCCGAGGTGGCTGGACATGGGTCAGTATCACCTTGTCCAGCCTTGGGTCCCTTCCCAGCCTGCTCCCTGTGCCATCCCCTCCACAGAGATGCCCGCAGCAGCTGTGCGTGGCAGAGCCCTGGGGTGGAGGGCTGCAGGGAGGGGCTGTCATTGCACGTATCTGACCCCAGGACAAGGTGTATGAGGAATCTGATGGCCTCACACAACCATGGCTGTGTGCTAGCGCTCGAGCTGCTTCTCAGAGCAGTCTCTTTGGGGACCTGTGGATTTACACAGCAACTGTTGTCCCCTCCCATAGCTGCTGTCTCTAAAGTGAAGATAGTAATTCCCGACCCAGTGAAAACATTTTGCTGCCCCACCATGCACATGAGCCTCAACGTCGACCACGACTGTGGCAAAGCAAACCCCAGGCACTCCCTGGGGCAGCCAGCCGTGCTGGGAAGCTATCGTCTCCCAGGGTGCCCCTCCAGCCAGGTGACCAGAGACCTGGCAAAGACTCCCAGCGTGGTGGCACTGTGCCATGTTGGGAAGAGAGGCATCCCCTTCACAGGCCTCTCTATGGCTCCGTGCTTCACCTCAGACTGCAAGATGGAGAGGAAGCAGGGTAGAAGGAGATGGGATAATGTTGCCTTCTTTCTAGCCTCAGATATCTTCCCAGCCCTGTTCCCCATTCAGCTGTGGGAAGCTGTGGCTCCTGCTAAGACGACAGGAGCAGCCTGAGGGGTGTCTCTTTGCTGGTGCCAGAGTCCCCATCCAGTCCCCTGCCCAGGGCAGAAGAGATCTGAGCAACACTGTTGACAAATTGGAAGGGGAAGTTGTGTGTGTGTATGGGGCTGAGGGAAGCCGCTGAAATGCCAGCGGGCTCTTGCTCTTTGGAAAGGCAGATCTGGTGTCAGAAAAAGGAGTGGGGAGAAAAAATGCCCAGGTTATTGGGGAGGTGGCGGTGAGAGGGGACGCGTCCCAACCCAGGTCTCACTGGAAGAGGTGCTGCTCCACAGCCTCCCTCTCCCTGCTTGATCCCAGGAAGCTGGGAGCTGCCGCGTTCATGCTGGAAACACTCCACTTACGTTAACATATGTACTTTATATGCCTAGGGTAGCTAAAAGTGCTGCATTCAGATCCCCGAGGAGGCAACTGCTGTCTGGAGTCCAAGCGGATGGATTTATTTGGCTGTCCCCGTGTGCTCTCTCCATGTCTCGTGGGCACTGGGCTGCAGCCCTGTCATGTCGCCCAGGAGATAGCGGCGCTGTGCTCCTTTGCTTTCATCCTCAGGGCAGCGATGCTGGAGGTCTTGCGGTCCGGCTCGCTGTTCAGCTCATAGCCGTTGAGGCCGGGGCTCATCCCGGCCGTGCCGAAGAGGCCACCCATGTGAGTCTGTCCCACGTGGCTGCCGGGGCCAGAGACGCCGAGGAACTCGGAGACGCCACCGGCCGTGTGGGGGTGAGCATGGGGGGACATGCAGGAGGGCACCGTCTCGCAGGGGACAACGCAGGCGGGCACGGGGGAGGCAGCTCCGTTGTTGCCAATCCAGGATGGATTCTGGATCTGGGGGTGGGAAAAGAAGCATCAGGGCTGCCCCGTGTGGGACGTGGCTGGTGGCTGGCCTGGGCGGAGAGAGAACATGTCCAGCCTCAGCCCCTGCCACCTGCCTGCAGGGCAGCCCTGCGTGCAAGGGGCAGCTGGTGCGGTGGGATGTGGTATGCAGGCCCCCGCCAGCAGCGGCATCCACACACCCCCCCCGAGCCAGTGGGTCCCCTCCAAAATCCAAATGCCAGTCCAGACAGGGGCAGGGAGTGTGGGAGAGTAACTCACAGGGGAGCAGGACTGTGCCCCTCCTCTGCCATAGTGTCTCTCTGTTCGTCTGTTCCCCCTCCCAGCCATTTCTCTTTCATTTTTTTGCACCATGAGCACTTTTTGGAGCAGGGATGCTCTCGGCACAGAAAACCTGGTGCCATCCACAGAGTTTCTGTGGGCCTACCCACTACAGAGGGAACAGGCAGGTGCTGCAAGACTGCCGATCCACCCTCCTGCCCCAGCTCAGGGCAGCTCTGCCTAGGCAAAAGCTTTTTTGTGCCACACAGAGATGCCCATCGGAGCTGAGCTGCCCGCAGCCCCCAGTACAGGCAGTTTCTCTGCCCTGCTCCCCAGCGGTGCTCTTTGCCCGGCGCAGAAGTGTTGCCCACCCCACTGCAGAGCAGAGCCCTGCGGGGCCGCCTTGCGCAGCCATCTGGGCTCCTGCAGTGTCAATCATAAAATGATATTGCAGAAGAGAGGGGGACTCAGTATTTGCCAGCAGGAGTAGGTGTGCTGCNGGGGGGGGGGGGGGGGGGGACAACGGGCACGTAGGATGGAAGCAGGGAGGAGGCGAGCAGCTGGCTGAAGTGAGAGAGCAAAGGGCCCTTCATCCCACCACCCCGCTGCACCGCTCACCCTTGGGCCCTCTCTGATCTCTTACCTCCTGCAAACTGCTTTTCATTTTTTTGATCTCTAGGGCTGGGAGAGGAGGGCAGTGTGGAGGGGGGGAGCAGTATAAGTTACAAAGGCAAGAGAATGGAGTGCTGAAAAGGCTGCTGAGAGCGTCATCTGCTTGAAAAGCTGCTTTGGCATCTCTCAGCTGTTTCATAAGGGCTTCTTGTTCAGTTTGGGGGAGACGCCAAGCAGGAGAGAGGTCAAACGCTCCTGGCTTGGCCGCAGGGGACCTTTGGTGCGGCGCTGGCTGGGGAGGTAGCTGACAGCCAGGGCGTCAGGCGGGGAGGACTCCCAGCAGATCTGTGAGGACAAGTCCGGTTCAGAGCATTACGCCTGCAGAACTGCGCCCTTGAGCAAATTCTGGGTGGCGGGAAGAGGAGTCAGCAGGATGGAGGGAGTGCTTTGCAGGGGCACAGCCTAGCCCTCGAGCTAACGAACGCCTGTCTGCCCTGGCAGCATCTGAAGGCAGTACTGTGAAACGAGGGCTGGCCCAGTGCTTAGAAGGCTACTGTGGTGACAGGTTTCCCAGGACAGGAAGCTCAGGCAGGGAGGCAGCTCTGTCACCTGCCTGCCGGGCCAGGGTAGGAATGGTCTCAACAGGCCCCAGGAACAGTCCCAGATGCCCCAACAAGGCTGCTGCTACCCTTCCTTTGGAGCGCAAACCCACAAGCCCCTTGGGAAGCATCCCCAGATGTCACCAAGTGTGCTGCGGGTACCACAGCTCACCGCAGGGAGACAGCTGTGGGAGTTTGCCAGGGGAAAAATGCTTTTGCCCAACCATCTAAATAAGGGGCATGGAAACCTAGGCATGGCAACAGGAAGTCTTCCTGGGAACTGCTGGGTTCTAAGCATGAAATAGCCTTTTGGACCTTTTCCACACCAGTGGGAAGTTAGTGGGCAGCAGCATATGTGATGGGAGGTGGACAGCGTAATAGGACGTGTTGAGCAGGGTGACCTGTGGCCGAAGGGTGGTTGCACTATGTCACACAGGGCTGGGCTTGGTGCCTGTTTTAGAGATGGCTGCTCCGGGACAGGGCATGAGGGAGCTGGGCAGGACACCCCGCTAAAAACTCTTGGCCCTTCAGTGCTTGGCCGTACAACCCCAGCCCTGTCACTCTTGCAGCCTTGCCTGGATGAACTCAAGAAGTGAAGCATCTCTTGGGAGGGACTGGGAGCAGAGCTGGTGTGTCCAGCAGGCATCGGGACAGACGGACCAGGGCAGGGGGATGCGCTCACCTGGGCGTAGTTCTCAGCACGGGTGAGCAGGGGCAGCTCGTAGGCGGTGGAGAAATGGGTCCGGACCTGCTGCATCTGGCCGAACCGCTCCCGCTTGCGCCATTTCGCTCGCCGGTTCTGAAACCACACCTGGGGAGAGGTGGACAGGGAGGTTGTGAACGGGGCGGGCAGCCCTGGGGAGCCCATGGGCAGGCAGGGCTTTGCCGGGCGGGTGGTTGTGCATTGCACGGGGACAGGGCACTGCTCCAAACACAAGCCCCACAGGGGTGGTCCTGCCCCATATCCCAGGGGAAGTCTGGGGCCAACCTGTGCTCCCACACTGGGAGCACCCCGGACAGAAGGCAATGCCCAGCTTTTGGTGTCCTGCCTGTCCAGGGACAGTCACAGCTCTTGCCTCCCACAGCCTGGTTTGCCCTGGGATAACCCATCTTCCTTGTGCCCCTAAATCGGTGTTACCCAGTGGCTGCCCGCAGCTCTCGCACCGTCAGCCAGTCTCAGAGCTGAAGTGCGAATACATCCCTGTGTGCTGCTGCCAGGCTGAAACCAGCAGCGCTGGGGCTTTCCCCAGGCCTAATCCTGGCTCTGAAGGTGCTGTTGGCTGAGAGCTTGTGTTTCTCACTGAACTCTCAGTCTTATTTTTCTTAACTGCTAAAAAAAATAAAAAAGCGTAACACCCCTTCCCTCCTTAGCTGCAGGAAAGGACACGTGCCCTCTACAGAGCTACATGTACTTTGCTTTACACCAAGTTTTCTTTGCAGGGTTTGCAGCCCTCTGCTTCACAGTGCTGCTGAGATCCCTTCAAGGCAGAGGAAAGACCAAAACTCTTTCTGCTCTTATTTTTACTGGCTTGACATCAGTGTGGATTATTGCACTGTTGTCAGCACCATTGCTCCTGATTTGCATCAGCATAAGAGAGATCAGAGCCTGGCCCAGTGTCTTCAAAGCCTCTTGAAGCTTGTGAGTCAGGGAAACACATCAATCAAGAGCTGCTTTGAAGGCACTGAGAGATGCAGGCGATCACCAGGGGCTGGGTTGTGCAGGTCACGCCAGTGCATGAAAGGAGCAGTCCTACAGCCGCTCAGTTCTGCTTCGCGTTTTACACGGTGACTTGCAGAGGGAGGGGGGCATCGCTCACCAACAGCTTGGCCCTGCCTGCGCCTGGCCATGGGGCAGCTCTGCTGCTCGGCAGGCAGCTGGGGAAACCAGGCGCTGGGTGGGAAGCTCACATCTTCAGAGGATAGTGGGGCGAGCTGGGCGCTCGGCACAGGGTGGGGTGGCAGGCCAGCTTTCGGGGGGCAGGAGAGCGGTGGCATTTGCAGCCTGCATCAGCACAGCTAGAAGCTGCTACAGGGAGAGACAGGCCCGAGGGTCTGTGGTTTCTGGTCTGATCTGACCTTCTTGCTTGTGCTCGAAGAGTCATTTCAGGCTCTCCTGCTTCAGTTTTCCCCTCCCCACCATGTAGGCAGCCCCGTGCTGGTGTTTCGCAGCTCCCCACTGTGGCTAGACCCATGGTACAAGTGGGCAGCTTAGGGTCTGTCCATGGGCTGTGGTCTGCTCAGTGCAGGGAGTGGACGGTGCAGCGCCCAGGCATGTCCTCCCCATGTGGGCTGCAGACAGTGTAGGGTTTAGTGCCCTGCCCCGCGGCCATGGCAATGCCACTGGCATGGGCCATCCACAAGCTGGCCAGACTAGCCATACCCAAAGCCACAACCTGATATTAACCCCCCACCCTGAATCAAAAAACCCATGAGGATTTTCAGTGGGTGCAAAAACTACCAGCAGAAAGGTTCTAACATTATCCCAGCTGAGCATACGCTGCACATGAAGAGCGTCCTACTGGAGCGGGTTTGATGCCCCAGGCATCTGTCTGTTTTCCTTCTACCTCTTCTTGGCACGGCCGCTCCAGCCCAGCTGCAGGCCAGTCCCAGGGCTGGCCCAGCTCACACCGCTTTGATCTGCAGATTCAAAGTTAGCGGTGGTGACCCGGTTCCTCCTCGGGCGGAGGAGGCCCCGCTGTGCACAGAGGGGTGGAGAGCAGGTAGGGAGCAGAGCACTGGCTGTGCGCAAGGCTGGGGCAAACATATGCCAGGCATATGCGGCCATTCCTCTGCCTGGCGAAGGCACCGGCTGGCCTGCCTGCCAGCCCGGCCGCACACCTGCGCCACCGTGCCGGGGAGCCCGGCTGAGCATCCCGCCCCGGGGCGCCCGCCTGGGAGCAGGGCAGCTGAGCGCAGGCTCCCGCGGCGGTGCCGGGATGCACGGCACAACCTCAGATGCCGTCAGCACGGGGTTTGTGCGCTCGGCTTCTCCAGGACAGCGTGGCAGCCTCCCTGCCGGCACCACAGGGAGGTTTCCCAGCGCTGGCTGAGGCAGAACAGGGTCTCCAGCACAGGCTTTTCCTCTGCTTGCTCCTCATTTACACATTGGATTTAACTGGCGCTGGCAGAGCAGAATTGTTTAAACCGGCAGTTCCCGAATTGCAGTCCCCACACGGCTGGTGGGCTGGGAAGCTGTGGCAAACCATCACGTTAGGCTGAAAGGAAGACTGTCTTCAGTCCACGTGCTGGTGCTGGGGGCACTGGAGGTGCTCCGAGGGCTGGCAGTGAGCCACTGCTCCGAAACACTTGCGACGAGCTTTGGACTGCTTTTTAAAGTCCTCCTTTCTCTTATGGTCCAAGTCCTTTTAGGATGCTTGGTATGTAGCAGCCAGGTTTCTCCAGGCCTCCACGGTGCTCCCAGGAAAGCAGGGCAGGCAGAGCAATGTATAATGCAAAGATGTCAGCAAAAAACCAATGCATCCTAAGTATTTCCTGGCTTTCTCAATCTTAGAAGACACGAGCTTTTAAAAAGCAAATCTAAAAACCAACAGAAGTCCATTTTCCTTTCATTGCCTTTTGTCAAGAGAGGCTGCTATAGGACAGGGATGTGACAGTCGAGATTGCAGCAGTCGGTGCACCGTGTCCTCTGGGGTCAGGATGGGGTACGTCGTGCAGGGAGAAGCAGTCACTGTGAGCTGCATCTCAGTGTTAACAATTAGAGTGGGTGTGTAGGGTAATGTCATGTATTTGACTCCTGCAGACAATGCTTTGATAAGCCCTGATGTACCAAATCAGCCCTATAAAATTCTACAGAACAGAAAATGTTTCATGTCTCCATAAACATTCAGCCATATGCTGGTACCTAAATCCATATGCATACACAGCTGATGTGCTGCGGGGGGTGGAGAGGCCGGGAACGGCCTGAGACAAAGAAAGCAGGAGGGTCCTGCTCGCTGTCTCGCTGCCACCACCCTGGCACCCAGCTGGTGCTGCCGGTCGGCCCCTGCCACCACGTCCCACGTGCCCCTCATGGGTGGTTGGGCTGAGCTGGGACCTCACCCAGGCCCTTCTGGCCATGGCTGGATGTTTGGGACCTGCATCGCTGCATTTGTCCTTCCTCCAAGTTAAAGAAAAAGGTGGTTTCCCCTCTCTGCTACCTGCCCCGGCGCAGCAATGGAGGGTGAGGCTGGCCTGGTGGCAGTTGCGGGGCCGGACCCAGCCCAGTACCCCATGCCCTGTGCTCAAGCCCCCCTCGCTGCATCGCTGCCTGGCTGCAAGTGAGGGCTGCCCATCACGTTGAAGCTCCCACTCTCCCCTGGCAGCCTCACAGCAGCCATTCTGCCCATCCCTGGCCTCCATCTGTCTGTCTCCAGGACCCCATCCCTCTACTACAGGCCAGGCCATCTCCCCTCTTCCCAGAGATGGCCACCAGCCCTTTGCTTTCCAGCCTGCAAGAACAGAGCCAGAATTCATCCTTGAGCGCTGAAACTGGACACCATTTTATCAGTGGCCTGGAATGGGAAATTGGAGCCTGGGATGAGAGAATTGAATAACTTGAGCTTGTTTTCATTTCATGTTTAATTTCCTGCAGGCTTAGCTCAGTCTTTCCGCTCCTTCCACCAGCCTCCCAGGGTTTTATGGGGGAAAAGGGATCAAGATATATTACTTCTTGCTTTGCTTTGCTTTTTTTCTTTTCTTTTTTTTCCAAGGCGGTGATTTTGCTACAGCGGAGTTTGACATTTCCCTCTCACTTTCAAGCCCCCGCTGCATCACAGAGTCACCGCCGAAAACATTTCATTAACAGTCCCAGCAATCATAAGGCTGGCTCTGAGGGGGGCTGGCTGAGGGGTTATATTCCCTGGCTGCGAAGCCTCCTTCCAGCCCCATCTCTTTCTCCTCTGCCCTGGGGCAGGCCAGGAGGCAGAGATACTTGCAGCCCAAGAGAGATGAGCAGCCGGGGCTGGGCTGGCGTGGGCTTGGGTGGGGGCATGTGTATGTCTGCATGCAAGGGGAAAGAGCCATGTGTGAATATATGTGTGTCTACCATGTGTGCCACCGCCTCAGAAATCTGCTGCAGCCCTGGATAGGCTGGAAGAAGCTCAGGTGGTTGCTGGTACCGAGCAGGAACTTTCTGGGGCTCTGCAGCCCCAGATGTGGAAGAGGAGGAGAAAGGAATGGGATATGCACACTGTGTAGGACCTACATGAAAACAGCGCATACCTTTGCAGGTTTGTTTCTGAGCCCTAGCAGCCTGGCTGGGTGGCTCGGCCTCTGCGCAGGGCTTACGCACGGCTCCCACTTTGGAAAACAGGGACATGCAGAAGCTTAACAGTACTGGGCAACAAGGGGCCAGGTCGTGGGGGGCAGGCAGGGAAAACACTGTGTTGTATCCCATGGCAGGGGGAATTAATTTTGACGTTGTTGGACACCAGCACTGATGGCTGGAAACCAAGGCAGGCAGAGAAACAGAACAGGAGAGGGGTCAGGCTGTAGGATGCCACCACTCCGCAGACAGCATGGCCTGACCCATGCCTGCCGCTGGCGTGAGCTCTTCTCCAGGCACTGAGGTCTCCATCAGCTATTTCGCTAGTGAAGCGTGAACTTGGGAAAGGGGCTGGAAAAAAAACAGAGCTGCCACTTGCCTGCCTGGGCTCCGCATCTGCTCCTGCTTGCAGCGCAGCGGCTAGCTGCGCTCCCCAGGGAGCTGAGCCTGGACAGAGGGGGTGACCTCCAGCCAGAAGCTGGCTCAGCTGTGGGAGGGAGCATCACACCTCAGACCTGCTGGGCGCCTCACCTTCCTGCTGCTCTGCTTTGCTTAGTTCAGCCAGCTGAAGCTGGTCTCCATGGAATTATCCCAGGATACTCACCATCCCTTAGAGGACCATATCTTCCTTGGAAGAAGAACCATTGACCTCCCCTCAAAGCCCATGAGGCTGCAAGTAGGTGTGTGCCCAGACGCCCCACAGCAGCCAGAGCGCCTGCCTGCTTCGCGGAGTGCGTCTGAGTACAGAGCTTCTATTTGGCTTGCAGAAGGAAAGAGGTAAGGGGCTTGTGACTTATTTGTGATCTCTGCCCTGGCGTTGGTTTGTCTTTGCAGTAGGTGTTTGCGTCACCATCAGTCTCGTGGGCTGCTGCCCCATGCCCATGCCTGCTCTTCGGCTGTAAGCTGATGCCCTTGGTGCTGCAGTGGGGAGGCCCCCGCAGAGCAGAGCTGCCCAGA
>RSEF01000005.1:23009915-23036886 GCA_003993805.1 Himantopus leucocephalus
GTGGCCCCAGCCCCCTGGGAACCCACGTGAAATACCTGGCAGCCGGGGCGCCCCTGAGCCTGCCCAGCCAGCACCCACAGCGCTCAGCACAACCCTGAGAAGTTCTCGCTTTCCAGTGGTAGGGAGTCTGCATTTCTACTGAGGGCATGGCAGCCCTTCAGCGTGGGGCAGGGGCTGGGTGCCAGCCCGCAGCCCAAGGGACAGGGTCCTTCCCAGCAGCACTGGGGGAAGGAGTGAAATGCAAGTGCTTACCCCTTTCACCCCAGGGTAAGTGCTCGAGCGGCCAGGCCACTTAGATGAGTCCTTCAGATGCTCTGTTACATGAGCCCTGTCATCGCCATCCCAAGTGAGCGGTGCAAGCTGGCAGTCGTGAGAGGAGAGAGGCTGTTCTCGGCCCTTATCTCAGGGAAGGGTGAAACCCCCAGGCTGCCCCCTCCCTCTGCCTGATTTCCTCCTGGCTGCCTGGGGAGGTGCTTTTGCCTTTGGCCGCAGTGTTATCCAGTGGCGAAATGGGGGAAAAAAAACCCCTGAGATCGTGGGTCACATGTAATGAACTTGTGGAATGCGTCTGGCTCGCCTGCCGGGCCCTGCTAGCCAGCCCTGCACGCTAGCTGGGACACGCTAGCTGCACAGCCGGGCTCCGAGGCAAGCAGGAGGATCTCGCCACCCTCCAGCACCTCATTCCCATTCCTGAGCGACAGGAATTTCATGCACTGTGCAGTCGGTAACCCGATGCTGCGCCTGGCCTCCCAGGAGATCCCATCAACACTTGTGATGTGTCCCTGGGAAATCAAGGGCTGCGTCCAGCGGCAGAAGTAAAGAGCTGGCGTTTGTAGCGCTGCCTTCCTCTGCCCATCCCGCAGCGCTCAGCACGCTACGCGCGGGACCAAGGGGAATTGCGCTGCTTTCTGCTGAAATGCAGCCGTGTCCAGCCTGAAGAGAAACAGCTGTGGGGAAGAAGAGCACTGCAAACCAATTTAGGCCAGCAGACAACAAAAATCCTGCAGCCAGTTGAAACTGGAAGGAAACGCAGAGAGAAAAATGGACTTATGCAAGGATGCTGGCCTGACTGCTTCGACTGTTTGCAACAACTGCTCGTAAAGGTTAGAGCAGAGGGCAAGCTGAGCTGCCTGGGACCTGGGAGTTTTCCTGGTACAAAAGGATGATTAGATGCCTCCACACGCCAGCTATTCTCAATGCTAATGCAGGTTCTGGGGTTCATGAGTTGCTAAATGATTGCAGACAGAAGTCACAGGATTAGCTAAACTGGAGAATGAGAGCCTAAGCTTCAGCGGGACCACTGATGGCCATCAAGGCATGAGCTGCAGATGTCCACCCCAAGTGATGGTGCTCCTTTTTGCAAATGCTTCTAAACTCTGCCAGACCTTCAGTTTAACCTTGACTCAGAGGAAAGAGCAGCATTCGGAGAATCATTCACTCCTTCAATGTGGAGTTTGGCTCTGCTGGACCCCCAGGTTATTTCAGAGGAGCTAGTTCACAGGAGCTGGCACCTGTGTGGGTGGAGGCGGTGAGAATGCAGCACAGCTGTTTGACTGTCCTACTCCTCTCAGGATGGTGGGAACACCTTTTTGCTCCATATCACCAGGCTTTGTGCAGCCTCAGCACCTGCTTTGACAAGCAGGCAGCAAGAGCTGCCTCTCCTGTATCACCTCATGCTCTCTGGTACTGAATGTCCTGGTCATCTCTGCATCCCCATCTTGCCAAAAAGAGCCTGTACTGTGGGAAAGCTTGCTCCCACTGAGACTAATGAACCTGTGACCCCTGCCAAGTCTCCTGAAGAAAGTAGTTCTTGCGACAGCTTTGTTTAAGGTGACAGCGAGGCTTAGCTGTCTGCTGCCCCATTAGCTCAAGGACAAGAGACCTCTCTGTGAACACTGCAGCTCAGGACACCAGCTCAAATAAAGGAGCTGACACTAGTGTCAGACATGGACATACCTCCCTGTCCTGTCTCTGTGCCTCAGTGTACTGGAGAGGTGTCCCAGCCCGCAGCACAGGGTCTGGTTAGGGCTTGCCTGCCTGTAGCCTGTGGTGGGGTTGCAGGTGACCTCAGGCACAGCAAGGGACAACCAATCTGCCGGGCTCATGGTTTCACTCCCCAGAGAGCAGAGGCTTGCTTGGAGTTCACCCACCCCTCACCCAACCCCAGGCCATCCCCGTTACCTGCACACGAGCCTCAGTGAGGTCTGTCCTCATGGCTAGCTGCTCCCTGGCATAGACATCTGGGTAGTGGGTCTTCTGGAAGACCTTCTCCAGCTCCTCCAGCTGGTAACTAGTGAAGGTGGTGCGGTTCCTCCGCTTTTTGCCCTTGTTGCTCTCTGAGTCAGCCTTATCCATGGGACTGGGGAGGTCTGTGCTGGCCCTGTCCTGGGGCACTTTCACCCCGGCCTCCTTCACGCTGAGGTAGCTGCTGTCCATTCCCGAAGGGTCAGAGCTCGGCTGCAAGTCAGCCTCTCCCAGACTGCTCTCCTTACCTATTTGAGTGGTAGGGCAGGGAGGGGAGGCGGGGGGGAGAAAGAGAGAAAGAGAAGGAAACAGATGTAAATCTTTTGACCAATTAATTGATTGAACCAATTACAACTGGCAATGGCAGCTGGGCAGCAGTCCCCAGACACAGGCAGAGAGGCTGACACCACTCTGGGCAGAGGCAGAGGAGGGAGGCGAGGCAGAGGGCTGCCCTGGGGGGGCACAGGAAAGCTGCCGGCCTTGATCTCAGAGGGTGCTGGAGCTCAGCTTGGGGGTGGCACAGGCACCTGGCTGAGGTCTATTCAAGGGAGGAGGTGGCTGTTATGGCAGGGGGGCTGATCACAGCCCACGGATGCCAGCACAGCCAGGAAGGGAAGGTTGGGACGAGCTCTGCCAGCTCCTCCTGGTCCCCTTCCATAAGTCCCACACGCTCATGTGCACGCACCTCAGCGAGACGCTCCTTTACCGTCCCACTGCCCAAAGTGGGACTGAACCCCATGGAGCATTACATTCCTTAGTCCCAGCCACAGGAGAGGTCTCTGAGGACAAAGTGACCCAAACCCAGGCCTCAGAGGATGGTCCCCAGTCCCCAGCCCATGCGTGCTTCTCTGCCAAATAACACATGGTAGAAAACCAGAGGCACACAGCAACCATGCACGCTGCTCGGTGGGATCTGTTTTCTGTTCATACATCCCCAGGCAATGGTGATGTGTCAGCAGAGGTGCTCCTGACTNGTGCTTCTCTACCAAATAACACATGGTAGAAAACCAGAGGCACACAGCAACCACACACGCTGCTCGGTGGGATCTGTTTTCTGCTCATGCATCCCCAGGCAATGGTGATGTGTCAGCAGAGGTGCTCCTGACTGACACCCCACAGTCTTCTGTGAGGACTTGCACTGCTTTCGGCAAAGAGGCAATGAACAGCCCTTAATGCCACACAAAAAGCTGGTGTGAGACACCTATGGAAATGCCCCAGCCTGTGTGTGGGGCAGAGAGAAATGAGAGGAGTCTGACAGCAGCCTGGGAGGCTGTTCCTGCCTGACTGCCCTGAGCAATTAATAATTAACAGGCCATGACATACGAGAGCAGTATCATGAAGCAGGAGGTGGACATTTCAACCACTGCAGTGAGCTGCTTCCTCTCTAAGGCTTAGCAGCTACAAGTGAAACCAGGTGTACGTGCCCTCAGGCACAGGCAAAGGGTGCTGTGATGGGGCATCCTCTCCTGCCCACCTCCTGCCTCCGGCAATGGTGCTGTCCCTTTCATCAGCAAGACCACTGCCATGCCAGCAGGATCCTGGTGGGGACCCAGTGGCATGTTGCACCTCTGATGACAAGTGGCCATGGCTCTCCCTTGCCTGCTGCCACTGCTTCTTGCAGCAGGCTTTCCCCAGACCAGAAAAAGAGGGATTTGTGTGAGCAGCAGGCCCACCCGGCATGTGCTGTGCAGCCTGGTGTCCTGCCTGCCCACATTTCTGGCTGGGATCTTTGGACAAAAACCGCAGTAGCCGTACTGCAGGGTTTAACCTTGAGCTGCTACACTTGACTCCTAACAGTTCGGAAAAGAAAGGGTGTAGTGGTACTTCCTATCTGTGCTTTCCTTACCAAACCAAGATCATGCCAACTGGCTAATTTTTTTTTTTTAATTTCACATTAGCCTATTTTTAAATGTTCTCCATCCTGGATCAGTCTTTCTGGGAAACAGTTCCACCATCTAGTGATGTCCCCACCGGGAGATTTCCCTCAGCAGTGTGATATCCAGGGTCTTTAATGCCAGCTCAGGCTTCTTAGTCCATGTCTTTGAAAGTCCCCATTTTTTCCAGCACTCATCCCTCGTTACAACATCCTACCACTTAATTCACTGTATATTTAGAGTTTAGCCCTTCTGTGAACAGCTCTGTCACAGCTTCACAGCCAAAAGCCTGTGAGCAGGCTTGTGAAAAGCTGCACATATCCTCGCCCCTTTCTCACTCTCACAGCAGAAAGACTGCATCGAGCTGATTGGGATGAAATCAGGAGGATAAAATGTAGCTGTCACTCTCAGGCACGAGGGCAAGGAAGGCCCAGGTTTAAGCTTGGGAGGATGAATTATAAAAGGTATTTGAGAAAAAAAGTTGCTCAGTTAGTACAGAGGAGTCGAGGGCAGAACTGGAATGAAGGCACTGGAGACGCAGGAGCTATCTGCCACTACCACCCTACTGTGTTTTCAGATTTATTGCTTGCTTTAATACTGTTCCCTCAGGCTTTTGAGGAGCTCCTTGTAAAGCTCAGCAAAGCTTGATGTTGGTTATCTCAACTCTTTTGGCTTTGATCCTTAGGAATATTTTGTCAAGATTTATACTCCCTGGGCACCAGGACTGGTGACTGCCACCCTGCCTCCTCTTCGCACCTGCACCCGCTGATGGGCTGAGCTGCTCCACCGCTCCTGGGGGATGCAGGTGGACAGGCCCGTCCAAAATGGGCTGGGACAGTGCCCTGCCCCACAGCCTGGGTAAATCGTATGCTATGGCCATGATATTTATTCTTTTCAAAACTAATGATAGTAAAACAGTGCCAGAAAGTCTGCAGCAATGGACTACCTACCACCTATGAGAGTCAGTAGAGGTGGAGTAATAAATTAAAGTATTCCAGGAAATTTTTTTCCACCTTTCTTTCTCTTTTTATTATTTATGATGTCAGGAAGCTCAGTACATTTTCCCCAGTGCCTTCAGGCTGGCTGCCTCCCTAACTCCCAGGTCCCCTGTGACTCCAGCAGCAGCAAACGCAAGACCTGAGGCCCTTCCTTGGGAACTTCCCTGCTGTTTCTTATCTGCTCAAGTGGCTCAGCTAGCTGGGGAAGGGTCTGCACCAACACACACACACAGAGAAGAGCGCTGAGTCTGATGTAATTTGGTTGACTGCATAGCTCAAGCTGCAGCTGGGAGCTGGGCCCAGGGCTTTCAGCAGTGATAGTTATCTCCGCTGCAAGCCATCAGCCCCCAGGAGGAAGCGGCCGTCCCCGCTGCGCACGCAGTGGGTATCCCCATGTCTGCCTGCCGCCCGCCCAGAGCCCTCCTTGCCAGCTTGGCCACACTGGTCTCATGCTCCCACACTGCAGCAGTCAAGGGCTCCTCTACCTCCAGCCCCTGCGGGCACTGGAGGGGATGAGCCGTCACCGTGAGAGGGGCAGTGAGAGTGGGATGGAGGGCAGGAGGCAGGGAGCACAGATGGCGGCGTAGGGAGGGGATGGCGTGCATCCACCCTTGGCTGAGCATCCAGAGGAGTAACCCTCATTCCCTAAGAACAGGCTCCCTGACCTCAAAAGAGTCATGCTAACTGCTGAAGTGAAACAAATTGCATACATCTGCATATGGATATGCCCAGACTTCCTGTAACTGGAGATGGCCTCAAAGTTTCAGTGCAAAGTTTGGGGTGTCTGTTTCTAATCAAACCTAGAGAGACCTTGAGTTACATATTGTGAAGATCTCCATGACAAGGAGGTAATGTGAGTATCATTGCACCCTTACAAGCCTGACAGGGCCACTTGGTACCTCCTTCACTGCTTATGACTCCATCCTTGCACTCACATCAATAGAAGAAGGATATTTTCTGGCTTCCCATGCTGATACTCTGCTCTGCCAGTGCCTTGGCTGCCTGATGGACCATTGGCACTTCCAAGACCTTCCCTGAGTCACCCTGTATCAGTTGCCTATGGGCAGGTACGGCCCAGGACATCTGGGCATGTGGGCCCCCATCATCATGCTGCTCCTTTTCAGGCAGGAGAGCTATCTGAATCTCCAGTTCATTTGGGGGGAAAATGCCTTTCCGATCTCACCACATCTGTCCTGAGAACCCCATGGAGGAGAAATAGGGTGCAGGAAACACAGACCACACTGCATGTGTGGCCATGCAGTAAGTCCCCCGAGATGTCCAGGCAGCGTGCTGCTCTGCTGACACCCTTGCTAGAAGGAACGGGCATTTTAACCACACCATCACAACAACTGGATTCACAACACGTACCTTTTTTTTCCTGAAGTGTGCTATTTTGGGAGGGTGATGAAGTAAAATCTTCTTTATGTACAATCTTAACCAGGAAATTTAAGTTAGTGCAATGTCAGTTTGGTACATCCACATGGCAAGGGAGAGTGAGATGTTTCAAACACACAGCTTCGGGCTCAGCTTGAAATGACAGGTCTCCTGTGCATACATGGCAAGCCACGACTCTTTTGTGACAGACTCCTTCACATAGACCCTGAGATTGCAGCCCCACAGCCTAAGAGGTTGGAAGATGTTGGTTGGAAGACAAAGAAGTTGGCTACACAGCCAGCAAAACCCAGGGCTGCAGGCACCACAGGGCTGTTTCCCCCAGGCTCCAGGCAAAGAAGCCTGCAGGGTCTTGGCGTTGCTAATGTACTGCACTGGTAGCATCTCCTCCAAGCTGTTATGGTGTCAGTGAGGAGCCCCACGCTATCCCAGCCCTGGGGGGCTCCGAGAGCAGCCTGGGACACCTGGACACCTACCGGCACACAGCAGCTCACAGAGTCCACCTGCCAGCAGCCAACCCATGTCCAAAGTGCGTGGCATGGGCGGTGTGTGGCTGTGCCAGGTGGCCTCTCTGGTCCCACACTAAGTGACATAGGGGCCTTCTGCCTTCCCACCCAGGCGTGGGCACAGGGGTTTTCTCCTTGCCTATCCCCAGATCTCTATGGCCTCCTACACTGGACACTTTATGGTGCCTCTCTGTTCCTGCACAGCCGTGGTCTGACTTCTAATTTTCATAGCAATGATGGTGGTTTTTTTAAAAAATAAAAAAAGCAAAACCTCTAGTGCAGATGTTTAAGAAGGCTTTCAAAATCCAGATCTGGCTCTTAATGTCATTCTCTCAACTCTTGCTCAAATACCAGCGCTAAAATTCTGCCTAGATAGGGTTTGGGCAGTGTATTCTACACTTCTTACCAAGGAAGATTTGCACCACGGCCCAGCCAGCACATCTCCAGGACTTGGCCGGCTGTAGTAACCTTATCCAGTCCTTGTGATCTTGCCTTAACACATGCTGAAGCCATTATACTTGTTCCCAAGTTGTCTGTTGCAGCCTTCTGCCTCCTGTCTGTCATTGCAGCCTGGAAGTCAGCACAGGGCTATCATTTAAAAAATATCCACATTTTGGGTTATATAGGATAAAACGGAGCAGCTGGATTTTAGACATACAAAGGCCCAAATCTTTAGGTTTATTCCCCTTTAGGGAGTGAGCTCTCTTGCAGTCTGCCAATGTAGAGAACAGTTTAAAGATGGAGAGAAGACCCAGAATTTTGTGACTGGATCTGGCACCATTGATTTTATTAGTGATGATCAGATTCTTAAACATACTTTCACTCTTGGGCCCAACTGAAGTGTAAAACTGGGCAGCATTCATCTCAGTTGCAGGTGGTAGAAGTCTACATAAGACGCAAGGCATTGGCATCGCTCCAGAAGCTGCAGTTACCCTTACTGCTAAGCAGAAACTGGTTGGAGCTTCTCCAGTTCAACTCTTGATGAAGATGAACACATCTCCTCATGTCCAGCCTACCAGCGGTTCACTTGAGTTTGCATAAAGCAGAGCTGGTTCCTGTATGGAAGCACATCTGTCCATTTATCCCAGCCAGGGAGCTTATTTGGTTCATCCTGCAAAACCTGAAGGAAAGCTGGAATATGCTCCGGGCAGCTCCTCTGCTCACAGCATGGCACGCACTGACTTCCCGCTGCGCTGAGGAGCCCATGGCATGAATGCGCTCATCTGCACGGACATTGTCCATCTCTACTGAGCCCGACCAAAGCTGCTGGTGCTGCTGCTTTGCTGCCTGCAACCTCCTGAGGCTCTGCAGCAAAGGAGGGACATAGTGAAACCCGCAGACTAAAAATAGCTGTGAAATACCTGGCCACCTTGGGGAGCTAATTACAGACAGAGCAAATTCCTACAGAAAAGACTATTCATAGGAGGACGAAAGGGGAAGAGGAGTGTTTCTTTCTGCTGTGCTACTCCTGACCACATCTAGGGCCTCTCTCTTCAAGAAGAGACTTATTTTTCTGAGCAAAGCATATAGCAGGGGCAACAGTAAGGCCTGGAGCAGAAAAGTCTCAGAAACTCCTTCTGTTCCTGAAAGGCAGCCTGGGGACAATGCCAAAGGTGCCGCACTGCACCGGTGGGTCCACAGCTTTTGGTGGCCCTACAGCCAGTGTATTAACATAAGTCACTGGCTCTGTCTCTACTCTGTGTGCCTCGGGGATTCTTCCCTGGGAGTCAAAACCACCTCAGCCCTGGCTGCACTTAGACCCTTTTGTGCCTGGCTGGTTACGTTCCCCTCGAGTAAATCACTATGTGGATTTGAGGACAGACAGCTCGATAAACATTAACTCCAGTGCTGCTGAGAAACTAACGTCACAGCAAGCCTGGGGGATGTGTGTGTGTGTGTGTCCGTCCGTCCGCGTGTGTGGTGTTTGTTTGTGGAAGTTGCTGTTCCGCTTGCTTTTTTTCTGCATTAGCTTTTTTTTCCCCATACAAACATCTGCTTTCGAGGGCACGTATTGCTTTATTGTCTGATTAGCTGAATTCACACACCCTGTGGCTACTTGGGGAGAGCTCAGCACCATCTGTACAAATGCAACATGTGCTGCTTGCTCCTCTTTCATGTTATTTAAAGGACACTAACAAAACTGGCTTTTATATAAACAAATCAATTCTGAAAACTCTGCATAGAAGCTGTGGCTAGAGCAAAAAAGGCACCATGTATGCCCCAAGTCCTTCTTCATGTGGCACGTTCATTTGAACAGCAGGAAGGAGCTGACTAGCAAATTTTAGAGGTACAAAAATGCTTCTAGCAAGCCGCTGTAATTGCAGCTCACTTTCTGGCTCCCAGAAAGTGACATAGGAAAAAAGAAAGAGCAAGAAAATGTACTGCCATTGCCTCCATGGGGAGAAAATGGAACTGCTTTGCTGGCTTCCTCACTACTGAGTGAGAGAGGAGATTATTGTTTATGCCAAAAAGTCTAAAGCTGGGGATCTTGGATCTCTGAGGGACCCATGAATTTCTTAGTGACCTGGCTCTCTCTTCTCTGACACCTGAAGGTCCTCAGTGTGCTCTGAGGGATGTGCTCTGCCGTGCCAGGATCAGCCACAAGATGGCTTTTTATGTGACAGTGGAGGGAGCTGACAGTCACCTCCGTGCAGCGCAGTGGCAGCCAGACTCTCAGCAGATCCCATACAGGCAGCCCCAGGCTTAGGGCTGAGGGTGGTCAGCTATGGGTTTTCAGCACACCAGGCTACGTGCAAAATCCTGCTTGAACAGTCAAGACGGGTCAGCTACTGCATTTTAAAATGCCTCTTTTATTTCCCACTGTAGGTATGTCACAAACAGCTGCGAAATAAATGTGGGTTTCTGCTATGTCCTACTCGTGTCTCCACCTAAACTAGTGCATGTGAACCAAAGGCCACCTAGTACCTCAGAACTGATATATCACCAGTGTTTGATGGATGAGGCAGGCACGGATTGGACAAGGGCCTGAAATGGCTTTCAGTTTCCCTTTAGCTCTGAATGCAATACCTTTTGGATAAGTAGTCTACTCTTTCCAAAACAATCCTGCATTGCCTTGCCATGGCCATGGTCACCTGAGGGTCTTGGCTTTTCTCAAGTCCCTCAGAGCCAGATGTGAGCACCTAACTGGTCTGAAGACCTGGTTCAACGCTGAGTAGAACAAAATATGGGAGCTCAGAAAGAAAAAATAATCAGCATCACAAATATACGACAAAGTATTGAATGGGATCGTCTCAGTCATAGACTCATACCTACACACAGGCCAGTAGCTGTTTGTTGGGAGCAAAGTCCAAAAGGGTCCACAGATCCTTTGGGAAATGAAAGGCAGAATAGGCAGCTGTTTGCTGAAGACTTTCATTCTCCACAGACAAACACTGTAGGCTTTGCATGCCCTGATACACTGACACAACATGGGACCTCTGTCCCGCTCCTGGCTGAGCTGAGTGTCACTAACTGGCTGTCAGCATCTGGGGCAGCATCTGCCCCATCCTCCTGTCGTGCCTTATTTTACGATCATCCGGTTCTCTCAGGATTGTGTTTCCTTTAGAAAATCTAGATATAGCAAGGTTGCTCCTCCCCTGTTTGGAAATTATGTCCATCAGAGTTACATGAGGATAGTGTTCAAGGCAGCCAGGGTTCAACCCCCTCCCTGCTCCGAGGCCTTATAAAGTCAGGCCATATACCTGCGGCAGGGAAAGGTAAGCACTGGGAAGCTCTGGGGCTGATGGCAGGCAGTGCCAGTGGAAACACTGAGGGTTCTTCAGGTGTGAGTGACAGATGAGGGTGATGCAGGGATTAGGGCTAAGCTCTCACTCTGAAAGGAAGAGCATAAGCCTCCCCATCGGATGCAGATTTATGTATTCATCTTAACCTCACACGTGCCCTTTGGCCACCGCAAGGATCTGAAAAGATCCCTTGCCCGAGCACTGCAAGACAAAAGGGGGCTTTTCACTGCAAGTTGTCATCTCCTCCAGAGCTTTCCCCCTGCAACAGTCAGCGCCTCCCTCTTCCCCACAACACGCCCCCGGGCATTTTCCCTACAATTTCCATCCAAGGCTGGGCACTGGGTGAGCAGGGCGTCTGCTCCGTCAGGGCGAGATGGAGGCACGAGGCACCAGTGCAACCTTCCACGGTCCCAGCGCGCGTTGCCTTCTATGTTAACTGCCCACCAAGCGAGGCACCACCAGCCGTCGTGTATGACAGCAGATACAAATCGGCCATTGAGTTAGAGGAGAGCGGGAGACGCTTCTTCCAGCTGGTGAGGAGGGCTGGTGAGGCAAAACCACCTGAAGGGAGCTAAGCCTTGCTCTTATGTCTGGCTACGGCACAGTTTAATTCCCTGCTGCCAGCTTGGAGAGTGATTCACCCCATCCTATGTGCCTGTGCCTGCCCGGACGATGTTCACGCCGTCGGTCAGTCAGTCTGTCCATCAGTCTGTCTCTCTCTGTGTTCTTCTGTCTGTCTGCTTTGCAAAAGCAACCTCTTCACAGCGGAGGCAGCAATGCATTGCTGAAGTTCAGCTGCCTCCCAGAGGTGACTTCCAGTTGCCTGTTTTGTGCTGCTGGTAACAGGGCTGGAGCTGCAACCTGAAATAACCGCCAGAGCAGAGGGGCAGGAGGAGGGAGATTAGAGCCATTTTGTCACGAGCTGAGCAAGAGCTCAGCTGCCTCTGCATTCTGGAGTCCTGTTTCAAATTAGTGACAGACGAACTTCAAAAGGCTTGCAGGCACCGGCCGGAGAGGCGTCTGAGCGGGCTCTGCCTAGCTGAAGCAGCCAGCCCGCGGCCCTAATCCAGCAAAGCGCTACAGCATATGTGTGTCCCTGGACTACCCTTATGCTTAAAGTGAAGCGTTATGTACTTCAGACGGGCAGTCAGACAAGCCCCAACAAATCCGCTCAGCACAGCTCCTGCGTTGCTCCTCGTGCTTCGGGATTTGGGCTCCGAGGTGTCCCCGTGGAGAAGAGCTGAGGGCTCAGAGTCTGGATGAGATGCTGCAGCAGCCCCATTGTTACCCAAGCACAGCGCATCTCAAGGGGATTTGGGTGCTACCATTTTCGCTTGGAAATTGGAAAGTAGTAGGGATGGGAAAGCTGAAGTAAAAACAGGAAACACCCAAAGCTGGCTGAAACTGACTGAACCACAGAAAGGGTTGAGTTTAAAGGTTGGGACAAAGTTTGGGCCAGGTTCCTTAAGAAAATAGTTCTGCTGTTCCTCAGTTTTATACAGCTGATTAGTAAAGAAAGGCCCAGACGAAGGAAAAAAACATGCAGCCTTCCCCAAACCTGCCCGTTCTTGGAAGCACAGCTAAATCTTATTTCCATTCTGACTGCAAAACTCAAGGCCAGCCAGGTCTGGGAATCGCTAATGTTCCTACGAGCGCTAGGCTTTTAGAAGTATTCCAGAAAGAAATTAGGTTTCTGGCTTCCAAACTCACCAATTCACAGTCACTGGGGCTGGCCACAGGCTGGCATCAGCTTTTACTGGCAGAGAGAAAGAGGGCAGCAAAATCACAAACTGAAGCAAGAAGCAGCACTGGGAACTTGCCAACCAAGAACAAAGACAAAATAACTAACAGCAAACCTGACAGGGGCAGGTTGTTTACCCCAACCTCTACACCCCTCCTCGCTCCATTGCTCAGCTCACCCCACCGCAAAAAATCTCACTGCCATGGGGTCAGGAGATGGGGACGGTGCTGCAGTCCCGCGGGGTTTTCCTGCTGAGGAGATGCCGGTGCCCAGGGAGAGGAGGAAGCCCGGAGTCCCAACAGGGTGTGAGGGCACCGGCCCCCCCTGCTAGCCAGGCGCTGTCGTCCTTGGTCCCCATGAGCCCCCCATGCAGTACAGGGAGTGCGTGGCAGCCTCAAGGTCTCACTGACCAGGAGAGCTGTGTCAAGGTATTGGGGGGGCATAGCTGTGCTGCATGGCCTGGCTGTGAGCTGCAGCGTGTCTATGCTATAGCTGCGGAGAAAGGGCAAAGAAAGAAAAATCCATCAAAGACTGACCTGTCTGGAATTTCCAATTGCCCCTTACACAGTCTAAACAAATATTTATTTGAATTACTCAGAATGTCCCAGTCTTCTTATATGTATCCCCAAAGAGCGTCAGAAAGTGTCTACAAAAGGACTCCGTTAACCTCTGCTGCCCTGCCTTAGAGGAACATACTTCAGCTCCAGTTAAACTGAATCTTAATAAACTCTTGGCCTCTGTAGGATCCCTCCAGCCTTTGCAGCAGCCAGTCCTCCCTTGCCCTAGCCTGGCTCCAGGTGTACGTCCACTGCTGGCATTTGATGTGAAGAGCAGCTGCCACGGTGGGGAACTGCCAGCACCGCTTCAGCCTCCGATGGAAGCCCACCATCAATCATGGGTGCTATGCTTTCATGCTTTGCATATCTTTCTGTTGGGGCCATGGGGAGGAGGGAAATGATGTTTGAAGCTCTGTCCCATTTCTCCTCGTCCCCGAAATCTAACCCCCAGATTAGTGCACTTTTATCTCTGGAGGGTTAGCTCCACGTCCTTTGTATCACAGCAGAGAGAAGGTGCATGTTCCCCGTAGGACCCAGGGTAATATAAGTCTTTTGAATAACACCAACCGCTGGTGCAATCTGTTGCACTCGGGAAATACTGGGAAATCCTGCTTGCTTGACGGTTTAAGTGCAAAGCTTTCTTCATCCAAAAAAAAAAAAAATATATGTGCAGTTCAGTAATCTCCTCTTAATGAAGTTTTGCCAGCTTATCAAGGAGTAAAACTGATACTACATGACTTGGCCAATTACTCTCATGAGACATTTGTGCAAGAGCCCAAGCACATGGTTCACAAAAGAAAGGGATGAAAATGATTTACAGAAGCAGCGAGGCAAAGGTTTATTGATAATGAGGCACGAAGAGGAAATGGGATGAATGTGCCTAAGATTCCTCTGGCAAATGAATAACGAATAGTATTCACAGCCAGCAACTTACGTTTTTCATTTTGAGTTGAGAATAGCAAGATGCAGGGCAAATGACTGTTATTAAGGAAAAAAAATCCATTAGGTAGTACTGAACAAGGAAAACATCCACAGAAGTGTGTTCTTATTTGCGAAAGGGGAGTCATGAATTGCTCAAAGGGTAAACTGCACTCATCAAGTAATTCAAAGCACTATGCGCTCCAAGGCCTGAAAAGGGGAATTTCATTTCACTTGAGGACTACTTCACCTTGCAACACATTTAATTGTCACCAGGGAAAAAAAGAAAGAAGTAGGTTTGCATGAATCAAGAGAATTTGACCTTTACTTTCTCTCCATCTCTGTGGTTCACTTCTCCCCGCAGGCTGCCCATGCCCACTGAGCCACATTCCCACAGCATCCGCCCCTCCTGCGTGTGCTGTCCAGCCGCTTGACCCTGACCACCGAAGTCACTGGGGTCTGGCCACTGCATTTGGTGATTACCAAACCAGGCCAAGATATGGATCTCTCACCATCACCTGCAGCTCTGAATCCCTTTATAAAGCCACTCTGGGACCAAATTTTTCTGGGGACTGGACGGAAGAGGACATTAGCCCCTCATGCTGTTGCAGCTGTGGGTGGTCCCTGGAGCAGTGTGGCTCCACTGGCACTGATGGACTGTAGCTGCCTCTGCCAGCTGGAGGTGGCCCCTGGCTGCTCGGCACCACGATTATACCCAAGGCAGGGACCAAACATGTCTATGGGACACAGGAGGATGAGCAGTGAGATCACCGTGCAAATAGCCTTTGTGCCTTTCCTCTTATTTCTTTTCTAAAATATTTCTTGCTTGCTGGGTCTTTGGGTCATATATACTGCATCCCTACAGTGAACAGTCCTCCGTTTTCTTCTCATCATCCAGCATATGAAGGCAATCCTTACTTACTGCACGGCATCCACACCCTGTTCAGCAGTGTCCTCTGGGTCACACAGAGATGCCTGAGCCACAACGAGCCCGGTGAGATGAAGCACTGCTATTGCTCGTGTTGAACAGATGGCAAACTGAGATGGAGAGCCACCAAGTGCAGAACAACTGCTCTGATATAGCTAAGCCTGAGTTTTAAAAAGTACTTAGCATTGTCTAATATTTTTGCACCTTGGTCCTGTTGGGCTCAGTATGCTTCTCAGGTGCCCTGAATAACACAACACCTTTGTATCTTTGCCACCCAGTCCTAAGTCCCCGTTCAGTCTGACACATGACATACTCCCCAGTCTTCAGACTGTTCTGCCACATCCAGGTTTCTTATCCCAGCCTTCTGCCACTTCCCCAGATACAGCTTTTCTTGTATCTGTAGTTACATCAAACAATGTGCTCCCCTACTTTGCCTGGGTCCAAGGAAGGATGGACCATCTACTGGGGTAAATGGCCACTGGAAGAAGAGAGAGTTCAGACCTGGCTGGAAACAAGCCTGGAACATGGGAAACCTGCAGTGTACTTAGGTGTGAAAATCAAAGCTGTTGCTATTGAGTGAGTGAGAACCATAGCTCCTTAAGACTTGTTCTTGGACAATTTTTCAGAAGAAAGGCATGAAGCGCATTTCCTAACCAAAGCCCAGCTCCACTGCAAGTCTGACGTTCTTGCTCCACAGCACAGGGCACCAGAAATTTTGAAAAAAGACATCATCATTTTTTTCCTGACATGGAGAAAACAAAAATGTGCTTAGTTTTAGCTATGTTCTTGGAAACAGCTTAATTGATTCAGATGAACTTTAAAAAAAATAGTATTATAAAAACAGCCAGAGGCAAACAACTGCTGTGGGAGCTTTTAGGCCAAATAGTTACGTTTTGATTAAGTTAGAAGCAACTGGAGGCAGGATTTTGGTAGGAAGTGTCAGACAGTAGACACAAACAACAGTGATTCTGGTAACACAGTTCCTAACAGAGAACAGAAAAGTCATGAATCTTGGAAACAGTGAAGCTCCTGGAGCACCACTAATTCTCAGCAGAACTGGATGATTACATGAAAGATGATGACCATGAAAATCATTCTAAATTAAAAACTTTATCCACATCAGCTGAGCTCATGCCCACTTTTGTGTTTGTTTCCAGTTAACATTCCAGGATGGGATCATATTGACAGGAGTAACTGCAAATGTCAAGTAAACATTAGCAAATATTTACACAAATCTTTAGGAACTCATGAAAAGGAGTATTTGCCCCAGAAACCTACTTCTGCCAGTGATGCTCATCCAACCAGGGAACAGGAAAGACTCTTAACTAATGTGGCCACTGTGTACCTACCTTCCGCTTACCAGCACAGATCACCTTTCTGCTGCCTACTTCTTGCACGGCTTGACACACACGCACAATCTGCTGACCAAAGATTACCCATAAACGTCATCCCAACAACAATCCTGAGTCCCAGACAGACCTCAAAAAATCATACCTTGCTCACAGACAATTTGCAAACAATGCAAGGGGTGTTCGCCCCTCCTTCCCCTTCTCTCCCAAAATACTCCCTGAGGGGAGCCCTTGTTTTGGGAGACTTCTGATCTACAGGTGGGCATCCACGTGCTGACTCAGCCCCCAGCTCAGAAAGACTCTGCCTAAAGCAGACGCCATCCCCGCGCCAGTGCCACAACCAGAGCTTTGGTGTTTAAAAGTTGCCTTTTCTCGCAAGGCAGGAAGCAATAGGAGGCCTTAACAGCGTGTGGAAAGAGCAACCGCCAGCAGGGTGGCCTAGAGAGGAGAATAAAATACACAAGCATAAAACACGGGCTGGAACCAATACGTGTCCAAAGCACCGCTCTGAAAGGTACACGCTGTTTCAGAGTTTCCTAGCTGAGAGTAAGCAAGACCCCTTTTCACCCTCTCCGTCTTCCTTCACTTGTTAGAAATAAGCCTATCTCCAAGGGTCTGGAAAGAATGAAATTTGGGAAGAACAGATAAACATTTCCGTTTCCGATGTCTGAGGACTCACGGCATTAGCGGGGCCACTAGGCACCGGATGGCCTCCGCTTCCCAAAGCATCCTCCGCTCTTGGGCTCGGAGAGGCTGTAAGGAAAGCTGCTGGGGGCTGCAGCGGGTTGCTTTCTCCTCCCTTCTCATCTCAGGCTAGGCTTCCCACATGCTGTCTTCTCGGATTTACTATCTCACCGTACATTTGGGTCATGATTTTGCAGATTTCACAAGAGGCAAACATGCCTGTATAGGAATGTGTGATTTCTGCTGCAATTCATTTTGTTCATAAGGCTCTCAGGAGAAGATATACAGTCAGATGTAAATAATGGGGCTCCAAACTACAAAACTTCAGTGAGCACAGTTATGAGGCTGTAGCTTCCAACAAGCCAGGGTTTTAGAGCCAAGGTTTTAATGCTAGAGGAAACTGTGGAATGTCTCCATCCTGAAGAAGCGGTCAGAAAGCTCCTGTACTGCTCCTGCTGCTACCAAGAGGCCTGCCTGGAATTAGGGACTCTCTGAGTATTTGCAGCTCATCCTCTGTTTTCCAAAGCAAAGAAGCAACTTCCTGAATCGGCTTAAATCACACCATTCTTCCACGTTGACACCTCCTACAGCTGATGAAGCTGAGGCTTATAAACAGGGGTAGCACGCACTGCTATACAGTGCAATTTGCTTCAAGCTATAGTGCATACTGAACTAAATAACCTTCCCCTGTAAGTAACTCATTTGTAAAACAACTCCCGGTTGCGAGGGATGGGGGATGTGTGCCTATGTCACTTTGTCAAGAGCATGATCTGACATAAACAGAAAAGAAAACTTTGATACTCCATCTCCTTTCAGTAGATGGACTGTGATGTTCGGCTCCTACAGTAAGAAGCTCTATAGATTATTACCAGCCAGGGACAGTCTGGAAGACAGTGTGTCATCTCTTTATTTAATGGGTCTTGCCCCCAGGAGAAAACTCTGCCAGGAGAGCTGGGGGCTGTAGAGCAGAGCTGCCCGCCTGGGGAAGGGGTGGCCTGGCATAACATCCCTTTGTGCAGGACATGATAGGGCGAGGAGCAGGCAGGGACAGCCCTGCTGAGCTCAACCATGGTGATATCACCACCACACTGCCGGGGCCCCTGCTTACCCCTCCTCCGGGCATACCTAGCCTGCTCTGGGGTGTGCTTCGAACAATCTCCGGTGCCTTCATCTCCTGGTTTCCTCAGCTTGTCCATGCTCACACTGCTGTGTCAGCACTTCTGGCACAGGGCTGAGCAAAAGGGAACTGCTTCGCTCACCACCACCAGGCACCCCTGCAAAACCATCCCCCCCAGCTCAGCCTCCTGCCAGCAGAACCCACCAGACCCATGGACCTGCTTCATCTCAGACATACAGGGAGGAAAAGTGTCAGAGCAACCAATTTAGCTATTTACGTACTTGTATCGGGTTTTCCCGTCAGGCCATTTTCACAGAGCCAGCTTGGGCTCACTCTGATCCCACTGGGGGGCCACGGCAGGCTTTCAGCTGCTGCTCGCTTTTGTTCTGACCCCCTGAAAAGGAGTTCTCAGGAAAGTTTTGGTTTTAATGAAATCTGTGGGCTAAACTGGGCCATTCCCTGTTTTTCCCCAGTAGGGAACTCATTTCTGTCAGACTCTACATCCACAGCTGTATTCTTGGCGTTCAGGACCTGCTCAGTTCCCCTCGTAACTCCTCCTGGGCACATTGCGGATATTATCTATTAATGGTAGGACACAAGCACCCTTTGATTAACATAGGACCAGGACCCATTGGCCTCTTACATGTTAATGCATGTATGTGGTCCCTTCTACACACCATGGTTTATCTGCTTTGGGCTCCTAATCTCTCCGTCTCCATGGTACGTGGAATCAGCCAGGTTGCTACACGTAAGCCTACATCAGAGAACGTGTATGTTGCCCAAGGCAATACTCACATTTGTTTTTCTCTAGAAAAAACGGAGCCATTCCACTTGAGTTTTGTGGAGTCCAGATACGCCAGACCAGCGCATACCAAATAGCCCAAATTTATGAACTCCTTGCAAGGAGCGTGTTGTTTTTCCTGGCTAATGTCTGAAAAGGAGAACTGGGGCCAGACTTCACTTTCCCGTTCTACTTCTCTGAAAGTCATTAAAATCAACAGAACTGACAAAGGGCTGCATTAGTCCTGGTCTTTTTGTCATTCACTTGTAAAGTACCTGGGGTGTGATTCAGTTGTCCACTCATAGGTTTCTGGTGCCATGCAAGACACACTAAGGTCTCTCAGATGCCGACATGGGGCAGGTAGATACCAAGGCCTTAAGGAGCAGCACTGGGAGACCCGGCAGTGTAAATGAGGGCATCTAGGCCAAGCATCATGCACTTGGCTCAATGCCTCCTACCAGCACCAGCCAAGCTTCCCCTCTCCACCATCTGTAGGACACTGGGTACCCCTTATTGCATTTACTAGCATTTGACAAACCTGCTGAAATACTTTGGCCTCAAAGCTCTGCCTTGTTGCATGCTCTTTTTGTCTAGGTCCCCAAATATGGTGAAAAATTCATCCCTTAGAAGCTTGGTTGCAATCACAGCCTCTTGGTTCCTTTTTGGGTAAGCTTCAGGTCATTTTCTAAAGAAATCCATAGCTACCAACAAATATTGTCTGGCAGATTCCATCTCAGGCAAAGGCCCAACAACATCAACAGCAATGAATTGCACTAAGGTCCCCAGGAGTCACTGCTCCATAGGGTTTCTCCCCATCTTTGGGGACCCACTTTTGAAATGCAACCCATGCAAGAAATGCATCACATTTCCTGTAGTAATTTTCCACCATCTGTCTGCGTTTTCCTCAAAACCAGTTCTCTCTTGGCTTGACTAAGAATTTTGGAACCTAAAGATGTCCAATGGTTTTGACATCATAATGAAACCTCAGAACCTCCCTTTTTGAGTGTTTTGGGTATAATGAGCTCTCATGAATACTCATCACCCATTGTTTTATTTCCCCATCTCCTATATAACATTTAGTCTTTAAATTACAAGCTTTCTCACTATGACCAGACAGCTTTTGGCCTGCTACTCAGAAGAGAGTCTATACTCCAAAGCAGACACAGTTGCCAACCGAGGGCTTCTTTTTAAATCACACCTTATTTTGATACCAGGAGCCTTTTAGATGGTTGCTTTTAGCTCCTTGAACTCTGCTCTTGCAAACCTACATCTACTGGATGAAGCAGGAGCATTTTCATTCCTTCAGACTGTGAAAGAAAGGAGAAAAAAAAAGATGCAGACTCAATCTTTTCCTGCTGTCCTGCTGAAGGAGGTGTCTGCCCCAAAGAGGCATTTGAACAAGGCGTTGGCTGAACCAGCCTTTGGTGACTGTGGTCTCCTGTCAGTGCCGTCCCCACCCCAGAGGCACCCCTAGCTGTGTTCAGCAGAAACTGCTTCAGCTCTGAAAATGCCCAGCTGCTCTCCTCCTGCCACCGAGGTAGCTTTCCCTTCTCACAAGGAGCATGTGGAGCTTTTGTAATCCTGGCAAGTCCACAGCCGAGCCTCCAGCAGCAGCAGGGTCAGTGCCCCGCAAGGCCAGGCAGGCTGACAGTGCCCTGCTCCCTTCCCTCGCCTCGGGTTAGTGCTGCCCCATTGCCCCTGGCTGAGCGTTTGCCCAGGGTGCAAACCTCTCTGCCTACCTCTTTTCACCAGGTCACCTTACTCTGGGTTCTACTTCAGATTGGCAGCCTTGAGTTCATGATAGCCTGCTTATCAAACATTATCAGTTCCTATTAAAGCGATTACCATACGCCAGGATATCCTCATCTATAACAAGGGATTGTATGGATGGCCATGCAGTACCTGCTCTGTTGGTCTCTTGAGTGAGAGTTGCTTTACATAGGTGGTGAGAGACCCACACTACAGTTTGCTGTGGACTTGCTCAAACACGAAAACCATTTCACCACCAGATATCCACAGTGGAAACCAAAATGAACCTAGTAAGGCACATCCCAGATATTATCTATTAATGGTAAGGCACAAGCACCCTTTGATTAACATATTACACAGCAAAACTGTTGCTGGCCTTTTTTGCTAACGAGGACAACAGATGAGGTCCAGGAGCTGGCTACAAACTCAAAGAGACAGCCCAGGGTCCTGCCCACGGAGGGAGGCACAGCAAACAGATTGCCCAAACCTCTTTCTTTCACATAAGCCATGTCTTTAAAGGAAAACACCACAGGCTGAGAGCCCTGGTGCTCACTGACGAGATACCAACCACAGTGAAGTACATGCTAAGTGTTAGTTCATCTCCAACCTTGGCTATGCTAAGCATTTTCCCGGATCCCAGTGATCCAGTCTCCCACAGGCATCTCTCCCCAGCAAGGACACCTTCCCCAGTCCTTGCTTTCCCTCGTACCTGTGGGGTGGCTCCATTTTGGACTGTCCCATCATCTCCCTCTCTGTCTAGTTTCAGTTAGCAACTGCAGTACCTGAACAAGCATCTGCGATTCCTGTAAATTATGCATGTGATAACCCCTGTCTTGCTGCTTGGCTTCCCCCATAGCCCTCCCTCTGAAGTGGACCGCTGCCAAATGAAAGCAAATAGGTTGTTCAACCAAGAACTCCATTTTTACCACCAAAGCCAAGGAAAAGGGGATTTCCAGTACAACCAGCCACAAAAGTACCCTTCCCAAAAGCAAGCTAATTGAAGGCTACAAGGGAAAAGCCAACACCGACTGAACACCAACTTAGTATCCAGCCCTGGACTCCTCAAAGCCTTGCTACAGCCTCAACTCTATCTTAAAACCAGCATGACTCAGCCTTACATGTGCAGCTTCACGTCCCTCTGTTTCCTGAGTTGAGTTTGGGCCTTTCAGTATATTTTTATGAGGCCCTGTCCTGTCGAGCCACGTATTTATAACAACCCTCTCTGTGGATATTTCCCGTCCCCTTCAGAGCTGCACTTAACCAAGCCGCTGCACTCATGTTTGATGTTGTAACCAATCCCCCATTGCTTTCTATCCTGCATAACTCCCTTTTTCTAATACCTTGAAGTGGTATGAACTGGATGGAAATACTCTTCTTTCTAGCATAGAACCTTATACCTGTATAAAGAAACCATCTTCCCTCTCTTCCCGTAGCAGCTTTCTGACTTCTGTTCAAGGGCTGAAATGCAATATTTAAGCTCTGCCATAAATCCCACAGCTTCATGGAGTGTTTCTGGCCTCCTGCACAATCTGCCTAAGTGTCTAGCAATTGGTCCATCGGCTATTTATCTTGGAAGTCCTCACTGGCATCTGGAGACGTGAGGAACACAAAATGTCTGCAGGTCCTCTGCCAATTTAGGTGGGTCTCTTCTTCCTCTTGCCTTCTAGCATTTGGCTGTGTGCTGTCTAGCTCAGACTGATATCTGGCTCCAATCTACTTACAAAGGTTCAGACCAAATCTTGATAAGCGAGGTTATGTCTATAACGCTGTGCTTCTCAGCTCTCAGGTATGGGTCCTTGCCACAGCTGTGGTCCTGACTCCGCTCCAGGATGAGGTCTGGGCATGCACCATCCCAGGGATGGTGCTCCAGAAGGTCTCACAGCCTCCCGAACTGGAGGCCAGCACCGCAGTCCAGGCTACAGAGTGCACCCCTGTCCCAGTGTTTGACCTCAGGCTCTTCTCCGTGAACAAGCGCTGCAGAGCAGCCACCTGGCTCATCTTTCCAGCCAGCCACGCGGTGGGAACGGACAGGCGTCAGCCTCCCATGGGGTCCTTTCTTGAGTGGCATTGCTGGGGCTGGAAAAATCTGAAGATGTGGACCTCCCTGTGCTTGCGTTACAGAGCACACACACTGGAAATTGTGAGTCCTACAGGTGACCCAGGCCCTGCCTGGCAGACCCAACAGACTGAGACCAACTCCACGCCCAGCATACTGGTACCCTGGCAAGCCTTTGGTTTCCTTTCTGAGATGGTTTTCTATTCTTTCAGAAACCTTGCTGTGGCTCAGGCCTCTTTTTAAGTTTCAGGCTGAATAACATTTTCCCTTTTCCCCTGTTTTGTGAAATACCTTCTGGCCTGTGTCACACACATTCCCCAGCACCTTGCAAAGTTGGGGTCTTGCAGCTGCACCTTTGGATATGTCTGGGCACTGTCCCAGCACAGAGTCTTTTTCTGATTGTTTTCAACCCTTTCTGGGAAAATTCCTGGTGTTGCCCTCTGTCCCTGTGCACAGTTTACAACTTTGGGGTTTCTTACATTTGATTCTGGTGTGAATTCCTTTCACTTTCCACTGCTCCTGAATAGAATCATAGAATGGTTTAGGTTGGAAGAGACCTTAAAGATCACCTAGTTCCAACCCCCCTGCCATGGGCAGGGATACCTTCCACTAGACCTTGTTGCTCAAAGCCCCATCCATAGGTATAGGTATATATCCTATCATAGGAATAGGCATATATCTGCAAGCACCTTTGTTATCTGTTCCCTCTTGCATCAAAAGAAAAAATATAGTTACCCGTCTCCCTCTGTGGAAACTGCATCCTACCCTGACACGAGCATTACGGCTCCTGAGTGAAGCAGTCAGCCAATATCCCAAGTCCTGAGGAGGCAGTTTCCAGTACGGGGAGGAACTGATGAGACCCAAGGTATTTGTTTTATGCAGCGGTGTTTGCACACAAAGCACTATCTCCCTAAACACAGTAGCAATCAGATAGGAGTCATTTCAAGACATTACAAGTGTCTTTTATTTCTCCCAGACTTCTGCCTGCTCCAAATATTTGTTCTGTCTCTTCCTCAGATTCCTTATTTCCCATTGATAGCACCTTTCTGATGGGCCTTCACTTTCTGTTGACTCCCCCTCTTTGGTTTCATAGTGTTTTCAGACTTTTACCGTATAAAGGCAGTTGCTGCCTTCACAAGCCTCACAGAATTTTCACCCAGCCTCAGCGCTCAGCATGTCTGTCAGTGATTAAACCATCTTACCTTTTGGGCTCCATCACTAGCTAAAAACCCACTTGCCTGACAGCTAATGAATGCAGTTCTTGCTAATAAAGAATATATTTAGAAATACTACTGATTCAACCATCTGTTTCCAGCAAGCAGATTAACTGTGTTGGGATAAACCCTTAAACCGCATCTTCACCAAAAAAAAAAAAAAAACNCACAAAAAAAAAAAAAAAAACCAAAACAAAAACAAACCAATCAGATTTAAATTGGCCTTCAACTGCTGAGCTGGGCAATGCAATGGTCTTCAATCAGTGCAGATAAGGACAGACCATAGCTCATGACATACCAGCTTGTCATGGCTAAATCCTGCTGGGACCTGAAGATAACAGCTACTAAATGTTGAATCACAACTATTTTCAATGCAGAGATAAAGAATTTGATGCTGGTGGATTCATACTTGTATAGTCCATAAAATCAGTTGCAGACCACCTTCCATAGTAGTGGTGAGTCTGCCACTGCTCATCACCCCTCCAAGATACCTCTTCTTCTTCCCCTGCCTCTTCTCATTGATCTCTGTTCCTTCCTCCCTCCATCTCTCTCCCCTATTCCTTATTGACCCATCTCTCTTTGATCAAAAAATGCCCTAGAAGTACCATGGTGATCATGATTGCTCTTTCGCATCATGCCTACTTACGTGACAGTCAAAGTATGAACATGATGTGCAAGTATGAATGAAAACATGACCAAGCAGAATCACCAGTATGTATAATAGCATTGATTCATCTGAACTCACACAGAAAATAAAGTGGAGGTCATTTATTTAATATATGTAAGCAGCCTTCCTCCTTTACTTATGAACTTTCATTTACAAGTTGAGGCAGCTGAGAGACATGTAACTGTGGTAAATTACTCTTAACACTTTGTTCATATGAAATGTTCCCATCCATTTCTTAGTAAATGATTCTCAAGTGACAGGGGTCCTATATTACCTGTGTTACTGCTCAGGCTTCTCCTAATCCAGAATTATTTCTCTTTTCCTTTTGAAAATGTATCTACATTAAGATATTAGACATATGCTTTCCAAGCTGATTAATAATCGAGATGGGATTTCCCCCCCCCCCCCCCCCCCNGTGTAGGAGTAATACCTCAGAAACACATGACTTTTGGGGCAGGGATTTCTCATCATTTTCTCAAAAGCAGCGACCAACCCATAGCTTGTTTTGGCCAATATAGTTTGCCCACGCTGATGAGTTGCTTTTTAAAGATGAGACCATTCATGTGGATTGGCAGGTTGAGCCTATTTGATGTACTGAGAGACCTGAGCATAGGAGAACACACCAGTTGCTACAGTTTCTTGCACCGAATAAGGACCTGGCCATCAGGAAACCTAAGTTCAGTCCCCTCCAAAATCAAACACAAGACCTCTACTCCCTGAGTTTTCTGACTCCAGGAGTGGGCTCCTTCTCCAGCCCGCCGAGAGCCTCCTTCTGCAGGAGCCCCGGCCCTGGGAGGATCACACTGAGGCCACTGAGTGGCGACAGCTTGACCTTGCACAAGCCACTCGCAGGTTCTGAGTCTCAGTTTTTCCGACTGCAAAATGGGAATAAAAGTCTCTTACTGCCACAGGATGCGTCACACTTTTTACCGGAGAATTGCTACAGTCTCTGAACAAGACTTAAGGATTCCAGAGAGCGAGACTAGCTAAAGAGCCGGGAACTAGGGCGACCGAATGGACAGAGCTGTGGCTGGAGATGTCCTTTAGCAGCAGACCTTGGCTCCCAGCCTCCCAGACACCACCTCCCTCTTACAAGGGAAACTCATCACGGCTTTGAGCGAAGGGCTTGGAAAAGGAATAAATCTTCAAGATCTGAGGGACTGAAGTCTGCACATTAGCTCCCCTTAAACCCTGAGTGCATTTAACTTGGGAGGTTAGAAACCACAGCCAAAGAAATCTCTTTTGATTCACAACTTGTTTTGAGCAGTCACCCATAAAGCAGCCAGTGAATCACTCCAGCCAGTTAGTCATGCAACCACACTGAACGTACACTCAAAAGGCAGCACAAAATAAACAGCCTGCAGCTCCAGATAACACACACACAGCTCATTTGCGCTATCTGGCATCAGCATATATTGTTAATAGGACTCCTACACCAAACCCTTAGGAAAAGACGCACTCAGTAAGCATCTCCAAATCTCTCTCCCCATCAGTGTTTTTCTCGTCTGCTTCGCGCTGTGTTGCTTTCAAAACAATTAAGACTAGTAAAAGTTTTAAGACTCTTTCTCTTTCCGCACCCTTCTTGTTGCTGGTAACGTCCTGCTGGGGTTACAAGCGTGCGCTGCAGAAGTGTAGGGCTAAAGCGGAGTTAATCCCAATCAGCAGCGGACAAGTCGAAAATAAACAGCTCTAGTGCGAAAAGAAATCTTCCTGCAAGGAGGGAGCGGCAGGAATACAGGGGGAGGGAGGCTCCCGGTCCTTTGACACATGAGTGTTATAAACAGCTCGGGTCAGGAATCCTATAAAAGTCTCCAGCCAGATTTACCGTCCAAGTCAAGAGAAGCGCAAAACATCTTTGGAAAGAGCCGCGAATAAATCTTCCTGCGCAGCCGGGGTACGGAGCGTGAGCCCTACCTTCGCGTCCTGCTCCCTGAGGAAATCCCGCAGGTTTCCGCGGAGGAGATCCCGCACCTCCGAGTGTCTGTTCAAACAGAGGCTTAGCCAAACTCCTGGCGAGAGCTCCCTCCCCTCCCTGGGAGGGTGCCGGAGCCCTTGAATGGCAGATCTGGTGGCCCTATTGTGGAAAAGAGAGGGCGATTGCCAGGGCGGCGTCAGCAGCACGCCGGGAGCCGGCGGCCGAGCCTCGCCGGGCAGCCGGCCCCGCAGCACCCGGGAAGGGGCTGGCCCCTCCGCCCGGCTCCCCCGGCTCCCCTCCCGCCCTCGCTGCCTGTGCTCGCTCCTTCTTCCCCCTGGTGCCCGCCGGGGTCCCGTCCCCCCGTCCCCTCTTCCCCACTCGCGCCTCCCTCCCGCCTACTTCTCCCCTTTATACTCTCCTTGTTGCGCCCCCGTAGGGATCAGGGCAGCAGCATCTCCCCACCCCCGGCCCCCGCCGCACCTCTCCCCGCCGGGGTGCGGGGGGACCCGGCGCACACCCCGCCTGCCTCCCCGACGGC
>RSEF01000005.1:23044623-23093787 GCA_003993805.1 Himantopus leucocephalus
CTGCCCGGGGTCTGCCTCGGCCGGAGCGCTCCGCCGGCCCCTCCTTGCATTAAACTGTAACGAAAAGTCCATTAGTTCCCAATCAGGGCTAATCCGTAACCCCGCGGAAAGGATCGCAATAAAACCCTCTCCCTAATGGCCAATTTGCGTCCCTGGAAGCGGGAGGTTAATTCGGGAATCGTTACCGAGGGAAAGGGTGCTCGCAAATACCTGGCGATCTGGCGGGGGGTGGGGGGAAATAACCGGGGAATCGCTTTCTTGACGGTTTTCGTTTGCCAGCCCAGGTTTTTGCGCGAAGTTTGCCGGGGGATTCCCCCAGCCCCCGTTAGCTGGGAGCGGAGCCGTGTGAACATAAAAGCAAACAGGGAGCCTGCAGCCGTTAAACGGCTCCCCGTTAAACGAGGCGAGGGGGCTGCGTGTCGCGGCGCTGCCGGGGCGGCAGTGTCCGTCCGGCGGGTCCGGTGGTGGGGCTCTGCCCTCCCGGTCCCGCCGCATCTCCGCCGGCAGGGCTGCCGGCTCCGGGGCGAGGGGAGCACCCCCGCCTACGGGAGCGAGGATCTGCAGAGCAGGGGCAGAAAGGGACACGCACCACTTGAAACCCGATCTCACCATTTTTCCACCGAGTGACCCCAAACCTGCCCTGTCTCTGCACCAAATGCATCGAAAAGAGAAGGGCAAAAGAGCGGCCGAAAGGTCTGCGCTCCTCAGCAACCGGTTGCCAATTCTGTGTGTGTATGTGCTTTATACGGAGACCGTTTTCAGGTACAGTCGCTGCTGGTTTTGGAAAGGTTCACTCCCTTCCCACACAAGGCTGCGGCGTTGGGTAGCCCGGGCGAGCGCCAACTGGTCCCGCGTTTAGGGACGGCAGCCCCCACCGAGCAAGTCACTGCTGGGGGAATCGCTCGGGTCTCCAGATCCGGGCGGTTCAGGTGTCCCCTCCCGGCGACACACCCGGGGAGAAGGGAGCAACCCAGGGCAGCCCTGCCTGGCTTGTTTTCGAGGAGCCTTTTCCTTTGCACCGGGGCAGGCGCGGGCATCGCTCCCGGGTGAGGACCCGGTGCGAGGGGCAGGCGATAGCGGTCGCATCCTACATCCCGATCTCTGAAAGAAAAAAAAAAATCTTTATTCCCAGGCGATTTCAACACTCAGGCTTGTGTCGCGTCCAGGGAAAAGGCAGAGGTGCCCGCTGGTCCCTGCACACCGGGCGCGGCGGTGCGGGGCTGCGGGGAGCGGGCAGCCGGGAGGGCGGCGGGGACGTGCCCGGCTCTCGCAGGGGGCCGGGGGGAGGAGGCAGGAATGCGCTTCTCCGCTTTCCCAGCCACCGCCGGGAAAAACTCACCGGGTCCCCTACAAACCCCCGCAAGTCTCCACCGTCCTCCCGGGGCTCCGGCCGCTCGGGGCCGGCCAGGGGATAGCACCGGTGGCTGCAGCCGGCGCGGCGGCGGGGCGGCTGGGGCGAGGCACGGCGGGGCTCCGGGGTGCCGGGTCCAGAACCCCGGGTCATTCCCGCTCCATCGGGGGCGGGAGAGTAAATACCTCGGTTCATGGAGTGGGGTCATTGCACTGGGGAGGGGGATGGAGAGACAGGGGGATCTTTCAAACCGTTCCCCCCCGGCTCTTTGGCAGAGCCCTGCCCTTGGAAACTGCCTCCAGNTGGGGCGAGGCAACGGCGGGGCTCCGGGGTCCGGTCCAGAACCCCGGGTCATTCCCACTCCATCGGGGGTGGGAGAGTAAATACCTCGGTTCATGGAGTGGGCTCATTGCACTGGGGAGGGGGATGGAGAGACAGGGGGATCTTTCAAACCGTTCCCCCCCGGCTCTTTGGCAGAGCCCTGCCCTTGGAAACTGCCTCCAGTTTGTTTCCCCAACTGGGTTGGTTTGTGTGGTCACTGCAGAGCTGCGGGCTCCTTTTGTACCGGACCGAGATCTGAAGGCGACCTATTTATAACACCACTGCTGGGGGCGGGGGGGGAGAGAGGGGAAAGAAGTATTCGCGCTAATCTCGCAAACTTTTCTTTCTTTTTTTTTTCCCCCTTTTTCTTTTCCGGCGGGACGAAGGTTGTGTCTTTATTTCGGGAGCGGAGGTTTGCCCAGCGACAGCGCCGCTGGTACCTGCCGCCCTGTGCTCCGGCTCCCGCCGCCCGCCGAGCACCGGGCTGGGGCCTGAGCTGCGCCGGGGCGGGGGTTGGCTCTCCTGCCCTCGGCGCCTTTCCTCGGGGATAAACATATATATACTTATATGCGATGTCATTTGTTATTAAAACACGTTCTTCGCGTCACGAAGGAGCTTACAGAAAGATGGAGCTGACCCGCTCCTCTCCTTCCCGGGGAAAGCGAAGGAGGAGGCTCTGGGTCGGGCCAGGCTGGGTCCTGCCCCTGCGGGCTTGTGCGGACAAAGCTTTTCTCGCCCCCACCCCCGTCCTCCGATGTCCCGCCGCTGCCTCTTACCGCCACTTGAGCAAGGCGTCGAAGCCTGCTCCCGGGCCCCGCTTCCCGCAGGCTCCCGCCCCGCAGCCGCGCTGCCCACGGCTCCCCCCGGCCCCGCTCCGCAGCCCGGCCCGGCAAACCGCTTTGGGGACGGTTTGCTCCATGCGTTTCCACAGGTGTGCGCAGCCACGTGTGTCTGTATATCTGTATGTTTTCACCAAATCCGGGCACCTGCTCGGTCCCTCGGGCGCCCGGTGCGGGACAAGCCGGCCCGGGGCTGCCCGGCGCAGGCGGAGGGCTCCGGGCCCTGCGGCCAACGAGGGCCCTCGGTGCCCGCTCGGGGAGGAGGGGGCCAGGCGGGGGCCCCTCGGCCCTTTCCCTGCGGGGCACCGGGGGCGGCAGCAGGAGGGGGCCGGAGCTGCCACGGCCTGCTCGCCTCCACGGCCCCGGGGTAGCCCCCGGCTCTCGACGCCGGTCGGGCTCGGCGGATCGCTCCCGGCTAGCCACTGGGTTGGTTTTGGTTTTGTTTATTTTTTCTTTTTCTTTTTTTTTCTTTTCTTTTTTTAATTTTCTTTTATTTTTTTCTTTTACCTTTTTTCTTTCTTTTAATTTTGTTTTATTTTTTTCTTTTAATTTTGTTTTATTTCCCAGGAAGTGCCGCGCTCGCTCCAAGCTGCAGGCGGCGGAGGGCTTTTATTCACCCGCTCCTGCGGTCAGCCCCCGGGGCCGCCGCGGCCGGAGAAGGGCGGCTGGGCCCGATCCGTCCAGGCGCGGCCGGGCCGGCGGCCGGGGGCTGAGCCCGGGACCCCCGGAGCAGCCTCAGCCCCTCGGTCCCGTCTTCCCCCCACCGTCCCCAGAAAAACACGGAACCGAAAATCACTGCTTTTGCCATCGCGCTCCCGGGGCCCCCGGTGACGCCACTAAGTGAGAGCCAATGGGAAGGCGGAGCAGGGGCGGCCCCGGCGCCCCCCGCGCCCCGCTCCGCTCCGCGCCCCGCCTCGGGTCCCGCCGGGCGCGGCGGAGCGGTCCCAGCCCGCACGGGTGCCCCGGCCCGGGCTGAGCCAGGCGGGGAGGCTCAGGCCGGTGGCCTCCCTCGGGCCCTGGCCCGGGCTTAGGCGGTCGCGCCGGGCCGCGTTAGAGCCCCGCCGCGCACTTCGTCCCGCTTCCAAGTACCCCGAACACGATGCAGGGCGGGTGTCTGTATTTAATATGCCATCCCAGCACTGAAATTTTCAGTGGCTATCGGTAAATTCCTTCATGCGGGGAAAAATCCACTTGCTATTAATTTCCTCGATACTTTCCGTTCGCGTGTGACCTTGCCAGACCTCGCTCTGAAGTCAGGGGCTATTTTTTGCTTGAATCGGAAGCCCGGGGCAGGGAAAGCAGAGCGGCACACAGTCTCTCCGGGGGGCACGGCGGGCTAGCGGCCGTGGTCGCCCCTCGGCTCCTGCCGGGGGATCCCCGGGTGGATGCAGGAGGCGGCGGGCTGGGTGGATCGGCGGCAGCGGAGCCCGAGGGATGCGCGCCGCGCTCTGGGTACCACCCCGGGTGTGCCGGGGGCTGTGCTGGGGGACCGGGAGGACACACCGCTCCGAGCGCCCAGCGCCGGGCTCTGCTCCCGGGGACAGGACAAGGGCAGCAGCCCCCGGCGCCGGTGACCTTTTGGGGCCGGGGCCGCGATGCGCCGCGGGGGAGGCATTTCCCCGTAGGGTGCGCCGGCCTGGGAATGTCCTCTTTGCCCTGAGCACGAAACAAAGAGCCGGGGAGGAGGGGGCTCCGGGCCGAAGGCATCCAGTGGCATTTGGTGCACCTGTCAGCGCGGCAAGAGCGGCTCCCCCTGACCTTTACGAGCAGGGCAGAGCCGGGACAGCCCGCGGCGGCGGGGGTGGTGGCGGTGGAGGGGGGGGCAGGCTGGGGCAGGCGGGGAGAGGCCGAGAGAAGGGGGGGCTGTGAGGGAGCTCGCCCCCGGGTCAGGCATGCCTGGTGCTGAGAGCCGGCCCCGCCGCCCGGGCCCCGGGGACGCCTGTGCCCCAGCCCGGCGACCCACCTCCAGCATCCCTCGGTGAAGAGCAGCTGGCGCCTGCTGCCGAGAGCGGATGAAAAGCGCTCCCAGGGAAGCGTGGATATTTTTAATTACAAATATGAGGAACTCGGGGCAAGGAGAGCCCTCGGGCCGCCGCGATGGAAAGGCCGGCTCAGCCCCGTTCCCGTTACCGCCCGGCCGTTGAATTTAGGTTGTTCCTCTCTTTGCCTTACGCCCTGAGAGGTGTTTTCACCCCGGGTCGTTTGTACAAAAATCCACCTTTTTCGTTGTAATCTCCAAGCAGCTCCCCAAAACCATCCCTAAACCAAACAAGAACAGATCTCCCCAAATAGAGCAACTCCTGATCCACTGCTAAGAATAATAACCGTTATGATTTTTTTTCCTGATTATAATCGCGTCCCAATTACAGAAATCGCGGCAACATATCAGCGCACCATGCACAAATTTATTTTCCGTGTGATTTGCGCCGAAATCTACCGAGTCCCGGAGCTCCTGGCCCCGGCGGGGAGCGCCCGGGCTGCGCTCCCACGCGTGCCCCGGGGCCACGGCCGTGGCTTTGCCGCAATCCCTCTGCTCGGAGCGCGGGTTTCCAGGGCAGTGGCGCCGGAGGAAACCCCCCGTTTCTTCAGCAGGTTCGTTTGGGGAGGGGTACAACAAGGGGAACGTGGAGTTTTTTTGTGTTTTTTTTTTTTTTCTTTTTCAGGGAGAGAGCTCTGGAAAAACCCCTTCCAGAAATGTTCCCGTAAGACAGAGGAGCAGGACAAGGACGATTTGCAAACAACGGACTCGGCTTCTTCGTACGGCTTCTTCTCTCGGGACACTCTGCAGCCCCGCCGGCCCCCCGGGCCGCCCCCGCCGCGTTACTACGGGCCGCGGACACACACCGCCCCGGGTCCCGGGCTGCCCGCCCGGCCCCGCCGGAGCTCCCCGACGGGCTCAACTTCCCAGCACTGGCGGGTCTCGCAGCCGCTGCGGCGGGATCTCCGAGCAGATGTGGTTCCTAGCAGGGGCTTAATACCGCTCTTTGAGTCCCCCGGACCATATCTGTGACCTTTTCTTTTCTGTTACTCGTTTGCTTGTATATTTTTTTAAGCCTTCCAAGAACGCTGCTTTTCCTTTTTTTTTGGGCTGGTTTTTTTTTTTTTGAGCTCCCGCAAAAAATCTGATCAAAGCTGATTGTATCAGAGCCATGCCTAATTGAGGGGGAATCGGTTCACAGGGTTCGCAGATTCCCTCCACAGGATGGCCCAGGGTTGCTCTTTCTTACAGAAAGCATCCAAGAAATGTTGCAAGCAGTGGAGTGGACTGAGGGGTTGCCTGGATGCACATCCCACGAGGATGCCACTTATTTATTGTAAACTCTCACACTGAGGGAAGCACCCTTGTTTTAAGGCAGAGAAACTGAGTCTTAAACAAGTGATTGTCCGAACTCACGCTAAGCCACAAATTCTGCTGTCCACCGGGAGCTGGGAAAGAGCCCAGAGTCCTGCGGGTCTCTGGCCCTGTCTCCAGAGAGCAGCTCAGCATCACCAGCCGTCCTCCCAGGTGAGCAGCTCAGCCAGGCCCCGAGTTTCAGGCAGAAGTACCTTATCGGATACAGGGACACAAATGGCAGGGATTTCCCCAGGTCCTGAGCTTCTTCAGCTTCCTCTGGAGCCAGCGAAAGCTGCAGCAGCTCAGACAGAAATCAGGCTGCTGTGATTTAGACTACTGAGTCAGAAACCACCGTGATGTGCACCTAATCTACAAATTACACAGCCAACAATCTTGCTCAGCCACAGAGAGAGACCTTTGCCCAGTAGCCCCCCTTGGATTTTAGGGCTCATCCACCCATTAAACCTTCTCATCAGGACACTGCTGCAGCCAGGACACAAGAGAAAGTCACCAAGAAAGCCTGGAGAGGAGAAGAGTCTGAACGACATCATTAGGAACCCCACTATCAAGGCAGGAACAATGACACAGTGCTATCTTTTGTGGCTTAAAGTTCGGAAGGACAAAACCCAACAGCAACAACAATAACAGCAGTGAAACAAATGCAGAGCCTCCACAGCCATTGCAGTCTGTGATGGAGACACAGCCTGTGGCTGCACTGATGCCGGGACAGGGCAGGAGGACAGTCAGACAGACCTTCCCCAAGTTAGAAATGACAGTCCGGTCAGCTGAGCCCCAGGGCCACCTGTGTCCTCCCTGCTGCTCAGATTTATAGAGTGTAACATTTTAATAAAAAACACACACACCTCTCCACTTTGGTGCATTAAGAGATTTCTAGCAAAACACAGTAATGTTGCTATAAATTTCCCTCCCAGCACCCTCACAAGTAATAACTCAAGCCCCAGCATTTTGTATTTAATGTTTATTTTGATGGCTGCATTCCAGAAAGAAAAGGGAAAAAGAGGCAAAATCTACTCAACCACTCTCCCCATTGCTATTAGCCTGATGTTTTCAATAAAATTTAGTGCAAACTGGGAAACAAACACTTGGAAAAAGAAAGGAGGAAAACAAGCACACTTGGGCAAAATTCTCGTAGACATCTGCCTAGGCCTGGGTTCAAATCCTGGCTTAAATTACAGATGTCCTGCCATGGGTTCTCATTATGTCCTCCTCCCTTGGCATGTTTGAACAGCACCTCAGGGAGCCGTACCTGTGTTAGGCAAGGTTCAGTGGTGGGATGCTCTGAAGGACTGAGACGTATGGAGGCTTGAGGTTGAAACAGCCAAGTCTGGAAGTTAAAGACTGGGGCTTCTTGGCTAAATAACGCAGGGCAGAATGCTAGGAGTGCTGCCAGTCATGTTTGAAGTACATGGTAGAGCTATTTAAAGCTTTCAGAGCACCTGCTTCTTTATGAAGCCACCAGTCCTTCACGTGCACCAGCACTAAGCCCACGCTTGCCACTGAAAAAGGACAAAACCATGTACCAGATGGTGGTACACCCAGGCAAGCCACGGGCATTTCCTAACCAACGTGCACGCTCTAAGAGATGACTCTTGAGAGTGGCTTAAACCCTCATACAACAGTGAATATTTACCCAGATGCGATTTAAACTTCTGATTGCTTACCCAGAAGTAGCAACCCTTGAATTTGACTTGATTCAGACGTGGTTAACAAAAATGTGCTGAGAGCAGCAGCACTACGTAACCAGGTTGCTAACTAATGAGAGACGTGTCCCAGGCTCGCAGGGAGCCCGCGTGTGTGAAGTCTGCACAGGCTAAGCCTGGAGACTTTGCGCATCCAGAGCACTTGAAACCCATCTTTGTGCATCAGACCAGAAGAAGCCAATGGGCTTAAGGAGTGACCAGATTTAAATGTTGCAGAAGCGTTTGGGTTGTCCTTTCTGCAAGGCATGCTTTGCCTTGCGTTCCCTGTCCAGTAGCTTGGCCACATGCCGGTATGGCTGTGTCACTTTCTGCCTTTGTGTTTATTAATCCAGTTGTGGCTAGATCTGGATTTTCCAGATTTCCTTCTCTTCCCAGATCACTCTAGATCCCAAGCTGATGCAGAGACCGACCATATTGCCACTGGGATGTTTCATTGAACCATCAGTGCCTCCATATACTCCCTTAGGACAAACTCTACTGGTCCCTGAAGGCTCAACCAGCCCAAACAGTGCTCCACAGGGTTTCTCTGGTCTCTGAATATATGGTATTCACTTCCTCCTACATTTCAGCAGGGAAAATCAGAAAAATTCACTGCACTGGATAGTCACCAACCAGTTCTGCTCTGGTGGCACAGGGGTGATTTCAATCCTGTGGCACAGGGGTGATTTCAATCCCTTCTTGCAGTCAGGCCAGCCACGCTCTTGAGTTCACGTCCAACAACTGAGGTTTCTATGGACAAAATTACTCTGCAGATTTGACCTCCACTGTGATGTTTGGCTTATGACATTAGGTTCATTGGGCAAGTGGTGTCTGATAAACTAGACACTATGGTCCTGAATTCCAGAAGTGGAGGGATCTATCATCTCACACTAATTCTTTTATTTTGACATAAAGGACAAATTTGTGAAGAACTGTTCACAGTGCTTTACTAGGAATAGTCCTGCTTCTCCTAAAAGGGACTTTGTGTTCTCTGTGACTCTCTGAAATTTCCGTGCCATCTGAGTGGACTTCCTCATTGCATCCTGTCATGTCAAGCAATCAAAGACAAAAAAACTCGCAAGTCACAGAGGGCCAAAATATACTACTCATGCCCACGGTGTCTCCCATTGCCCTCTTTTTTTCAGTGGTATGAAACAAGCATCAAGACTTGGTCCTGAGCACAACTGATCAGAGTGAAAGTGACACTGCCCGTAAGGCTCAATAAGGCTTTCTGATCTCCATTTTTGAGCTGGTCTGATTATTTCCATTTGAGTTAATCCTAGTCACACGTGTCACACGATGTGTGCATAAGATGCATGTGAACTCATGCCTCCATTACTGGAAGCATAGGCTCATGGCGATGGTGAGCTGCCCACCAACAAGCTCTGTGCTCAGGGGAGTGGGGATAGCTGTTAGCTCCTTGCCAGTGATTGTCAAAACCATATTTACAGCCAGAATAGGGCTAGAAAATGTCAGATTTTTCCTTTCTTCAAGTTGTTTGCTCTATTGACTTGAGTGCTGATGAGTGGCTTCGGTGAGGATAACACTAATTTTACACCTAGAAGCTGGTCCTTTGCTTTCTTTTCACTCTCCTCTTGAACAGAAATGTAATTGAGCAGCCTACAGCTCTGCAGGGCAAGGCTGTTAAATATGCCAGAAAAACAGGATTAATCAAACATGTCTTTGCTATTAACTGGAGAACATCTGCTCCGTGAATAGTATTTGGGACTTTTTGACTCATTTTAAGAAATGCATCAGTCTGTGACCCCATGGGTCTGAAATATGAACCTGCTGTTTCTGGAGGTTAAGGTTAAGACACATCTTTTTACCTGTTCTGTATTTTCCCATCTTCCTTCCCAGCAGAATTCTCAACAGCAGACTTAGTGCATTGAATACCCAGGCTGTTTTTTTACCTGATAGAAGTTGCATGGTTCTGATGACACCATGGTGATTCACATGAGGCATTTGACTCCTTGGTATTTGTCTCAATTCAAAAAAGGAGAAATCTAATGATGCTTAAAAAGGATAATGCTGTTCAGAAGGAGGGCTGCATGGGTTTGGGTTGATTGTGTCCCAAAAGCCAGAATCAGCAAGACTTCCAGCCAGCCTGGACAAGAGGAGATAGTCCAGGGATGGGTCCATCTGATTTCTTTTTTTATACAACACATGGCACTGCAAAGTATTGGAAAAGGCATAGTAGTTCCTCTTCAAGGCCTCAAGCAGCACAAAGGAAATATATTCACTCAAAACCTTAAATTGACCCAGTGGACTGATAGCCAGTTCCAAGAAACTCAGCATTTTTTTCTGTATCATTATTATTTTTTTTTACTAGGTTAATATTCTTTTTATAAGGAGAATGGGAATAACAGTTCACTCTGGATGACCGGTGTGATTTACTTCAACTGCATCAGCACTCTTCCAGCTCATATTCGAGGCAGCTCTTGGGTGATATTTCCGGGAGGGCAACGGAGTTGTGCGATGCCATTTAAACAAAACAGAAAGCTGAAATATGGTTTTTTTAGATTTCTTGAGGGACGAGAAGAGATTTGTTTTAAAAACCTTCAGTCGCCTTAAATCCATAAATTTATTTTACGTCGGGACAAGCGGAGAGGATGAGATCACTGAACTGCATGGATGAACTGAGACCTCACAGATACCACAGAAACAAGAGTCTGGTTACTTCCATGTTTGAGGATGAAATGAAACTCTCTCTGTTGCCTCATGTCCAGCTCCTCCTCGCCAGGGACACCATTTCTGTGTTACCCTGGGTGCAAGCCTGGCAGGCTGAGTTGGTGCCCTGGCTTGGGCAACTGCCCGGGAAACCTGCTGCCAGAGGCAACGGGGACAATTTGGTGGTGTCCTCTTGGGCACTTGTCCCTGACCTCTGTTCCATACCTGCACATGACAGGCTGCCAGGCACTCTCTTGGTTTGTTAGCAGAAGCTAGCCTGAGTTTTCTAGGCTGATCCTTTTAGACTGTCCTCCTTTGAAATCCCTAAATAGCTATAGCAGCAAAAGAAAAATGGTGTGGTTTTGACTGGGATTGTGTCCCTGTCCTTTGAGCTGCAAATATGGTCATGGGGAACTGAATTTATCTGGAAATTAAATTAATCCACTGGAGAAAAAAACCTCCAGTAAAGTTCAATGCAGTGATGTTGCTATTCAGGTCTGCTGAGGATACATCTCTTGCGTTGTCTCCTTACAGAACCAGAGGCCAATTCAAGGTCTTTGTACTGATGTTTAAAACTCTTGAAAGATTCCTCTGGTAAGAGTATGAAGGACCACATACAGCAGTGTGGCCTCCCTACAGCCGTGGCTGCTCACCGTATTAAACCAGTGACCTGTAAAGAGATATCTGAGCTGAAGGGTGCAAGAACATGCAGCAGTTCTGACAACTGTTCAAAACCCTCATTTCTCCGGCCCATCTTTCCAGAAAAAGTACACGTGCACATATGTGCAACTAGTGCAGGCACATGGACTTTAAAGTTTGTTTTTCTACCTGCTAAAAAGAGAAATATTTATATTTTCTGGAGCTGTCCAAGAAACATACGTCCAGGTCTGCGAGGGAAGTTGAGTTTTGGGAACTGTCTCCTTCTCTTAGTCATACAAAACTCCAGCGGTTCAAACATTTGAGTGGACGTGTTTCCAAAGGGAAATCTTCTCCCTAACCTCCTGAGAATGTATGTTGGCTCATACAATCTAGGTAGTGACTTGTCCTAATTTCTGTGTGCCTGGGCCCAATCTGGCCTGCACTAAAGTCAATAAAAGTTTTGCTGTTCAGCAAAACAAAAATCCTGGCAGCAGGATTAGGTTTTCTGTTTGCATTACTTTTTTATCTGTGATTTAGTTTTTCTGCCAAGGTCTTTAACCATTGATGTCAATTGATGATAGGGAAGGCGAGAGGAGGGGGAGAGATGATACACTGAGCATTTAAGCATCTTACCAGTTATGTACAAAACTTACGGTTCTTTATGCAAATGTCTACCTTTCCAGCTTAGAATAACTTGGCAAAGTTACTCTGTACTTCACCTTTGCACAATAGCTCTTAAAGATATTTGTACGTCTTAAGCCCTTCAAGTATTATGCCAACCATTTAAGAGCCAAGTCTGGGAATATGCCCATGAGTTGTTCTTCAAAAATTGGGTAAAGAATAGTCTAAAGTTATAGTTAACTTTCTTTCTTCTCTCTCTCTGTCTCTCTGTGCCTCATATGGGCCATAAACCAATATCCTCTATTCTGCAGAAGCAGCAGGAGCAGTGGCTAGTAGCATAAACACGCAGATACTAAAATTTGAGCTCATTCAACCATAATTGACCAAAAAGAAAATGAAGTGAAAACAAAAAGCTTAGTTACACAGCTAAGAAACAAATAATGTCTTTCCCGAACACATAAGGGCACCTTTCTCTCTCTCTGATTAGAAATCCTCAGGAGATTCGGGTTTCAAGTGGGGTTAAAAGCTTTATGAGTTGTTTAACCAACGCATGTAAACCCAAAGGCTATTTTTGACCGGGAGCTTATCCTTGGCGCAGGGAGCGTTTGCAAACCGACAGTGACACTGTCCCCTCTGTGCTGCTGCCCAGCTGGTACGTGAACATCCTTTCTGTGCCGCGCTGGGAGGCAGTGGCTGGAAAAGCAGCTTGGGAACGGCAATCGCGGGAGCAGGGTTTCTGCACGGCACGGGTGAAGATCAGGATGGCCAAGGGCTCTGCAGTCACTGCGAGGACACTGTGCCCCGTCCAGGGCTGCTGAGTTACCCCCTGCCCTGCATCGTGGAGAAAGGAAGACCAAGTGCCTGAGGGTCGCCTCTGGCTCCCAGTCTTTCCTCCCTCCCGAGCAGGAAATCTCATGGCCGGTACTGGGCTGGAGCCTTAACGCAGCCCAGCTCCCCAGACCTTTGACAGACAGATGCTCTTATAAAAAAAAATATCGAAGGACAAACCCAATTTTCTCTAACAAAGTAATAGACTTACAGGCACAGGAATTTCTTGTGGGTTTGGATCATTGCTGCAAAATATTACTGTGAAAGTATCCTCGCTATGTCCCTTCTCCAGCACGTACGGTTAGACAGAACTGCTCCCAGTTGCCCAGACTGGGCTCTCAGTTACACAGACGTAAATCTAGGGCAAATCCACAAGACTCCAAGAATCAACAATACGAAGTCTGGGACTGAAAGAGAAGATTCAGGGAGCTATAGACGGAGTAGTCTGATATCGGTCATGGATTAAATAGTGCAACGGTTATGGTAAACAGCATGGACAAAAGTCTTTTGCCAATACATGGCTTCACAGGAACGGGTCTTGTAAGAGGAACTGCTTGTCTTTTTCAAACAGGAATACAGCCTGGCTTGGTAAAATCAACTTACATTAAATCTGCCTACTCGTATTTCTTGACGATGCTTGTCTTAATACTGCCAGATTAAAAACTTGCCGTATGTGGTATTAAGATGGAACTTTTTAAAGTAAAGGCAAATTTGTTCATGGATTTTAATGGAAATACTACTGGTGTGACACCAGCAGTAACACTGCATATTTTTGGGAGCAGAGGTTGTACAAAGCTGGGTGAGGCTGCTACTCAAATGTTGCACCCAGTTCTGCTCTCCTCTGGCTGTGCAATTTCTGGAGGAAGTCGAAAAGATTTTTGGCAAGGCAAGCAAACAAATCTCACAGTGGGAGGCTGTGTAGAGCATGATCCAGTCATCTTACTGGAGAGGAAAGGTTGGGAGATCAGCGGCAGCACACACTTACAAACAGAAATGTCTATGTACATGGAGCTTTTCCATCCTGCAAGTGAAAATGCATCATAAGGTGCAATGGCTGGATGCTGGAGTCAAACAAGTTCATCCTTGGAGCAAGGTATCATCTCATTGCCACTGAAGGCATGTCTGTCTGTCCCAGGGGCGGAGGGGCTTCCTGGTGCTTGGAGGCTTTAAGCTTGGGCAGCTTTCGGAAAGACTTTTGCTTTAACCCAGCTTCTGGGAAAAACCTATTGCCTGTGTAATACAGGAAGCAAACAAGATGATCGCAGCAGTCCCCTCTGGTCTGGGAGCCTGGGAATAAAAGAGTGGAGGTGCTTTGCTTTTGCCGTGGCATGCGGTGATACGAAAGCTCCTTGGTCATTTAAGCATTTTGGGGTCTTTATTTTATAGTCAGGGATAATGTCTAAATACACATTATTTTTTTAACACCACCACCCCCTCTTGTGCTTTGTAGAGTCCCAAGCTACAGTTGCAGAGCTGTGGTCAGGATAAAAGCCGACAGACCAACCATAAATCAGCCAGAACCGAGTTCCTTAACCTTTCATATTAACCTCTTGCATTGACTTGAGTTAGGTGCTACGCTCTGCTGCTATAAATCATCCCGCAGTGAATTTATGAGCTTCAGCACAATAAAGGGGTTTTTCTTTATCCCCCCCCCCGCCCTCACCCCTTTCTCTTAGTGCATTTTAGAAATTATGCAGGAAAGGCCTAATGACTGGGATCTGTGAATATTGCTAACTCTCTTTCCCTACCAAAGGGATCTGGCAGGAAGATGTGGGGGCTGGGAGTGTGGGGAGAGAGACTCTTAATTTCACTTACTGGTGACATGACCAGGAAAGCCTGTTCTAAAAAAACCCAAGAAACCATTAGCTGCCCCTTGGAATAGAAAAAAAAAAATTAAAAAAAGCAGATAGTAATGAAACCCATTTGGGGGTTAAAATAGCAATTTATCCACTCAGATGCAGTCATCACCCCGCTTCCCCCTCTCCCCAAAGCTCTCAGTGCATAAGGACGGTGGGTTTCTTTGCCCCGTGGACGCTGAGCGCTCTGCTCTGGGCATCCCTGCACGCTTTGCTTGGGCACAGCCCTCTCTGGGCTCCTGAACCATGCACACTGAAGCAAGCCTGCGGCAGCACGAGGAAACCCCCTTAGAAAAATCACCTTCCTCTCTGCATTTGTTCAGCCGGGCTGTGGCACTGAAATGAAAGCCAGCAAGGTCTCGTGCCTCGCTGCTCCCAGGGTGGCACTCGGGGAGGGGACACGGGGCTGGCACCGCTGAAGGAGGGCATCCAGGTGGGGTTCGCTCTGAGGTTTTCTGGTGCTACCGGGAGGGAGGAGATAGTTTTGCACTGACACCAAACGCCACGGATGCCTTTCGGTGTGAGTGGGAGCCTGCCAAATCCTTCCTTCCTGCCTTTACTCTGTAATGCGCCGGTTTGCTGTCTGCTGCCCTCAGTCCCAGAGCTGGCTGCATTTCTGTGTTATTCAGAGGTTTGGAAGTATTTTCAGATATTTATACAGTGATAAAGTATGTGACTCGCATCTGCATCCTGGCATCTTTCAGCCTGTCTATCTGCCATATTTCCAGGAAATATATCTGCCATTTATCTGCTGGCGACTGCAGCATCTGACCCAAGAGCTAAGGAGTTCGGTGTCACGACCACTGGGTTTGCTCCTACCTCTAGCTCTGACACTGCAAGGCAATTAATACCGATGAACGTCACATCGCAGGGATGCCCAAGACCTGCTTGGCCTTGCAAAACCAGGCTCTCTGACCCCACGGCCAAGGGCAATACATCATGCCCGCTGAAACTTTTGGGGGCTTCTGCGCCCCGATATTTTGGTGCCCGACCTGTGAGCTGCTCTCCCAGGCAGGAATACTGTTGGGGCTGGGGGGGCTGGAGGCACAGCCCCACCGTTTCCAAACCAGCACCCCTGGGCACCACATCACAGGGTGGTGGGCATCAGAGGTACCTCAGCTGTCTCTGACACAACTACCTCAGGAGCAAAGCGTTGGCATCAGCATGGCTCACCACCTTCCTGAAGTATCCGCTTCTCTGCGGTACTGTCAAAAATGAGGAGCCTTCTGTCCCACCTGTGGGACACTCCGTTTCAGTGGCTCTCTCAGAGGTAAAATGGCCATGTCAGTTAAACATAACTGCTGAGCTCCAGAAAGTCTTCTCTTTTGCCTGGGGGAGGTGATTTTATTCCATTATTTGTATTTATTAGTACAGCTGGTGCTCCCTAAAACCAGAGTGACCTTGCTGAGGTGCAGGGAGCTGGCTGGGGTCTCCTGCCTGGGGGTGGTTGGGGGGATCGGTGTGGCGCTCGCGATGGTTTGGGGGATCGGTGTGGCGCTCCCTATGGAGAGGCACAATCCCAAGGGCTCTGTTCCACTGCCCGGGACAGCAGCTGTTCCACGGCTAACCGAGCAAGCGGGGCAGCGTTAGGGAGCAAAGCAAATACCCTGCAAGAAAAAAATTAAAAAGAGCAGGTTTCCTGGTTACCTGCAAGGCGGGGGCGAGGATCTGCATATTTTTGTGGTGTTGTTTTTTTCACAATGTGCAAAAAAACGTGAAGAGGGTTTGTCTGAAAGTTTTTCTCGTGCGTTCCCCTTCCTTCACCCCTGCTGCTGTGTTTCTGGGTCTGCCCGTGACCTTGCTGCTTCTCACCTACCCCAGATGTCCCTGGAGCACACCCAGCATGTGCCTTCTTGTCTCTCACCAGGACATGCAACCCGCTTGGGCTCCTACTCCTGCGCGGGGCTTCCCAGGCTTCAGCGGGCTCTGTCGAAGCCAGCGGGTAGGGGAGAGACTGCAGCCTGTGAGGGTGAAGAAATACTGCCATTCCCCCATTATACATTGGTCTCAGTTTATATTATCCTCCTTGGAGTGCTAAAGGGCTGTCTTGGATCTAAAAAGCTGGGATGAGCCCAGGATGATCTGCATGTCGTCCTGCCCTGGGCTGCTCCACGCTGGTGCCACCAGCCTGTCCCGGCTGCCATCCCGAGGAAGTGCGAGGGAGGGGAAGCAGCACCCATCCCACCCCGCCAGGATGCTGCTGGTGGGACCAGGCTGGGAGCCCCCCCCAGTCCCCGCGGCTGCGCAGCCTCTGCTCCGGGCCCCAGGGACCCCCGCACTGGGGGGCACCCCCATCTCCCTGCCCCGGACACGCAGGAAATGGCATCAACAAAAAACCAAACAGAGAAAACAACAAAAGGCCGGACCCCGCCGGCCAGATCATTCGCGGGGATATTTCTAGTTCCCTGGTTGTTTACCTTATAGAAAAGTTAATTGGCTCCTTTTGATCCTACAGTGAAAACCACAAAGGAAATTTTTTTAGAGTAGGAGCAAACCGAAGCCTGCGAGTTCCTCTGCTAGCTCTAGATATGCATTAAAACAATTCTGTTTGAGTCTTAATTGAAAGAAAACATTAATTTTTTTCCCCTTGCTTATTATTAAGAGACCACTACGTCCCTAGGCTAAAGCACTCGCTCCACAAATAACCTTCCCGACAGCTGCCAACTTGGTGCAGTTTATAACCTGCCTTTAGAATATATATATATGTGATGTGCATGTGTACAGAGAAAGAGCTGTGTTTATAGTGGTGTCATCTTTAAAAATTGCCAAATAGGCAATTCCAGATTATTAGAAAGCTTAACAGGCTACAGGAAAATCATGGTAAGTTTAGAGAATGCTACTTTATTTTTTAAAATATGACTTTTCCCAGTGGGCTGAAATTAAAACAATTTTTAATTCCAAGTTTGAGGCAATTAAGCTGAAGATGTGACAAGAAAATATTTCTTTTTTGAAGTTGATTTAATTAGCAGAGCTATATTAGGAAAGCAAGTAATGCAATCTATTTATGGACAGATGTATCTCTACATAATAACAGACAATAAAAATAAATTAAAGAGAATCACAAGGCAAAAATAGCTGATGTTTTTCTCAAGTCTCTTCTAGTAATTTCTTGGGGGCAGTAGGCAGCGCATCTCTGCTGCCTGCATTAATTTTGTTTCAAACAAAATGATTCCCTCCTCCTTTTTATGAAATCTCTTGTCTATTTTTCTGAAGATAGTCGAGGGCAAACCCAAGTCACCACCCGGCAGCCACCCCCCCCCTCCACCCCCCCCGCATTTAAAACTATATTGTAGAGCAGCAAAATGGGTTCAGTGAAAATATGGCTTGTGACAAATGATGACACAAACCAACCAAACAAGTAAGATCTGACCCCATGCTCAGAGGAAAAAAACAACCCACGTTTAAAACAGATAAAAATCTGAAGGGACAAACTTGGAGGAAGTTCGTGTGCCGAACGCACAAGCCCGGTGGTAAAACAGTACGGCTCAAAGGCAGGGAATTAATGGAGTGGGCTCGTGAAGGAATTTCTTCTTCTCGTTGTAAAACAGCTATACCTGCTGCCCATCGATCTTTCTATGTATATATGTACATGGGGACAGACCGACATGTATTTGTAGCTCTTCGTCTGTACATATGCTACCGTAGAAATGCAAACTCTTGTTAAAGGAGAAATACTCTGAGGACAAAAAAATAAATTACCGCGTAGCAAAGCCACCGCTGTGTGATTATCAGAGCAGAATAAAGCAGGGAGTCATTCTGGAACGGGAAAGAACGCGCTGCGTGTAATTACAACATCATGGTCAAGACATTTTGTTTTCATTTTAAAAGGCTACATAATTATTAGCCAAAATGTGACAAGTAAGCACAGCATAAATACATAACATATTAAGGAGAGTTTTATAGCTTTCTTGTTATGTTTTTCAGTGGTAATTCTTTAATCAACAAATGGGACAGATCAGCCATTCAAAAATAAATCGCAATATTTCTCCCCCTTGTTTTAACATGCATGTATAAGAAATATGATGCTGTCAAAATATAGTTTTAAATAATTAAAACAACAAAAGTGGAGCTAAGTTTGATGCTTTTTGTAGCAGAAACAGAGTCTTTAGAAAACATCCTGGAAGATGTTACAATTCTTATAAAAATTTTTATGCTGTGTTTGGCATTTCCAGTTGCCTTTTCCCAACCATGAATATTTCTCTTTTTCAGTCAACATAAAGATACTGACAAACTATTACATCAAATAAAATACAGACAATGAAATATTTTCGACTGGCGAAATGGGAAGGTATTGTTCCTTTTTTTTAGCGAAGAAATCATAATAAGAATGCATAAATGTGAACGCTGTCTAATAAGAAACAAAGCCTACTTGTCTCTTGTTCTGTTTAAAATGAAAGGCAAATAAAACCAGTTGGAGCTCTTCAGATTTATCCTCTCCAGAATACTATTCTAAACAGCATAATTTTCCCCATTTTCCCCAGCAGAGACAAGTTTGTAGAATTATTGAGAAATAACTTTTTTTTTTTTTTTTGTAGTAACAGCAGAAGAAAGAAGGAGAGTAAAAATTTCTGCAGGTTGGTAACTAAAATGAGATAATTTTTAAGAGGGAGGGAGAGAGGGAACGAGAGAGTGTTGAAAAGCACAATCAGACAGCAAAATGCAAGTGTCTCTCTTGCCAAATCCAGCTCAGCGTTAAAGCAAATAAGTTACTCAGCAAAGAAAGAAAAGTTCGGACCCTACCTTTGTCAGCTGAAAAGTAATGGGGAACGTCTTCCAAAAGTGGGAATGACCTGCACTGCCTATACGGTACGCCTTACCTTAAAATCTATACATTTCTAACCAAAACAGCTTGGAGCAATTCACATAAAACAGACCCAAATGTTGCCCATTCCATGTAAAAGATCAGGTTTCTGTCTCAGCTCAGCCTGTGATATCAGACTTGGGCTTTTTTTTTTTTTTTTTTTTTTTTTTTTTTTTTTTTTTTTTTTTTNTTTCCAATCCTTCGACACACTTTTTTCATCTCGGTAAAGTTCTCTTTTTTGGAAAGGGTGTGTGGGAAGGATTTCCAACTTGTCAGGGCTCTCTCTTTTCAGTACAATTAAGCTTTCACTTGATCATTTTGAAGGCCGGAATGATTTGCTGTGGTCACCGGCTCTTTATTATTAATATTGTTGCAGATACATAAAGTTTACTGCAAGCTGTAAATATGTCAGGTTTTGCCATGGGGTTTACTAATAAAGAACTCTTAGAGGGGGATTATTGATGGGAAAGATAATCTTTTCAATAAGGGCTCCTGCTTTTTTTGTTTCCCCGGGCGAGCGCGGCGCGGGGGCACTCGCCGCCGGGGGACGCGGTGAATCTCGGCGCGCTTGGCTGCAGGCGGCGCGGGGGACACCGGGCAGGGCACTTCTGCCTCTGCCTTCCTGCCGGCCCGACGCGGTTCTGTCTTTCAGCAGGGTTTTACATGTCCTATTAGTTTTATTAATACCTTTGGTGCTACGGTTTTTTAAATGGGTTTGTGACCATAAGGAATTGATTGGTTGTCAAGTGACACTTCCAAGTTATTTCTGTAGGTGTCACCTTGGGTTAGCGCAGCGGTATTAAACATAGCGAATACTTTTGTTTCTTTCGAATTCTGGCCACATAATTCAGTTAATTAGTTCTTTTTTTAAACAACAAAAAAAGAGGCAAACATATTTGAATTTCTCTTTTGCCAGCATTTCTCTTTCTTCTTTTGAAATGTCCTTTTATTAAATATGTATATATTTGGTCAAGTTCACAATAAGTGTCCAATCAATCATTCTTAATTCACTTTGGTATTCACTGTAATAACAATAAACAATTTTGGGCTCATCTGGTGTTAATGTGGCTGTCATACGGCTGCCCAGAAAACTTCTATGAACATTTACTATTAATTAAATGCATCATTATGAATTGTGAAAAGAGAGAGGAGGAGAGGAGAGGAGAGGAGAGGAGAGGAGAGGAGAGGAGAGGAGAAGGACACATGGAACCCTGTCTGGTCAGAAGTGCTTTCCTAGTTGGCTTACACAGTATTCTGAAGGAGGGGAAATTAATGGTGAAATAAAGCTGTATTGCTTCAGCAGTTGCTTCAAATCCAAAGCTTAAATTTTACTGTCATCTAAATAAAATCTAGCCAGCATGAGGGTCCCCAGATTCTGCAAGTCTGTGTTTGAAGAATTTCTTTATACCCGTATAAAATAACATCAGAGACGACGAGACAAGGACAGGAGTGCTTTTGTTTGACACACTTCCCCTGGATGCATGCAGTTGGTTTGTCGAGAGGTGGGGAAATTTTAAAACTCAAAAGGCAGGTGGAAACTGGTTGGATTTTCCTAAGAATGAGGTATAGGATAGAAAATAGGCTGGTGTAGGGTAGCAAGAGGGTACCAAAGGTCCTAGACGGGTCATACAGGGTCCTGTGCCTGGTGAGTGGGGAGGGTCGGGGGGGGGCAGCAGGAGCTCTGGTTCTCTGCTGGTGGGACAAGAGGGGATGGGGTGGCACAGGGGACCCCGGTGCACCTGCACCCTGCAGTGCTGGGCAGGGACCGTGGGACGCCAGGCGGCTGCGGGACCCTTAGCACCCCAATATGCATCGGGGCACCAGCCAGGAGAGCCGCTGGGGCATTTCTGCTTATTGAAACAATTCTGTGTGTAACTCTGTACATGTTCATCATCCCTCAAATCATGGCCAAATACGCAGAGGGGTTTTGCTCCTGTCTGTGGCTCCTCAACCCGACACTGCCTGTGGCTGGGAGATGCAGAGGAGGGGACGCAGCCCCAGCCGGGTGCTTGGGGAGCTTTAGCATCCCCACCGGAGCAGAGCCTGCTGAGCAGCCGGCACAGGAGGAGGAGCAGGGTCAGCGTGGCTGCAGGAGCGGGATACGTGCCAGAGTTGGCTGAGCGGGATGAATCGGCAAGGGCAGGCGTGCGGGGGTACGGCACGGCTGAGCTTGCTGTGGTGGAGAGGAGAGCGGGGGGATTGAGCTCTGCAGGCAAAAAACCCCAAACCTCAGCTGTCATCAGGATAAAATAATGAACGGCTGAGACCCAGGCTCTGTAAAGCAAGCGTGTTCAGGAAAGCCTGTAACCTCATGCTTGCTTTTGAGCCCCACTGGTGTCAAATCAGTGCTGTCCTGAGGAACGGTAGATTTAAGCATGTACTTAAGAGTTTCCTGGTTTCATGGCCCAGGACAGAGGCAGCCGGCCAGAGTGGTTGCCAGCTGTGGGCATGGGTTTTCTCCACATGGTCACAGCCACAGAGGAGCAGAGCTGAGCCTGCTCAGAGTCAGCTCTGAGTTTTGATGTATAATTGCAAGCAATTCCCATCTAGGCTCAGGAAAGCTGAACAGGGGCCTTGTTTACTTTACCCTTCTTATTTTTTCCCCCGAAGGCAAGCAGCCAGGGTTAGGTTTCAGCCTGGTGGCTGCTTGGGCCAATGACGCAAAGGAACAAGGGCTCGTTTGCGCCGTCCTGCTCAGCCTGTGATAGTCTCTGGGTACTACAGCCTGACTCGTAATGTTAATGAAGTCCCTTAACATAAACACTGCTTTTCTAACACACTCCTTGGGGACATGGAAAAATCCCTCGGCTTCAGCTCAGGAAAAGGCTGGGGCAAACAGAAACACATAGCGGGTATAGTCCACCGGAGAAAAAAACTGATTATTTCCAACAGGTCTAGGTAGTTGTTTAAATATGATCTTTGTCTTGCCCCCTCTCTTCCCAGCTGTCTTGTGCCCATCCTTGCAGGCAGCAATGAATTAAACTGATGCAACAGGTTGGCTTCTTTGCATCGCCCACTTACTCCTGATGGGGTTGCCGGTTGCTTTGATGCTCTCCTGGCACAATGGTCTCATGGAGGTATCAGGTAAGACATGACTTACACCAGAAGGGCATCCTGCTCTTCTAAACCAGCCTCTGAAAGTCTCTGTTGCCACACAGAAACCGTTTGACAGACAGAGATTGTTGTGGTCCCGGACAAAATGGCATGCATTGTTTTTAGTGGAGTGAACCTGGACTGTCTCTTGAAATGGTAAATTATAGAGAAAAGGGAGTTCTGTACGGACCAAAATCTTCAGCTGAAAAAGCTGGATGGAAAAACTTACAAAACATGAAGAGGCCTTTTTTTAAAAAAACTTCTTTTTTTTTTTTCAGGGATATGAATCATTTCAGAAGTGTAAAACTGTAATGCAGTTTAACAGAAAGACACAAGCTAAAAAATGAAAGTGGGAGAAAAATAAATTAAACAGCTCTGAATCACTTTGACTTGGAGGAAGCATTTGGAGCTGGAACAAAACGTAAGACAGGCATCTTTTCTGTTGTTCCCTCAAAACGTAAAAATTTTTAGCCTGATGCCAAGTCATCAATTTTAACTTAGCCCAAATTTCACTTTGGCATCTGAACAAAAAAAAAACCCCTCACTTGTGCAGTGCTAGTACTGAGCTAAATGGTCTGCCCAGACCTACTCAACCCTAGGATTCACCTCTCTAAACAACACTCTGCCTGAGTTTTTACAGTATCTGACTTATTCCTCATGCTGGTGAATAACAGCCCTCCCCTGGCCCAGCATCTGTCAAAGCAGAAAATACCTCTTCCTCTGCACATTGGCCACAGTGGGGCAAGGCTGAAGGGTGGAATCCATGGTTCCATGGGTGGAAACGGGGAATGGGGCTGTAACTGGAGTTCCCTGGCATGATGGAAAGCACTAATATTTCCCAGCAGAGAAGACAAACTTTCATCTGTGAAAGTCACATTATTTCCCTGGTCTTCTACACATCCATGTGGCCTTCCTAGAGATGCAGAGAAGTAGATAGGCTAGAGTCTTCAGTGCAATGCGACAGTCTTTTACTGCCTTGCTGACTGCTCTTGCTGCAGTCCATCTGGCAAAATTAGGAACAGCCCAGGGCAGAATAAGGTTTGTTTTCTGGGGATGAAGAGCAGAATAAAAAATGGTGGGGGGCTTCTACCAGTTTGAGCCCTCAGGACAGAGAATCGTAAAGTCCTTGGTTAACTGCTTCCCCACCTCCATCTCACCTACCTATAACAATACTTGCTGCTGAGCCTGACCAGAGCTAGGTGTCCGCAGTCAGTGGAGAGACCAGCACACCCAGCAGTAACCCACTCCCTTCTGAGGAACGTGCCCCACAGGGACAGAGGGACACAGGCAAGGGGTGACCGCTCTCCCTGTGGAGGTGCTGGCTTCTCTCCATTGGCTGGACAGGGAGTGTGCAGGGGCCCCTCAAGCTTTTGACCCCTTATGTCAGGTGAGGTGCTGATGTGACTGAAGGGAAGGGGTGTAAAGACATATCTGAGCAAGTAAGAGGAAGGTGAAGTCTTGAATATGAAAGGATCACTTAGCAGAGGCTAAATTCATCTGTCTGTCTGGTATTATGACCTGTAGAGTGGGCAGTTTGTGTCCTGTAAGTTTATGTGTTGTTTCCAACCTGAACAAACTGCCTCTTGAGAGGGTGTCTCCAGTGTAGCAGTGATAGGGCTCTGTTTTTCATGACTGACAAGTTTCATGCCTCTTGGGAAGAAGACTTGTGAAATTTATCTTCTCACCAGAATCCGCGTGAAATTGGTGCATTTTCCCCTTGAGAAGGCCCCTGAAACTGATAGCCATGGCCCAGAAAGGCCATGAAATCCTCGAGCTTTCTGCAGCGCATCAGTCCTTCCCCTCCCAGCGAGCGATCAGAGGGAGCACGCTGCGCACCCTCGTGTGCTTTGCAGCCTGCCAGCAGGCAGGGACCAAGGCGGGCCATCCCCAAAGCGGGCCATCCCGAGCCGTGCGCAGTCCTGTCGGAGAGGAGCAGTGCTGCCTTTCCGAAACAGGCACTGCCACTTCCCTGTGGAGAGCACGTGCTCTCCACACCACACTCCCTGGGTAAAAATGAGGACTGTCATTGGTAGAGCAGCTCTGCTGCAGCAGCATTAGATCAGTTCAAGATAGACGAGTATATGAAATCCACTTAATGATCTTATTTGGAAAAATTCTAATTAGATTTCCTTTTGATTTTTTTTTTTCATTTCAAAATTCTCATTTTGAACCTGAGCAAGTATCTGAAGTAGCCAGCTGAAAGTAAACCCCGAAGTGCAGGGAAAAATAAACATTATCAGGGTCTTGCCTTAACTTCTGATGCTCTAGCAGACTCACTGATGTTTTAGGTGGTTCCTTTTCCTGTCATACATTAAAGGGACACCAAGGAAATGCATTATCATGATAATTAATAACGACTTTTTTGTGGCCGAGACATTAGGCTCTATGCTTTGGAACCTGGGATGATTTCTTTATCTGAAGACCTGAAGATTATACCTGACATGTCACTTACTGCACCTTCTGAAGTACCTGTCATTTTTGGAGCCAGGACAAGAGGGTGCCAGGGCTTCAGCCTGCTCTGAGATGGCAATTCCTACGTTCCCATGAAAACATTCAAAATGTAAAATTGTGACTTATTTTAATGAAAATATACACTTTTTCTTGCAACAGCCAACTTACCTCATTAAAAGCAAATAAAAGAGACATATTCTGACAAGCTTGAGCTGTGTTTCTAGTACATTTGGCAAAAGAATTATAAATTACCTATTTTTGAAATAATAAGGTCAGGCAGATAACTATTAAAGGAAGTTAATGAACAAAGATGCAGTGTATTACTGCGAAGCTCAATGGATCTACAATCACCTTCTGTTCAAATACCCTCCATTGAAGAAGGAATTAAAGGCGTCACGGGAAGCAGCCAGCTGTGGAGACACTGTGCGGGGCCACATCTGCTTCTCTGCGGCTGGCAACACAGAAGGCTGCGACGTGCTGCCAGGCTTCAGAAGCCACGTCAGAGTGTCCTGTGCGTAGTGCAGATCCAGGGCAATACTGTCATCGGCAGTGACGATGGCTCTGAGCTGTCTGTGCTCAGCACAGGGCGTGAGAGCACAGGCACAGGAAAGGTGCCCCAGGAAGAGCACGGGACTGAGAGGGTGGGAAGAGGGGCCAGCAGACCTTCCCTGGAGGGGATATGTTGGCTGGAAAGCAAAGCTGATAAATGTAATAAAGAAGGTGAATGGGAACAGGGAGGAAGTCTGAGGGTTGAGGTGCAGAGCTGAAAGGGGAAAGTTTTAATGGCGATTCAGGTGCAGTTCTGATTTCTGTGCCTTTTGTCCTTATGAACATTTCTTAATAAATTCAGGGGACATTAATTACCCTTCTTGCACTGTTCCAAAGATCTGATCTGGAATTCCTCCTGCAGTGAAAGTCCTCAAGCTGACACTCGGTGCCTCCCGGAGGCAACGATAAGCATCAGAGTGAACTGGGGTGCCAGCCTTTGGTTTCTCCCTGGGTCCTGAGGTGCTTCTACTTGTTTGCCTGGTTTCTGACTGTAGAAATCCTTGTGCTCTATCTGATGAACTAGCTGGATGAACAAACTGGGTGGTGGCCAATGCCTACTGCTTCATAAGAAACTGGGAAAAAATAATTTATGGACAATTTTTGGGCTAACTTTCTAAAGAAATTTCTTTTTTCTCCAGACCTCAGGCAACTGGAATTTGGCCTGTCTTGAAGCACGCGGTCCCTTATTGTTAATTACCTTAGTGCCATCTGGATATTCTTATTATGAATATTAAATCTCCCCTTTAGAAGGGGTTAGATAATACCAGGATTGGAACAAGTGGGAAGGTTCCCACCAAAGTGTACACCAAATCATATTTATCTGCAAAAAAGACCTAATAAGATGTGAAAATATGAGCCATAGTAATTTTAAATAAAAGCTGATTAATATATGTACAGCGTACTTGAAGTTCAAGCCTTGTACAATTCCAAATGGGGGGCATTGCTTAATGTTGGCATTTCATAAATTCCCTCCCTTTGAGCTGGAGAAGCCACCTCTTTACCCTTTGGTGGGAGAAAACAGATGTACTTTTTACAGCCTCGACTGACTAAAGAAAGCCACAAAGTCAGATTGTGGCACAAGGGATCACAAGCCAAACACACTGGAACGTTTTGTTCTCAGAACACCGCATCGATTTCCACAGTCGTGTTTTCTGCCCTGCGGTGGTGGCTGCGACGCGTTCCCGCACATGGGCAGAAGCCAGCACTTGAAAATGAGTAACCTTGACTATTCCTCAACACTCTGACCATGGATATCTCTGACCTGCAGCAAAACTTCTTGTTTTACTTGTGGGTTCCATACTTGCAGCACTGCCAGCAGCCACCGGTCCGGCTTTGCAGCTCCTAGTCTAATGGAGCTACTTCCCTGCGTGTACCTAGGAAATAAACAGATACGCTACTATATTGAGGTATGCAGTGCGTACATAAACATGTACACAGATAGGTAGCCTTGAACAGCAGAACACAAGCCAGCTGAGGATGAGTAAAATAGTGCTGAAACTGCCAAATTTGGGGAATGGAAGCTTTTTTCACCAGCACCCAACCAACGCACCGCTGACACGGGATGACCTTCCCCTCTGTCTTTGGAGAAGATGCCAGGGAAAAAGGCAGAAGCTGATGGTATTTGAGACAGTCATGGTTTTTTTTCCACACTTTTGGGCCTCACTCCCACGCTGACGTCTCTGCAGACCTTAGCCCAGCATCTTTGGGCAGACCTTCTATCATCTGCTGGATTTTCAGCTGTTTGAGCTTCCTTAAGATGTGGGTGATTGTTTTTGAGATAAGACACGTAGTGTAGGATGGGTATATTATTACTGTGTCATTTTACCTCTGATCATTTCATTAAAAGGCTTTTACAGCTCCATCACAAGCTTTTAGGTCATGGGTTAAAACAGGAGGAAAATATGCCCTGGCTTGTGGAAGATAATTTGTTTACAGGGTAAGGGGAAAGGCAGGTGCACAATGGAGAGGCAGCAACCAGATGAAGGGGAACATCTGGAAGCAGTGCAACTCGGGCTTGTAGGCTGCATACAGAAATAACTTTGTTGGTCTTGTAAGAGCTTTTACACATTTAGAGGTGCTTTGTTACCATTTGGCTTTTAGAAGAAACAGTATTGCTCTACTTGTGGAGGTGAGGCTAATAACATCATTTGCAGTCCCAACAGCCTTCACTAATCAATTTCTGTCCTGGATGGTGGAAGGTTTTGCACATTTTGAATTGCACCTGTGTCTTCCTGAGCGATGAGATGAGACAAGTACTACACTGGTCTTGTGCTGACTTTCGCCCCAATTCATGTGATATTGGCCATGTTGCTTAAGATATGCAAATGCAGATAAACAGGACAGTTTTGTGACCCACCTTTAAGATGAGTTGTGACTCTTGAGATGGCACAGTAGGAAGCAAAGAAGTGGAAGATGAGACAGGTACTGGGGGTACTGTTTGCATGTCTTCTGCTGTGGAATTCAGCCTCTGGTATCGATCAAAACCTACCACCTGATCTTTTCATGCTTTATTTTTTTTCTCTATAATTTAAAACCTAACTAGCCCCTCAACCTCGTCTTTTAAAATCCTGGATGTGGATGAATCCCTTGCCTCTTTATTTGGGCCGTGCCATAAATGTTCTGTTTCATAGTAGGCAATTGGCCATAAAAGATGAACTGTTACAAGAGAGACAGCCGTGGGCTCTGTTTCAGGCAGTCCTCAAGCTACTTATAGCTGTTTAACACACCGTAGCATGAACTATGAATCGACATGTTTGTTCTGCCACTTAACCACCAGCTCCCCCCAAACTGCTTTCAGCCCCTCCTAACCCAATGGTTTAGAAAACCAGACAATGGTCAATGCTCCTATGTTCAACAGAAATAAACACAGGGGATTATTTTCTTTTCTTACAAGATACCTATCTCCTTCTTCCTGCCCCTGCTAGCCTCCATCTACAGAATGTAAAAGTGGTAACATATTCTCCTAAATGTCATAGGAAGACACAGTGTCTCTGTGTGACTGATCTTCTCCCCTTTCTTCTAAGGGCCCTGGACCTTCTGAAAATGAGACAAATGCCTGTGAATGATAGCAGTTCATGCCAGAGGGAATAGTTTGTTTAATGGCAGTGCTCACTTTGTATCTAAGTAGTTTTTGCATTTTGCCTTTTTATTCCAGTGAATTTGAGGTTTCATGAAGAAATTTCACAGCCAGATTCCTCGCCCCTAACCCACCATCACAGCTAGTGTGACATTGCTTGTCTTCCTTCCTTCCTTCCTTCCTTCCTTCCTTCCTTCCTTCCTCCCTCCCTCCCTCCCTCCCTCCCTCCCTCCTTTTTTCCCTTCCATCCCTTCCTTCCTCCCTTATTCTCTTCCTCCCTTCCTTCGTCCCTTCCTTCCATCCATCCTCATGCATCCACAGGGAGAGCAGGACTGCAGCCTCGCAGCCAGCCCCACCAGTCCCTCCTCCTCCACCTCCTGCCTTCCTGGGGCAGAACCTTTGTTCTCCCTCCACAGCGGAGAAGAGGGGTAGAAAAGAAGCTTACGGCATAGTCTAACTATGTTGAATTTTTCTGTTAACTAATACAACATGTTCAAAGCTTTGACTTTTCATAAGCAGATTCATCCAGAGGAAAAGAGATGTTAGGAAAAAACAATTGTGAAAGATAAAGGAGTCACTTGAAAGTGATCTGGCCACGCTGTGCTGTGGCTGTCTCCAAGCAAAGGAGAATCTTTCTGGGTCTGGAGAAAGTTAGCAAATTGTAGCACTGCGTTGCGGGAGGCGGATGCAGAACCACGTATGTTAATATCTGCTCTTGACAGAGTGTTGACCTGAATGGCAAAATTCACATGTGGATCAGAATCACCACTAAGACACAGTGCTTTAAGAGACCCCAGTTTGATTTAAGAGTGCCTCTGATGAAAGAACTCACATTTAAACTTTAGCTGCAAACCCAGAAGCTCTGTTAAATATATATGGGGTTATGTTTTAGTGACTGTCCGCAAATTCGGCAGAAGTTTATCGGAAGGCTCCCGGAGGTTCATGAGCTTTTTGTTGAAGCTGGCTGACTGAAACCTGGAGAATTGAAAAAAATTTACACAACTTAATCTTTGAACGTTGTGGTTCAGCCAAATCCCTTCACCGAGTGAAATGGTGGAGCCTGGAAGGTTGCACAGCTTGGTTACATACGCAGTAAAGATGCCATCTCTGCCCCGGGGAGCTTATGGTCTCGGCTGACATTTGGGGGCCCTCAGCTGTCTGCATTTCAGAGTACTTACTCATGGATAAATGTGAATGACAACATTAATTTACCACCCAGGGGTTGGGAAGACAGATCTGATAGTGCTTGTGGGGGGTGGCCCTCTATATTACGGAAAGCATAATGTCAAATAAGGGAAACAAGCTAATCACATCAACACCTACCACAGAGTCTGTATTGACTGGAACTCTAGAGAGGTGGGGGGCTCACGAGGGACAATTAATACTAGTGGGGCTATGAAGTAGTATTGATCAGCCTGTCAAATTTTGATGGTGTCTGTAGAAATCCTAAGGGGAATTAAAGAGGCTGCAAAGGAAGAAAGCGTAAGAGGGAATTTTATGCATCTCCACATTGATGGGACAAATGCTTTAAGAAAGGGCCATGGGGACATTACATTGTCAGACCCCATAAATGACTGTTTCTCAGTGCAGCAGGACACACGTGTTTAGTCGTGGGCAGTTCTCTGCAGCTCTTATGCTGCATGAAGTGGAGACACTCTCTCAAGTGGGAGTATCAGGAGAAGGGGAGCCAGAAGCAAGGAGGAGGATGCAGTGGAGCTGGCATTCACCACGCAGTCTGAGATGAACTCAAATGGGGGTGCTGATCTGAGGGGTACCCCAACACACAGATAAGCCCCTGAATGTGGCAAATGGGACACCAGCCTTTAGAAAAAGTTCCAGGCAGATTTCACAGAGTTCCATAAAAATCAAGGGAAATTAATATGCGTAAGAATATAATAAGCCACATGGCTTTTGTAGGGGGAAAGCAAGTCCTTCAAATCTGAGTTCTTCAGTCAGTAAGCACATGAAGGAAGGTAATCTAGCAGACCTAAACCACTTGAATTTCCAAAAGAACATTTACAAATGCTAACTAATGAACATAAACTCTCTGGGGGCAATAGGGACGCTCCTCTCATAGATTAATAGCAAGTTAAAGGAAACAGGCAAAAAGAATAAGCTCAAATAGTCATCTTTCACAATAGAGGGAGGTTACCCGCAGTGTCCTTCGACAATCCTTCTGGGACCATGGTTCAGGGTATTCAGAAATGATCCTCCAGAAAAAGGCATGAACAGTGAGGTGATAAAATACAGATGATACAGTACTGATCTGGGTAGTCAAACCAAAAACTAAATGGAAAGGGTTGCAACATGACTACAAATGACTAGCTATAAAATAGGAAATTAAATGTTGCAAAAGCAATATATATGGAAAAAGCCAATCCTGACCAGACAGACCCAATGGCTGGCTTTAACTGACGACACCAGACAGTCAGATATGATAGCTACCTGAAAACAACAGTGGCAGTCAGGAAAAAAAAAGCGACTATTGTATGGATTGCCCTGTAGGGGATTTGCAGCCTACTGCTTTGAGGGAAAGTCAGACGACTCGTCCGGAGAGAGGGGATGGAGTGGGAGGAGATGCTGTGCAAAACAGGCAAATGTTGCCTTTTCAGAGGGCAACAGTCTTATTTACTGGATTTTGGGCTCCCAACTACTGCTGGATCTGATTCACCTGAGCACATGCAGCAGGGCTCTAGAAATACTACTGACCACCCTTATGGAGTGAGCATTACTATCCTTGCCTTACAGCATGAGAACCAAGGAAAATGAAGTTACTTGACATCTTAGAGGGAGGAGAGGATGCAGTGGAGTGGCAATGCTGCAGTCTATATCTCCCAGTTTTGGACCCAGAGCACTGGATTTCTTTACCTCCATTGTTCTTCAGCTCTTCCTCTTCATGGCCAGAGACTGGGAATTGCTGGCAGGAGAATTAACTCAGCTGCAAGATGCCAACTGGGAAGGAACCTTGGTATCATCAGTGGTTTCCAGTTCCGCAAACTGCTGTGTAGTTCTGAGAGATCCGGAGCTATGGATCTGTTTTCTGCTCTGTGTGCACAAGTGCTGTGAGCTGTGCCCTGCCTGAGAGGGCATGAGAGAGGAGAAATTGGCACTTTTAATATATACAAATAAACCCCACCGATTTCCATTACTGTGAAATCTGCTTTCATCAGGTGAGAAGTGTCATCTTCTGGGACTTTCTTTCAGCTGAGCTGGAGTCCTATCCACGTCTAGTGCTAGAAATGTGTGGTAGAGTTGTGCACAGCGTGGGCTTTGGGCTTAGGCAAAGCTGGCAGCCGCCTGCAGCAACATACTTTGGCTGCCACATCCTTTGCCTGCGCCACAGGTTTGGAGAGCCAAAGGTACTGTTGCTTTCACTTATTGAAGGAGCTGCATGGTGTGTTTATTGTAGGAGTGATCTCAATCACAGCACGTGCCGTTTGTGCCTAATGCCCCTCTTCTCCCCTTCCAGTGGCAGCAGAAGCAGCCAGCCCCGCCCTCCAAAGCATGTCCACCCCAGCTCCGCTCTTTTCACCTGCAGAAAAAGCCAGGTTTAGCTTCAGCCCCAGATCCATGGGTCAGGAACGTGCACTTTTGTCAATACCACCATGAAGCCGTGAGGTCCTCTGTTACAGCTGGGAGGACCACCATCGCAAATTTGTCAAGCTGCAGTATTGTGAAGCTCAGTGCAGGCTACCCACTGACACCCACCCTCCTTCCAGGGTGCCTTTGCCTCCCAGACAAGCCTCAGACTGTTGCAGCTACACAGCTGCCGGTATTTGAGCTAAGCAGTTTAACTCCGCATTGGAGAGTTATAAATGAGCTGCAGTCTCAGTAGCAGTGCAGCCTTGATGGGGAACAGGGAGGTAACAGCTGATTCTAATGGAGGGACCCCTGGAGGAACTGTACGGCCAGGAGGTCATGAGCCACTCTAGGCAGCGGCAATACCTCCTGCATACTAGGTCCCTGCCTAGTGAAGGGGTATCTCACGTAACCACAGGTCATGTTAACAAAAGGGCTCAGCATCCAAGACCTCTCATTTACATAATCAGATTTGTAAAAATCTGTGCATCGTAGGGGAATGCTGTGGGCTGTCTGAGGTGTCTGGAAATCAGGCTGCTTCTTGAAGGGCTGTAATTGCACCTCTGGACAGCTGAGCTGCTGCTGTTGTTGTTTTCTGAAAAATTGAGCCTACTGTGTCCAACCCACCTACCTGAAGTGAAGCAGAGCAGTGTGAAGAGGCACACCTCTCCCAAAACTTGTCTAGGCAACATGAGACAGGCATTTTTCTCATGATGTCATTGTCCTGGAAACTTTTGAAAGCACATTGCAAAGGAGGAAGCCTTGTGGGCCTGAACTCCCCATGAGCCTCTCCAAATGGGCCAAGCTTTGATGAAACCAACTCATTATCAAAAGCGGGGAAAAACATGTTGGACGTTGTTTACCACTGAGATCACCCTGGTGGTTCTTCCAGCTGCCTGAGGATATTGGTGAAGACAGAAGGAGGGAGAGATGGAAAGAGAGAAAATGCCCGTTTTGAAGTTTCCATCCTTAAGGTGACATGTTTTCTTTCAACTTGTTTGCTCTAAAAAACCTCTTGAGAACACATTTACCCATCGTCTCTGCATCTTGGGTTCTGGGTGAGATCCAGAGTCTTCTGGGGGAACTTTGTTTACCTTTGAATCTTCTTTATGACTTTGCTTTCCCTGTTTGTCTTGGCATTGGAGTGGATAACTGACTATAAGAAAATGGATATAATGATTCCCATACAATTAGGGGCAACTCCAAGTTTCAACTTTCTTGACATCATGGTTCAGGCCCAAGAGTCTGAGCTCTGTACTGCTAGCAGTTGCCACATTCTCATGTTGAAACCCTGGATTTCACAATCTTTGGAGCCCGTCACAACAGGGAATGAGAGGTTGCTTCCTGTTGTATACACTAGAAATTATGAGAAATGCAAGCAAAATCCTGCTAGAGGTCTCTAATCATCATGTAGTTAACATCTTTTGTTGTCTTCGAGTTGGTTAGAAAACAAGAGCATGATGAGGCTTTTCCATTTCTTTTCTCAATGGTTATCTGAACCACAAGGTGACTCAGAAAGGCTCAGGCTGTGGCCCTGTACTCAAAGCAAACCCACTGACACCACTGGATTTACTGAGCACATTCTATGCCTGAAATAGTAATCTGTATCCAAACCTTCTCTGGGGTGGGGGCTTTCAGGCTGACCTGTGCTCCACCAAAGCTTGAGCTTTTTCCAACAGGGACCTGAGGGGTAAGCACTTGAAGGAGAGTCAGAGGATGGAAAATATGATGAGAGCTCAAAATGCAATCCTTGACAAGTTATGTAAAAAGCAAAAGGTTTCTCTGGGAGTGGTCATACAAAAGCCTACATAGTAGAGAGGCAGTGAAAGCCGAGGGTTGGCTTATGATTTCTGATTCGGTTTCCCCTCCTCTGGTCAGGATCAACAACAGACAAGCTTGGTTCTAATTATTCCTCTGCAGCCCGAAAAGAGTTGAGCACCAAACTTCCAGTCCCCAGAATATGTCCCCAATACTCCATCAGGACACCAAGTAACGAGACTCGGGAGTGAAATTTTAAAACTTCTGGGGACATAGGATGGATGAATACATTGCTTGCATAGGGAAGGTGCTTGCCCAAGTGACCAAGTGACTGCTAACCCCAACTTCAATGGATGGGCTAACATCTGACCAGCTGGGGTTGTTGAAATAGGAGGCACCAAACTGTTACCCTTTTTCTGGGCTCATGAGGATCTCACAACAGCTCTGGTAAGAGGAATCTGGTGACAGGTGGACTTTGCTGCTTTGGATACTCATTTTACATGTGCTCCAGGACCAGAGAAGATCATCGAAGAACATTTAGTTTAACAATAAGCCAAGAAATGTTACAATGGCTTAACTATGTATCTATTTTTTGATGGATGAGTTCCTTACACTTCAAGGTACACCAGCCATGTCACACAAACAGCCTTTCTCCTGGGATCTAAGCAGAACAGCACGTCCTCTTTCCACTGGGGGCTGGCTAAGGAATCTGCAGACTCTTTCCACTGTCTCTACTTCTGTATACTTATTTTTCACCTCTAGCTTTTGAGACCCCTGAACTTCCTTTTAGAATGGTGCATAGTTAATATTTGTTTCACTTCAGTTGACATTAGTTATTGCTCAATAATTTAGCAAACGCAATAGTGGCATGACAAGATTTGGAGTCCTTTTGTGCAAAGCTCTGTACAGACACATCGGGAGAAGACACAAAGAACTCATGGTCTAAGTGGGTAACATTAAAAAAAAGTACTGAATTTGTGCTGACTAAGAAATCCTATCATTAGGAAGAGAGATTTTTCTATGTTGCTTTATGGATGAAAAAAGCTGTCTGAATTATTTTACTTTGGTTTCTTAAGACAAAAAAAGGTCGAGGAGGAAATCTTTGTACCTTTTCTGCTTTGCAATAACTACAGCGTATTTGCTTATAGGTCAGAATGTGGCTTGGTAGACAATATGGTTCTTATATGCTCAATATAACTTGTAAGGGATTTTCCCTTCACTTTCTCTTCTCCTTTCTTCTCCCCCACGCCCCCCCTGCATTTTTACAAAAGGAGTTAACTTAATTTCAAGAGCTTGTGTGGTTTTCATTAAGATCGTAGTCTTTTGAAATGTCAGAAGAGTGCCCAGCAGAAACTGAAATTGATATAAAAGGGGTTCACCCCTCACTCAGATCACCCTCTGCACCCTGCTATCTTGCTTTAGCTTGATTGCTTTTGGGTTCGAAAGTGAGGAAGTGATGTTTTGGGGGAAGAAGAAAAGAAAGTACCTGACATGGAGTAACATCATCTGATGCCTTACGGGCCCTGTATTGCTGGTCAATGCTGTCAGCTGGAAATGAATGATATTCAGCTCCTTCAAAACTAGGCCTGAGCTGAGTTCAATCCACCTGTGGTGGAAGATACTACTTTGTCTTTAGCCTCCCTCCATACACATAAACCTGTAACTTTGGCTTGATGGTTGGGGCTCAGAACTACAGAAGCAGTTTCCTGCCTCTCCCCACTCACTACATTTTTGGAATATCTTGGAAGTCAACGTGTAAGAAAAATCCCGATCTGGGTAAATATCAGCAGTTCTGCCCATGGTTATCATATAACTCAATCTTATCTGTCTCCCCAACATCATCACCTAGGGCAGAGCAGTCAGAGCTAACATGGGAGTACAAAAGCCAAGAAAGATCTACCAGCAAAGAAACTTAGTGCTACCGGCCACTGCTTCAGTACAAGTATCTGTTTTGGAAAATGTTTCCTTCAGCTTCTCTTTTCTTTTTCTTTATCTACCTTCATGGTTTTGCCTTGCCTTTGCCTTTTAAAACCTGAAATTTTAATCTTGCAGAATTTGAGCAGATAGTTGATTTGCTCATTCTTTAATTAAGTGTTGGACAAAGGTCCTGCTCTGATGTCCCCAGAAGCCAAATTCCCATCCACAGAGCAAACCCAACTGGGTAAGATCACACCCACCTTAATATTGTGCCCTCTTCTCTGGGCCTACTCTCCTAGACCTCTTCAGAGTCGATGACTTGAGACTGATGGTCATGATGACAGTCTCTGTGAAACTGAGACCTAGTCCCCAGGTACAGACGCACAATCAGAAGACAATGCCTTGCTATTTCTATTTGTGCCTTGGGACCTAGTTTTGACACATCGTTTCTATTCTTAGCTCATCTCATCCCAATTACAAGGAGCAACAGGGGGGCAGTGTTCCTTCATAAGCAGGACAAACTAGAAAGAAAGACCTTCAGGAATGCATTCCCAAGAAGGGGTGACATCTTAGAGGCAACTCTTGCCTCCACTGAAGTCAGTAAGAAGCTTTGATGGGCCCAAGCTTTCACACATGTGACCCAGGAAGATAGGTCGCCAGCTGGGCAGGTGTGCTGGGGATGGTTTAGAGAAATACAGGTTTTATTTGTTTTTATTCCCAAAGCTGATGGTCACTAGCATGTTTTTATCACCCTTGTGAATGGTGTTTGGGTAACAGGACCAGGAGCACACGTTTGCACACAGAGAGGCAGAAGCTGGCTCTGCACTAATGAGTGCTGAATGTGAAAGTAGCATGGCCACATTGACCTGGGGGCAACACTGCAGAAACACTGCTCTGCTTCTTCAGAAGCTATGCTTTTTCCCGGCTCCATGCCCTGTTGTTCATGTGTGCACACTGCCAGGGACTGGGGCAGGTTGGGGGTCTCTCTGTCATGCTCCGTTGCACACAAAAGCCACAGCCTTGGATGCCTCTTCTCTCAACTGGCTGAATTTCAGAGAGAAATTTGCACCCTTAATAAAAACTTGCTTCACTGAACACTGGGTCTGGCCTTAGAAGGATACTCAAGCTGCCTGTTTTTATGTTCCAGGGTTACAGATCCAGTCATTTCCACTGTGGAAAAAGTCATTTGAGATGGCATGTTGTTCCTTCCAAACTGTGTTAGTCATGGGGAGCAGGCGGCATGCTACCCAGAGATCCCAGGGCCTGTTAAGGCAGAGAAAGAACAAAGTAGTCCTTCTCTGCAGAATATGCAAAGAAACATTTACTCAACGTTTGCCTAATGCAGCAAAGGCACCAAAAAAGAGAGAGGTGAAGGGAGGACATAAAATACAGGGAACAGGCCAAATGAGAAGACAAGGAAAGGGAAATGAGATTCCTAAACCCAACCTCCATCTTCTCTCCAAAGCTTTTAGGCTTAAGGCCTCTCTGACATGGTGGTATTCTCTTCTGGGGTGGTCACAGTCCCTCAGCTCTTCCAACCTCCAAATACCAACTCAGATGGTCTTTCCAATTACAGCTTGTGTAATTATAGTCCTGTGCAGAGTTGTCACATACCTTTTCTTTGCAGCCTCCTGATGGACCCATGCTTAGGTTGAGTGAACCTCAGGAAAATGGATTTAGGAATCTGAGACAGAGGACAAGACACAGCTGCAGAAGAGTGTTTCTTTTCATAGAGATTGGAGAAGCCCATGCTGGCAGTCAGATGCTGTGATATATAGACCTACATCCTGCAGTGTGGCTGTGTGGGTCTATGTGACAGAGATGCAGGAGAAAGTCTTTGAAAAGTCAGTTGACACTAGGGGCCTGCATCTAGCCACCAGGACGGATGGACTATAACAGTGCCAAGAACGCTGCTATCTGGCATGACAGTTAGAGCTTAAACAGAAGCATCACATGGCATTTATCATTCATTTGTCCATAGCCATTCCTGCAAACCACAGCAGGGCTAATAACCTCTCCACTGGCTGCAGGCATCTCCGGGCCACCACAAAGGGGACCCTGGTCGGTGCCATGACACCAGCCAGGTTCATGCCTGTGAGGCCAGGAGCAACCCCATTCGGCCAACAGCTGTGGCCTGGGGAGTTCGGGATGCACCAGTGGTTTTGATTATGTTTGAACTTCCTCTTCTACAACTGACAATTGCCATAGTCTGGAAATGTTTCTTCCTAGCACTGCACTAGGCAAAAAAGGATAAATAAACTATTTTTGTGGTTTGTTTTAGTTGCTGCTGGCATCTTAGGGGTCCTGAAGCGGGGGGCACAGGACACAATAGGGAAGAGAACAGACCAGCTTTCAGGGACTGGCTGACCTTTCAGACCTCTTGAGCCTTCACAAAAACCTTGCCAGTTACAAACCAGCTGTGGAATCAGGAACTCCTTTTGACGTCACTGCTGAAAAGTCCTAATTAGATAATTTCCCAAACCATGCGGGTCTCAAGTGCCTCAGCTTCACCTTTAGCCCTGAACCAACTCACCCAATTTAGTGGTTAAGGGTTCAGTTCTGTGTCAGGTCAAAGAGAAGACACCTATTGTTTCCAAATGGACTTTGCCGTCTGATACTATTTCAGGATACCTCCTTCTCTGTGTGCTTCCAGTGCCTCAGCATTCAGCCTAGCTGCTTTAAGGAGAATGGCAGCAATCCTGAACTGTCTCTCACCTTAACCGTCCAAGCAGCCTTCACCTCCTAAGCAGCCATGAATACAATCCAGCTCCCCAAAAGGCATTTGGAAGTGCTATGGTATATTTATATGTATATGCCATTGCAAGGAAGCTGATAATAGCAAATAATAAAAGTAATAAACCTGTCTCTTGGCACAAAGTCTAGCACTGTGCTTTAGAAACCGTACCTGTTTAACTATAAACTTCCGGATGCACTTAACACATCGCTAGCAGCACAGCAAGCTTCTTGTGTGCCTCCAACAGGGAGCCATGGCTGAGATGGAAAACGCAGCTATGGCTCTGGAGACACAGAAATCTATGGCATGAAGGAAAGAAGGATACCGATATTAATGAAAGCACGACGACTGTGTTTCTTGTGAAACAAAGATATAATAGCATAAAAAGAAATGAACATTTTCCTTTCCTTCCATTCTATTTTTAATATTTCCATTTTTATCACCTGGTAGGTTAAGTCCAACCTTATCAATTTAATAGTGATTCATTACTTCACTCTAATTTAATTCCATGAAATAACTAATTTTTCTTTCCCCCCAAAACAACACACAATAAGGTCCCTGTTTTTAATACATTGCCTTGATTACAGTAGTGGTATGAGAGGTGTGGTGTATGCCTGCCATAATGCTAAATTCATTAAAACTCAAGCCTCAGTAAGCCAAAAGACAAAGAGGAAAGGTAAAACCATTGTGATCACAAAGAAAGCCCTGGGCCTTCATGGGGCACAGGAGTAAAAATGGAGCTACGTGATGGCACCATCACCTTGTTTATTTGGGGATTTTCTTTTTAGTGAAAATGAGAAGGGCCTGCCAGACCTCTGTGCTTCAGGTTAAACATATTTCTGATGTTTATTCTTGTCTGCATTCCACACATATTTTCTGTACGCCCTAAAATATCATTTGAAGTTTATTACAGTCACTCTAAGAAAGGTCATGTGGTAGGCTTGGCCTGATGTCTGATTTTTTCCTGTTCACCCAAACTACAGTATTTTGTGGTTGACCTGCCTCCTGTGAACCTTTGCTTCATGTTGCCTGGATGAGTTCTTGCAGATAGGCAATTTTCCTTTTTTTTTTTTTTTTTTTTTTTNTTTTTTTTTAAATATGACACTCATTGCCCTTGTCCAGGAATGGATAAAGGACAGAAGGCACTGTTGTATTGCTCAAAAGTAACAACTCTTCTGCTTAATGATTTTCCTCTGGATACTAATCGTATAAAATCTGAGTCAGCATGTATGTTTTAACAGATTTTGAACTTTTAGCTATGAAATCAGAGATGTTGGTGTTGAAACAAAGCCTCTATAGGGGTCCCTGGGTCATGCAGGCAGATCCCCTAATTTTAAAGGGCCTACAAAGAAAGTCTCAAAATCACTGGGTGGAGAGATACCTGAATCTGTTCCCCAAGAACAGACTTGCTCTGCCACCCGGGACTCTGCAAATGTGCTGAAGAGCCGGAAAGTCCCAGGATCCAGCAGATGCAGTGTGGACCTGCTTGGGCTCGCTGGTTTGACATGAGACCCCCAGACTCACCTCAGCATGGGCAAACCTGAGTTTTGCTGCCCAGGAGCAATGGGGTGAGTCCCTCCTGCCTGCAACGGAGATTTCTACAGGTTCCTAGGAAGCAGCAGCTACTCCATATAAGCCAGCCACCACCCAGCATGTGCACTTGCCTGACCCAACTATGAAAGGCAGCTTCCCCTTTTGCCTGGTCTAATGGTTCAATTTATACCTCAAAGCGCTCTTAAAATACAGCTTAAAAACAGAGAAAAAAAAAAAAGGCTAGTGGAGAGGATCAGGCACCACCTGAGGCCTAAATGTGTGAGATGGTGGGCAGGACCAAAGAGGAGGTACGAGCTGCCGCTGTGCAGAAACCTCCCTGAGAAGGGTGCAACGCTGTAGCTGCATTGTCTGGGGGGTGTCTGCTTATTCAAAGACAGAGGAAGCTGCACTGCAGCTCTTCCCCAGGAGCCCTTGAGGCAAGCAATTTTCAAGAAAGTCTGAGTAAGCGCATGGATTTTTGAAGCATTTAGAAAAACTGGCTGTAAAACAGTGAATCTTAATCTTTAATTATGGTGGTGCTATTCCCTCATCATAGCTAGCGGGGTCTGCGTGGGAGGAGAAGTCTTCAATTGCCTCTACCTGAACCTTAAAATAGAGAAATACAGGAATAAATGGATGCAGACATAACTACACAGAAATGTAAAAAACAGCATTTGTATGTGTGTGTATATATATACACACATGCATACATATTCTGATTTGCATTACTACCACTTTTCTTTTTTCTCCCGAGGAGACAGTCTTCTCTTCCAGGCCCCAACTGTAAATTTCCTAAGGCACTGACTTAATCTTCCCTCGATCTGTCCTCATCGCTGGGATCACTGGGACGGAGGCCTGGAAGCGAAGCATCCAGGACCTCACAGCCAAAGCAAAACAATGGCTCCTTTCCCCAGCCTCCTAATAAGTTCAAGAAGTTATGCGAAAACAAACAAAGCAGTGGCCTGGTCACATAGCTGAGCGCTCCAGCTCCCGCACCGTGCGGTGCCGCGCCGCGCCGCGCTGCCGGGGCTGGTGAGCCCTCGCCAACCTGCCAGATGCAATGGCTACGGCGGCGCACGTGGGGTCTGGCGGCGAGACCCACTGTCCCGTGAGTGGGCATGATGCCCGGTGGGCTTGCTGCAAGAGACCCTGGGGACATCAGCCCTTGCATCATCCCTACTCAGTCCCACTCCCACTCCCAGGATCCAGGCTGGGGGCGGCATCAGTGATGGCGCACGTGGTGTGGAGCAGTGGTGGCACAGCCCGGGTGCCCTGCACTGCTGGGCCCCTGAGGTCTCCAGAAGTGCAGAAAGACGTCCTTGAGGAAGGCTGGTGCTATCTGGTAACATAATGACATCTCTGGAACAATTCTTTGCTTTATTTTTCCGTAAAGTTTGCCTGATTTACGGTGCTCTGAGGTTATTTACTCATAAGGACTCAAATGAGTCGCTTGTACACGGCAAACCAGAAGAGCAGTATTACTGCACTGGATGGTTTTTGGAGCATGCAGATGTTTTCTTACAATTGTGTAAGCCATCACAACACAGCTAAGTTAGAGTTACTTCAACTGGTGTTCCCGTCAGTATTATATGCCTTGGTTTGCTCTCTGTGGTTTGGAGGAGAACTTGTATCTGTGTGAAGAAAATCCTTTCAAGCAGACGTTGTGTGGTGCTTCCAGACCCTGAAGATCACAAATCTCACAAGAGGAATTCTTTGCACTCTGCTGTGTCACCCACATGAGCAACACACCGAGGAGTCGGGGGGTGGACAGAGTCATCACCTCAAACTTGAACAGCTCTTCAGGGTTACAAATGCAGCTCCCAAGGCAAGTTAACACACCAAGGACATGGCACTGCTGACGGCAGTGGGAATTTTGCTCTTTTTAGCAGAATTAAAATCGAAGAGTCTTTGGTTGGTTTTTCCTTTTTTTTTAAAATTCACTTTGAAAAACCCCACATTTTTCAGAAGCTGTCTTCCCCTGAAACAATATTGCTGATGTTCAAGGCTTTGCCCTAAACTGCTGATAAGTCAAAGCTTCAGTTTTAGCATGGTGCAACTGCCCCTGAGTAGTCATACCCGAGACAAAAGAGGCAAGGACCATGCCTAGTGACTGCAGAGCAGATGCTGTGGCACCATACGGGCCGTGAGACAGCCCCCCACAAGCTGGGCTGCCCTGGAAATGTGTGGGTTCAGTGTTTGCATGGAAACCAAGGGCTCCTCAAAAATTTCCCCTTATTTTGGAGTGCCGAGCATGCTTTAAAAAAAAGTGTGTCCTATCATGGTTGACTGGTCGGCCTGCGTTCAGATGAGGGATTTTCTGGGTGGCCAGGCTGCCAGCCGTGCCGTGCTGTGGCCATGCGAGCGGCAGCAGGCCCTTGCCCTTTCTGGGGGTGGCTGTGCTGGCAGGACCTGCGGGGCTGGCAGTGGCACTGTCACTGTCACAGTCACTGCGTGGCACCATCACCATCACCGCACAGAGCTCCCACCCTCACTCCCAACCTCCCCGAGCATCCCTGCGCTCACACACCCTCGCACAGGGCTCCGCTCCTGCCTGCGTGAGAGTGGCTTTGCTGCAGCAAACACTGACTTGTGAGGCTGGGTTTACGTTAAAAAAAAAGTCGTTTGTGCCCGAAGGAACGAATCCCACATTGTTTTTTCACTTTCCTGCTGCGCTGCTATTTTTTTCATCTTGTCCCTCGTTAAGCGTCTCCCTGCCGCAGTGCGGGGAGCCCTTTACCCCCCAGTTTCCAGCTACGTGGTGTGCTTTATAGTTTTTCTCAACTACTGCATGAGGACTTCCAGATGAATTCTTGGAGCGAATGCTGCCTTCAAAAGCGCCTGCGAGATTAATTAATCTTTCCAATAACCTCAGTAGGTGGGTCAACACTGCTGCTCCTGTTGCACGGAGAGCAGGAGCAAGTAGTTGGGGGTCTGAGCAGCTTGCCCAAAGCTGTAGTAGAAGTCACAAAGCTCAGTTACTAGGCCCGCGGTCTCACTTTCTCATTTGGTCTGGAAGACAAGGTTTTGTCCGACCAGGTTTTCCTTCAGCATCTCTTTTGAAGTGCCTCCAGACTGGCCCAAGGGGTGTCTGAAACAGGAAGGGACATTTTCCTGGGTGTCTTCGTACTCAAGCCTTATTTCTTTTTGATACTTTCCTATCACGCAACCTCAGCACGCTGGGGACAATGGTGGTTTTGTTATTCATTAAAGGACTTAAATTAACTGAAAAAAAAAAATCAGGCTCTTCCTTAAGAAGCTTATAATTTAATAGGTGAAATGTCAGGGAAAATCAACGCAAGTCTGTTTCCTCTCTGCTTCATTATGCACTCCATTAAACAGCTTTTATGTTCTGTTTATAGGTTGGTTGTATGTTTCTTCTTTTTTATTTTTTTTATTTTTATAAAAGAAACATTTTTACATTTATGATGTAAAGAAAGCTGGGCTGAGAACCAGCACTACAAGAAACGCGTTTGGCTTGAGCAAAGGAATCTGCGAGACCACAAACATCAAGATGTCCCTAGCAAGAGGCTCCATGGTGGGACACCGCGGAGGGGAGGCGGGTGGGGAAATCAAACACGTTCCAGGCAATTTGCTGATTGCAAATCTTCAGAGGTATAAAATGTCCCTAAATTGCTACGTCCCCCCCTGCAGTGTTAAGAGAGGTCCGACTGCCCAACCTGGAAAGAGAAAACCACAAGCAACTTGTTAACGTTTCTGTTTCACCCCTACGGTGAGGAGCGAGAGAACGCCTTTTCCAGTTCGTAAACACTGCCTGGTTGACTGGAGGGATGTTCTCGCCCGGATGTGGCAAATTTTATAGCCGTGTGAATAAGAAACAGAGCACGCAAAGGAAAGTATTACGGTTTAGGGGGTGATAAAACTTAATGCCACCCTGCTCCATTCCCTGCCCCATGCTTTCTCAAAATGTCCATTGGGAATCTTTGGCTTTGGTGAGGCTTAGGAGGCAAAGAGGACAGTAAAAAAAAGTTTGGAGACCAGTAGAGATATCATCCAGGATAATGCCTTTATTTTTCTTGAGCAATGGAAGATAATAGCTCATGGCTGGATCATGAGGTTGAGAGTGAAGGTTTCAATTCTTTTTTCCCTTTAATTTACCACAGGATTGCTCAGCAAAGCTATTTTGTTGCTGGATGTCTCAGTTTTTCCAAATGTACTGTGGGGACAAATCTTGCCCAGCTTGGACAAAGGCTATGAAGGTTAATTTACCATTATTTGTAAAGTGCTTTGTGTCACCAAGGACAAAGCCATGCAGAAGTGTCCAAGGGGAGAACTGACACTGATAACGGGTTACGCTGCTAAGCCACCTCCCACACCGCGAGACCAGCCTCTGCATTTTCACTGCTCTTCCCTTCATTTTTGCACATTGCCAGGAGTATCTTACAGTAGTGGCAAAGCCTCCAAAGCTTTCTACCATAGGAGGGCAAGGGAGAGGAAAACACTGTTCAGGCAGCTCTAGTTGGCGAAACAAGATGGTCAGCACTCCCCAGCAAACAGACTTCTAAGCAGAGGAAAAGACACTGGAAATTACTGAGTGCTGTGGTAATTCTTGCAACGATAAGATAATTTGGATCATTATCATTTGGATAAGTTGGTCTCTATTTAAGCTTAGAGAATTCACCAGCAGGAGCAAAGTCTAATGTCAAAGTACAGGGGACTTCTGCCATGACCCAGGTTACTTTCCCAGCTGTGAATCACAGCAGGAAGGTGCTGGTGGTCTGAAGGTGCTGGTGGTCTGCGATAGGAAGTGAAAACTAAGGACAGCATTGCTGGAGTAACCAAGCAGAGAGGCAAGTTACTGAGAGTTAGAAGGGTAAAAAATGGTGATTGATCGTGATGATGATGATGACCATATTAGAAAAGTTTCAATAGCAATAACAAGGACCATTATGGCATGACGTGCCTTAGGGAATGAGTCAACAGGGTACCAGGGAAAGATTCAGCAGAGGCACCACTAGGGAAAGAGGGTGAAAAGGAAAGGAAGCTACAGAGAGGGTTGGGAAGACCTCTGCTAATGTAGAGAGAGTTGGGAAGGCTGCATTGCTGTGCCAATTGCTGTCATGTCACACCATCAGGACGTTTTGTGCTATGACGAGCAGCATTACTGGGGAATGCACTGTCTATAGCCTTCCCCCAAAATCTGTGCTTGCTGAGAGCCCCCTGCTACGGGAGGGTAGAAATGTTTGGGACCAACTTGCAAATTACATCTAAACCCAGCTCAGCTCAAAGAGCTCCAGTCAGGTCTCTAGCTAAGAGATCTCCAGACATGGAGAGAAAGGCAACCTCTTGTTTCCCAAGAACATTTACAGCCTGAAAAGAAAAAGCAAACATAATGGCAGAAAAGAATTTAAAGCTTTAAGCTTTAAAGTCCAGAAGCAGAAATACACAAAATAAGCCTCTTCTGCATGACTGAGTCACACGAAATGTTTTTTGTGAATTTTTATCAGTTTTACTGAATTGATAACTCATTCAGAAAACCTGAAAAAGCAAGAAGATGTTGTCTGAGAAGAAAGAGCCATGGTTTTGAAATTGTGGGCAGTCAAACAACTGTGGTTTTTTTTCAAGGAGTGAAGTTTGGATCATCAGGGAGCACTGAACATCTTTTCAAAAGATAGGAAGGTGAAAAAGAATATACATACCCCACATATTAGACTATACTGCATAAAACATATAGTAATGGGCAGTTACACAGATTTTCTAGGAATTGCCACCAAAATATTGAGGCATGTCACATTAGTGTGATTTATCTGTTTCATCACATTTTCAGTTTTGATTTTCTGTTAGGGAAAAGGTTCAGATATGTTGATGAATGGAAAACACATTAGAAAACTACTCAGGATTAATTAGGCAAATGCAATGGACATGGGTCATTCTCTGACTCATGACTCCGGGACCATACCTGGAGTAGTTAATCTCTGCCAAGGAAAAGACGGTTAAATCAGTGTTTGCATAAAATATTCATTAGGAATCCATGCCCTTGGTCAGGTAAGTAATTGGATGCAAATTAATATTCTTCTTCAAGAACATTTAACAAAAATATTTAGTTCACTTTTTTTGTTTATTTAAAAAACAAAAAAGAGAAAGATGAATCATTTTTATTTTGTTGCAAATTGCAACTGGAACTTTTGTTCAAATAAAAATATAATAGCTTTGTTTCAATACTACTTTATTTGATTTGACTCTAGTTTTTTAAAACTAAAAGACCTTCCAAATGAAACAAAAAAAACCCTACATATTTTAAAGCATTCTTTTGTCCTTACTGACTCTTCCTCTTCCTTGCCCTTGAATGGGGAGATTAAGAGTAGCTACGCTTTCTGATATTAAAAAAACCCCAACAAAACAAACACCTCAAAACCCTTGAAGGGCAACCTTACCCTGGAGATGAAGGGAGAAAATCTCATTTTCCATAAGATACATTCATTTTCCACAGTTGTTTTCTATTTTTAAGCTGCAAAACCTTAGTCCATACCTCCTTGTTTCTGTGTTTTCTTAAATACCTTCTAACAACTTGAGGCTGTAACACCTTCACACGTGTGTTAGCAGTGGCAAGGCTATGAAACCACTCCTGCAGCTGGGGGCTCCCGTGGGCATTGCTCAGGACCAGCGGAGCGCAGGAATCATCCTTCCTACTGGATAAATTCCAAAAATCCAAAAACCCGGTTACATGATCTGACAGGCAAGGTACAGCCCAAATCTAAACAACTTCTCTAATGCCTGAAACGGCCTTGCTCATACACCCGAGAAATATGGAAACACTGGAAGGAAAGTTAATTGAATTTTCCCTCCTTGTTCCTTCATCCTCAAACCCCAATGCATTTAAAAAAAAACAACAATCCCTTTTCAAAAATAACTATCGGAGCTGGAAATTAAGTTCACATGAAGTGAGTTAGGGATGAGAGCAAACTCCTGATTAAATTTACTTGGGAAAAAAAAGAAAAAAAGAAAGTACAGCTGAAGATGGGAGGCCAGACTTGTGTAAGGCAATTCAGGGAGAGCATGGGCTGAGCAGCCGGTGGGTGCTGAGTGTCAGGGCAGCTGAGCATCATGCTGCCATCACCCATAGCTCTCCCTGAATACTGGGGTGAGTCCTTATCTCCTCTGGCAGTATCTGAGCCTAAATGGAGGCCTGGCTTTCTGTGGGAAATGGGTTTCCCCCTGTCACAGGCTGCCTGCTTTTGCTGGCGTGAGAACCAGCTTCCTGCCTTTTGATAATCAACACTGGCTAAAGCAAAATTTCTGCCTAGTGTGCATTTCTTAGTGCTTTGTCGCTATGATTGAAGCAATATTCTTTCCAGTGCTTCTCCTGAGAGACTTTCCAGCACTTGATACATCTGACTGTTGAAGTGTTGCCTTCAGCATCCTCTAATTATAGTTCGAAATGAAGCTATTTTTTTCCACCCTGGCTTCTGCTGGCCTGCTGCTGGGATGGTTTTTTCTAGAGTAATTCATAGCAAATGAGTTTCAGAAGGGCAATGACTAGATAGAGGAGGGCAGCAGAACCAGCTTCTGCTCTGAACAGACACTTTCCCGTTCAGGATTTTTCTGCTTCCTGAACAGAGCAGTGCTTCTGCTACAGAGTCTCGCGGGCATCAGACTCTTCTTCTGTGATATGAACAATTATGAGGACTGGAGCTCTGTGCCTACATGTGTCCTGAACCACAATCATATCTTTCTGACACCCCTGAAGGGCCCATGTTTTATGGCTGCCCTGTTCCTCCCCCCGTACACGCACTGCCCAGACGTAATCCCTGCCTCTATGCAGAGCTCAGCCTGAACCTCCTGAAATCATTACATCTGCTTTCCCCACAGTGTTTGAGAAGGTGTCCAAGACCAATAAATGAGTATTTTTTTAAGACTGAAGACAAGCACCCACATTTGGGATGTATGTCCCATAATGGGACCACACAGCCTCTGTCTCCAGTTTCCCCAGGGTGGCTGGTGCATGCAGTTTTGCACAGGGATATTCAGGGACTGAATACCTGCTCAGGACAATCACCCCAAGGCACTGTTGGTGCGAAGCAGGCAGGAAACAAAAATCTTAAATTGAGAGCATTTCCTGAAACCAAAATGTTTCAGGGCTTTAAAAATGTTCTTTGCTGTTGCACAGCAATAGAAGGTAGGCCACACAAACATTTTTTCCAAACACTTGTCTACCTTTTCCGTCTTGCTCTGCGCCTTAGAAACAGAGGAAAAGAGCCAAACATTTTCAGTAAGCCTGGTGGCGTAGTGCCCACCTACTGTGGATTTAAATCTTTGCTTAACCATGGAGCTGCAGCTCCATCTCTTTCTCTTTTCCAATGACTATTTCTTGACATCTAACACCTTTGGCAGGAGAGCCTGACGGCAGGCTGGAAGCAGGGGCAGTGTGTGCCTCAGGTGTATGGAGACAGGCCACGTCCCACTCTGTCCACAGGAGGCCAAAGAGGGATTGAAGGTTTGCTGCAGCTGGGGTTATGGGGTTGTCCTCCTTTGAACTTCTCGCTGTCTCTCCCTGACTGCGACCAGAAATGCCATCCCACGTCTGAGAAATGCTCTTTGTAAATCAACCACTGCTGATGAAAATCTGTTTTTCCCCCCAGATTTCCAGCCAACCCTCCCATGGCCACGTATGATACCAAATCACCAACCCTGGTGTCGGCTTCTCATTCTCTCTGCAACCAGACAGAAAGATTTTATTTGAGTAACAATCTGAATGGCTTAAAAAAAGAACAAAAATCTAATTTTAAAGGGATTACGGTGAACCTCTTGTAAACTGTGTTCAATAAGAAGAGGACTTAGAACAGGGCCTGTAATGGGTCTGAGTGACTGTGCTGGGGAAACAGGTCATTTCCTGATGGTTAACAGCTAATTTTTCTAACAATTGAAATGCAGGGATCATGCATATAGGTTTCTAATGGACACTCGTGAAATGGCAAGAGGACTGATGAATACCAGGTGGCCAAACTTCACTTTCCTATTATCGAAGACTCCATTTAAGTCATCAGGCAGCGGGATCTCTGATCACCTGAATCTGTACGGTAGTGTATGGGCAGTTCATAGCCATATACAGTTTATACCCACCCTCCTGGGAAATAAAAACCATTGATAAATGGCGTCATTGCAATATCTCCATTAGAAACAGCACCATCAGAGCTATTCAGTCCTGGAACTCATTCCCTTAAGCATCCTGAAGTCACTGGAGACACCACTATCTGTTAACTCTGTAATTGCTAGCCCACCACATTGCTTTACCGTGACGGTCCCCCCGGAAGCAATGAGCCGGGAATGCACGCTCCGTGGAATCACCAGTGCTTGGAGGGGTGGCCTGCAAAACTCATCGCTGTAGGATCGATAAGGCAAATAAATATATTTGTACAGCTCTTTGTCAAACTCTCTTATTATTCTGTATGCTGTTGACAGTCCTGTTTTACAGCAGAAATGTTGTTTATGAGTTCTATGCACTGCTATCTGTTATGGTATCACGGAATCACGGAATTTTCAGAGTTGGAAGGGACCT
>RSEF01000005.1:23093887-23162668 GCA_003993805.1 Himantopus leucocephalus
TTTTTTTTTCTGACAAAATCTCGTTGTTTCTTGTAAAGAGACTTTTTTTCCTATGACTTTGGAAAGTACCATTTGCACAAGTATTCCTGATGCTTTATATCAGAATTTTGTTTGAAAACAAGGTTGGTAGATTCACCATAGTATTTTTACTCAAAATATGGAATACAGAGCCATTCTGAGCCTTCTGCTTACTATTTCTGGCAGTAGTGCCTGGCTTGAAAAGGATTTTGATTCTGAAGTTCAGAGTTCATTCAAGGCTGTAGAGGTCTGGTCATTAAGATTGACAGTTTGCAACCATTTTCCACTTTTATTGGTCATCTCTCTAAGCATTCAAATTTCGCTTGCTTAGTGGCAGTCTGGCTTTGAGTCCTGGAAATGGATGTCAGAGACTTCTCCTGAAAAGCCTGTAAAATGTGTCCTCCTGGTGCCAGACTGTACAGGTTTCTTCCCTTTGCCCTGAATTTTCAGAAGCTTGTAAATACACAATGATATGTAGCTTCTGAAAATTCTCCTGAGATTTCTGCAGAGTGCAAAAAATGATGACACTGGCTAGGTTTCTTTGGACTAGGAATCTAAAGAGAAATTAATTTCTGATGCAAATTCTCTGTACAAAGCAGCTAACACAGGTACAAGATACCGCACAGTTTTACTATACTGTTCTACATAATAAATTCAATAGAGACGCATGCTGGAATTTAAGTTCACAGTAGTTAAGAGCTTGGCTTCCTGGACACTGTGACATTTCCAGATGAGCTGTGTTGCCCTAAGCGGCTGGAGAGCCACAGGCATTTTAGGGTTCTTCCCCAAAACTCTGAGTTACAAGAAGAAGTAACTGGGTAAAAGACAAGTTTCCCTGTGAAAAGACAAACATCTGGGGAGGTTACAGGAAGACTAGGGGAAACGGGAAAACTGGAAAAGAGGGAGAAGATCAGTGAGATGCAGGGCATATGTAGGAACAGGAGACACACTCTGCTGCCCGTGAACAGTACAGCAGCAATCATCGCAGAGGCCGTGCTGACTTGGACTTTGCTCCTCTGCCTCTCCCTCTCCCATATCCCTCCAGCAGAATGAATTCCTTATGTTATGTAGCTGCCTCTTGGTCCTTCCTGCTCTTCCTGATATTGTACAGATCATAGTCTGGTGGTTAACACTTAAGATTGGGAGCTGGGCTTCTTGGACTCTGTTTGCAGCTCTGTGACTGATATATTGTGTGGCTGTGGGAAAGTTACTTCATCTTTCTGCACCTTGGGTCCCTCATCTTTGGAGGATAACGGTACCAACCAGCCTGCTGGAGAGATTATGGGGCTTAACTAAAGCATCTTTGAAAAGCTACGTCTGACTCCTTGGATGAAGGGCAAATTGGTACTAATGCATATTGCTCCTCATGATGTAATACAATTATTAAGAAAAGATGTTTGTAAGGTCTCAGAAGGGTTGTGGAAGTCCCAAGGAAAATTATCTAAAGGGTATACCCTTTAGGCATACCAAAGGCAAGCTTTTTTTTTTCAGTTGCCAGGTCATGCAAAGGGAGGAATATCTGGACAACGGATTCCAAACAGAGACAAGGCCCAAGCCAAATAATTCAGCGTAGTGTCACTGGGAATGTAGTGGGCATTTCCTATCTTACACAAACAGAGCTCAACCAAGAAACAGTTTCTGTACTTTTATGCAGGAAGACACAAATTCAATCCAAGAACAGCTGTCAAGACCTTCACGTGCTTGAACTAAGGATACGTGTCCTAGTCCTCATATGCCACCAGTGTTGGAAGTCTCTGTTTCTCAAAGCTGGAAGCTGGGGTTCAGAGAAATAGAGCTGGACTTTGAGAGAGTCTAATAACAAAACTTCCTCCATATGCAAGTGATGAAAGGAGCCAAGTACAGCTGCCTCACACCAGCCCTGCAATAACAGCCTCAGTTCCTCTAAACTGTCAGCAATAAAAATATATTTGCTTTGAGCAACAGCCTGGAGAATGGAGTGAAATGATGTTTTAAGGAAATCAAACCTATTTTGCATTAGGTATTTATTGTACACACTGCCTTCTACTAAGTGGTGTGGAGTAATACTGGTATCAGAGTGCTTTGCGCTCTTACAGTGGTTTCCACTGGAGGATCTCTGCGTGCCTTGGTAAGCCCCTGTCACTCCACAGACCCTGCTCCTGCCCTCACTTTGCTGATGGGAGATCACACTCATGGCTTGGCCAGGGGCTTTCTCACCCTTCCCTAATGCAGGTCAATCCATGAGCACACACAAGCCATGCAGATCTCGTGTGATGACTGCTGATTTACCATTCACAGGCTAGGAAGAAAACAATTTTTTTCCCCTCTTGCAGGGATTTTCCCAGACCTGCAGCCCCTGAGTATGCCCAGACCCTGGGATTGCTGCCTCCATGGGTAGCAATTGCAAGCCTGGGCACATTTGTATTACTGTTCTCTTTCCAGAGGTGCACAACCTTAACAAGGTGAGATGATAACGCAAAGACCACATCCTGATGCTGATTTCTTTTGTGTAACCAACACCTTCCTCAGCACCTCATTACAGGGGTATGAAAAAGGTGGAAAACAAGCTGGTAAACGGCTGCTTTTACATTATTGTTGTACCTGCCTCCCTTTCCCTTTGTTCCATGCATGCACACAGATGACACACAGCGAGCTTTGCTGATCTGGGATCTTGCAGACCTTCTATTTTGTGAATCACCGTGTGGTGGATTCACTAAACTGAACAGGTCTTAGGAACACTTTTTTCTTTAACAGAAAACTGTATGTCTGTGTGCATATCTGTACAGATAGGAGATTCTGTATATCACAAAGGGGACAGAGCATCCTCTGGGTATATGATTGTGCTTGTGTGCTTTGCAAACGTTAACAAGATAACTGTGGTTTTACAGTACAGTCAGAAGTGCAAAGAGGACATATAGACAGATCTTGTTAGGGAAGTGATTTAAGGTTCGAGCACAGCAAGCTTGGATTTAATGAAATATCGGTGCTTTGCTGAGCAGAGGTAGCTCCCCCTCCACCTAGGAGGCTGGCTAAACTGGAATGGAAAGTAGTACATCTCCTTACAAGTTGGCTGTTTCCTGCACCAGTGTGTACTTTGTGAGCTGTGGTGGTTTGCTTTATATCTCCTTCACAGAACAGGAATGTCAGGTACCCAGATCTCCCTGTGGACATATTTCTGATAATTAGGAGCCCATACTCCATGATATATTGGCTTGAGAAACACTTTCACTCCGAATTTTATACAGGGGGCTTCAGATAAAGAAACCTAAAATAAAAATCTCTGTTGCATATGGTAACTGGTCTGGTGGGTACAGATAAAACCTGTGTCTATAGTATACCTTGGCTTCAAGAAAGCTTTCAGGTATCCTTCCATGTGAACAAAAAAGTATGACTAGGTTGAAGACAGCACACAACTGGTTAAAAAACCCCAGGATCATGAGTCAACAACACGATGCAGTTGCACAACAAAAAAAACCCCCACAAAACAGATTTTGCAATGTAGTAAAATGAGTGTTTTATACAAGGTAATTACCCTGTTGTACTCTGCGTTTGTGGTGAGAGTACTAGGGAAGTCTTGGTAAAGCTTAGATACATAAGATCTCACCTTATTCTGGATCTTCCTAAATGCTGGACTTTATTAACTTCGCTATAAATTAAGCTCCTGGTTCCATTTGAATTGGGGTTCTTTCATAGAAGTCATGCAGTTTCTTTATACACCATTAGCTGAGAGACACTGATGTGCTGTAAGCAGTTGGGTTCCTTGTACATGGCTTGTGATTTACACCCATTTGGAAGACTCTCTAGTTTTAGGTATTGCACTTCAGGAAAGATATTGAGGAGGACCCAGAGTAATAAGAGTTAGAACACAACCACTGGGAAAGAGTAAAGGAATTCTACGTGTCCTCCAGAAGAGGAGGAAAGTGAGGGCAATATGAAAGTCCTCTCATACATAAAGCTGCTTCTGAAAAGGACAACGATCTTTTATACTCCCTGATACTCTGGGCAGAGGTAGAAAAAATATGTTCAGTTTGCAGCAAATAAGCTCTTCGAAATTGAGAGAAGCTATCTAAGCACTTTCAGTTAAGCACTGGGAGAGGCTGGGGGGCCTGGGTATCTCTTTCTTGGAGTGTTATAAGAAAAAGTTAGACGGCGATTGTTCAGGAATAGGTCAGTTTAGTCCCAGCTTAGGTATGAGGGTTGGGCTAGATGAATTCCTTGCTTTCAGCCCCGCATTTCCATGTTCTGCTTGACCCCTTAGTCTGAGGAGCTGGAGAGCCCTGGAGGCTGGGTTGGCAGAAGAAGAGAGGCCCTCCAGGCTATGTAGACCACACTGATTGATTTCTTGCCACTACAGTGTATTTTGCCTCCTCTCCCTGTCCCCTTTCCAATATTCTTTTCTAAGTGGCACAGTAAGCAGCCAGTGTGGGTCCATTTCCCAGGGCAAGACTCCCAGAACGGCTTTCAAAGTCAGCCTGATGTATCAACCCATATTGAATATGTGCAAATGCACACATATAGCAACACACAGAGCTGGGAAACTGCTTAGTAGTAAGTTTGGCTAACATTTTCTGTTATAGGGTCCTTCTTTCACTTGTTTATAACTTTGACAGCTTCAACTGTTTGGGCTTAAATTTTACGTACAGTGTGTTTGCCTCAAACTGAATTATTTACGGAAATTTCAGCCAAAATGACATAGTGTTTCTGAGAAGAAGCCTGGAAAAATACATTGTTTGCCTTGTTGCTTTTTTCTTTTTTTTAACAACCTTTTATTTGGAAAGCCCTAGAACCCCTGTGCTTTGGAAGTGCAATCGGACACTTGGCAGAAGAGGTGGCTTTTGTGTTGGGTATGGGCCTTGTCTGTCCCTGTGAAAAACTACCCACATTTGGCCAAGTTATAAAGCTTAGAAAAACCACGTAGAAAGGATCTGTTACTTCTGTTGGCTTAACTCCTGGCACAGCGGCATGCAATAGAAAGTTGCCATCTTGACAGAAAATCTTGTAGATGTCCACGGTATGCTACCACCTAGCTTACTTTCAAGCACAGGAAATCAGCCATCCCCTGTGCTAAGTGACCATTACCAATATTTTCAAGTTGATCACTGAAAAGTCAGGAAATACCTGGATTACGTCTTCCTGTGCAATATTGATTCCACCCTTTTGGGCAGAACCTGCATTACATGCTCAAACTGTCTTTCCCACAGTTCTTCTGCTGTGCTCCACTAAACAGAGGAGGCTACCAGTCCCTGGACTGCTGCTGCATTTCTTGCAGGTGATGGCAAGTGGAATGTGGGTGAAGCAGGACGAGCAATGGGAGGGCTGGAGCTGTACCTGACTGAGCTGAGCAGTGCTGTGAGGAGCAGGGGTTTTGCCCTCGCAGACGCTAAGCCATGCTCCCTACAGCAAACTTTTCACAGAAGGCTCCTAATTGTAGGTTCTCATTTTCTGGGGACCCAACCTGGGACCCTGGTGTCTCAGCTGGGACCGAGGTGGGCAGGAGCTCTGCTCTGAATATCTGCAGTGCTGGCTAATGACAAGCAAGAGGAAAAATCAAGACCTAGGTATTTCAATGACAGAATTAAAAATTAATGCCTACCACGGATCTTGTAGACACACTGTTGATCATATGGCTATGTCTATACTGTCAAAGGCCCAGAGGCTGCCTTCAAGACTAGATTCAATTTTGTAAGCTTGCAAGCATAGCCAGGGGGTCAGGCAGCGCACACGCTGAAGCCAGATGTAGCCTGGTGGACCATGCAGGCGCTGCTTGAAGCAGCCGTGGACCCACAGAGGACACCATGGGTTTAGCTGCTCCGTAAACTGCATCCATGATTGTATAGACAGGGCTTATGCTTTCAGTTCAACATTTGGAGAATGAAGAAAATACCAGCTTGCCTCCTGGGGCTGTAGCAAAAATAGATGAATTAATCTTTATAAGGCACTTTGATACTATTGTCATGAGTGCTATAGAAAAGCCCATGAGAAAACAAAATGCTGTTGTTTTCAGAGCAGGGTTTGAATAGTGCGCAGTCAGTAAGGCTTGAGGTCACAAAATGAACAATGAATAAAAACCAAAATCTTGAATAGCTGTTCCTGTAGTGAACAGTATCCATCCTGAGCACAGAGTGAGGCAGCCATCCCATGGAAAAAAGCTGTGTCCTCACGACACAGAGGGCTGTGTCATGAATAATGCAAACACATGAGGGAGCCCTCCTAAAGGTGCACAGGTAGCTGAAGTAGAGTACGTAGCTTCCACCTACGTGGTTTTGCAACCTTGATTTCACAGGTTTTCGCACACATATTGCCCCCCCAGACATGTGCATGTATACATTCCTCACGCATCAAAGGTCAACAGCAATGTGGTTACTAGGCAAATTTTCCCCATTAAATCGTTACCAAAGGCAGATGTTTAGGGGCCTACAGGATTTACAGATTTGCTCTCCAAAGAGCATATTAAGGAAGATGACTGTTCTCCTGTTGGGTCGTATGCTGTGTTTTTGAAAGCCTCAGTGCCCACCCCAGATTAAAGCAGCATGTTGCTGGAATACTGGGCCTCCAATGAAGATGCCTTTCAACAACGCAAAACCACTAATGAGAAAACATAGACAGAAGGAGAGCCAGCCCCCAATGGCTGTGTTTCTCAGCTTTGAGCGGCTTCCAGGACCATCGGTGGCACTGGCCTGATGTAAGAACAGGTCGGAGGAAGATGAAACCTTTGCTCTCAGCAGCTCTGACATTTGTCTATATTCAGGATACAAAAGGAAAGAAGGAAAGAGAGCAAGTGAGAGAGAGAAAGAGGGAGAGATCCTGCTTGGCGACATACCATACATGCAGATAGTGTATTGCATTTTTCCAGACTAGGGAGACCTCCTCTTCCAAGTGTTCCAGTAATTAACCTCACTTTCTTGGCTGGTGTTAATTTGTTCCAAGTATTTGGGCTTTAGATCTAACCATGGGAATCTCATTCCCTGCAGAAGTCTTGCCAACTATTACTAGACATTTTACCACACACATGCAGGCCAAAAAAAGCAAGGCTAATTACACTGCTTTTTTGCGAAGTGAAGTGTATTTGTTATAAGTTCAATGTCTCTTAATAGAGGAAAGGAGGGGGAGAAGGCAAGGCAGCATCTTTTTGTGTCTGCCCGTGGGAGGAGAGTGCAGAGAGGAACAGGAGCTGCCTTTCGCTGTGTGATGCCTACAACGTAAATCCTCTGTGAGGCTTTAGGAGCCTAGGTGTGACGATCCACCACATGAAACCAGAGAGGAATGGTGCTACCAAGATTTTTAGCTGTGAATAACTGAGTTCAATTATTCGGTACCAATGGGAGTTCTCTAAGTAAAAATTTAAATAGGGGGAATTATTCGAACCAGATGTTGATTTCCCAATACTTTCTTTCTTCTCCCCCTTTTGTGCTGTATGTGCTACCTGTTAAGGAAAGAGTGTGTATGGCAGGAAAAGCGTGTGTGTGAGAGTGTGTGTAGGGGCTCTCTCTGACAGTGTGACAAGCAACAAAGTCATATGTGACAACACCTACAGCAGGGGAAATAGGTTATGAAAATCCCTATGAATTTTCAAGTCCAAGTGCCTGCAGTTTTTAGACCCATTCCATGCTGAAGAGGTTTTAAAAGGGCCAGCAAGGTAAGAAGGGCTGGAGAGACAGTCATAATGCCAGAGTGTTGACATTTGGGATCTTTTATCAGGTTAAGTAAGTCCTTAATTTTACTGAAAGATTTTTTTTTTCCTGCTTGTTATTCATTTTCTAGCTTTTGAAATTAACAATAAAATGTAATAATACCTAGTACTAACACAAATCCTTTTATCCCTAGACCTCAAAGCAATTCATAATGGTGAGTCAGTATTATTATCCACAGTTTAAGCCCATCTGCAAATAAGTTTCTTAAGGGTCTATCTCTAAATCTGATTTTGTAATCCTTTGCTTAGTGCATTTGAATTTATTTATTTTTTAAGTGGGTAAGTTTAAGTTGCTCAGACAAGTTTCTTTGTAACTTCTCTGGGACTGAGGTCGTTGAGTCTCAAACAAAAACTAAAGCAAACATCTTTAGTGTTTGGGAAGGCTAGAAAGCAGTAAGCAAGTAGCAGGCAGCATTTACCTTTTTCCTACAAGAAATCCAACATTTCTGACTAATAGGTCAGTGGAGGGGATGCAACGCTTGCTTCATGAAAGAGTTCAAAATTTGGGAATTTGGTTCTGCTCCAAATCTGAGCAACCCTCCCCAGGTTAAGCTCTCTATGAAAGAAAATTCTGCAGAAAAATATATTTGGGATTCACTGAAATACTTACTATTGATATTGCATTTCTAATTTTTTAACTGTTTTCTAATACAAACTATAGCATGAATTAGAAAAACACTTTGCAAAACATCGTTTCAAAAAGGAAAGTGGGGTTTTTCTGTTCCAAAATGTTAAACTATCTTGTGTTTTTTACAGGCATTGTTGAAATTCCTTCCCTTCCCCCAGGTTTCTTCTTCATGTAACAGCAGCACTACAACTTTTATCTGGATGGAAGGGCATATTCTCACAGAGTGCAATTCCATCAGCTTTCTCTGACCAGCATGAGTTGCCAACTTTGCTCTTCTGTGATTTATATTAAAAGAAAGGCTGAGGTTACTCCCCTATGATCCTCATTCTCTTCACATTGAATTGCTCCCCAGAAGAAGGTCACACACAAGACTACTGTAAATTAGCACAGCTCCATTGAAAGCACAGTGTCACACCAGCTGAGGGTTTGGCTTAATAGCTGCAGTTAAAGGAGTGTATTTTTGCCTCCATAAAGGTTGAGACTGGCCCAGTCAATCTGGTGAAGCAAGGCCTAAGGAGGGGTCAGAAAGATTTTTTTTTTCTTCTTGGTCACCTTTTAAAATCGAGTGTGTTTTGAGCTTTCCAGCTTATTTGGAGCCAATGGTGAACTGATGATGAGCCAACGGTGGTGGAGGTGGTGGGCCAGGTGCCAGACCAACCTCCATGTGAGAGTCTGGTGAATGCGCTAGGTCTCAATGCAAGAGCAACCACAGGAGCAGCCATCCCAGCTCTCACACACAGCCTCGGTATGCCCTGACCAGCCTCTGTGCTCTTGACGAATAGACACCTTTGAGCAGGCACAGGATAACCTCTGCCTTCCCTCAGTGCTCTCCTACTTATTGGTACTAAATGGTATATTTCAGCCCTGAAGTATATTGATAAATGGGAACCAGTCATGTCTACTGCTTCCACTGTTGCTGTTAGTTTCAGCAGTTAGAAGAGGCCTAGCTAAGAACCAAAGTTACTGAACAAAATTGGTCCTGTTTTACCTCAAACCAGGACAACTGTGTAGTCAGATGTCCTCACCCATGTGTGTTTTGCCAGAGGTGTTTCCAGTCTCCCAGCTGATGCCTGGCCACACAAACAGTTGATTCACTGTTGTCCCACCAGAAAGGGCAAAAGATACTTTTATGAAAGGCTAGGAGGAAAGTGGTAAACCTCTTGGATCATATGTGTTTCCTGGAGAATTTCTTCATCAACAGTACATACACAGCATTATGTTCCCCAGTCCTTGCTCTTTGCCTCTTCCCTCCATCCCGAAATTTTCATCCCTTCACTTGTGCCAGATACCTGCTTATCTGGATGAACTTCAACAATGAGGTAGAAATGTTAAATGTTTTTCCCCAGATCACAAGCTGGCTTTGAATGCCAGGCCGAACAAGCTCTCTCCTAAAGTGGGGAGCTGGACAACCTTCCTGTAATGCATTCACATTAGGTGTTGTATTTTGAGTAATTCTACTATTTCTGAAAATCATAGAATAGAATCATAGAATGGTTTAGGTTGGAAGGGACCTTAACGATCATCTGGTTCCAACCCCCCTGCCATGAGCAGGGACACCTCCCACTAGACCTGGTTGCTCAAAGCCCCATGCAACCTGGCCTTGAACACTTCAGGGATGGGGCATCTACAACTTCCCTGGGCAACCTCTTGCAGTGTCTCACCACCCTCAGAGTAAAGAATTTCTTCCTAGTATCTAGTCTAGATCTACGGTCTTTCAGTTTAAAACCATTCCCCCTTGTCCTATTGCTACACTCCCTGATAATGTGTCCCGCCCCATCTATCCTGTAGGCCCCCTTTAGGTACTGGAAGGCCACTATAAGGTCTCCCCAGAGCCTTCTCTTCTCCAGGCTGAACAACCCCAACTGTCTCAGCCTGTCCTCATAGGAGAGGTGCTCCAGCCCTCTGACCATCTTTGTCGCCCTCCTCTGGACTTGCTCCAACAGGTCCATGTCCTTCTTATGTTGGGTGCTCCAGAGCTGGATGCAGTACTCCAGCCTCTTTTGAATCTTGCCATATGTGGATAGCCAACAGGGACACATGTTGACTACAAAGATGTCCCTTTTTGTACAAAACACTGCCAGGGAACATGTCCCATAAAGCACATGTCTCCAAACACCAATGCCTGGGATAGGCAAAACCCCAGAGTCTGGTGGGATGCTCCGGTGAGCAGCTGCTCATTGCTGTGGTGTGCCACCCTGGCAGGAGAAGGCCAGGAGAGCACACTGGTGTGAAACGGAAGTCCTGTGCACAGACAGCAGAGGAATGGTTTGAATGAGACAGCCCTGGGACAACTGCACAAATTTCTGGCTTCCCCTAGGGCCATCAAATGGTGAGTGCAAGCCTCTGGAGCCTTATACGGCTGAGCTGAGATGAGAGGAATTTTTCAACACCCAAAGCTGGATCAAACCCTCCTTCCTGCCTCTAGTTCATAAAGCTTTTTAACTTTTGAAGGGGAGAAAAAGTGATCCCAGATGTACAGCCCTAATTACATACTTAGATGAAATTGGATTAAGGTGGCTGCTGCCTGTCCTTTTCCTCTGAAAATGGCTGGGACTGGTGAGGGACTGTGGGTCGCTGGTGCTGGGGCACAGACAAGGGGGATCGGATCCAGCATTGCACTCAATGAATGCTCCAGAAAAACATTCCCGTCTGACTCAGGACCTGGCATTTAATCATTAGGGTCATTATCTTGACTGTGGAGTAGATTTGTACTATTTTTCTAAAATCTGCCCTTCTCCCCCATGAAGCTACGTGTGGGCATGGAGGGAGGGTCTGCTACAAATTGATCTTCCTCATGACACAGACATCTTCCTAAAAAAAAAAAAGTGAATTACCCAGTAACAGTAAGCAGGGGCACAATATGCATCAGTACTTTTAATGTGCTTAACATATGTCTAGTTATTTTCATTTCCACTAAATCAGCCCAATGTTGTATATCTCCATCCTGGTTGCCTCACGCTCATGTGCAACACATTTCAGTCAGCATACGTGAAACGCATGGGAACTGTGTTTTCTTGCTGTAAGCTGAATGGCAAGTCACCGTTGAGCTGCTTGGTGCAAGCCCACAGCTCCCTGGGGGACTGCGAGATTGCTGACAGCAGGACGACGTCAAGCCAGCCACATGGATCTGATATGGGTCTGACGAACATGCAGTATTGGGGTCCCCCTGCCCACTGGCAGCCGGATGGTATTAGCAGGATACAAATCAGTCTGCTCCATGCTCCCTGTCTGAGCAGGATTTTCTCAAAATGAATATTTATGGTGTTTTCATATTTCAGATAAACCCCTCGAGTCTCATAATGTTGTTTGAATCCAAATGAGGCTGATGGCCACGGCACAGTGCCCTACCACAAAAACCAACTCTTGCAAATTTGACCCAGTTCATGGAGGTTTAAAACTAAACCAGTGCAGAGGCTTGAATGATCCTGTGGTCACTGCCAGACCAGCGTGTTGATGGGCCCCCTATGGAAACATGGGCTGGAGTCTACAGCTTCAGGTAGGTGACCTCAAGGCTACGCTTGTCAGTTCCTTGAACATAGAAATAACTCATCCTCTCACCCCCTAGTCACTTGTTCTGATATATATTTATATATTATATACTGAAGAAAGGTGAGACTGGCTCAGAAAAGCTGTTGGTAGAAGTGGGTGTGTTGTGGTGGCTTCTGAATATTGCTTTAGTGTCTGTTTTGATGCTGTTTGAAGCACACAACTGTCAAAAAAGCTGCATTGGAGAAAATTGTTAAAGTAGAGATAAAGATAGAGGGGTGAATAGCTTTATTGAAACAAAGTCTAAAGTTCATAGGAACAGGGTTCGTGACGGTTTGGGTTTTTTTTGAGTGGGGGTAGATCTGGTCTTGCATCCTGCACAAATTTGTGGAACTCGTAACCTGGAAACTGCCTTGAGTGAGAAAAGTCCAAATGTCTTTGAAGGTTGCAGTGCCATCACACTCATCCCTGTGGCAGCTGTGGCTTCAAATAACCTCTTGTGGCAGGAACAGTAATTCTCTTCGGGATAAATATTCTGTTTTACTGCAAGTATCCCACTAGCATAATAGGGGACAAAAGATAGTCCTGAGACCCTGAAGACATGTAGCTGGTGGCAACGGAATGGCAATAGAAATTCAAGGGGTTCCGAGTTTCTACAATTAAAGAAAACAGTGCTGGAATGGGCCTTTGGAGATCATTTAGGACAGTGTTTCTCAGCTTAAGGTCAGGGGAACAACTTCTGATCTGAAAGGCATTGCAAGGCATTTCACAAAACCATTGGGGGAAATAAACCTTTCTCCCTCCTGATATTCTATGGCATCTGAGAAAGCAAGCAAATGCAATAGGCAGCATCACAAATTGCTAAGCAAACTCTTAAAGGTCAGCCTAATTGGCTGGAAACAGGAACCACTGTGGCTCATGAACTTTTTTCTGGAAGTTTCATTGAGCTAAAAGCCACCAATCTAGCCCAGTCTCCTGCCAGGCTGCAGCCCCAGCTCGTCCAGTCATTTCCTTTTGACCTTCCCAAGTAACTGCTGTAGCTGCCCTCTGTAAAGCCCCTCTAGTTGAGCTGCCTGTGCACCAAGGAGCAAAGCCCTGCTCTGATATGACACAGCTGCATAACCTTGATTCAGACTGCTGAGGAAGAGCTATAGAAAGTCTGTAGAGAGATAAGAAATGTAAAAATCTGGCAGAGGTAGCACTGTTGAGATGGGATACAATAGGGAAAGCGCCACCATGAAATGTATAAAACCCTAAAGCAAAAAAGACAGCAAACAAACAAAAACTCAGGGAGGCTTGCGAGGAATTGTAGGGTCCCTGTGTGGAGAAGTCAGGGTTGTCCCTGTCAACGGAGCCAGTGGAAGATGGCAACTGAGCAATGCAGAGGAGGTAGTTCCCAGGAGCTGCAGAAGCCAATCCAGTCCTTCCTTGCTGGTGCCTGCCTTGTCAGCCAGGACTCTGGGTGCCCTATCAGGGTGGTGGGCACACCGATGCTGAGCCTAATGACTTACTAAATCCCAGCTATCTTCTCTGTGAGCCAATAAATTATTGTGTCACACTCCTAAACTGTGTATATTCTGCTGTGCCCACAAAGCTGACCCCAAGGAGGGGCTGTCACCAGGTGTCTCCATTCTGTAGGTGGAGAAGAGGAAGTGGCTGGGGCGAGACAGGTCTGGTAGGCTGAGCTCCCAGCGGGTGCCAAGGTTCAGCATCAGCCCCAGCACCCGGAGCGTGAGCTTTGGGAAACGGGGAATGTGGTGCCAGTGCTCTGCTCTCCATATGGCTCCCAGCCTCTGTGCGCAGAGCACAGGATAGCTGTGAACACCCAGTGGATTTGTCAGAACTTCCCCACCTCAGAGGGGTGCATTGTGAAAATTAATCAGTTTGTGTTTGACTTTTTGACTTGGCGCTCCCTCAATAACTTCTTCACACACAAACCCACAATAAACTAATTAGGCCTATTTCTCTGACAGGCTGTTAGAGAAGAAAGAGAAAAAGGATGTGTTTAAACTGCTTGAAAGACAATATTGGATATATATGCCAAGTAGCAAAAGGCATCAGTAGCTCTTTAAATTCCTTCACTCTGAAGCTCTGATGAACAGAAATAGCAAATGAATGGCTTCCAGAAATGATGGGAAATAGTTCTTGTTTCTGTTTGGCTTGTGTTTCTCTTTAGGGGGTAGGGAGAGCTGGAAGGGGGGGAGACCTATGAAAGAATTAGTTTCAAAGAAATAAAGTATGTTAAACATATTTTGAAATAACTTACTCGATTTGCAAAATGGGGTAATAGAGGCCATGCTCACAGCTCAATTTATGTATATAAATATACATACATGAATATTGTGCAGGGCACAAAATAATTCCATCTGGAGAGTTGGGTATTGTCTTGCACAAAAGGCTTCTACTTGAGTCATTAATAGTATATTTTATTAAAGGAAAATTGGCTTCAAAAGTGGTTGGGAATTGTGGGAATAAAATTGGGATGAAAGTAATTATCCCCCTGCCCTGTCTCTTCCCTTGTGTTCATTTTTCTGTTCCAGACACAGACGGCAACAGCAGCTCCTCTGTCTTCTGTTCCTTCCATGTTTGATCTTCTGCCTGCGCTTTCTTCTGCTGGGTCCTGGAGCCCGTAGGAATGAGGGTATTGTGTCCATATTGCATGTGATGACATGTGTTTGAACCAGCACCAGGGCAGCCTGGCAAGAAGAGCTTGAAATCCAGCGGGACTGAGCAGCAGGCCAGGTCCCTGCTGGTGAACAGCTCAGCCACTTCTTTAAAACCCTTTGGGGATAAAAGAAGTAGGAAGAAAAACTTGAACCTGCTGTGGCACCTGCTTTTTTCTTCTGCCTAGAGGCTTGAGGAGGTCAGGGATGAAACAGGGGAAAACACGTCAACCCGATCAGGGGCTGCAGCACATTAGTATAAAACAGGATAGAGAGGCGTTTCCCAATATGGGGAAGCAACCCGGGAAACCCCACATCGAGATGGATGTGCTGAGTATTGGAGAATGGTGGATCACCGCGAATGCATTTACAAAGTGGGAAGCAACAGGTGCCAATGAAGGTCCTCCTGGCCTGCACGGGGGCAAGGAGTTGCGTTGTGCTTTTGTAGTTCATGTTGGCCGCCCCAGCCCAGGAGACAGTCAACGCAAAGGGACTGAAAAGCCATTTCCTTTAGAATTCAAGAAGAAAGTGAGTGCAATTCCTGGGTGGTAAAATGTCTCTGTGGTTGAATAATTAACTTGGAAAGGCTACAGAATGTTTTGTTTTTAACACAGCTAGCCCCCTTTTGCTTTTAATCAATACAATGACTTATGGAGTGAGGTATCTTTCCAAAATGTTTACCCCATAGATTACTGTTTCTTGCTGAGAGGGCTGGTCATGAATTCTTGACGATGGTGTCTTTCATTTCACCCAAAAAAACATTGTGTGTCATAATTGAGGCAATAATTAATGCTTACTGGGAATGCTGGATACTGGTTTTAAACAATAAAACTGTAAACCAATGGAGTATAATGTCACGTGGAAAAGACTATTTGGCTCAGCAAAAAGCGGGGAGGAGAAAAAGGGAGAGACAGAAAGAGGAAGAGTTCAACAGAGAGACAGTGACTCTTACACAAGGCTCAAACTGAGAGGGAAGTGGGAAAAATCACTTTTCCTCTTGTTAAAATAAAGTAATCCATTCAGTTAATATTAGGTCAGGACAAAAGGTCAGGGATCTTCCTGTTGTTAAACATTGCAATTGGAGCACAATATCATAGCTAGGGGGAATATGCAGCAAGTATTCCAAGAAAAAAATAATCCACTCACAAAATTAAGTAACAAACAAATAAACAGTGTGTGTTAACTTAAGTGTCAGTGTGCACGTCACTGTCTCTGCACTAAGGGGTATTTTTATTTATAGCACAGTAGTACCCAGAAAATCAAATGAGATCAAGTCCTGATTTCTCTTACTGCTGTACAGATGCAGAGTCAGAAGCAGCCTTTGCTTGAAACAAATGCTCCAGCCACAGAGTCTGAAGAGACGCTCAATTGTCTCCCTTTTACAGGTGGATAAACTGAGGCAGAAAGGTACCATGGCCCTGATTACAGAAGAAATCAATAAACATTTAGGAATCAAATGCCTTGGTACCTTACAGATCTGGCCTTGCCTGATTTGCCCAGGGTTAAACAGGAAGCCTACGGCAAAGCTGAGAATTGAATCCAGATCCCCAGGATACTCAGCCAGAGCCTTTTCCAAAACCCAGCTTTATATGTATATGTGTAAGCCACTGGAAACTCTAAGTGAACTCTCATTATGTCAATTAATTTTTGCTTAATTAAACAAATCTTTCACAAACATATGTGGGATGTTAGCTCCCTTTCTGTAGAGAAAAGACGACAGACGGCTATATGCACAAAGGGACAGGCTGGTAATTAACTTTAGTAGCATAATCATTGATCTAAAATACAGCTGCCCAGTTTGCAAGGGCAGGCTGCACAGCTAGACCTGCGTTCAGTTTCGACCCTCTATGTGTGGAACAGCTGGATAATCTAATGCATCCAGAGTAGCTCTATGAGGTCCTGATAATTGAGCAACATGAACTTGCTTCTCCACAACATAAAGTAGAAGATGATAAAATGCAGCAGGCAACCATTTGCAACCATACGCCACTTGCAACCAATGTAGCCTTTATGTGTTGCCTGCAAAGAGATTTTGCAATTGTCATCACACCTGGCAGAATCAGCTGGTTGCTTTGGGGGCAGAGCTGTGAGCCGAACATGAAGCTGGTGGCTAGGCAGGGGCTGGAAAGCCCCACAGTTGTAATCCTGCTACAGACCATCCGTTGAAAGGGGAAGCCGTTGCAGGGGCCTATTCCAGGGTCCTCTTGTGGAATTGAACGAGGGTCTTTTTTAGAGGGTAGTGGGAGAGACTAAGAACTTGAATTTGCTGTCTGGCCTCCGCTTGGTGCCCCACTCCTTTAGCTGCTCTCCCTGGACAAAACTTGGCTACCACTTGTTACAAATGATGAGAGCTATGGAGATACAGGTTGTGTTAAAGATCTATGTGAAATATTTATGGGTTATTCCTAATAAAAAATGGTTGACAACTATAATCTCTGGTCTGAGCATCTACACTCTCCCTTAGGATTGAGTTGAAGACCTAAATCTTCACCGATTTTATGGGCTGGAGCAAATTCCTCCATCCAGTCTTCCTGAACTGATTCAGAGAGAGTAAATCAGCCCACAGGAAGTAAGAAGCTCTATGCCATGATGGCAAGACTGTTCCTGATACCTAAAGAAGAAAGTCCACGTTCACTTTGGGAACTGCTAACTTTACTGCAGTGAAGGCTTATTTTCACTCTAATTTACGCTCAACAAATGCAACCGAAGAGAACACCATCATACCAGGACTCGAATCATGAGCAAAACCACATCAGCATCTCATGATCTACGTAGCTTTGCGCTTAATCTTTGCTACAGCTATGAAAAGCCTGCATGGCTCTGTACTCAGCTCATGTGTGGCAATACAGTAACAAGCAGACAAAAAATCTTCAGAGCATAATTTTCCTAAACAAAGTGTAGGAATGGTCTTCGTGCTGGGACATACAATTAGAGTACTTGTAGGTGGCGAACTGGTGTTGTTAGTAAATTTGAAGGCTAGATCCCTTCACATGTGGCAGTAACCATGTTCATCAGCTGTGTGAAGGTAAAGTTGCAGATTGATGATTTGAAATTTTCCCTTGTGGTAGGTACTAGAGAGGGGAGAAAAAAATTTTCAAATTTCACAAAAATTTCGTATTGGATCCTGGAATATTTGTTTGCCTTAGATATTAGAGACTAATATCTTCATTAACAAATGACTCTAAATGCCAGAAATTGAGAGAAGCTTCTTCCAAAATCTCCATCTGGCTGATTCCACCCGGCTGATTCCCTCCTTCTCCCTTCCTTTCTGACCTTTCTCATACTATGCTAAATGAACCTTCCCATTTCTTGGTTTGGAAACATCTTCCCACATGTGTCGCTTTTTTTAAACTCCAAAACAAAAATGAAGAGCTATAGCACTCACTAAAACTTCAGTGTAACTCCTCTTCTCAACTGATTTCAAAGGAAAATATTCTGTGCAGATCTCCTTAAATGAACTGTCAACAAAGTATGCTCCGGGCGGCCAGAATTCAGAAAAGTCACCCAGCGTGCTGACTGGGGAGTAGAAAAACAAACCAGGGAGCCATTCCCCCCAAAACAAGAGGAGACGGACCTTGTCCCAGTGGAGCAGCTCTGAACACTGAAGGTTTCCCTTCGTGCCTGGCTGAGGAATCCAACCCCTCACCTCGCTAACTTCGCCCTTGAAAAGGTTATCTTGCAATCAGAAATGTTGCGTTGCGTGACTTGGATCCATTGTTTATAGAATCGTCTAACTGACTTCATATGTATCTGGTCCAGGGAAACTGATGTTATTAAAACACAACACTGAGACATTGAGCTCCGATAGCAGTTCAACATGAACAAATAAAGCAAGAGTTTTCCCCAAAGTAAAGCAAAGCAAGGATCCCGGCCTTCGTGTGAACTGCAGGGATGAAAGGAGGATGTGATACCATCATCTGAACGTTGACCTTTTCACTGTTGTTTCTTTTTCCATCTCCAAGCCCCAGTCCCGGGTCTCTCCCACTCTCTTTTATCCCCTCAATCCAGCTCTAGCAAACCCCTGGAGCAGGTAAGCTATGAGCTGAAAAGGTTTTTCTCATGTTTTGACTCTATTTATTGCTTTTGCAGGCCAGTCAGAGAAGTGCCTGGATTGTTAGTTGTGACCTTTAACCCCCAGTATCAACTCTGCTTGCAGAAAGTTCAACAGCTATGGTTGAAACAGGCATGTAAACTGAAAGGTAAAAACACACACTGCTTGGCTGTATTTGTGAAGTGTTGGTATCTCATCAGAGACATCTATGTTTTTTTCCATACACTTTGCTCATTATTAATTTCAGAATTTCTGGAATAAAATCTCTGTTATGCCTGATCAATATGGGATAATCTCACTGAAGTCTCTGCTACTCCCGCCTTTGCGTACAGAGACCTCTAACATTGGGCATTGCAAATATCAGAGAAAACCCACAGTGAATCCTTGAAATGTTGCATGCTTTTATTCTAGAGAAACACTGCTCATGGAACTGTACTGGAAGATGGAGAAAGTTTGATGTACCACAGAGAGGTGCCACAACTGTTGAGTGAGAGCTTTTGGATGACTGAAGAATTTGGTTTGATAAGAATAATTAACTGACATATATCTAGGAGCTTTCATCCAGAGATCACAGAGCTCTTAGGAATGGACGGCAAGGGAAATGCTTCGGGTATTTCAGACATCAATGGAAAGCAGCCAGTTTTGGGGTGTAATATTTTTTTCTAACAGCACACAGCAGGAGTAAATAATAGCCTATGCTTTGCCTGCACTGAAGAAGAAATTTCTACAGCAGCAATATGCATCAGCCCAGATGAAATCTGGCCTATGTATTTAGTAGTGCTAATACTCTCGTTCCCATGAAAAAAGCCTACCATATCTTTAATGAGCACAGGTTTTGCCTGTGAGTCAATATATTCTCACTAAATTGTCTGTAGGAGGTTAGCCAGAAGCTGGGGCTACTAAAGGAATGGCAGCACTGTGCTTGCTTTGCGGCAATTGAATTTGGTACTCAGGACTGCTCTCTATCCCCATACCACCTTAAAACAAATCAAGCATAAACCCAGTCAAGACTGCAGATAAAATGGAAACTTCCCATGTCAGAGTCCCCTGGACAGAAGAATGGAGGGAAGAACATACATCCTTCTGCATTTCCAAGTCCATGCTACAGTACAAGTTAGATGGAGGGCATGGGGAGGGCAAAGATAATCCCTGCTGTTTAGTGTAATTTTGTGCCCAAGAGAGAAGAAGAGTAAGATACGTGAAGACAATAATTTTCTCTTAGGAACAGAAGCTACTCTGAAAACTCAGTTTGCTTCTGTGCTCAAAACCAGATGGATTGTAATGGTAATAAATGAATTAAATCTTTATCATCTGGCAGAAAAGCCAAGAGGAGAAGGAAAACTAAGCTCAAAGGGTTAGAAAAGGACTCTACATTCCCCATAGAGGAAACAGATGTAAACCTGGCAAGCTGTCATTTGGAGATCCAAGAACTCTGGGTTGAAATGAGGTCTGGGTTATTCAGCCAAGTTTATTGTCAAGCTCGATGGTAATCCTCATTTTAGTGTACAAAAGATTGCACTCCTGAAATGTCCAGAGGTCTTTCTGCACCATCAAGGGGTTATAAGAGCCCACAGAGCGACTACTTTGCAGACTGGTTTGTGTTGCAGTATGACAACTTTTTAAAGTTCCTTTTTGCTGCCCAATGCACTTAATAAAGACAGATGTCAAGATTTGATATTGGTGGAGCTGCAAATGGGTTGATGTTATTCCAATATTACTTGAAAAGTCCCACTATGGAGAGAAAAAAAAAAGCCCATGATTTTAGTAAATGAAAACGCATGCTGAGAAATGTGTAGGATGTGGAAAACCAGTATGTCAAATCGATATTTTTCTTGAACTCACTGCACCAAGTCTAGCAACACCTTTATTAAGTAAACCTTAGCTTTTTAAAATGTATTGCCATAATTACTTGTGCTCACAGAAACATGTATCTTGGTCTGTATCCTTCCCTCAAATATCTTGCTTCAGTGTTGTTTCACCTTTGTACTACACCAATAAAGTAGTTAGGAGGGTAACTCTTGCCTCCCTTGCAGGAGAGAATTAGGAATCCCAAAGGATGCTGAATTAGTTGACCAGATTAGTGGGACTGAGATACTGAGATTTCTTCGGGTACTTACCAAATGTCAGTCCTGCACTATACCCATTAATATTTATAACCATTTCTGTAGGTTTCCTTGTTCTTGTATTGCTGCCTGTACATTGACAGGATGATGGGTTGGCAGACCTTTGGGCTGGGCTTGCTGGGCCACTGTTATTTTTATTGCAAATGCTTGGAAATCACTGCATGAGAGGCGCTGGTTATCACTGCTGCAAGATGCCTTATTCAGTCCTGTGTGGCTGTGGCAACGTAGAGATTGAAAACAGCTAATCCAGCTCTTATTCAGTCCCTGCCTCTGACTGAGAAGCCTCCCAGGAAGAGTATCTATCTATTTGTCTATCTGTCTGTCTATCTATCTACACACACACACAGCCAAGTACCCATGCCATATTCCCGTCATGAACATCCTGCCTGTAAGGTGAAACTAAGAGGGAAAAAAAGCATCATTTGAGTCTGATTTCAACCCTCTGAACAGAGCAATGGGCTGGCCTTCTACTGCTTGAAGGTAGTATCACCACCTGTGATTCTGCAGCGGGTCCTTGTGGATAAGTGCAGGAAGTCAAAGGGAAACTGATGAACGGCTCACAAGAAAGGCTGATGCATTCTTGGAAGTAAAATAATATAAGCCCCTCCAGTCTGGCGATAGCTTTGCCTTCATATGCTGGTGTCAGGGAAACAATGATTCTGTAAAAGCTCTTGAAAAGGTGGAGCTGGGAATGCTCCAGAGAAAAGTATTGCTTCTGCCAAGGTTTTCTGGACCTCCTGGGAGTGACGGCTGGGCAGTGGCCATGGACAGGCTCTGCCCTTCTGTCCTGAGGTGAGGACATCTCTGCATGTCCATGATCCACAGGAAAATCAAACACATTTGGTCAATCAAAATGTTTCACTTGGATCTTCACTTTGGTTTTATATCAATTAGCTGTGGGAGAACCCCTACCTTTTCCTGCTAGGGATGCTGAAAGTGGGTAGGATGACCATTGTTTCTCCTCAAAGTTCTGGTCTTCAGACCAGAAAAGTCTTTGAAATTAGCCCTTTCCTGTGACTGAAATAGTTCTGACAAAACTGGAGCTTTCCAAGGGTGTGTGTGTGTGAGTTTCTTCAGAAAATACTCCCTGAACTCTTCTCCAGGAAGGCAGCTGTCAGCTAAAGCTGCTCAAAGGGTACTGTGCCCCCAAACGGTCCCTGTTTGTCTTCACAAGTGCATCCCATCTCCCCCAAGCTGAACCTGGGTGTCACTCAAACACTACTTGCCTTCGGCTCCATTGCCCCTGTCATGGCCCTGGAAGCAAGCAAGGCAGGAGGGGGCAGGAATGCTGAGGAAGATACAGGAGGAAGAAAGAGCTGTTGCTGCCCTTTTCAGCTCATGGGGCGAAACAGCCCTCTCATGGCTGTTTTGTTTTCAGCTCCTGTGGCTTGCATGCCAGGCGGCGATGAGGAGTCTCAGCAGCAGACAGATGTCTGCTCCCATCAGCATTAGGCCCAGAGCTCTCCAATGACTATACGTATTAAATACCCTCTCCAGGCTATTCCATCTGGGCAAAACAGTGGGTGGCGAAGCAAAACCAACATTTACAATGTTTAAGTTGTATAACAGACCTTTTAGTGTAAACCAGGGTTCTCCTCCTCACTTCCCCTTACCCTGCACATCTCTTCAAAATTGCTTTTGTCAGTCAAACATTGTTTTTTTTAATATTCATGCTTTTGCCTCTTTGACCTGGTTATCTTGGCACTCAAGGCACAATTGCTTGCCAAGGTAACTAAGTTTAATCCATGGATCAATGCACCATTCCCGTGTGTCAAGCTTCAGAGAAAAAAAGAGGTGCAAGAGAAATTTACTGCAAATGCATTTTAAAATATATATGTTTGAAAATGCTATTTCATTAAACAAAGTGATCTCTAAGAAGAGCTTGTGAGAGGAAAGGCATTTTTTTACCAACAGGTGAAGATGCTACCAAAGTATCTGGGGATCTGCTGCTATAGCCTCATGTATGCTAAAACTGGGCAGAGTCATAATGCAACATCATTGTGTGACAGTGCCATGTAGCAGGACAAACTAATCACCAGATTACTTGGCATTTCAGTTGTGGTGCTGAGGCACGATGTTATAAAGACCCAGCATGATACAAGCTGTAGTGGTGTTATTTTGCCCTACTGGGTGAAGACAAATAAAGGGAGGCTGGGCCATGAAGATGATCAGAGAGCTGGAGCACCTGTCCTATGAAGACAGGCTGAGAGAGCCTGGAGAAGAGAAGGCTCCAGGGAGACCTTATAGTGGTTTTCCAGTATCTGAAGAGAGCCTACAAGAAAGCTGGAAAGGGACTTTTTATAATGGCATGTAGTGATAGGATGAGGCGTAATGGCTTCAAACTGGAAGAAGGTAGATTTAGATTAGATATCAGGAAGAAATTTTTCACTCTGAGGGTGGTGAGGCACTGGAACAGAGAAGTTGTGGATGCCCCATCCCTGGAAGTGTTCAAGGCCAGGTTGTTGAGCAGCCTGGTCTAGTGGGAGGTGTCCTTGCCCATGGCAAGCAGGTTGGAACTAGATAATCTTTAAGGTCCTTTCCAACCTAAACCATTCTATGATTCTATGAATAACATGCCTTGGACTAGCAACAGAGCCAGTCCCAAACAGCTGCCTTGTCCCTAACCTGCACCTCCTGTCACTAGGGGAGACCAAGGCAGCAAGTCACTCACTCCAGTGGGAGTGAGTGGGGGACACCAGCATTTGAGGCTCCCAGAGTTTTCCAGAAGAACTGTTTTTCTACAAACCAGATCACTGTACAGGCTAAAGCACGCATTTCTACTTCGGTCGGAAGTGAGTCAATACAATCCGTATTTGAGGAAATGCAAAGAGCAGGCTAGAGAGAAACTCAGGGGAGGACAAGATGGTAAATGAGCTTGACTGAGCTTCTCCACGGTTTGCTTCACTCATTGAAAGGGCAGTCATGGATGACCTACCCTGTGCAAGGTGTGGGGTGCATCAGCCCAGGGGCTGTCTTAATGCCACTTACTCCTGTTGAAAGAGCCCCGGGTTACACCTGGGGGGATAAACCAACCATCAGACTGCTTTGTGCATCCTGGGAGGAAATGCTTCCCAATGTCTTATGACTCCTAAACCTCCTGAGGCTACAGGCAGCCAGGGCTTCTTCTGACAGCCCTTGCTGCTTGTCTGACCATCTCAGAGGAAGTAAAAACCATTCTCACTATGCACCCTTCAGTTCAGTTAAATACCAAACAAGCTTACACATAAAAAATGCAACTATCTTCTGGCAAAATAGGGGTTTAATTTCTTGGTTATAAACTTGGAAACGAAGTTACAAAAAGAAAAAAAAAACAAGTGAAAGCAATGAAATGCTGACTAGTAACCTGCCTCCTACCCCTTCCTTTTCCTAGCTTTCAAGCAGGCTATGCCAGCTGTAGAAGCACAGGAGTCATTTGGAAAACGCTTATTTGTTACCTGTATGAATCCAACTTCTTTGAAGCTTCACTTATCCACGCAAGCTAGAAGACCACGTCAATATTCCACCCTAAATGCTATCTTCCTTTTAGTGATGACTTTTAAAGCTAATTTTGGGGGAGCTGTTGACCTTGTCCTACCTATCCTCACTGCAGGAAAGGCCTGCCCTGGGCAGATGTCCTCAGGGCTACCTCCTCTCGCGCCCTTCAGCCAAGATGAAACTCTATAATTCCTCAGTCCCCTTCTGTCTCCAAATACTCTTCTCAGTTCTTCTGTCCAACAGGAACACAGCTACCACAGATCAGGACTGTGGTGATAATTTTGAGTCAGATGCTGTAATTAAACCTTTCCAGTAGCGAAGGTAGCAAATCGCAGCCACAGACTGCCTGGGGAGGCTGCAGAACTTCTACTGCTGCAGTTTTAATGGAAAAAGTTGGACAACTGTCTGTCAGGAATGCCACAGAAATAGCCTGCCTTTCGCTGGCACAGGAAGTTGGACTGGATAATCCTTCAAAGCCTCCTCCAGGCTACTTTTTTATGGCTTACACTTCCGGGCAGTCTCTTTTTTATTCTTCCAGTCTCATGTGATGGCAGTGAATCCAGGAGCGTTTTGCTTTAAGACTGACATAACACATGTGAAAAAAACCACCATTGTTTATCTGACAGGAGGACATTACAACATTTTCCTGACTGGTGCAATGCCAGTAAACCATATATTGTAAGATGTAGCCATTATGCATCCACTTTATCAAACCCACAATCTCCAGGTCACCATTAGCTCTTCATAAAGACCCACACATGACATGTTAATCATGCGGATGGCAAAGTTGGCCTTTGGAGTGTTCTTCAAAGCCGCTACCATCTCTGCCTTTTCCTGAGTTTCAGGGCTAGTTCCATCACATAAACAAGATCTTCTCACTTAGCCCTACAAAAGGACTCCAATCCAGCACATTCTATGTATGTTCTCAGGAGACTAAGTGTTGCTCCCAAGGAATCTGTTGTATTCTGAACACCAGGATCAGTAATTTTAGCAAATATATATTTACCATGTAGCCCAATATAGATTTCCTGCCTTCTTATCCATTCATCTGCAAAAGCACAAATAAACCAGTCAAAAAATCCTAACATGAAGAAGTTTGTAAAAATTATCCTGGTTTTTTGGGTTTAAAGGCATGGACAGTGAAAAGAGTCGAGCTTGGTTTAGAAACTACAAGTTCTTCACATGCACTTGTATATATGAACATATGTATAGGTGTATGTATAAAATAAAGGACTGCTGGGAGGAGGCACATATGTGTAAATACAAGAAAGAGGAAGGGAAGAGCGAGACAAGAGTGTGTGCTTCATGTGCGTGCATTTGAACATATGCTCATTCATGCATATTCACTCCAGAGAGAGCAAGTTAAAAAGAAAACACAGAAGTCAAGTTTATAAAGGAAAAAAATTGCACCTTTGGGGAAATTAACGTGTTTATGAGCGTGAAACATTAAATGCCATACAGTCAGGCAGTCCATTGAAAAGGGAGTGGTCATCAAGCAAGTGTTTTAGAAAAGCAACCCAACAGAAAAGTGATGTGTAAATGGAAAATAAATAAATTTAACATAAGGCATTCCTGCTTCCAGACTCGTGTTAATAAAGCAGCTATTAGGTGGAGACACTGTGGTGATGCCTGAGCTGACGTGGTTGTTGGGTTTTTTCATTTCTTGCAAGACGTTAATCAGTGTTACTTGAAATGATTATGTGGGTTTTAAAATAGCAAGAAGCAGTAAATTTTAATGGCACGTCTGAATGCTGTTCCATTTAATTTCTATATGGAGCAATATTAAACCTCTAATAAATAACCTGTATCTAAAACAGTCTCCTTCTCTCGCTTTTACACACACACACACACACGCCAGCTCCAACAAATGTCTTTGATGTTTTTGGCACAAGGTGGGGGAGAGATGGCAGAAGGAAGGGCTGAGGTGGGGTATGGATCAGACGAGGATGACATTCCAGAGGGAAGAAGTATGTTTCCTTATTTTTCCCTTCCCTGTCTTTATTTTTTTTTCTATAGGAAAATGTAGTTTAGGGAATATTGAATGAAAATCACACTTCTGCCATGGGCCAGCACAAATCTCATTTTTTGCTAAACCCTGGTTATATTTTAGCAACTAAAAGCCAAGATAAGTGGTGTTTGAGTTATTGTCAACTTGGGGTGCAAGATGCAGACAGTGCACACAAGGACATAAATAAATAAGGGATTTCACTTCAGGCAGACATGCAAGCTGAGAGGTTTCCATTCCCTGCCGGGTCCAGGCATACCTAGATGTCTTTCCTTTAATAAATGGCATGGAGACAATGTGCACAAAGGCACAAAAGGCATCATCATGATACAGTCTTCTGTGAGATCTTCCCTATCTCTCCCCCAGCTCCCACATCTGACTAACTTCTCGAGGATAATCCTCCCTTGAAACCCCTTCCTTGTAATATTTTCTTTTTCAAATACTGGCAACCGATCTTGCTCCTCGTGTGCCCCAACCAGCCCCTGGGTGAGTGGGGACTGTCCCTTCCTTACACAGGCTGTAGAAGGAGCAGCACACCGGTGCCTACCCGAGCCCCAGGCATTCCTCCTCCTGCTTCACTTCTCACCCTCGTTCCGCCCTCTACCATCCCAGTCAGTCCTGTCTCTGGTGTTTTCTGGTGGGAAGCTCCTTTGAGCAGGCAGTAGGGCAGTTCAGCTCTGTGCTAGGCACTGTGCCGTGTCATACGATGTTTTGCAGCCCTGCAAATTATTATTCTTTATGAACAGTGGCAGTCTGTCCGCAAGAGATCTGGATGTGAATTAAAACCATCTACTTTAGACACAGCAAAAAGAACTTGTAGAGAGACCCACCCCTCCTAATATTGTAATCAATCAACACAGGCTGGAAAACCGTAGGAAGCAAGAGGGGAAAAAGGAATTGGAGGAGAAATTTGAAGGACAGAAGCAAGGATGCTGCCTCCTTGGCCTCCCTAAGTAGATGGCTATTTGAAAGCTGAAGGCTGTAAGTGGGAAATCCTAGATAAACACAAGAGTGTATTTATACCTTCCTCCAAGCTGGCTGACACAGGTGCTCACCAGACACGGGTTACCTGGGTGGCCCGAGCGTGGGGCTGCACTGCTGCGGGGGAGGCAGACCGCTGCAGGGAGCTTCGCCAGCACTGTACGCCTTGTGCGCCATCTGCAAGGTGCATATTTGAAATCTGCTGCCAGTCCATCGAGTGCAAACTACAACAGCCAATTTGAACCTCGATTGCTCACTTGGGGAAATAATGCACTTTTTTTTTTTCCCCTAACAGTGAGACTATCCCCCCACGCCCACAGCCTGATTCCTTACCTGGCCCTTCCACATCTGTAAGGCTGTTGTTATTAATGCCATAAATCATGGTTAGTAATAAACAGCAGAGAAGCTTTGAGAAGTGGGAGGCCACTTTCTCCACTGAGGTGGAAGCCCCAAAGTTTTGGGTCCTTCTCCTGCCCTGGTGGCAGTTGTGTCCAGCTGTAGCTGTGCAGGGGCTTTGCACGTATGGCAGCATCTCCCAGCTCCCGCAGTTCCCCACCAGGCCCGGCTGTCACCGGGGAATAAAGCTGTCACTTCAGGAAAAGGCTTCAACTGTTCTTGTTGGCACCCTGGGGGTGCTCCATGCTTACCAGCCTCCCATCACACTACGGCGGGCCAGACCTTTTTTTAGCTCTGCGTGTGTTCAGCATAGAGAAAAATGTTTCCACTTACTTTTCCCCCTCCTCTCTTTGGAATATGAGGCACACACTTGTCATGCTTAAAGGAGTGGATTTATGGTTGACTCTGTCTCTTATCTCCCCACAGAGCTCACTAGAGCTGCTCTCCAGATGGGACAGTATTACAAGCTTCATCAAATAAAGCCCAGTTCAGCCTACTGCCCAGATGTTCTTTGTTCCCAGAAATATTCCTTCCCAACAGTAAGTAAAAGGGAGCTGGTGCTGGTATGCAGTCTCTGCTCCTTCTGTTTGCATCTCTTGTTTATGGGTTACACGCCCCAGCTCCAGCCAGCACAGTCACCTCTCCAAAAGCCACCGATCAAGGCCTTGGGCAGTGCAATACTGGGGTGTGTGTGGGAGCTGGCAGAAAGGATTCAGCAAGTCCGTCACGGGCTCAGATACCTTTGCAGACTATGCCTAATATGAAGAGTGCCTTCTCCTTACAAGCAGCAGCTATGGGATTCTCTTGATCCAAGGCCAAACTGAGGATGCAAAACAAAGCTCACTTCACCTAGTTTTCAGAGGGGAAAACGTAGGGTCTTGCCAATGTGAGGTTTTGGGGAGGAAAAACACAGCTCTCAAACAAGTCCCCCAAGGGCAGCAGCATGAAAGCAATCTTGCTGGCAGGACAGTAATAACCGCTCATGTGTTTGCCACAGCATCTCCCAGGTATACTCTGCACAGGGTTGGGGGACATACTGATAAAAACGTCAGTGTCTTCCCTGATTGAAGCGTGCCGCTTGTGGAAGCTGGTTTCCCTGCTGGTGACCCTCTGGCTGGACCTGGGGACCTCACTTCAGGGGACATGGAGTGGTGGTGCTGCTGCCTGGATGGGTGCACAGGCTGCTGGGAGACTGCAGCATGGCCTGGCTTGGCTGCCCCCACTGTCCCTGCTCAGGCATGGCCCTGCAGCTGGCCCTGCACTGCTGCTGGCAACACAGTGGGGCCAGGCTGCCCTGAGCCCGGCATGGTGCTGGTATCCTTGGGGAGCTCGCCTTGCCTCATCACGCTGCGCCCAGAGCGGGCAGGCACGTCCTGCGGCAGTGGGATCGGCCCCTCGATAAAGGCTTCATATTTATGCAGCTTTCCCCGTGCCCTGAACTTTGCCTGTGTCTCTGGCAAAAGGGCAGCTACCCTAGGTCAGAGCACTGCCTCGAGCCAGCGAGGGGAATCGGCTTTCAATTTCAGCAGCGACTTTCCTTCCCTTTTTTCTCTTATCCCTCCAGCCATCACAGAATAATTCCCATCCCTATTAGCTTACCCCCCTCCCCCTTCCTTTCCCTTCCCCTTTGAAATCCTCCCGCCTGTCCCCGGGACGGGGCAGGGGGAGGCGGGGGGCGGCGGGAGAATTCCTCCAGATATTACACAAAAGCCTCATGTATCCCCAGTGTCAACCCCAGAGGGCGGCTGAGTAATTTAATTAAGGCGAAGGGGCTTTTGTTTTACTTGCTTTCTTTTTTGATTTTCTCAAGTTTAAGACAAGAAAGAAAAGAAAGAGGGAGAGAAATGTTAGCCCTCAGAGGAGGCGCAGCGATGCAAGATTTCCCGTCTCTGCTCAGTCTCTTGCTGAGGAAAGACCACGGGCCTGTCACCCGGAGCGCGCGGGGCTCCCCAGCCTTGGATGGCTCCCCTCCCACAGCGGTGATTTAAGGGACTGGCATATTCCAAGAATTAGCGTGTATTCTTCTGCAGACAAACACATTCATGCTGTTCCCTCCGTCTACCCCACCCTGCTCTTTGTCCTCCTCGGTATCTGTCCCTTTGCGCCTGTGTCTCAGCCTCTCCTGCTGCCTCTTCCCACCTCTTCCCTGTCCCATTCCCATTGCCTGTCCTCTCTCTCCCTCCTTTCCTCCTCTCTCTTCTCCCGCACTCTTGGCATACTGGCTTCCTCCTCTCTCTACCCTCAGCCTCCGCCTTCCTTGTCCCCCCTGCTCTTGATGAGGGGGGAGCTTAATTTTTTTGCCAATAAATAACATCTTCATTCCTCAGCCTGATGTTTATTAATTGCAGATTTACCACACATCTGACGGAGGGCATGCATGGCAGGGTAGGCTCAAATGTGGGAGAAAGTGGTGCCTCCTTTCAACCACCACAACGGGCAAAGCATCAGCCCACCCGCGTGCCAGCAGTGGCAGATCTCTTTGTTTCTCATCTAGGGAAAAAGGGAGCCGGAGGCTGTGCCAGATTCAGCTTCTTCTCATCACATTTCAGCACCAGGACATGGGGACATTATTTCAACCCCATGCGGTGGCGGAGCCTGCTGGCAAGCTCGGTCTGGTGCTCTGTGCCCCTGAGGCCACTTCTAGCACTGAGGCCCCAGCTTTGGCCCAAGTCCACGGGGCGCTGGTGGGTGGGGAGGGATGCTCACAGGGGAATGGAACCCCGATGAAGAAAAAATTACCCCTGGTGCCAATTTAACGTTCACCTCCTGTGCCATGGCGCTCCCGGAGCTGAAGCCTGGGCCCAGCGCCCCACCGTGAAACCTCCTGCAGCCACAGTGCGTGTCCTGTTTCTCTCATCAGTGTGCCTTGAGGGGAAGGCTGAAGATCTCACGGGGCACAATCCTGCTGGAGGAGAAGGGCTTTCCTCTCTGGAGCTGAGACGGCCACAGGGTCTTCCACGAGGCTGTCATTTCTGACACCGAATCCTGTTCAGGTCATGAGGTGAACAGGCCGGTTTATTCATGGGCACCCCCTGTGCTGCTGCCCAGGCCTAACGCTGTTACGTATGTGCCTCAGCCCAGGCACAGGGATCAGCCAAAACCCATGGCTCTGGGGGACAGACACGTCCTGGGCCACCAGGGCCACCTGCAGCCTCCTCATTGCTGCCTCCCCACTGCCGCCTCTTGAGGGGACGCTTCCCCCCACCGAGGTGGCAAAGACATTTTTGGCACCGTCCCTCCCTGTGTGAGCCGAGGCACGGATCGCCCACCCTCAGAGCTGTGATGGTTCCCTCTGCGGGAGTGACGGCAAAAAGCCCTTGGGCTGGGTTTGGCTGGCCACACGCCCCTCTCCTCCGCTCCCACAGCTCGGCAGCCCTCCCGGCTCCTCGCTTCCCTGCCGCAGGGCTGTGGCTTCCATCCCTGCCCACCCTCACTTGGGATCTCCAGCTCTGCATTCCCTCCTCCGCCATCCCGATGCGCACAGCTAAACCTTCACCAACCTCAAAGCTTGGGGTGGGGCTGGCGGTGGTGTTTATTTATCTTTTGGTTCATAATCTCTATGAACTGTTCACCCTCCCGCTTCCCCCCACTCCCCTTCCCAAGGAGGGGCTCCCCTCCGGCCCCCGCCCGCAGAGGTTAACACAACATGGCGGGGCTGCGCTTAATCCCCCCGCGTGTCCTGTTGCAGCTTCCCTGAGTCCGGCATCTCTCCTGGCCTCCACCAACTCCATGTCTGCAGCAGCCTTCCCTTACTGAAGGCGATGTATAGACCAATTATACAATTATTATACAATAGCTCTGGACGACCAGGCAATGAGACCAAGGGCACTTGCTCAAATTAATAGAGTCTGGAACTGATTTAACTTCGGGCAAAAAAAAGCTAATTCAAGATTTAATATCTCTCTGGTATCTCCTCAGACAAAACAGGACAGGTTTTTTTAGTGTCCATATTTAATGAAGCCGTATACAGCAATACACACCGGTAAAAGCCCTCTTTCCTAAACAGAAAACTGCGACTCTGAAATGACAAAAATGTATATTTTCCATTGTGTTTAGCCCATCTGTACAAGAAAAGGCCCTCACTTTTAAAAGAAAATGTGCTCAGCATAGGAGGCCCTTTTCCAGGACTGAGGAGTTGATTAATATAAGAAGGCCCAGGAGCAAGGGGTGGCACAGAGGAAGCTTGGATCTGGGGAAGGGAAGGCTGAAGAGCGCGTGAGCGCATCTGCGGCCACTGAAATGCGTAGCCCAAAGTTACGTCTTCTGAAGCCATCTGCCTCCCCCCGAATATATGCTGCAGACGTTGTGCTCCTGTAATCTATTAATGAGCTCTTCATATGGATCTTGACACAATTAGGAAATACAGACAAGAGAGAAGCTGGAATTTTCTTGAGTGGCTAATTTCTTATAAAAGAAACCAGGGCTGGAAGATGGCAGAGACACGTTTCCTACAGTACATGATGTTCATATAAAATGTGTTCTTGGCTCCTCTCACACGTCGTTTATCCCATCTATGAAGCAGGAGGCAGAGAAACGGCACATAAAACTGTCCGCACAAGCTGGCAGCACTGGAGGCCTTATATCCTGCTAGCTTGGCTCTTGCGGCTGCCACGCTGCCTGTCTGTAACCCTTGCTGTTCGCTGCTTGCGCGCTATCCTCAGCCTTACAGAGGCCGTCTATCCAGTGGTTAAAGCTGACATCCAGGAGTCAGAGCTCCTCCGTAGTGCCGTCGATGGGCTGTATGAAAAAAAAACACTTAACTTTTGTATTGAGTGGAAATAGGATTAGTATTCATGCTGGGTTGTTTCTTTAATTAACGGAGCCGGTCACAAATACTAGAACTGGTTTGCAAGTAATTTTGCAAATTAAAGTGCTGATTTTCTCTGTTATGATTCATGTCGTATTGCTAACTTGTTGGGAAAGTTCAGATTAGGATGAGATACACAAAGAAACATGCAAGTCTCCAGCGTTTCATGGATTTTAACAGCATACATGGAACACTGAAAAATTAGTACCAGAAGTCACTTCATTTTTGGCTTGTGAATACCCTCTTGCTACAAAGGGAAGCTCTCCAGCCAGGGAACAGCAGCTCTGTCCTTGGCCTTAATCTGTCTCTCAGTGCAGAGGATGATAGTGTACATTATGCTTCCGATAGATAGAAAACTATTCCTCGCTATTCGGAGAGATACCCTGCTGAGCAGCTCTTACTGCATCAGTCAGTGAACATGACATCATCCAAGAAGGGGCAAAATGCTAATTATTGCAATGTCACATATCGCAAATGTTTAAAGAGCTTCTGGTGGGAAGTGTGAGAAGATCTGGAGGCTATTGACGGATTCATTGTTATGGAAGGCTTTGGCAGGGCTGTAAATTGACAGCATTAAAAAAGAAAAGCTTTTAAAAAAAGAAAATAACTCAAAACAAGAATTGTATTATTCAAATATGTGACCCAAGTAAGAGAATGATGGGAGGGAGGTTTGTCTTCAGTAACCCATGATTCCTTTAGACAAGCCTCCCTGGGGAAGTGGTTCATTAGGAGAGTAAAAAGAACCCACCTTCTGCTACTTGCTCCCTTCACTGTACCTCTCTTGTCCCAAACAGACTGTGCTTTTTTAAAGGGGAGAAGTAACATTGAGCTTTTGCTGCCCCCGAGCCCCAGCCAAACCCCAGAGTGGAACAGCGGGTTGTAGCTCTTACGTGGCCCTTTTTCATCTCAGCGGCTTGGGACTTCTGACACAATGCAGAAGAGAGAGCTCGTCCTTTCTGGGTTCCCTCTCTATCTTGGCACTGCAGCCAGTAGGCATGTGCCCAAAAGCATGCATACAGCTTTCTATGAAGTGAAGCCATAGGAAATACGTCAAGCCAAATAAAGTTACACTGTTTGACTTGCTGCCTCTATTCAAATAATTCCATGATCTGCTCCTCCAATGCTGGAGTCAGTCAGTCATTTATCTCTGACCGTTCCTGTTAATTACAAAGGTATGTTTGGTGGGCTGTGGGGCAGATGGGGGGCCAGGAGGGAGGCAGCCGAGCTTGCTGGAGAGCAGGATGGAAACATTCGGCTCCCCAGTCTTGCCACTGCTGGTGCCACTACTACACCACAGCCCTCAGACTGGGCTGGAGGATTAGGAGATCGGGGAGAAGAGTTTGGGGAGAGCACTGTCTGTGGGAAAGCAGAGAGCTGGCAGTCAAAGCTAGCACATGCACTGCAAAATATCATCCTAGATCTTCTCCCTCCCTCCTTCCACATACCAGCTTCCCAGAGCACTTCACAAGGGGCTGGGACCATGCCAAAGGAGCTAAATCAGAAAGAAAATGGGGCATTTGGCATCCGCTACCTCTGCTAAGGGCTCCCTTGTCCTTTGTCTCTGAAGAAGAGCCATCACACCGGCAGGAGCCAAGCATGACACTGGACTGCATTTAAGAGTCTTAAGTAACTAATTTTACATGGAATCATTTTTTTTCTCCACACAAAGTAATGTGTAGCAGTTTAGCCAGACTGTCTCAGGGTGGTCAACCTGCAAGCTGAGGTCCTGCAGGATGCCTTGCTACTGCCAAGTGAGGGGCATGGGCCAGACCCATGCGTTCCCATTGCTGCAGCACCTGCAGAAGGTCCCAGTCCCTCCTGCAAATCCTCCACTGGTGGCCCCACTCTGATTCCTTCACTCCACGTATCTGCTCTGGAGCACAGGTTCTCCTTCTGCAGACAGTGAGTTGCGGAGGGTTCCCATACTCTGGATCTCAAAGAGTGTCCCAAATTTCAGAAGCTGAGCAAAGTCCCTTTATAGGGCTAGTTTTCCAAACAACTGGCATCTGTAAGCACACGTATAAATCCCTGCATATATTTCCTGAAATTAGGCACCTTGAGCAAACAGCTCCTCAAGCCAGCGGACAACAATAAAAAACCCCACCAACCTAAAAAACAGAGGAGGGGAAATGACAATTGGTTAAAAAAATCCCTTCAAACCAGTGAAATGAAAAGGAAACAGTAACTTTACCAAAATGCCTTGACTACGGTGGTATTTTCATTCTGGTTTGCACACAAGCCTACTATTGATATAGCAGGTCAGAAGTCATACGTTTCTCTCACTTTGTAGTGCTCAACTCTCTGAATGAATTTTGATATTAGAATTGAGCTTTTTTTTTTTTCTTTGGCAAATGGTAAATTTGCTTAGACAGCTTTAGGAGAATGAAAGGACTGGCAAATATGAGTCAAGCTTTGAGTATACACTCCAGCTTAAGAGCTGGAAGCTAAAATACTGATGGTTCATAAAAGAAATTCTGAGATTTCTCTTTGAAAAGTTTTTAATTTCTTTTAACAGTAAATTTTTGATGTTTAAAAAATAGAAGGGAGATAAAAAGACAGGACTGCATTTCAGTTTGTCTGAAGCAGAGACTTGCATCACCCAACTGCAGGCACTCACACCTGGAGGTGACTTTTCTAAGGGGCCCTCCTGGAAGATCAGAGGAAAGAGAGAAACTCCTCCAAGGGAGAGTTGGTACCTAGAGCAGGATGTGCAGGAAAAGTACAGGGTGCAGTCGCTTCACCAGCTGCCCTCTATTAAAGGCCATGGGTACACAGATTTTTTTTACATTTTGTCTAATGTTGCTAAGACAGAAAACATGAGGAAGGACGATCTTTTGAAAAAATAACACAAAGATCATGAGGACAGCTAGTATGTAATTCACAGGGTTGACATCCATATGTAAGATGGGATTGGGATCAGGAAGGGGGTTAAGGCAACAAAGTGGATTGTACGTTGATGTCATTTCCAAGACCCTAACTTGGAAATTAGTTTCTCTGTTTACAACCTTGTGGCATGAGCTAGCTACATCCTTAAGAAGGTGAATTTATACAGTAAGAAAGTAAGCCACATGAACAGGATGGGTTGACAGGGCAGTCTGTTACAAATATGTTATAACTTGGTCAAATCCAGTGTGACACAACCCCACAGGAGACCAAATCTGGTGGCAGGCACACCAAGACATTGGGAAGGTTGTGGACAGCAAGCATTCAAAGGGGGTCTCCCACAATCTGCTCATGTCTCAGACATTGGATGTGGCTAGGGTGCTGCCAGTCATTTCCAGCCTGGCTCTCTTCCGGAACCTGCAGGACCCCTCCCCGGCAAAGACCTGAGCTTCTGGGGAAAGTTGTGGCCCCGACTGCTGGCCTTTTTTCCCAGGAGAGGAGTCCTACAGGCCAGGTCCCAGCACGTTCATCCTCCAAGCAATCACTCCTCCTGGAGCAAAGCCCACCACTGTGGCCCATGGAAGCACTGCCAGAGCAGGCTAAGCTTTGGGGTCCCTGTGGAGGTTTCACTCTAGCTGTGGGACCAGCCTGATTGCGGCCGTACTTTCCCACGTCATGTTTACCCTCTCAGGTTTCATGTGTTTTCCTTGGGCTCCCTTTGGTAAACCTTTGGCTTCAGCGTATTATTAGGGAAACAAGAGCTTGGTATTAAGTGATGATTATGCAATTTATTCTGACAGCGAAAAACGTGAAAAGGGGAAATTGACGTTTGTGATTTTAGTTATGCGCTGACAACTATAATTAATCTTAATTCCAGCAAGAAGCAGATAAGTGAATGTGATGGGAAAGCTTGCATTTTCATTGGTGCTGCCTAGGGACAGCTACTTAATCATGGCAATAAAATGGCACAAGTTAAGGAATTAAAGAGGGCAGAAACTTTAAACTAGTTTAAAGACAAACAGAAAAGAAAGACATGAAAATGCAATGAAGTTAAAGTACATAAAAGGCATAAATTAACTATATCAAAAAATACCACTGTACAAGGGTGAAATAGCAAGAGATGGTTTTATAAAAGAAAAAGAAAAATCTTTCCAAAAACACAGCCAGGGCATTTGTAAACAGAAACAGGGAAGTGCTGAGCTTAGATCTTATCTACAGAAAAAGGCAGAGTAACTGTTTTTCACTTTATTGTTTAAAAACTTTTTATGAAAGTGAATGAAGGTTGATCTTTTTAATTTGACTTTTGAGGATGAAAAAGTGTTTTTTGATATGCCATTATTTTAAAATGAAAATGACTGGTGATTTTGATCAACAAAATACATTAACCATTTGAAATGAAGAAGCCTAAGTCGGTTCTAACCACATGAAGTGAAAACTAACATTTTTTTGGTAAGTCTTGGTGGGGAAAAAAAATATCTTTCAGCCCATTTAACTTCTGTTCATTATGTATCAAATTAAGAGATGGTACCCACTGCCTTCGGGCAGGAGGACAGACTAGATGACTTCTTAAGGTCTTCTTTCCCTCTGCTTTCTCCTGTTGGTACTCAAATGGAATAGGATACATAGTGTTCCCTTTCCCTCTTCCCACAGTGCTTTTTTTTTGGGCTTATTTAAAGAATTTGCTGAGTGCAGGGAGAGTTCTTGCTTCACAAATACAGTGTTGACTGGGTTCTCTAGCCCTGCCATAATCGAGATAATAAGAGAAGAAAACCAACTGTGGAGGAACATTTGAGTGGTGTTAGTATCACCCTGCAGCCATCCACTGATGCAGATCTACCTATAGTTTTGGGTACCCTCCAGGATCTGTTGAGTGAATGAGGTAGCTTCTCCCACCAACTGAATATACTTTAATTTTGCGGAATTTAGTTTGTTGCGGGTTAGAGTGAGACTGTATTGTTCCCAACAGGTCCTGTCTGAGTGTATCCCTGTTCTTGGCCTGCGGCTCCCTGCAGCTGGCAGAGAGGAACCCACAGGGCCAGTGCTTTTGAATGTGTCTCTCACAGAATGTGCACTGCTGTATGGAGCATTGCTGGCTCAGAGGGGAGCCCAAGGTTGGCCCTGTGCTTTCTCGAGATATGAAATTTGGAAAATTTTCCTCTGTCCCATTTTAAAACAAGTAGATCCACACACATGCATGCACGGACTCTTCAACCTATTGGGCTTCTAAATGTCTAATATTAACTCTGTCTGACAACTTAGGCACACATAAATGTCGAGGTTGTTTGAAGTCCGTTTGAAATTGTAGGCCAGGGTCTGAAACCCTGCCGTTCCAATCACATTTTGTAAATGCATTACACATCTTGCCTTTTTTTCACAGCAGCTCTCTCCTCTCTGGTGAACTGTAGTCAGAGGGAAAACAAGCTTGCTTTCTGTGAACATGGCCTGACCCACCTGTCTGGCACTTGCCCTCTGCTGATTACTGACATGTCCTGATTCTTCTCCATGGTGCTGTGAATGAGAGATGAGAGAGAGTGAAGAGAATGAGAATGAGCTACAGCACGTCTGAGGTGGAGCTGAACAAGCTGTTCAACGCAAAATCATCCTGTTGGTGTTTTTCAACTGCTTTCTGCCTGGGTAGGGCAAATTTACTGGGGAGGGGAAGGGAGATGGAGAAAGCAACTACGGAAGTTTCAGCTCACACCTACCCTGACCCACCTCCCACTTCCAGAGTGCTATCAAGCAGTCCCAGCACAGCAGCATCATGGTTTTTTTTTGTGGACCAAAAAGCCATGTGCTAGACACAGTCGGTCAGCTACAGGCACATGGCTCCTGTCACCACACGATGCTGCATGCAGCTTGCAGCTGGCCAGATCACAAGCTTCTCGGTCCCTCACGTGCAGTGGTGCACAGACTTCTTCAGGAAATATGGCCCAGACTAATGATACTCTGAAGATATTACAATTCTTTTTGTGGCTTTTTTTTTAGAGAAAACTGGTATTTTTTAGCCAAAATGTAACTTGGTTCTTTGAGCCAACTCACTTAAAGAAATGTTCAGACAAGTATTAATATGGAGTGTCTTGATGAAAGTTTCTCTTACACTCAGCATTTTTTCTTTACTTTCCACTGCCGAACACGATTCCTTATTCCAAATCATCTTCAGCTGATAAATTCTATATCCAAACTAAGGTTTACAAACCCCTCCATTTACAGTCAGACTGTGGAAATACCAACCACAGAAAACTGCAAGTCAAATGCGGTAAAGAGTTTTTTAAAAAAGGCCAAATAAATATATAACTAGCATTTGGTTATATTTAGGATAAGCAAATCTGATGCTCAATGGCATAAAGCCAACCATGTGAGGGTCAGGAAGAAATTTCCACCACAGATCATTTTTGTACATTACTGCACAATTAGACAGGTGCTTTGTGTGATGTGTAAGCTTCCTTTGGAAGTAAAAGGTACTGGTTGTCACTGAATCTGGTAATGAACAGCAGCCGTCTAATCTGGCATTTCATTGATTCCTTCTCTCCTGCAACTGTCTGCTAAGAAAGGCCAGTGAAAGAACTGCTGGTTTTTTTCTTGGGAGTTTTCCTCTGTAGAGCAAAAGACATAAAGAGGACGTGNCCCCCCCCCCCCCCCGCCCCCCCCGCCCCGCATCCATCCATTGTGCCACGTTTGTCACCATTAATGAAAATGAAGGCCCTGTGTCAGTCCATCCAAAGAGATGGGAACGGTCATCCCAGAACAGCAAAATAGACTTTACAGCTGTCTTTCTTAAAGAAGACAAATTTTAAAAAGGTCAGCTCTTCCATCCTGCAAAACAACCTGGTGGATAAATCAGAGTACGAGTGTTTGATCAAAAACTCTGGTCTCTGTGACATGGCTGGAAGTCAAGCTACCAGTGCTACCAAGCACCTCCTTGTACAGACCAACAAGGATATTTTTGCAGCATTGGAGACAACAGCCTAGAGATCACTGTATCCCATCTGAGCCATGACACAAAAAGCCTTTCGTGTCATTCATTTCTACCTCCAGTACAAGACAAATCTTCACCAGAAAGAATTTAAAAATTGCAACAGAGATAATTGCATAGCAACACTGACATTCAAACAGTGAGACGCTTTAATAACAGGTACCAGAATAACAGCTTGATTGAGAAATCTCATGTTTTAAGACAGATTTAGTTGGAGATACAATGTCATGTGTTAGGTCATCATTACCCACGTTCATTAATTTATTTAGGGCTACCAACTCCACACTTTCTAGCCAATTACATGCCCACAAAAAGGCACATTAACTTACAGTAACTTGACCATTATGGTGTCTCAGGAATCCATTGAAGCAAACTGTATGGTGAGGAAAGGAAAGTCCTTGCTGTGTCTCAGCAAATACCTACAAGATGCATCATGTTGCCCAACCCCTTAGGACTGATGGGCTGTCAGACAATTTGCCTTATTCACAGTGAGAACCACTGAGTAGACAAAGAGAAACCATGTCACCAATTTTGCAAATAGGTGTGAATTCATTGACATGAATTGATTTTAGCAGTCTTATACTGTGGCTGAACTTGGCTTATGCCTTAAAGGGAAGGGTTGCAGTAGGTATGAAGGAAAGTTATTGAAGAACATTTTCCATGTGAATCAAAGCCTATTTTGTTTTTAGATTTGCCAAGACTGACAGCCTCCATTTCTTCTGCAACAACCTTGCATAAGGATGCCATTAGAAGGCAGAATTCAAGTCTACTGGAGCAACTTATGATTCCACCAGTGGATCCAGGAGAAAAATTAAAAACTCCAAAGCTTGAGTTAGAGCTTGACAGGTAACTGAAAACAGATCCATTTCTCACTGCAACACAATCTTAAATAACTGTTTGTATTGCCAAGAACAAAATAGAAAAATCCACCCAACCACGTGACTTTGGAGCAATTTCTAGGCTGTACAAAGAGTGTGATGGGTGCATTAACTATAAGGCCATTTCTTTGTCTTGTAAGTCACAGGCAGGTCTGAAAAAGAACATTACTGTCTCATTCTGGGCTTTGCCATGTACTAACTGTCAGGCCTTGGGATGATCTGATAAGGTATTGGTAAGAGAGAGGTAATGATGCTCATCCGCCTGGTAGGGGACAGAACTGAATACTGAAATTCAGAGCAGTGATATTAAGGAGGTCTGTGCAGAATCTTCGTAAGACTGGCTTGAAAATAATGCCTTCAAGTCAAAATAACCCTCCCTGCCCATCCTCAAAAAAAAAAAAAAGCCCAAAAGAAGGTAGAAGCTTTAATGCTGTAAGAACTGGTTGGGATTCCCTGGTAATTACTTCTGTTCAGGATGCACAAAACTCGTGATATTTGGCAATGCCACCTTCCAAAAGTTTCAGTGCTCTTTGACAGTTGAAGTCACCTTATCTGGTCCAATACTTTTCTTGATCTCAGAAAACATTTCTCTCTCAGCCCAAGTTTTATTTCAGAATCAGCTTCTTTAGGGAAAGTCTGGCTGTCAGCCCTGGGCATGGTGTATCCTCACTGATGAACAGGCATTTGGATCTGCAATTTCAGCAGGCCTTGGAGAAAACACTCCATGCTAAATGGGTTAAATGTTTCCATCAACATACATAGCACAGACACATGCAGTTAAAAGACAGTTTGAGCTGATTCAAAGGCCGTGTATATTTCCAAATAAATTCAATTTACTAAGACTGACTCCTAAATGGAGTCTAGTGTCAGTAAGCCCTCTAATGGAAAACTTGCAGTCTTTGTATTTTCCGTGCTGAGTAAGTACCAAACCAGATGGCACTGGCTCTGGGATGCAACAACCAAGTCTCCTTTGCCTGCAGGGACAAATGTGCTGACACTACATAATGCTTACAGGTGTTATTCAATATTACAAACACTAATAATAGACTTTCATCTACAGGAGTCTCTCGCCCAAAGGCTTCCAAGCTCCTGAACACAAATAAACTCCAAACATAATTTACATTAAACAGGCAATATGCCCAACTGAATCACATAGCAGGAACAAAGTCTGGGATAAAATTTGGCATGCTGTGATCACCCATCTGCAATGCTTAGTGGCAACATCAACAGTGAGGAAGATGCAGCAGCTTTGTCTCCTGCTCCTTCTGGTTGTGGTAGGAAGGAATTCTCCTGGCAGGGGGACCCAGGCAGCAAAAAGCATGGCACAAGCTGGATCTTTGCTATGTGGGCAATCCCTTAGAGAGGGTCTAGGGCTGTTACTCATCCCTTCTAAGATATATGCTCGCCCCAAGGATTTTTCAGGTTTGGGTGTGATCCTAGCTCCATAGAATGTCTGGGAAGGAGGCTCTGTAAAGGCTCTTGGCAGTCCCTGAGCCTTGGTCTTTGGGTTTGCCTCTGGAGGTGAGAGCTGGCTGGCACATTTCAAGCAGAATTGACCTTCCTCCAAGCTCAAGCAGTTTGCTCCCTCCTTGCAGAGATCTGTGGTGAGCCTGTAAATTCAGGCGTTGGTGCTGCCCACTGTGAACAGCAGCTGAGATTTGTTACTGTGGGGTTACACAGGGACCCTTCGTATCCACCGACTCAACCATAGCTCCTTACTTCTGGCAGACAAAACATCAGGATACAGTCTGAGAAAGGCAAGGTCTTGATGATGAGAAAAGGTAGGCTGTTGTATAAACTACTTAAATCACCTCTTAGAAGAGTAGGTTATCTCTCAATACTCATACAGGGCTAATGCCCATCTTGGAGAGGATACAAAGAGCTGGATCAGAACTACTAATGACCCCCGTCTATTCCAGATGGGTGAGTTTGCAAGTAGTTTGCTGGCATAAACCCAGAGACACATAAAGCATCAAGTCTTCAGTCTTTACTGGAGGAAATGAATTACAAAGAAGATATTAAAGCAATGTGTCTGCACTCATTTTGCATCAGAAAGATGGAAGGAGTTCATTTCAATCGTCCCTCCCCCCTGTCATCAAGTGTCCTAACACCAGTGAAATCCCTTTCACATCAGGTCAGGCAGATCGCCTTTCAGCGGCTGCTTCCCGCAGCCAAAGGGGAGAGCAGGGCTGGCCAGGCAGCAGCTGGGAACCGGGGCAGGCAGCAGGTGCCGAACACTTGTGGAGACCCGGAGTTCCCCGTCCCCGGGACTGGGCAGGCAGCAGTGCGGAGAGGGCTTTTCTTCACTCGAGCTCTGGATGGGGCTGGAGGAATGCTGCCTCACATCAGCATATGTGTCCTGGGGCAAGCGGGATAGTTGGATGTGAGGGGTTGCTGGGGCAACTGAGGCAGAAAGCATTGCCAGTGCCAAGCCATTTGGGGCTGCAGGAGAACGAGTAACTCCTAGCTGTGTAAGCAAGTATGGGCTAGACGTGGTGAAAGTTGCAGAGTCTGCCCCTCTGCACCGTCACCTCGTGTTAGATCTGGTTGTTGCATGACCTCTGCAGCGCAGGGTAAGAGGGGCAGGATGGGAAACATGTGGCAGAGGTTGAGGCGGATGGGAAAGGGGAGGAATAGCACTGTGCTGAACGTGGCCGACAAGGGGTGGTGAATGCACGAGTGGGCAAAGCGCCCGCCACGTGTCCAACTGCACAATTCCTATAGTGGTTATTAGGACGTGTTTCTGTGCTGTGTATCTACCTAAACACACATTCACAAATTTGCCTGCAGTCAGCCTGTTTAAACGAGATGTCATGAGGACCAAAAGGCCTCTTTTATGTGCGAGGGAACCACTGGCACGGAGCAATATGAGATGTAAGAGACCACGAAAGACAGCCTGAGGGAGCTGGACCCTGCTGCACCTGTGGCAGTGAGAGGAGCCATGGCCTTGCAGCCCACAGGCAGCTCATTTGGAAACCTGCAGGAAAAGGTGCCCAATCCCCTTGTCACAGAAATTATTACAGCAAGATGAAGTGAAAGATGAAGGTGCAGCAAGATGAAGGGGCTGCCAGATAATATGAATCCCAAGCACATTTTGTCATTGGTGATAAAGATTGTCAAATACAGCATACTAAACATCTAGGGGAGATAGGTGTGTGTTCCCGACATGAAATGTTCATCAGAGATTTGGGAAGATGGCATACTTTCATGCGCGCAGGGTGGGAATGGTAGACAAGACAAAAGAGGAGGTGCAGCCACTCACAGGAATCTCCTGCCCATGGACGGTCTCCCGTGATCACACCTTGGCTATTGCAACATCCAGGTGCCTCACAGTACCTAGGCAGCCCAGTTTCCAGCAAGTTTAAAAAAAAAAAAATATTCCTGAGCAAACTAAAAGGACAGCTCCTCTGCCTTGGGCAGTCCTTGCTGGAGACTGCCCTCCTGCAGTACTGCTGCATGTTTGTCCTTGCTCTACATACAATTCGGGGCACTCTCAGATATCAGATATTGGCTACACCATGAAGGACTGTTTTAATGTTCATTGACGCTGGGTGAATTCAATTTCTGATACAGGCCGTCTGCCCATAATATAGCTGAAGAATACAGGCCACTGAGCAGGTTTCCAGTGAGTATTAACTAACACTTAATTTTGAGTGTGAGGAGTCATTTTTTAAATTTTTAATCCAAGTCTCAATCTCTACACTGAGAATTTGGAATAAAAAAAAATGGAATTGAAACTCTAAAGGTGGATGGGTATTACTCTCTCAGTTGTTACTTACTAAGACTGGGGTAGAGAGACTTCTAAGTTGGTCCAGAAGGAGCTATGCTTGCCTTGCATGGCCTGCCCATCTAACAGTAGCCATAGGACTTTCCTGATTTAATTCTCAGTACAACATAGGTGGATGTAAGAGTTATGATTAAGAGGGGCAGTAGATCTTTGGTCTTGACTCATGTCCCATGGGTCATGGAACTGTGGGACAATGTGTCATCGTCCCATGATCCCTTTCTTGGTTGACACTGACTTTATAACTCAGATGTTCCTTGGACCTAGCATTTTTTCTCCTTCATTTTCCTCACCTTAAATCCACAAAGACTGCAACTACTTGTACTGCTGCAGCTTCAAGTTCTCTTTGGCCTGATTTCTCAGCTTGCCAGCTCTTAAGGCTGTGAGTCTCAGGCAGGGCCAGAGGCGAAGAAGTCAGGGCAGTGGAGCAACAATGAGGAAGTATGAACACTTTTGTTCAGATGGGGTCCACTGTATCCACACCCCGAAACTTCTGGCAGAGATGGAGGAGGATAACAATATCAAATAGCAGAGTCCTGCTAAATGTAGCAGTGCAAATGGGACATAATGTTTGAAAACAGTAATGCTATGTGTGGAGAGAAAAACAAGAGTCATTGGTACTTAGGCTCCAATTCATGTTGTCCTTTAGTGCAATAACTCAATTAGAATAACATGAATTGTTTGTTCACTCTGGAAACAATGAGGTTTCTCTTTAGTTCCTCTTGTTCTTATACCAGGGGTATCACTCATGCATCCAGACAGGCTCCTCATTACCTGAGAGGAATATTCCTAATTTCATCCTCATCCTTTGGCCTTCCCTGGGGTATATAACAAAGTGAAGAGAATGTGCTTGCATACTACAAAGCCTAGCACCAATATTTCTCATCTTATTAAATACAAGCAAAAGATGAAACTTCCAACCTCGGATTTTCCAGGTTCTGAGGCAGGATTTTCCACTGTGCTGCAGCTGCTCATCTCTAAGAGCTTAACAAGAACTCTGGTTCGGAGCCTACAAGGAAATATCCCTCAATATCACATATCAAACTAGACTTCTTTTACCCATGCCAAAGGAGCGGAGCCATCACTGGTCCTTTCTCCTTTATTTTTTTGTGGTGATACAAACCAGGCCCAAGAATTCCCTCACTACCTTATTTTTCCGTTGCAGAGGACAAAAGTTCCTACCAGTCATTTTCCACAGGACTTTACTCTCAAAGCACGGCTAATTCTCAGTTATACATGGAAAGCCATGAAAGGTGTTGCTGAAAAAAGGAAGAGGCTTGGACTTCTGGTCTTACATTTTCTCATTTGTGGTGGGATCTCTTGTTCCTTTAGAACCTTGTTTAGATTGATCAGTTTGAGAGTGAGGAAAAGAGAGAAAACACTAATGTTTACCAGATACATTCTCTCCCAGATTCTTCTATTTTTATGTGTAGAAACATCACCAGAAAGCACTGGTTTAGGGAGCTTCTGCTCTGCTTTGGTCAGGTAGCTACAAGGATACCTTGCCACCACAAATGGAAGTTTTTCCTGTGGAGGCTGTAACTTTGCTCTTATGGCAGAGCAAGGCACAGGCACTAGAGAGCTGACAACTCTCATCAAGCCACCTTGCTGGAAAAGCCACGGCAATACTATTCCTTCAAGCCTGTCTCATTCTGAAAGGATTCCTCTGAAAAGCTGTGACACACGAGTGAGTGTGACACAGTCCCAGCTGGACTGACATTGTTGAGAGAAGGGGAAGAAAACATAAGCTAAGAGGTGAACCTCAGTGGCCACAATTTGCATGTGGTCACAACAAGCTCGATGGGTTGGTTTGCAGCCTGTAAATTAAGAATGCAAGCGAATCTGAACTCTCCACGTGGAAATACAATTGCTTGTCCAGTCACCGGGGAGCTGCTGCTCAGCGGAGCGGGTGGGCTGTGCTGTTGCTAAAGCTGTGCCTGCAGGGAGGGTCTGCTGGCCGCAGTGGTGCAGGGCTGAGTTAAGCATTGCTCAGTTGTTGCTCAAGTGGGTTGAGCTAGCTTGTTCTTGTGACTCAGTGTAGCACACCAGAGGTCCCACACCGAGGTTCCTCCAGGAACAGAAGTGGTCCGGGCGTGCTGATGGTGTGCTCTGCTTCAGAGAAGAGGGGTTATAAATGCAAGCACATTCCTCTCCTAAATAGACTGGACTGCTTTCAAGGTCTGTGCTAGAAACGTCCCCAAGTGCTGCATGGAGGTAGGGACATGCCAATGTCTGGACAACAGCAGCTCAGACACCTCTGCATTCTTTTTATCCATGATTTATTACTTCGTCTGTTTTTTTAAAAAGTCTAGGCCACCTTAGCTGTGAGAAGTCAACCTCCTGCTGGAGGGGCACAAGTCAGAAACCTCAGAATGAGGGCATCCAAAGTGGATAGTGATTTACAATGCCTTGGGTAGAAACCACTCTCTCAAAATAACAACTGTTACTTAAGACAGGTGCTTCCTTAAACACTGATACAGGTCTTTTCATTGCTTTTCATTAAAATTTGAAGTGATATTAGCAAATCGAGGGCTCTTTTTTTTCATCTAGGAATGCAGACATAATGCTAATTTTATAGACATTAGAGGACAATCTTATTAGACTTCTGCAAATCTACTTGTTTCTCAAGTGAAAATGACATTTCTTCTGTGCAGGGCACTCAGATGAATTGCAGTGGAGTGTGATTTAGGAATTCAAGTTTATCAGTATGGTGACACCAGAATGCAATGTTTTCCTGTGTTAAAAACTTTACTAGTCTGTATTTCCTGCTTCAATGTTAGAAGGAAAAAAAAAACGCTTACCCTTTCAGATTTCGTATTTTTCGGTTTTGACTCTTCAGTTCCAGTCAGTGATGTTGAAGATTTACTCTCAGAATTGGTAATGTTGATCTGATCTTCTGACCTCCAAGCTACAGTGCTGAACATACCCTGGAAACTGTCATAAGAGATACCTTATAATCAGTACAGCTAATAAAGGGTCCTTTTGTTGCAGGAATCTTTTTGTGTAAGCTGTACCCTCTTCTCCGTTTTTCCTTTCCCTTGTGGGTGGTCAGAGCTGAAAGTAAAACATAAAAAAAAAAAAAAATCAAACCATTTCAAATGCAAGGAATTTTAAGTTCACAGACTGTGGCTCATTGTCACTAACAATTTCCTCTGGAATGGTGAAGAGAGGTTTTTTTCTTTCTTAGAAAAAGCACATTTCTCTATCTATTTTTTGGCTTGCAATGCTAGAGAGATGTACCCTGTTCAACAGTTCAGAAAAGCAAATCTTTGTTAAAAAGCTGGTTAAAATCTGTAGCTTAAGGAAATATTGCCTTCCTCCCTCTCCCTCCCAACACCAACATTTTTCCCATAATAGCTTCTTCTTTTTGCTGAAAAATAAGCCCAAAAAGTATTCCACTGAAAAAAAACGACATCTTCTGAAATTCAGTGCTAAGACACATTTTGTCTTGTAAACAGAGGTTAAGAGAACTCTTGTAAGCAGAACATTTGGAATAACAGCACTCTGTTCAAACATTTATTGAGAAAAAAATGTAAAACCCAACCAGTTGTTTTCTACCGCTAAATGGAGTAAGAGCTGCCACCTGCTTCCCAAACCCAATGCTATTTGTACTTCACTATCATTCCTGAGAGGATGACACACGTGGTGGCGAGGCTGCAGCAGCAGCCTTCAGTCCCACTGTTCTCCATCTGTTGGCACCTCCGGTCCTGTTCTTGCTGGGTGCAAGGAAGGCCCTGGCATTGACTGGGTCAGAAAATGGTCCCAACGCTCTGCTGCGCTGTACTGACAATATTCATGCATTGTTTAGTGGGGTCCTGTGTGTCTTTTTTGCTCATAAATATTATGGCACTACTTCTGCTAACCCAAAGAAAACTACTCAATGGATGTATGTTTTTGGTCAGCTTCTTCAGATTCCTAACTGACTCCAGTTAAATCAAAATAACACTGTTTAAAGCAGGATGGCAGTTACATTTTTTCTGATCTGCTTAAATCACACCTTAAAATTTTCTCCTTTCTGCCCAAGATGCAGATGGCAAATGTCAAGAGCTGCTGACACTCTGTTAGGTACAAAACTGGTATCCTTTTCTGAAATCCACTTTATGTTACACCGAAAAATTATACCTCATTCTTACTACACCATCTAGCAACAGATTACCAAAACGAAAATTGTTTGGTTTTGATACACAGTTTCTGGTGTCTTGATATGATCTTGGAGGCAGAAGGAACAGCAAGAGGCACGTAAATCAGAAGGAATGTGCTGGTTCGGGAACATGGCAGGGCTGTTAATTCAGAGAAGCGGAGAGAGCTGGTTAAATACATCTGTCCATTTTAACTCCAAGGAATAAAAGAGGATCAGAATTTTTTTGCAGTCAGACTCTAGGAAGAGTCTTCCATTCTTGAAACAAACAAAACACATTGTGTTTACTTATGTATTGCCTCTGTGAAAACCGCAGCGGACAAAAATTCCCAAATGATGCTCTGCATCAGGGCTGCATCAGAACTGAGTACATCTCTGTCCCATCACGGGGCAGGGAAGGGGCTGTTAATGGCACGCAATTTCAGAGACCTTCCTAGGACAAGCCAGCTGTGTGGAAGATGTGGAAGAGCCATCTTCCAAGCAGAAAATACATGAGTATGTCAGGTAGCAAAGCCAGTTCTTCAGCACAGAAAACTGTGTGATGCAAGAGATGGATGGGAATCAGACCCCAATTAAACTCCAGCCAATCTTGTTCTAAGGAGCAATATTTAGGGCTAAAGAGCTTGGTTTTCTCAAGCAGCTCCTCAACACCATGTCAAGCAGACTTTTTTTTAGTTCCAGTTCAGGAGGGCGTATACAAATACTGAGAATAGGATGGTTGATCTGGCCTTGGCCATCAACCCCACAGTCTGGCCCATCTGTTGGACAAAAGCAGACCCTAAAGGAAGCAGCTGCAAAGGAGCTGGAGTCTTTTCTCTCTTCAACTGAAAGAGAAAAATCCCTAGGAAGTGGAAAATTAAATTTCAATAAACTTAGGAAAGCAAACCCCAAACATTATTTTGTTGTTTCTGTATGTTGCCATCTTTGCCTTGCCCTTGACAGAAGAAAGTAGGTTTGTAATTCATCCTTTGATTACAATTTATTGAATTATATAGAATTTATTGTGTTCTCTGCAGGAAGCTGACATGCCCAATGCATATTGTTCTTTCAAGTGTGGTGAATCAATATACACGTTCAATTAAACACCCTGAAAATATGTCTATTAAGTATATTTAACTTGGAGGTGGCACTTCTATTTGAAAAATCCAACCCCATTCCTACTCTCCCTCCCTCCCTCCCCAAGTATGACCCAGAAGTTATTATTGTTATTATCTTTTTTTTAATCAGAGGAAACGTGGCCCAAATTAACCAATGCGACTGAACATGCAGATACGTTTCCTGTTTCCTTCCTCCTCATTATCTTACTTTTGTGAGCTCAGGAATATGCCTACCAGAAATAAACAGGTCTCAGCTGCAAGCAGCTGGCGCTCTACTGGCTGCAAGAAGTCCCAGGCCAGGGCTGAGAAACTTTGTGTGAAACTTTGTGTGAAAGTGGGCCAACTGCTTCTCCTCTTGCCTTTGCAACATGCTACTATTCTGTGTGTGGGCTTTGATTCATGCACCCTATTGGAGGCACTCCTAGGAATTTTTCAGCAGCTTCAGATAATTAAAAATGAATAATGCCTTCAGCACAATAACCCTTGTGCTAATTGCTTGGATATTAAGCTACATTCCTTTTACTTTGCCATTACACTTACAGATTCTTGCATTAAAATTGCAGTGGTACTGTGGAAGAGGTTAGGGTGAAAAATGGAAAAGTTAAGGCATCTGGATACAAGAAACCAAAGCATTTGGTATTTGGTGGCATGTGGAAGACTGTGTGGGATGCTGCTAAACAGATTGCTTGGCTTTTTCTGGTAAAATGATGGCATCGTGTCAATTAACAATGATAACTGGAAGCCTACAGATAAAAGTGTTAATGCCCCTTTGCACTGGGATGAACAGAGCAAGCTGCACCCCTCAGAGCTCGTCTCCCACCAAGACGTCCGTGCATATCAGTGGTGTCCTGTACAGCCCTCCATGGGACAGCCAAGTCATGCTCAAATGGGAGAAAGGTCTTCTGCTCTGAAGTGAAAAACACAGATTTTAAGTCCCAGTTTCAAAGCCAGGAGTTGATTTTAAAGCTTTTCCAATAGCTTTGTCATGGCATTAACAGAGCTGGTGGAGCACGCCCAAAGCTCAGAGTGGTGGGGCCTTGGGAATTACTTATGATACATGATCAAGTTTCAATATCAAATTCACACAGATCATAAAAATAATCTAAAATCTATGCTACTTGATATTATTGTCAGAAACCTGTCAAGGATAGCTCTGAACAGTCATTTTGCTTGCAGATGATTTCAGTCATCACGAACACATGGCAGGAGAAGGGTATGGAGGGGGTGACGGGAAGAAGAAAGGCCTCAAAGTACATGGGCAGAGAGACATTGAGGAAAGCTGCTCTCAGCAACAAAGGAAGTTTTGAACCTTACGTGAACAGGGATGTTAAGAAGAAACTAAGACTATTCACGTTAGCATGTTGCACAAAGATTGGAGGGAAACAGAAAGGTCAAAAAGAAGAGTAGCTGCAATAAAGAATTTTGTTCATCAGTGTAGGAAATATTCTGAGTTTTCATAGACTGGGCCATACCTGAAAACGTATTTCCTCTGAAGGGAAGCTCTACTGCAATACATCTGGAACTGATTTCTAGGAGAAGCCAGAGGCGGTTTGCTGCACTCCTATATGAGATGCACCTGTGAGAGGCCCACAAACCACCTTAATAAAAGCGAGCACAAAAAGGGTCATGGGCTTATGCAGTGGGGAAACCATGTGGAGGCCTCAGATGCATGCTGGTCTTACCATACATCAGCTGAGCCCTCCTGGTCTGGCACGTGCCCTTGGACATCATTCAAATGAGGAAGACTGTGGTCACTCACGCTCCCTGCCTGGAGCTTGAGCCCTGGGGACCTCCCCAGGTGTGCTGTGTGTTCAGGGCAGCCAGATGGCTTGGCTGGTGTGTGTGCAGCAAGTTGCTCAATCCTGTGCCTGAGCCCTGTGATTCTGCTTGAGACGATTTTGGTGGTGCTATGTGGCCAAGAGAAGCCAGAACTATTCATCAGCAGTAAAGTTGCTTTAGTGTTAGGGGCCACTGTCTTCTTCTGCACCCTACTCAAGATGGAGAGAGAGAGAGACCCTGCAGGCAGGGGGAGTTTGGATGCCTCGTGTTCATCCCTCATGAGTCCAGGTGATTGCTGAGTTGGGGACAGCATCCAGAGCCGCTAGAGGTCTCACAAATTGTTTTAAACCTTGTGAAGGACAGCTGCTGCCAACATCCATTCACTGTCCTTCATTTACTGGATTTTGAATCAGCCTCTGATTTGCTTCACCCGTACTGTCTGGTCTTGTCCATGCCACCAAAGTCATCTTCCTTCCAAGATTCTGAATGTTTTTATTTCGGTATTTCCCTTCCTGCCCTGTGCCACAGCTGCAGCCTAGCAGATGAGTGCCTGAGGTGGGGGGGATGCTGACTAGCTGTTGAGGAGTGGCCCCGGACAGTAGCTTGGAGCAGGAGAGTGGGGAGCAGCATGTGCCCCAAAGCTTGCACTGCAGAACTGCAAAGGGGAACAAAAATTAGCAAAAATACATTGAGAAAGGAAAGAGAAGGAAGGGGAGATTAAACCATGGGGTTTTTTTCAGTGCATTAGCTGGACAATGTTGCCAGCAGGTGAACAGTACGCAGACAAAATATCAGATATCTATGCAGAGACATGAGAAGGCACTGAAAAAGATGCAGGGAGACTCATTTTCTCACTGTCATTGATAACCACTGTATATTATCACTGGAGGATATTTTCATCTGTTTCAGTTCTTCTCAGAAGATGTTACATATCTTGAACAGATACAGGGACACTTCACTTCCACATACAACCTTGACCATAAAATTGTACTCATCTCCCTATACTTCCACTTATCCGAACATACTCTCATTGAACGGGTCCCATTCAGAACTCCTAGCTGGGGAAGGGAGCAGGGCAGCCAGGATGCCCAGTCTCGGCAACTGTCCAGAAAGTTTTTGGATGAGATCTCACTTGTTGAGCACCTCACAGCACTTTCTGGAAGCCAGTGTGCCTGCAGCTGGGTGGTTGCTCCAGTGCCCAAGAGGATCAGCGCTTGGGAACCTGGGTTCCCTGGAAGGTGCACCCATCTTTAGTGACAGCAAAGACATGGTGATGCATCTTGTAACCAGAGGCCCTTTACTGTTCATTCTGGGGCAGCCACTCAGTCCAGGAAATATGCAGGGAGAGCTGTGCTCAGAAACCAGGACCGGCAGCCCGGTGTAATGTGGAGGTGTTATAAAGGTGTCATATGCAGAGACTTCAGTCAGAAATAAAGTTTGGCCAACAGCAATGGAGAATTTCTTTAGTCAGAGAGATTCCCAAGATTAAGCACTCAAAAGCATCCATCATTGCAGCAACCAAAGGCCACATGTCTGTTCACGCTATGCCAGACTGAAAATACGTGCAGTGAACAAAAGCCCCAGCCCAAAGATGAGAGAGACAAAAAACCCATGAGATTTTGTACTGGGGCAGACACAGCAGTAATGTGAATGAGGAGAGACTGTGATGCTCTGTGGTGGCCCCTGTGTCGCATTAGTGGGACACAAGCACAGTGTCAAGAGGCAACGCTCATGTCCCCTGGCCCCCAGATAAATGCTCCAGGGAAACAGGGTCAGAGCAGAACCATGAGCAGAGCCTCTGCTCTGGCCTGCTGCTTGTCAAAGTTGTCTTGGTTTTCTGAAAAATCTTCCTGTACAGATTACCCTGTACCATGTTGCCATGTTATCAAATAAAAATGGTCTATTGCTTTCATTTTTCCCTATGCTTCATGCGTACATGCACACAGGTGTTTTGCAGTCATTTCATAGATGAACTCCTGGGGTTCCGTGGGGCACAGGCTGTGGAGCACCACTCTAGTCTGGGGTTCATGCTGCATGGACATTTCCAGACTCCCTCATGTAAGTGTCAGCTAGCACATGCTTGTGGCTGTACGTGCTTCATGTGTGGGTGCAGCTCCTTTGCACATACATCTCAGAAAGGACACATTGGCTTTCTTTCACCCTGCTACACACTCCCAGCCTCCCCTAATGCTTTCACACCCACAGATGGTTTTCTAGACAAAACCTCATCCAAGTCCTCCCAAAAGCCTGTATGCACCTCACTTTTTCCTCGGCTGAAAATAAATCCGCCACGTTTAGAGCATTTCCTCCCCACTCCATGTGATTCTGATTTCACTAATTAAAGCTAATCTGATAAAGGAAGGAACTGCGGAGAAGAATAAGAGCAAAAAGGCAGGCGAGCAAGGGTCACCCGGCACGCCACAGAGAGAGGGCTTTGTGGCCGGGGAGCCATGCCGCTGCAGGGCACAAAGGGAAGTGGCGGTTTGAGCTGCTTCATCTGTTTGGCCCATAGGCTGGGGCTGAACCGCCGGCCACCCTGGCTGCCCATCCCGTCCTGACCTCCTCGCTGCCCTGCAGCAGAACCAACACTTGCAAGGTGGGATCTAATGAAAGGCATCAGGGAACAGAAGGAGTCCTTCTGCCTCCTGATCATATTTATCCAGAACAAAACACGATGTAGGCTGGCTCGAGGGATGAGTAATGGATAACAGAGCAGCTTCTCATCTCCAAGCCTCTAGTCCAACTGGTGCCTGGAGGGCAGTGCTGATTGAAATTCATTGCCACCTGATGGTGGTTGAAGGGTTTATATAGGAAATGAATGCTTGGATTTCAGGATAAAATGTCCCCTCTGTGGACAAAATGTTCCTGGGGTAAGGGAGCAGAGAGTGGGAGCAGTGTGTGGTGATGAGTATCCCAAAGACAACAAAATTGCAGTTCAAGGCTTTGCCATGCACAGAGCTACTTCCTTCCAACTCCCCTGGCAACACTGCTGGGTGGGAAAAGCACATTGGCACATAACAATACATCTTAACATGAAAGACGCCTGACAAGGTGTTATGTATCTACCACTCAGAGCAGGCAGGGCCACAACATTCCACTGCATTGTTCAATAGGCGGCAGCTAACTTCTCCAAAGAGCATCCTGAGATCCTTGTGTCCAGGAGATTTACAGTGGAGGACATCTTCAGAGAGAAATGGCTGCTCAAGCCACACACATGCCTGCATGGAATATCAGAGACTGATAACTGGAAAACTAGGAAATGAGGTGAGCTCACCTTACTTAGTTTTTGAAATTATCTTGATGGTGTTTAGGTGCTGGAATTAATTTGGCTAAGCGCCAAGGATTAACTTTATTTGCTTCCGTCTGGGCAGCAAGCAGCCATAGGTAGGGCAGAGGAGGGAACAGGATGGTCTCTTGCCCCAAACAAGCCAACAGAGATGTTTGCAGAACCTCTCTGCTGAGGCACGATATTCACATGCAGCTAGAGATTTACCAGTTTTCTGCTTTCTTTAAATGGCTGGTACATACATCGATTTCGACAGCACCCCTGCCCCTCCTCTGCAAACTCCATTCATCGTTAACTTGTTTAAATTAAACACAAGCACGGACAGGATCAGCAAGCAGCCGTCTGTTTTATTAGTGCTTCTACTTCAAATGTCAGTCTTAGTCCCTCCTTGCTGGGCTCTGATCTCTCATGACAATTTGATTAACTTTACATTTCCTTTTATTGTTGGAGAAACATTTGGAAAATCTTAACATATCTTACTGGCTGGTTCTGAGACCAAGATGGTGATTATGTCCATGCTTAGCATCATCCATCAAAATCAGGCATCTGACAGTCAGACCACCTGAAAAAAGTGTCATTCCCAAGAAGTTCATGGGCCATAAAAAGTTTCCTACTTGTGAATAATCACAGGACACTCCTTTTCCTCCTTACAGCAATGCTTTCATTAGGAACTGCTTTAACATCTTCATTAGAAGGAAACAGTTTCCACTTTCTACCAGTCTGCCTGGATAAGAGCACCTTCTCAATTCCCACCAGCTAGAAATTGGTATGTGGGTTTTTCCAAAAGCCATGTTCCTGTGGTGACCCCCTGATGGGAACATACCATTAATGAGGGACTGCCAGGACATGACAGATCCCAGGGAAAAGGATGCTCCATTTCACTTTGACAGAACAGCTCAGAACTTTTTCCCCTTTCCTCATGCTCAAGCTAATCTAATACTGTCTCAAGCCTCTGGCATATACTCATCGTTACATTTCTGCTGGCCTCTGAGCTTCTGGATCTTGGCTCAGCCCCAGAGTGTCAAGGCACCAGTGGAAAAGGCTGGAAGTTAGCCTGGTTTTGTCTTTATGTTTCAAGACCAGGATCAGAAACAGAAGTGGTAAGAACCTCATGGAAAAAAGCCTGGTTTCCTGGTGTTTTTAACAGAGTTAATTACACATAGATGTTTAAATTCTTTCCCTGGCATCATTTTCATTGATTTGAAGGTGTAGATACATGGTCATTCTGAAAAGCCACACCACTTGCCTCCATTTCTGAGGGCACTAAAATGACTACTTCTTCAGGAGCTACTTAGATATTACAGTTTAGCTGACACCATTAAGCCATGATAACCCTATCCCATGCCTGAGCCACCCATTTGCGTGTTAAGGGAAAGCCAAAATTACTGCTAACATATTATGGTTATCCAAGAACATGATTGGGACACTTGGTCTCAGGTCCCAGTCCATGACAGAAAGTCTCAAGCAGTATGCAGTACATTTGAGGCTCTCATGATAGCTTCTGTGAAAAGTTAAGCCTCATGTCAAACTTTGGGTTATACGGGTCATGCAACATACCAATCCCCATTGCTTCTTGTGTGATTTGCAGCTGCTGCTGAACAACAGAAGTAATTTATGATGGTACCAGGATCCCCCTGATGGATATTTCTAATAATTCTCTTCTATTTCTGTCATTATCAGCCCCTAGCGAAGTCCTGCTGCAATTCTCAGATATTTCTAATCTCTCTCTCCTGAGAAAAGCTACAATTTCAGGTTCGGGAAATGAGCAGTTCTGTTCCCACTCAGGCTACAGAAGGAGAGTGGTCAGCACTTCAGAAAAATAGAGGCTTTCCTTAATGAAATCTCATTTCAACCTGCCAAAAAACCACAACAAAAACAAACTTATCTCCCATTCTCAGGCAAAGTACTGTGTATGTCTTCTGAGAAGTGTCCGGCTTTTCTACTAAAGAAGAGAAAGTGGAGAAAAACAAAAGGAAGTAGAGGAGAATTACAAGTAGCTATAATGTAAGAGTTGCTGGATTTTACAATAAACAGACTGAGACTCTTTCTAACACTTCTGCAACCCAAACTCCTGTAATAGAGAGGCCTAGACCCTTAAGAAGTACTTACATTCCTTTCACTTTCAAATATTTGTACTTTTATCCTGCAACACAGTACTAAACCTCTCTTCCAGGCCTTCAAGAAAGAAGAAAACTACTTATGTCAGCTTGATACCACAGCCATGCTAGAGAAAAGAAGAAAGCTCCCCTGACCCAAGGGAGCACATAATGAAAGCTGGAACCTGGCCCCATATCACCGGAGCTCTCCCAGCCTGAGAGCCCATAAACCACAGGCCTAATCCAGTGTCTTGCTTTCAGGGCTATGGGTGCTGGAAAAAGTCCAGCCCCTGCTGTCCTAGGGAAGTGATAAAACCCCATGCGCTAGTTAATGCACTGCCTCTTATAGGGCCGTGCAGCAGGTGAGCAATTATCACTTGCAGTCTAGTTTAATGCTTTACAGGGCCTGAGAGCTGTTTCCAATTAGCCTCAGTATACCATGGAAATTAACTCATTTGTGTCACCTTGGTTTGCAAGTGGGCTGTGAGGAACTGATGAAACAATTGCAATTGAGTACAGGTGGCACGTCCCCTCTCCTCCTGCTCCTTGGTACTCCTTGCACTGGATCCAAAGGGGCTATATTTCATGGAAGAAAATACAGATGGAAAAACCAGCTTGATCCATAACCAGGACCTGAGGGAGGGCTGATCCATCCCCAGAGTCTCGTCTCCGTGGCATTTTTCCAGGCTGGTTCTCTGTGTCCCAAGAAACAGGCTTCCAAGCACTTCCCTTTGGATTATTTAGTAATCTCATGAGGCTCCTCAGTATTTGGCCTATAAAAGCCTGTCTTTATAAAGAACTGTGTCATATGTGTGTTTTATCTGTGGGCCTTGTTTAATGAATGCTTTCAGACATTACGAGTCCATTCGGAGCCTGTTGTAAAGCCAACACCATTCCATCAAGCTCGCTGCAGTGTCATTGCTGCTAGGCATTTTCTCTTAAAAGGATCTTCTGAAAGTTGATGGCGGGGCTAAAATTAGGCTAAATACTTGCAGGGATCCTTCTGTGATCTCCTAATACAACTTCAGTGCCTATGAATGGTGTGCATATCAAAGGAAGTATGATCTCATGGACAAAGACCAAAAGGATTGAGGAGCTCTCAACTGTTTTCTGAGCTTTGCTATAAAAAGTCCTGTGTCATTCTGAGCACATCACCTCATCTCTCTGTGCTTCAGTTTTCTCCCTTCAGAGGTTGCAGTAATCACCTTTCAGTGAGATTATGGAGACAAACGTGTTGTAATTGTAAAGTGATTCTTGGATAATAGTCATGAAGAGAAGCATTTAACTTCAATGTTTAAGAGATCTTTTGCTTTGGTAGCTTGATTTTGAGCTTGGCGAATTCTGCTTACATAAGCTCCTTATAGCACCTCACTCTTGATGAAAGGAGATGAGCTATAAACTGAGTGTGATGGTGTATCAATCTAAAATTATCTGTAAAACAACTGATTAAACCTTAGGCATAGTGTGTCTGTGTGTTATATTTGTTATATAAATATAAATTAAAAAGCCAAATTCAGCCCTCTTATGAAAGGATCCAGTTCTATTGATGACCTGCTTATAAAATGACTGAAGAAGAGTCTTTGAGTTGTTTGAGAAAAAAAGGAGAATAGAATAAAATGGTAACTGAAAATTCATACGCAAGATGCACTTCACAAGACAAATATCGGGCACTGAGTGACAGCTTGCTCAGCCAGGCAAAAGGTGGGTCAGAAGCACAATATTCTCCAGGGAAACATCCTTGTTTCCATCACAACATGAACTACAGCTCAGGTCATTATTTCCAGCAGCTAATGAAAGTTAATTACACTGAACTGAAATGTTTGTTGTAGCAGTGGAGATCAGCGGGAGACATTGCCTGCCCTGGAGAGGTGGTCAACACCTAGTAGGTGGCATAGTTTTCCTCACCTTGGAGACACATGGCTGTTGAGTAACTGCTTAAGGCCATATACTCAGTTTTTAGGACAGGTGGGATCTTTGAAACCCGGGATCCTGCTTCTGTGTCCTGTAATCTGAACATAATGTTACCACCGCATGTAAGGGTAATTGTGGGGTCTGAGCTGCAGGCAGATGGCCAGAGATTTAACCTGAATTCCCAAGAACTCTTACCATTTGATCACTTGTTTTTTCCCTACGTGAGCAATGCAAAGCTGCAGAGCGCCCAATTCGTCTAGGTTTTAGTGCTCGCAGGAACCAAAATGTCACAGCAGCATCATGGAAGGCGTGCGCCCGTCACTGCAGCAATTGAATTAGCTGCAGTAATGACAGGCGGGGGCTTTTGAAAAACCCGGACCAGCGGGAGAGCTTTCGGCAGCGAAGGGCCAGCCCCCGGGGGTGCATGCCCGGGGAGGGGAGCTTCCCAGAACTGGAAATGTCAAACTGCTTCCTAAGGAGAGTCAGGCCTGGGCCCAAACCCAAAATGTCAGGCCAAATCTGAACTGCCCCAAATTTGGATCTGGATGTGAAATCTGTGGCTGGGGACCATTTCTGGTTTATATTTAAAAAGCTAATTGTCTCTTGCCATGGGTAGCTAAGTATCACAAGAACAGACATGGAAGCAGCAGATTGAAATCTGTCAGGATCCCATTTTGCAGTAGTCAAAAAAGCCCTTCTTTCCTGGATGCAGCGAACAAGCTTTGCCACATCTGCGAGCCAGGGAAAATCACTGGAAACTCTGGAGTGAATAATTATACACAAATGTTTACAAAAAATAAATAAGAAGAATGTATGCATAAGTCAAGAATAACAAATGACATGTGGCCAAACCCCTGAATAGCTACTAAGGCCCAGGACTGGGATATGCAATTTTCACATCATTTGCAGCCTTGGGCAGCTAGAAAGGGTGGTTAGGAGATATTAGTATACAACGGCTGCTCAGTACCTGGTATTTATAGTAAATTTCCAGTGGCCAAGGAAACAGATCACAAAAACCCAGCCTGGGAAAGGATGGAAAAAGGCCAGGATAGCCAGTTTTCTGGGTGTTCCTGGCCAAGAGAGAGGATTTGGGCAATATGCATGCCTCCTTTAGGTCTGTGTATGCACAAACCCAGACTCCTGCTTTTGATGCTGTCCCTGGCTTGCTTCACAGCCCTTCGTTCAGTTCTCATTTCAGACACATCTTCTGCGTCTTTTTCTTCCAAGGACTGACGGGTCTCATCTCCCAGTAGATGATATTACCTCCTTTCACGCATTTGCTCCCAACCTACCTGCACATCCCTGGAGGATGTTTTGCAGCAAGCAGCTAAAGCCTGAACTCTGGGTGCCCTGGCTAGCTTGGGTACCTCAGGGTTCCCATCTACCTACAGGATCAGAGACCTCTCTAGGGGCTTGCTTCTCTCCTGCAGACCCTTGGGCTTGCCTGACACTAATCCTGAGCAAGAAAGAAGTACAAAAACTGCATGTGAGCAGAAGAGATCGCATTTCTCTCACTCCCAAAAGAAGAAGGAGTCCCTTGGGACTTTGCTCTTCCCAAGGCTGAAGTCATGGGTACCCACCCGTAAGAGCAGTCTGGAAGCTCTACCATCTCCCAAGAAGCACGCAAAAAGCCATTCTTGCTCATCTTTTTTGAGTTACAGGGAGGTGGTAATTCTGCAGGCCCCTGTTTGTGCTCAGTAGCAGATAGCTGAGCTTCTGGAATAGGATGATGTTCCTGAGCGCCTCTTGGCCCCTTCCAGTAGATTACTGGGGACCAATTTGCCATTTACTGGTCCTATGAAAAATAAAAGAGAGAGAGAAAAGCAATTTGGGAACTATCAAAGTGAGTAGCTGTAGCTTTTACAGAGCTGGTTTTATGGGAGATTGTTTCCAGGTGACTCTTGGCTGGTGCAAGGGTTTGCCTGTCACAGAGCGAGTCAATCTGTAGAGGGGGCTTGAGGCAATCAGATGAAAGCGACAGCCCGCTTTCCCCTTGTCCTGGGTGAGCACTGGCACTCAGACGGAGCAGCTTGGTGAGAATCTCCTGGGTGATTTGAAGTGATTACCTCCCTGCTTATAAAAAATATATTATGCATGTATACAGAGAAGGGCTGTTGACAGCAAGTCGGAAAGGAAAGCAGAGCCATATCTGCCTGTGGAACTGGGCTGCAGAAGATGATGCATTAAGATGTACCTTGTAGTGATTTCCTTCTTGTTATTGCACAGTAACAGGGCCCATTGCACACATAATTTACAATATCTAGGTAGGAAAGTGTGCAGGATGTGGCAGCCACATAATACTCTTTACCTCCTCCAAGCTCATAGCTGACTGCAAGAGGACAAAATCGCCAAAAGCTGCATCTGAAAGTAAACCAAGTGTTTTTAATCGCGATGTGACTGCAAGGCTATTGGGCAAGATTTCAGTTTTAGCTAGAGATGGGCATGGTCTAAAGTGAGGTAGATCTTGACTGAATTGTCTCTAAAATTAGAGGCTATTTTCATCTGGGATTTTCAGCCAGGCCATTTGAAAGACTTCTCTGACATTCAGACCCAGGGTGAGATGCAAACACCTTCTCTTTCCCACCTCTTCTGGTAACCAAGTCCAGGAGACATGCACACATACATATACCCAAGTCAAAAAACCCACCCGGAGCAGCAGACCGTACTGCAACCCCCCTTCATCGCTGTAAGACTGCAGAATGTGATTGCCATCTCTGCGATGTCTTGCCAAGCCACCAGTGCTAACAGGGCTTCTCTGGTAACTACGCTGTGAAATGCAGCAGCTTCTGCTGGAAGACCCACCCCAGCACGGTATCAGCGGTTAGGCTGAAATGTTTGGGATTCAGTCTACATGCTCAGGGCTGAGGTTAGGGAGGCATAGGGGCTGGAAGGGAAGCCACCCAGATGTCGCTCTGTTATCGTGACACATGGTTCAATACATACAAGGCTGGATGCTGCAGAGAAGCAGGGGGTCACGCAGTTCGTCTCTCCCTCTCTCTGAAACAACTGAGCTCTAATGAAGGCACTGTGGCAAGGAGCATTGTTGCTTATCAAAAGAGCACTTTGAGAAAGAAAAGCAATTTTGAGGTCAAGCTTGTTCTGCAAGTTTGAAGAGTCTTGTGGGCTTTTTCATTCTTTATATACATTTTTTCATTTTCTTATTTTCTATTCCATCCTTTCTTTCCCTTCTTTTTTCACCTCCCTCAAGTATCTTCTTTCTATTTAGACAAAGGCAGAAGGATAAGGTAGTTTTCAGAGCCAAAAGAGTGCAGAATTGACAACCAAAAAGGAAAAAGTACAATATCCCTCCAAGCCCATACCTTGTGATTTCTCAGTTTTGTTCAAATAAATCCCCAAACAATAACCTTTTATTATTAGAAGTAATCCTTAGCTTTCCAATAAAAGAAGGCCCTAAACTACACCATTTTCACCAAAAAGAAAAAAAACCAAACACCAAAACCCCTTTCAAGATGAGAGAGAGAGAGACCCTTTTTTTTCACAGAAGAAACCTCTAAAAATTTTCAGCTACTTCCAGGAATCATGATTAACTGCTGCTTTTGTCTGAAACCTGGACCTGGTTTTTAGTTTGGCAGCTTTAAAGCAGACAGCAGAACATACCGACCTACAATACAGGCAGGATGCAACAGCCAGGTTTCCCAGTCCTGGTATTTAGAACTACCTGGATGATAAGGAACCTGCTAATTACTGGAAGCAGCAAGATGGTGCATCTTCTACCTGCTTCATCAGACCCCAGGGACATTGAAGCCTTCTGTTTTCTCTGGGAGGAAGACCCAAAGGACAGGAAAAGAAGATGAAATAACTTTTTTGTCCCAACAGAGGATGCTGAGGCCAGCTCAGCAGCTACTCCTGTGTTGCTCTCTGGGCTACAGTGCTGTCACATCATCATGGCTTGTTCCCCTCCATGTTCATTATTTGGCATCTCTTGATAAAATCAACACATCCTGAGAAAAGCTCTTTTCACTGTGTTCCTAAATTTAAGAGGTAAGATCCTGTCCTCTTGGAAATTAGTAGGAGCATTCCCACTAACTTTCTCTAGGTTGAGATTCAGCACATAGCCCTGGACCTCAGTTCATGAGGAGGACTATATTGTCTCTTGCAGATACCTCCTGCTCCCACAGTAATCTTTTTAGGTGCAAATGTCTCTTCTCTTGCTGTTCTGGTTGTTTTCTGGTACTATATCATGTTGTAATTTGTGCTAATACCAAGCGTGAAGTGGCCCTTTTCTTTTATTTCTAATCCCTCCAATACTCAGTTGTTCATCTTAACTTCCCTTTTTTGTTTCTGGCTGATGCTTTTGGCTCCTTCTGTTGCATCAGCACTTCACTTCACTGTCCTGTACGTCATCTGTTAACATGAGTGCATAAGCTCATTCGGGCAGGGCCCCTGCCACCTGGTATCAGTAGATTGCTGCATTTACCTAACACTATCTACGGGGTCAAAAAGCACTAATTGTGCCTGGCTCGTGAGTCAGTATTGCTGCTGGATTGGCACGGGAGAAGAATTCAGCATCGTCTACTTTCACCTTTTGCCGCTTGCCTCTGGGCTGTGCCTGCCCACACAGATGAGGCTGAAAGCGCTCTGCCAGGTTTTGCACTGTAGCGGGTCCAGGGACTTTATCTCATCCCCTGCAGACAAAGAGTTAACTCCCGGCACGACTCTCCTGCAAGAGGAGGATTTAGAAGGGATTGCAGCATCATTCCTTAGGCATACCCAGATGCTCAGTATTAATGTAGGCAGCTCTGTGAAGATTGTTTCCTGCTACTCATCGGACGGGAAGAATATTTGGATAAAGTAGTGGCTTGGGTATCGCTTTGCAGGTCTGGAGTATAACTCAAGTGGAAAGAGATTTAGCTCCAATTACTTGATGTAATTCAGAATACAGAAGAGCCCCCTGTTGCTAAGACAGTAGTTAGTTTTTGGCTAGCTTTTACTGCACTGGCAAAAGCCACAGCAAGCTGCACTCTCATGCTTTTTTTAAGTGTGTGTGTGTATGTATGTATGTGAGGCCAAAACCTCAATCTGAGCATCCTCAGCAAGCACTGAGATATAACTGAAAGGTGTGTATTTAGCTACAGTCTCTAATGTAAGAGAAAAAAAAAGCAAAACCCAAGAAAAGACCAAACTGGAAATAAACAAAACTTGTTCTGAGCTGAAGCTACTTAAAAAAAACCCAACAAACCAACCACAACAAACTTCCATTCTCTTCTGTATTTTTCTGTAAGCTTATTTTATTCTTTTTGCTTTGGCTGGTTTGTGAAACTGAACTCCTCTACTGGCAGTTTAATGCAGTTCTGATGCCATAGGCAGGTATTGTTTTGTTTGGGTCTCCAGCACTACTGAAGTTGTTTGGATCCAGCCCTGGTTTCATCTATGTTGAGAGCAAAAGCAACATCAACAAAATAAAAAGTTAAAAAAATAGCTTTCTTTAGTGCTTCTATTCTCCCTTTTATGATAAAGTTTTATTCTGAGCCTAAACTAAGCTGATGATATTCTTTAAATCTATTCATTAAAGTCGAGGAGAGGAATGGGTGATTGTCTGACCTGAAAAGCCTCACTGACAAAATAGGGGATTTATTTATCTCAAAACAAGAGGCAACGTAAACTAACCCCAGGGACTACTCAGGGGCCAGAAAGAGAGGTTGATAAGGAACAAAATGCTGCAGAAACTTTGAAAAAATACAATGCTGCCTGGCTGAATAGCAGCTATTGCTGTGAACACGTGTAAGAGGATCACTAAAGTTGAGGTTTTCCAGAAAAGTAAACCTTGCTCTCCCATTTGTTTAGAACCAAGTTTAATTTCAGCATAGTATTTGTTCCAGCAGCTCAATTTAATGCTGCAGCTTGAAGAAATCTGAAATATACTGGGGAAGATACAAGAATAGACGCTTGTTCCAGTACAAAAACCTGCAACCCTTGATAAATAACAGAGCATGATCCTGAGCTGTCCCCTAGATTGTCTGAGCAGAAGGTATTTCCCCACAAACGTCCAAGGTTTGTTTTCTGTTTCCAATCATTGCGACTGCAGGCTCCTTGAGGCAGGGACTGCTCTTTGTCATACTTAGCGCCTGGATGCGCCACAGTCTAGTTCTGCCCTCGCCCAGGTGACAAGGGAGGTCAGTCATTTCAGTCCTAAAGTTATTTCTATTCCTCACTATTTCTCTATTGCATTATTGGCATCCAGATAAGTCTACGGGAAAGAAATGGAGGTTATAAGAAGAGGTAAGAAAGAGTCGCCTGTCACAGTAAAGCTGTCCGTCTGCACAACCTCTGCCTGTTCTTTGCCTCTCTGAACTATTTTGAGTCCCAAGTTTTGGCTTCGGTCGGGGGTCAGGATCCCCCCTCGTTCAATCTTCAGCGAATTCACCTCAAGACCTGGACAAATTAAAAGAACTTGTGCCAGATTCATCAATACTTTTCTGAAAACAAAACCAAAAAAGCAACACCAGGGGGTTGAACTAAGTATGTTTGACAGGCTGCGCCTTTCCTGCTGGGCTTTAAAGTCCAGCCAGTACTGACTATGCACAAAAATGGGGTGATTCTCTCCCCACCCTTCCAAAATGATTTAAGCCAAAAGAAGGATGCCTGATTCCTAACCTGACGCAAACTCCAGAAAAGTGCGAGGCCGATTTTGCTGTGTCACAAGCTGATCTTTCGCAGATGCTGAAAAGCTAGGAAGTGCAATTATGGGAAAATTGCACTAAGGCAAACAAGTACATGCCAAGTTCTGCCATTCTCTATTACCCACCTGAGCCCCTTGATTGTGGCAGACAACGCACCATCTGTATGTGCTTTGTCAGAGGGGAAAAAAATAATCCCAAGAGCAGTGCCTGAATGGGGGAGTGGGAGAAGAGGGGGAGGCTCCCAGAAGGGGCAGGCACCCAAGAGCCACTGCAAAGCCACGGCGGTGTCCAGGAGCCGTGCTAGCTCAGGAGTCATGGTTAGCTGAGACCTCCTCCAGGGTGACCCCAGGTAGGGTGACCTCAGTACTACCACATGGTAGTTCCCATTGTGCTTGGCCACTGGGGTTTCTCCAAATCCCTGAGCTCTGGCCCTCCTGAGTGTGCGGTGTGAAGCTCAGTTCTCATGAGAACAAGCTTTCCGGGCACTCATAGATGTCAGATACTTCCAGTTCCTGCCTTGGTCAGAAATAACTCACAATCTTCTTTTCTCAGGATATTCTGGCAATGCCATTTCCTAACCCAGCTGACTATATTCCTGACACTATTCCTGAGGTACATATATATATATATATTAAAAAAAACCCCAAATGAGCAAATAACGCAGGAGGGCAGGGAAGTGAAAGAGTTACCCATGCTCATTGAACCTCAGAGACAGCTTGGTTTTGTTTTCAGCTGAACCCTGGGTTAAGCTGCTGTCCTTTTTTGAACCTAAATGATGCAGTAATTCTCTGTGGTGTACCCCACATTTCAGAGGCAGTATGGCTTACGGGTCAGNAAAATGATGCAGTAATTGCTGCCCTGTTCCTTGCCGTGCTACACATTTCCTGGGTGATCTTGTTGAAGCCATCTGTTGCAGGTCCCCATTTTGGGAAGGGGTTGAATAGCATCCCCTCCTTTGACAGGCGTGTCGAGGGATAAACAGCCCAAGAGGCCCCCACAGGACAGGAACAGGAGCTGAACAGATAAGGAGAAGAAATACCTGCACTGGGCCCTGAAGGCTTGTCTGTACCAGTGGGTTCCCAAGGGAGACTGTCCCCCCCTGGAAAAGCACAGCTAAGCCACAGTGGGGGCAGAAGGGCCACTGCCTGCATGAGGTTACACTATGGGGCGGCTGCAGTATCGCAGGGGAATCTGCAGGTAAACCTGCTCTTCTTGTGGCTGCTCCCACTCCACAGGACTAAAAAGAGAGGTAGGCTTGTCTCCTTTCAAAGCACGCGTACCTGAATTACAGTTACAATATTTTGTTAATGTTGTCAATTTTGTCAGTACATTATCACTGCAGCGTTTTGCATTTATCAAAGTCAGAGTGTCCCAGAGGGGGAAACTGAGGACGAGGGAACAGGTTTTTATCATTATTAAGATTTTTATTAGTGGTATTTGGAGTAATGATTGCAATAAAAAACTGAAGGGAAATACTGATGACTTGGTGAAAAATTCGCTCGAACCGGGAGAGGGCATTTCAGGGCCGGCGCAGCACCCTCCCTCCCTTGTGCTCAGCAACTACCGCCTAACGTTAAGAATTTTCAGTGCAAAAACCCGCCGTGGGAGAGGGCAAGGTTCTCCTCCCCTCCCTCGCCCCGGGGGCTGCGGGGCGGGAGGAGCGCGGCGGTGCCGGCGCTGGAGCGATCCCCGGCTCCCTCTGCCGGTGCCGGTCCGGCGGGGAGCGCCCTGCCCTGGCCACATCGCCCCGGGGCTGCCCTGCCCTGCCCTGCCCTGCTCTGCCTGATGTGGTCCACGCTGGGAGCATCTGCGAGGGGCCCGCGTTGAGAGAGCAGCCCAAGCACCCTCCCGGGCATCCTCCCGTTTGGGGCGGCCTCATCGGCCGCCGCTTGCAGCCTGCTCCCCGCTACAGGTGACTCTTGCCCCTTTGGGTGAGCGAGAGCCCTATAGGCAAGGATGGCAACAGGGGCTGAGAAAACACAAGCTCTGCCTGAAAACACAAGCGATTTCTCTTTGGCTTTGTCCGCGTCCTTTCATGGTGGCTTTTCACGAGTATTCTAGCAAATGCATTTGCTAGCAGGAATGTTGGCAGGATCGGCAGCATTTAGAGAATATCCAGGGCTGGACCCAGCTGTGTTGTGAACTGAGGAGGTTCCGGGCTAGGGGAAGAGAGGCTGTGTAGCCATGTGTCATATGCCTCAAAACATTTGAGTTGTGTATATGGAGCAGAGGGCAGGGCAGGAGGGAGATCAGTGTCCCCAGTCTCTGCATAAATCCAGTCATCGCACTGACAGAAAGTGAACCCTGGATCCATGAGCCCCAGAAATCACAAAGCAGAAACAGCAGCATTGGAGAGCTGTGCTCACCAAGTTGGGAAACAGGAGGTCCTCAAACATCCGTGTGGTACAGGAGAGCGGTTGGGTGCAGCTTGGCAGCAGTGCTCATGGAGGAGCCACGGAGGGGGAATGCTGTGTCAAAAGTCAAAAAGGGTCATGCCAAATCCATCCCATGCCCAATGTATGTGAAGGGCAGACTTTGGCACGCAAGTAATTATTTTCTGATGAAAACCCTGGAAAAATGGACAATTTTGGTTTTAGCATTCCTGAGATCAGCACAGCAGTGCTTAAGGGTCATGGCTATGGAGAAGGCTTCCTTGTGCTCTGCACTGTGCTCATGCTGTCAGCTGGATGGGGCTTTCAAACATATCTGAGATCCTCTCTGTAACTATGTCTTCATCCTGGCTCCAATCAGGACTTGGAGAATGGAATGAAATAAAGCAGGAAACAAAACTCTCACTAGTCTCAGTTTCAGAATGAGACTTTTACACTCAGCTGTTCCTTTTGGGGCAGTGCAGTAATCAGAAAAACAGAAAGCATTTTGAAACCTTGGAGGAAACAAAAAATCCATCATTACTGTATTTGCCTAGTAGTCATGCTGTAATAGCCCTCTACTCAATACACAGGGCACAAAAACAGTTGGGTGGTAGAGGCTGCAGATTAGAAAAAAGCAAGAAGGCAACTCATGGCAATGCTTTGAGGATTTTTACTGCTTTGGGACCTGGAAAAACCATTCTGCTGTCTCCCACCCCAGGGGGATCTTGTAATAGCTGCAAAGGCATGTGAAAAGTAGCTGATAAAGAGTTAGAGACTTCTGCATGCCTAATTGTAAGCTGGAGCAGATGAGCTCCTCAGAAGTATCCACCTTGTTATACAGATGTCCAGGATGGGGCAGAGAGCTGAGCACATCACACTTCAAGGTTGAATTGGTTTTGATGTCATGCGCTCAGGAGGCTTGAGACAGCCTCCTAAAGAATGTATCTAGGTGGGTGTGCGAGTTCGGGTGAGGAATTATCTAGATGAATTCATATAGGCTGTTGCTGGAAGCTAAAGATGCGCCTGAACAGCTCCAGACTCAGTTTTGATGAAGACTGGGATTTTTGCTCTCTTTGGCTGACTGTCCAGTTCTGGCCTATGGCTACCTGGAGCCTGAATGGACACATGAGGTCCCTACTTCCCCTCGAATTGCTTCAGGCTCAGCTACTGGGCAGGATTGCTCCTGAACAATAAAAATCTGTGGTTTTGCAGGACCAGCTGCAACGCGGTAGGGGAGGGGGCAAATCTCATACTCTGGAAGCGCTGAGACACACCATTGTCCCTCTTCACTATTTTTAATAGTGTCCCTGGTGCCTTTCCAACCAGATCACTTTCTGGACTGCAGGGGCCATTCTCGGGCATCGCAGGGCTATCCCAGCACCCGCAGCCCTTGGCAGCCACGCTGCTTGCTGGGGTGCCAGGCGGGGGGAGCGGGGAGAGAAGTACAGTGGGGCAGCTTGGCCCAGAGGTCCTGTTTGGAGAGGTGGCAAGGTTCCCAGTTTCTGATCATACAATGCAGCTTCATAGAAGGTCACCGTATAAACTTCTGCCATGGGTAACTTACTGTGCTCCTGTGCGCTGTAAATACCTCTTTGTAAGGGGAGGAGCACAATTTCTTGCACTGAGTGGAAACTGCATGGGG
>RSEF01000005.1:23162768-23184054 GCA_003993805.1 Himantopus leucocephalus
GTGTTATTAATGTTAATTATCTAGTCTTATTCTATTAAATCTGATTATATTTCAACCTTTGGGTTTCCTTGTCTTTTCCTGATTCCTCTTCCCAGGTGGCGAAGGATCATCAGGTGAGAGAATAATTGTCTAAACGACAATAAATTGTTGCGGGTTCCTCAAACCATAACAGGGGTCTAGGAAAACAGACTGGAGTTGTTTGAGCTGGGTTGTCTCAGATCTTATGGCAACCCTTTACGACCATGCATATAGTTGGCACAGCACCTGTGGAGTGGCCTTTCAAATAGGCCAGGAGGTGTTGGACCAGTGTCAATGTCAGCTACTGAAGGCACAGCACCTCTTCTTATATCACATGGATTTTGTTTGAAGGTAGTTTTATCTAGGAGAAGGGTAGGTCCTACCCTCCTCCACTGCAGAAAACTGAGCTGATCCTGGTGACTCTGTGTCACTAGAATAAGAGAAGTCTGACCAAGAGGGAGAAAACTGCTGCTTTGATACACTTTGTCTCTAATGCAACATCCACCCAGAAAAGCAGATCGTAATTTGAGGCTATATGTTTTGTTCTGGGTGAGAGAGCAGCAACTAATAGACCGGGGAAGAGCTACCTTTGCCAATAGTAACTGGACTTTTCTGCCCTAACTTTAGACACCACACTGAAGGCATCTCAGACTCTTCTTGCAACCAATGGGGGAAAAGAAGCACTTCCAGGGCACAATCTGTTTCACTGATTTTAGATGTCTGTCTCTGGATGAGATGCATTGCATGCTGGAAACATCTGTTTCTCTCCAGTTAGGGACATTTAGGGAGGACAACCAGCTAGCGCCAGCCTAAACATCAACATTGCAAGGGTTGAAAGCCGGGCAGGGGAATCCACCCTCAGTGTTTCATCTCCAGCACTTGGCTGGGCCACATCCTGGTCTTCTACATGAGCCGTTCCCAGTACAGTGGCGAACAGGTCTCTAGCAGGGGATCTTTCACACCATAGGCATAGGTAAGAAGCTGGGTTAAAAGGGAGAGAGATATGAGAATAATGGAAAAAAGGAATGGTGCTGGTTTAATATTCCCTTTATTGGTTCCAAAAGGGCATGAGATAGTGTTCTGATTTGCTACAGTAAAGGCTAAATAACATTGTGGTTTTTAATAGCTGTCTAGAAAGGGGATTCCTTCTCGGCTGGGTGCAGGCAGCAAAATTTGTGCTTCTGAGCAGAGAAACAATTTTCTTTTGCTTGCTATGTCCAGCCAGAGCTTGGTCATGCCATTGTATAAAAATATGGACCAGTCTGCAAGTCCTTGGTGGCTGGCTCCGATGGCTACAGGGCTGCACCAGTTTTCACCAGAGCAGAGAAATGACAGCTCCCTCAGCTGCCAGAGATCCCTCCAGCATCTGCTCTCTCTAAAAGTTTGCCTTTCCTCAGTTCCACGCAGGTGTGAACTATGTGACATTACTGGGCATTTCTGTGGCAAGTGGGGCAGTTTTCCGCCACAGAAGAGGTTTTAGAGCAGGGACAATTGACATGGATACCCTGAATTCAGTTGCTGTTCATTTTGGATGCTTAAATTGCGTATTTCCAGATATCCTGTAACTCTCATTTCTTCACCTGTGGATATCAGTGCTATCAGGAAATCATTTGGATGCTAGAAATCAGGCATAAACCAGAAAATTTTACTGCCTTTGTCAAATTTTGTTTCATGAATTTATGCATTATTGGGCAATATTTGAATACTTGATCTGATCAAAATTCCTTTTAGCAGCTCCTCTTTGAGGAATGCCTGCAGAGTGAGTAAAAACTTCCAGGCATTAACCCGGACACCCGCTCAAACCCCTGCACAGGGCAGCTGCAGTGCCCCATTCCAGGCAGCTGTGGCAGCACACCACGTGTGTGCCTACAGGTGGGATTCCCAATGCCAACAGTACCAAGTTACACTGGGAGCCTGCGTTTCTCTTGTGAGGGAAGAACAGGAGTTTTAGGAAGTTGAGGACCTTTAAGAAAATGGGGAATTCACGTTTCAGGAACGATCAGGGATGTATCATGTCGTGCACTGGTTGGTCATTTCAATGTTGTTTGCTCTGATCCTACAGAATTTAAGACCTGATCTGGCAGCAATTCACCATCCTGAAGTCTAAAGACATAAATACTCTTTCTGAAGTCTGCGGTTATTAGTAGGTTGTCCTCTGAGGGATGGTAAGAAAGGGAGTCTGAAAGTGTGTGGCTTTGGGTGCAGCCAGCGTGCGTGCAGTCCAGTGTGCCCAGGCAGACCAAAGCATGGCATTACGAGGTGTGATCCTGCCTCAGTCATGCCAGGAGATGCATAGGCTGCCCCTCTGGACAGGAGGTGGGTAGATCACATGCCCTGCTCACCACTGCTCCCTTCACGTTCCATGAAAGGCCGGACAAACATAGGCAATAGGACTACGTGCATTTAAGCGTATTTTGGATGAAGAACTGCCTGTGATCAAGTCCTTTTGGATTAAGCTTGAAAGTGTTTGTTGAGATGATTTGTATGCACCCCATAAATGTAGAAAATGAACCTCCATTACCAAAAAGCATTTTTGCCTGGAATCTGACACCGAGTGAAAGGGAAGAGAAAAAAGTGAGCATATATGTAACTTCCTCCCTGTAGTCTAAAAATTGCACTGGCAAGCTTACAGTTGGCAAGAGACAGCAACGGATGCGACTATTTTTTTGCATTCCCATAAATTTAGTATAATTGGTCTAATTCAGGAGTTTACAAGCAGTTCCCTCATTTGCATCAGATCTCGATATAGCACTTCATGCTTCTTTCTATTCCTGACTGCACTCCTTCAGTGCACAGACTATCTTCCTTCTCTCTCACTCTCCTCCAGCCATCCTGAAGTTGTTCACCCAGCAAGCCAACAAGAGGAAAATTTTTACTGTCTTTATAGCTGTTTTTCATGCAAGCCAGTATGTAGAAAGAATGAAGAGATCTGGCCAAGTGAGTGACCAACATACCCTCCATGGAGCACCAGTAAATGCGTCATGAACCTCTGGCATCTTCAGTCCAGAGTCCAGTCCTGGCCATTACTGATTTTAGAAGCATTAGGTAAAAGGCGCTTTGCCATTAGTTTTAGATCCAAACAGAGATGAGAGAAATAAGGTGCTCTAAGACTGTACATACACTTGGCAGTTTCAGGGATGACGTCTGATGGTTGTAATTTCTGGACTGGTTGGATATGTTTCCTTTCAAACAGAAAGACCTCTGTGATACAGGTTCCCAGGCTACTGTGGGTGTAACCCACCACGCACTAGGAGCCATTAACGTGTGGGCCTATGTTCTGTGACTGGCAGTGGTGCTGTGCTGACAGGAGGGCTGCTGGCGAGTCCAAATTGCAGAAGCAGGAGGAAGCAAACCAGCATGGGATGCTGGGACCAACCCCACTGCATTGTCCTGGATCCCATGTCGCTCCCAGCCCAGGCCAGCTGCCATCTTTGTGGAACAATGGGAGCCCTGGGGACAATGTCATCTCCTGTCTGGAAGCTGCTCCTGGAGATCTTCCCCCTTGGCACTACCAGGGTTCTTGTGGTTTCCAGACAAATGGACATTTTCATATGGAGCTCGTAGAAGTTTGGTCACTCCTGGCCAGATGACCATTGAGATTACCCCACTTATTTACCTCTCTCTCCAGAAAGAAAATAAGTTGCAGTTGCATCTTTGGTCAAGACATGCACAGCTTTCCATTTGGTTTTGAGTTGTTGGGATTTTTTGGGGAAATTTCTAAAAATAGATTAGAATTCAGTCTTCACATAATAGGGAGTTTGGAAAAGCTCTTGTTGTACAGAGCACAATTCCCTTCTTCACTCCATCCCATGAGCATCCTGTTGACTGTGTCCAGAAATCGAGTCCAGAAATTCAGCTGCTGGTTCTGCCCAATCTCACTTGGTCCAGTTCTGAAGCCACACCAGGCTCCTGCTAAGTGCATTTGAAAGACCCCCAGCGCTGACACACCTATGCTCAGACATGTCCAGCCATCTTCAGGACTGGCACTGGGTGACACTGCATCAGCTTGAAATGTGTGTGGTGATGGGCACCTGATGGTATTGACAGGCCCCCTATCTTCTGCCAAACTATCTGCAGGCATAACTCTTGTTATTCTCTAGTTCCAACAAAGCAAGCAGAAAATATTCCCTTTTCCTTCTTTCTGATGCTGCTGAAGGTTTCAGGGCTAAGTTTCTGCTGCCTTCAGGCTTTCTTAAAAGAGGCTGAGCATATGGAGGACATGCTGTGTCCTGAAAACTGGAGGTAGTGATAGTTTCATCTTCTCCCAGGAATTTGAGAGACTTTGGAGCTGGCCCCACATCTGGACATTCCAGTTTTCTCTAAAGTGCTGAGCATCACATTGACATAGTTGCAAATCTGTGGGGACATCCAGCCTTGGATCCAGTTCTGGGCCAGAGGGTGCAAAACACGGGCTCATCTCAGTCCCTGATAGGTGCTTCCAATGTTTGCAGTTCCCTGTGAGCCACATGCAGTGAAACTCCTGCTTTCCCCCTGCAGTGCCTGCTCTGTCTCTGGGCTTCCATGCCAAATTTCTAGTGAATCTGTTACGGGAGCTTGGGAAGGCTTTTGTAGCCAGATAACACGGAGAAATTGGCACAGACGGCAGGGAGAAAAAGAAGCCAAGAAATCCTATAGATCGGACTTCAAGTGGGATATTAAATCAAATGAGTGAATTTATTTATGAAGGCAAGCACCACGGTCATCATGATATGTAAAACAGGCTTGAATTCTGAAGTCCTTGTAAAGGAAAGGGGGGTTTGCAGCTCTCAGTCCAGAAAGGAAAGGGGCAGGAGCTCTGCGTCACGGTTTGGATTTGAGGGCTCTGTCTAAATCTATTCCTAATTGATATAAACCTTCTGAGGTTGAAGAATTGTTTTATTTTGGGGATTTGACAGGCTGCAGCCTCTTGCTTTGCTTTCCATGTGCTTCTTAGGGCTTCCTAGAACGTGTTTTGTTATCCTTTGAGCATGTTCTTGCCCTGCATTTATCAATGTCATGGCAACCTTGAAGTTGCTACGGTCATCTTTGGTGGCAGGTATAGACAGGAACCAGAATTGCTGTTTGCAAGCCCGGAGACACGGTCAGTGCGGCGTGCGGTGCCAGAGGCACAGGCAAGAATGAGCGGGTCCCTGAAATTCAGCAGGGCTGAGATTGTGGTGGGGGAGAACGGGGCAGAGGCACCAAATTCCGCCGTCGCCGACTGTTCCTGAGCTCACAGAATTATGTTGGTGTCAGTACTAATTAAGGTTTTTCAAGGCCAGTTTGAGCTTTGATTACCAGCTGACAGGTATGTACAATCCCCCTTCTGGGATCTGTAGCTCCCTGCAAATCATCAAACTGTCTTCAGTCAGATTTGGACCAGAGGAGTTTTGCCAGAGGCATCCTGCATCTGTTGCATCATATACAGTACATTAAAACCATCTTTATTGCTCTTTATAAAGAAACCACAGTTGTTAGAGAGTCCTGAATGCTCAGCCCTCATGTACTTCCTTGCCTGTGTAGTTATTTGCCCATGTTACCCCCTGTTGCTTTGAGACATGGTAGTACATAAGGCAGCTAATCATTTAAAGCTATATTCATCCTTCCTCTTGGAAAGCAATAGTGGCAGATACATAACGACACACTGGATCTAGAGGGGGGTTGATTTGGGCCCATCTGTAATTTATCCAGTGGGAAATGCAGGGGGAATGTCTTTGTTCATTTGTCTTATTCAAACATGCCTATCGCAGCCTCTTGATGTCTGTGCGATGATCGGGGAGGGGGGAGGGAAAAGAAATTAGAGGGGAACAAATTGATGACAGCCATTGCAAAAGAGACAGAGTCCCCATCAGCGCCCGGCAGAGAGCTGCCAAGCGTGTCCCCTTGGAGGGAGGCCACAAGCCGAGGGCTTGACAGGGACGTGGGTGGCTTGGACTTCACACCCCTGAGTGAGACAGGAGGGAAAGCGTGCAGCATGTGCTGGGAGACACAGCTGCTCTTCTTGTGCACTTGCCAGGATGTTTTAAGTGAATGTAAAGGGAAGGTTTCAAACCAGGTAGTTTATAAACCCCTAAGATGGGTATCAGTAGATGTTCTTGTCAGATGTTCATGTCAATGGCCACGTTCTTTTACTTAATCTAGGAGTTTTTAAAAACAAATATAGCTATGCTAGTTGTTAGGATTTGCCCTTATTCGGGTAGTATTATGGGATTTATTAAACCCTGCAGCATCTCGAGACTCCATCAGGAAACATAGCTGAGACTGGCCTTCTTGTACGGAGATGCAAACTCAACAGAGCTGTTTTTTAGAAAGGCCGCAGAGAGCCAGTGTCCAATTTCGTAGGCTACAGCGAGGTTGGGCTGTCAGTGTTACACTAGTGTTCAGTGAGCAGCAATATCTCCTGCGGAGAGCAAGACTTTACCATGACTGGCTGGTGTTTGAAGCAGGGATCAGGACATGGCTGAGGGACCCCTGTCCCGCCTGCTGTCAGCCCACTGCCCTGGAGCCAGCCCAAGGCAGAGCCCCAGCACAGCAGTTCCCGCTCCCTTGGCTCCCTGTCCCTTGCTTTGTTTTCAAAATTATGTTCAGTGCTTTGCCTAATTTCATTGTCATTTGTGAAGCATATGAAATATTCCTGGATATACCAGGTGTCACATTTAACATGCAGCTTCATGTTTTGATGCTATAAAAACGGAGCAGTTCCACACCAGCAGAAGATGATGTCTTGACAGCTGTGAATTGAAATGTTTCTACATTTTATTCCAAGGGAAATGCATGAAGACTGTCTTTTCACTTCCACTCAGAATAACATCTCAGTTTTAAAAGTGAAAATTTCTCAAAAAGTGGTATTTTAGCTTTCCATCATCCAGGCATGCCAGAAGCAGTCCGCAAGCCCCTTTATTTATACAAGTTATGAAAGCAGAAAGGTCACTTCTCTGTGTATCTCTCAAGCTTTAACAAAAACAATAAGGTGCCCAGACATCACTGGAAGAACCGTAAAACTTTGACAGACAGGCAGTGTTTCACTCTTAAACCTGGTCTCACGCCAAAACTTAATGCGGAAGCATGAGAATGGCAAGAAGGAATGGCGTTATTAGGTATTTCCTGCATGGTCTGAAATCTCAGCATCTTCCCAAACTATGAAAGTGAGCGGTCCATTCTTACTGTCTGAGACAAATAAAATGTTGAAGGGAAAGGAATAAAAAACGGCATCTTGCAAGTCAGATTGTTGAAATTCTATCTATTCTTAAATTCATATTATCAACATAGCAAAATCTTAAAATATTTTCTTGTCTTGTCAGTTCCAATTAAACATAGCTTTTAATCAGAATCCATTCCATTTATCTGAAACCGGAAAGAGATTAAGCTCAGATTTTAGCCATTTTGAAAGAGAAGAAAACTTTCCTGGAGCTCCTATTGTCACACAAGTTTTAGAAATAGGCTGCTCTGACACCACAAAAATACCCTTTAGATTTCCTTTTTGAATCTGATCCATACCCATCATTTTAATTGATGCAAGTAGGAAGTGTGTTGCGGCAGCTTGGTTGGGATGAGAGTATGTTCAAAAACTTTTCTGCAAACCCGGAATTTCTTATTTCTATTGAGCCTCCCCTAGAAAGAGAATTTTTCCCCATAAATCCTAATATCTCCTTTTTCTACCTGGTCAGTAAAGTCATGTGAGGAGCCACTTTCCAAAGCCTGGATGCTATATTCCAGCATACAAGGTTCAGAGCCACATCTGAGCATCTCGAAAGACCAGCAGCATTTGCATACAGAGGGAGAAGAGATTCAGGGAGTGAGTTCATCTCCATTCCTGGTAGAGATCAGAGGCCCTGAGTCTTGTACATCAATTTTCACGAGCTTAATTTTACTGACTTTCTTGCGGTTATTCCTGATTTATGACAATAGGAGATTAAAATGAGGCTCAGGGAGGATAGCTTCCTGCTGAAATTCCCAAAGGGACCAGATCTTGCATTATTTCACATCAGAGTAAACGATTCCTTTGGACAAAAGAAACCCATGAAAGAGATAAATATCCATCCAAATGCTAAGACAGATGGGTTCCTTCAGAGCTTCCTTACTAATCAAATACATCAGTGCCCCCTTCAGTAATGTGACAGGCGATTTAACGTGGGATATATTTCACAGGGACTGGGGGAGAGGGTCCAGGACCAGCCCCCCGCGGATGGAGATGCCCATCCTGATGACCTGGAAGGCTGCTCCATGCAGATATTCTGTACCAGTTTTCCTTCCTCCCCATCATGTCCTGCCACAGCCGTACAGGCAGACTGGGAGAGCGCAAGCAGCTGCCGCAGAAAGACAAGTTAGCAGGAGAGAAGTTGTCAGGAGGCAGACATTTGTGGTTAAAACACAGGGAGGGTGGAAACTGGTACGTGCCATTTGCAGAGAAGCTTTATTTCTGAGAACAAATAGAAAAAAGGCATTTCAGGCCTTTGCAGAAAAAGCCAGAACAAGTGAACAGACCTTGGCAGTACAGTTCCCCCCAGAAACGAACAATGGAAAGTAACAGAAGCCTCAGGGCATTATTAAGAATTAAAAATAACAGCTAGCAGAGCCGAACCTGGCACTCTCCTGGCATTTGGCATATGCAGCTCTGCAGGAGCCTGAGGTGCGGTGCTGCCCTGCAGACCTCTGTGGAGCCCTGGGACCAGTCAGAACCCACCGCTGCGGAGGTGAGCTGCAGGAGGTGAGCGACACGGACCAGAGATTGTGTTAGCAAGTACAAGCCTGGGATAATAACTCATACTGATGGGCAAGAAGTGCATTTCCCATCCAGCGCTTCCAAGATTTTTCTTCTGTTTCTCTTCAGGATGGATTAGGGCTTGTTCAAGGCTTTTCAGTGAAAAACAATGCAAACACAACTACCCATTCAATAAGGTCTGGAGCAAGGTTGGAACTGCTCAGACTTACTCTAAGCAAGGGCTTTTGAGTCCAGATTAACTACAGCCCCAGAGAAGGCCTTAGCTGCTGGATGTCTTCAAGAAGGGGCACCCACCTCAATTTTGACCTTCTTAGGCATAAGAATCTCTTCCTAATTAAGCTTTTGCCAAATCCTTCAGAAGGTTTAGGACATGGTGAGCAAATTTTTTCATTGCAGACAAAGATTATGCAAGACAATTCCTGCCACTCTCTCATGACCTGATGAACTGCTAGAGCTGCCTGGAGCTGATGCTGCCTCTGAAGCTACTCATCCATTCTGCCCCCCACATTCCTGCACCACCGCACAGGCTGCCAGGGTCTATTTGCCCCCTGACAAATCCGTTAGACACCAATGAGGTCTTTTTCTGCACCTCCACAGCATCTTCTGCACCTTAGGGTTCTCTAACTATCATCAGCTTTACCATGGTCCTCATTGCCTTCAGGCCTGGCGTTTTGGTACTTGTGGCCAAAAATGCCCTGCCTCCTGCATCCTGCCGCTGGGGGACACCCTGTTTGGGATCTCCCACTGCCACTGTCCCCCAGCATCGGGTGCTGCCTGCCGGCCCCGCTGTGCCCCCCTGGGATGCCTCCGTGGGCACCCAGCTGCCAAACAAAGGGGCCACCAAAGGTGCGACAGGCAGCGAGATGCTGCAGCCGACAGACTGTCTGTCATCTGGATCTACTTTGTTCAGGAAAACCACTTTGTTTACAAATATTTGTATTTAAATGCTTCTTTACCTACTTAATTCAAGCCTGCGCTGCATAAAAAAAAAGGAAACCTTCCTTAGAGAAAAGCAAAACACAAAGCCGAGGCGGAGGGAACCGCTCGTTCGCTAATGCCACATTTTCCACAATGGAAATAATTGTCTCTCTTCATGTTTGACAGTAATCTGCAGTCCCAAAATAAACAGGGCTCCTCTTAATTTTGCTTCAGGGTGTTTCCCATCTGTCAAAGGGGAGCAGGAAATTGCAGCCCGCCGCGGTGGAGGTGCAGCACGCTCGGCTTTGTGCTCCTCGCATTCACCTCAGAGGATCCCAGCAGCAAAGAGTTAAAATCTTCTGTTGGCCATCAGGGCAGACACGTGGGTACCTGTTGCGCCCTCATTAGTCAGTGGAAGGCCAGGACTGGCAAGGGAAGGAAATACGCTCATTAGAAGTGGTGTAATGGATTGCCTGTATATGGGTCTTGGAGCCAGAAGGACAAGGAATGTTTCACACCAGAGCTGAGACATGTTCCTGGCATCTCAGAGAGTCAAGGCATGCAACACAAAATTGTGCAAGACTCACCAATTCTATGCCTAGTTTTATCTCCTTTACTGAGATACTTATTTGCAGAAACAGCAAATTCATACCAGTATTTTGAGAGCTATTTTTGTGTGAGCTGAAATCAGAATTCCATGTTTAACAAAATATCTGCACCTGAAATACTTCTTACAGAGACTAACGCTGGGAAAGTCCCAAAGAAATGCTGAGCGGCTCTGAGCAATAGGCTACTGAGCAGCTCCAGAACAACCTGGCAGTCAACACAGTTGGAATAACCCAGCCCTTCTTCTGCAGGACAGGCAGAGAGGAGTTCTGGAAGCTGATTGAAGAGTTCAAAAGAGAGTATACCTTGCTTACTATTTAATTTTACTTTCATAAGCATAAGTGCAGTTTTCCTAACTCTTGTCTGGATTTAAGTATCATAGGACTGTGGGTGCGACGTAAAAGAAAACAGAAGCAGTATGAGATGGAGTATTGCTTTCTGGGAATTGGGCGAGACGATCCTCCTGCCTTCAGCAGGAAAACACGTTTGGGCATCCTGTAACCCTAAGAATCTCCCCAGTACACAAACTGCAACTTATCTCTCTCTTGACTTGTAGTTGCATATTAGAAAGAAGAAAAAGCAGTAAGGTTGGGATAGAAGCAAGGTCCTCTGCAAGAGCAATATAGGCTGTCATGCAACATGATCTAAACATACAAAGGACTGTGTGGTCCTTCGACACAGTAGCTGACCAAAGGTTCAACTACTCTGCCACCCTCTGATACCTGCATAACGGATACATAGGAAAAGGTGAACAAGGCAGATTTTAAGCATGTATCCTCAGACTTCCAGCAATTTAATATCCTTAACAGCTCTAGATGACTTTTTTCATCAATTTACCCTTCTATTAAGTACATTATTTACATCCAAACATCCTGTGACAAGGAATTCCATGGCTTAACTCTGGACTGAATGAAGAAGTATCTCTTGGTGTTTTGAATCTGCCACTAGCTGGTTTTGTCTAAGTCTCTTCCATTCTGGGAACAGAAGATTTAGTGACCAACCCAGGCCAACCATTATTGTGTAGACCGTTGTCCCCTGTTTCCTCAGGCTTCTCTTTACAGGCAATGGAGGATACAACATTTCATAGCTGTGTCTGTAGCTGACTAACCTGGTGGGAAGCCAGGGCACCCTAACTTCATACATACACGCACCTTAGTGGCCTACATGCACTCTAATTTTGTTTTTCCTTGTTGCTGGTTTTCTTGTTCTGAATTAAAAGTCATCTTGAACAGAAAGTAAATGATTGCACTTTCTATGTCATGAAGAAGTTCAAAAGTTACCGTCTCTTTCTCTGTCTTTTTTTGGATGCTGGTGACAAGATCTGTTTGGTGTAAGGACTGCAACTCCATGTAATGGTACTTCTCAAGATGAACCATTTCTAAGACTGATATTTGCCTGTGGTCAAAGCTTGGCTTTTAGCAGACAAGCTGTCAGGGGATACACAGCAGGCAGAAGGAAATAATCACGTTGTCCCACAGGGATCCTTAACACATGGAGGCTCAGACAAGGAGATCAGGTTCTGGGAATAATGACTGGGAGAATGCTGGCAGGGAAGGGGATGCAGACATCTGCACCATGTGGCTGACAGACCAGAGATGATTCAGGTCCAGAAAAGAGTAAAAAACTCACTATAAAGCTTAAAATAAAATCTGTGAAGGAAGGGAAAGGATTCCACTCTCAGGCTCTCCGGGGATCTTTTCAAATGAGGACTCAGGACCTTTCCAGATTTTGGGCTGCTCTTTGATATCTGGTGTAAAACTAAAGCCACCCAACTCTTTCAGAAAGCATTAGGAAAAGCAGCCCAAAGAGCTGGCATCTGCTTCCCAAATTCATCAGGACTGTGTCAACTGGAAAGCAACCTTGTGCCTTCTAAGAAGGGGAAACTTCCTCTAAGAGTCTGGTTTTGTGACAATCTTGTACTGTTGGACTTGGGAAGAGGTAGGAGCAGTTGGCAGCTATCAAAGGGCCTTGTAGTATCAGTGAGAGTTGGAGAAAATGGTTAGCTTCCTGAAGGCTCAGTGCTTCTTTTCTTCTACAGAAAGAAGACACCACCAAAGACAAAAAGGATCTTCAGATCAAACATGGGAGACCTGCAGATAAGCAGCATCCCAGAGACCTGCTGGAGGGTATACATTTCTGAATCCAGCCAGGAAACTGGTAATTTCATGTCACTTTTGATTACCTCCTTCTCCGTGGACTTCAGAAGCTCTGGACTGTGGAGCGCTACAGATGGGTATCACCACTGCATGAGATGCTCAGCAGTAAGGGGGAAGCCCAGAGGAGTCTTGTGGCTTCAGTCGCAATTTTTTCCTACACAATTTGGCTCAATTCAGAGTCAACATCACAAAATGAAGGTGGGCAAGAGACAGCAAATGAATGAGATAAGGTTTCTGGATCACAGTTTAGGATCACAGTTTTTCTGGATCACCCTTAGGGACAGCTGTCAGTTAACACAAGCGATAACCCCAGTGTTGTAATAAATAATGAAGCAGCTTCCTGCAGGGGGAACAGATTGCCTGCAGTTATGACAGAAGCCTTAACAGTGACATCACAGAGCTGCAATTATAGACGATCTGAAAACATGGTGGGTTTTTTTAGCATTAAAAATGTAAAAATTTCATCTGAACTATTTTCAACATTGAAATTGTTAATCTTTTTCTGTTTTTCATATATATGTATCATTGCCTTACCTGTTGGGAGCTCCAGTGAGAGTTCTCCGTGCTCACACTCAACTCTACAGCTGAGATGCTGGGATAAGGCTACAGATCCCATGATGCCCATATAGAAATACGTGATGATGAGTAACTGAAGACATTGGCTCTTAAAAGTGAGGAGTAACTTATGATAGCTGGCTAAAGTTTCTATTGCATTTTTTTTTTGGAGACAAAATACCTTATTTTTGGCTGAAAACCCCATACTTCATTTTTTCAAGCATTTTCCTTCCTAAAGAATATTTGAAAGTGTCCAGAAAAGCACAGGCAAGATTTTTAAGGACAGCTAGTATCTGTTAGGAAATAAATTAATCTAAGGAAGAAAGGAATACTTACAAACACAGAAGCCCTTCTGCAGGCAAGCACACATTTTCTGCAGACAAAAAAATCACTTTATAAAATATTTCCCAATTTCAGCAATGTTATATTTTGACAGTTGTAATTATAATGGCCTGCAGCCTTTGACTTTCCCTTCATGGAGCCTTTGCTGTTAATGCAGAACTGATTTAGGGACTGGGGTCCATAACAGCAGCTGACTCTTATTAGGTCTTGTTTCTGGCAGTAGGAGAGTGAGGTAAAAAACCAGGTAGCCCAAGACAAGCAGAAGGAAGCCCCTCAACCCATGGCTAGAGCACAGAGGAGAATGGTAACTCAGGTCAGCTCAAAGGGAAACAAGAACACAGATAACGTCTTGGTTTTCCCAAGTCCAATGGATGCAGATGACCTGGGCTTTATAAGACAGGATTGACAGAAATCACTGGTGTCCCTCTGACTTTGGAGCCTTCTGAGATCAATTTGATCCTCAATGCTGGGTAAGGTCACGATCACAAGAGTCCTGCCTCACCCACTATCCTGCTAGTGCAGGAACACATGGCAGTGGAGAATGACAGTCACACCACGTCTCCTGCGGTACTTGATTTACCTTTCCCTCCTTCGCTTTTGCTTTGTCCCCCACTGCCAGGTGAACCCTCTTTGGGCAGTGTGGGAGTTTCTGTGCTGGTGCCACGCAGCGGGCAGAGGAAGGAAGATAAACTGAGTACGGATTGTAGGTGGCTGCCCTCTTTGACAGTGGAGTTTGACCTGAGCCATTAGCGCTGAGCTCTGCCACTGACAGATGCTGGGAGGACTCTGGCCTCAGGCCCTGTCATACCCATAGGGATGGGCAGATACCTGTTTGCTGACATTTTCTCACCGGGGCTCAGGAAAAGGAGGTTTCCATACCCTCCTGGGCTGAAGCATTTCAGACTTTAATGACTCAAGTCTGTGGAACAGAAGCAATAAAGATGTGGGAGAGAAGGAGGGGAAGCAAACTCTCTCTCAAAGGTACCAAAGTGTGTAACACCTCGTAAAGCAGTGGGAACTGGAGCTCAGAAAGTTATTGGAATCAAGACTTTCATCTCCTGTCAATAAAGCGTTATCAGCACCGAGCCCAATTTTCGGCTCTTAATTCCAGATGTGCACATTGGAACTTCATGCCTCTTCTCATGCTGAAACCTGCAGCTAAGTTCAGACCCCAGGGCAGATGCAAGGCAAACTGGAAAACAGATAAGTTCCTTCCACTTGTGTCCAAATACAGGAGTGTTACAATATGCACAAGATTTAATCCCCACTTTCCTGGGTTCCAGTCAGGAGGAAAGGCTGTGACCTTGCAATGTTCCCTCGATGAGACTGAAGTATGCAACTGAAATAATAGGAAAGGCCACGAGCTGTGGCTTCTCTGAGGTCTAGAAAAAGAGGAGCCATTCAATTTCCTGGATAATCTGAAGCCTTTCACTTGGAAAAATTACTTGGACAAAGGCATCTGGCTATGTCTTTTCTCCAAAGGGATCATAGTATGGACAGAAATGAAGCCATACATTCACATAATATCATGCCATAGTGCAGAAGAGATGGAGACGACAGCTTACAGTCTTTACTGCCTCTTATTCATCCATCCCCCATTGCCTGTTGGTGGAAACACAGCTATGCCAGCTAGAAGTGTGTCCTGCTCTTCCCTGTCAATCTCAGCCTGCATCTGTGTCAAATGTCACAAACCTTAATGAGTGAGTTGAAAGCTTTATACCAGAAGGTGGTGAATAATGCCACCATTGGAGTACAGGTGATGACCATGAGGCCCAGGATAGTCTCTTACTGTTCATTCAGGGTGCTGGAGGTAATATCTAATCCCCATTGCCTTTGAAAGTAGGCAATTTACTTAATTGCCTAACTTTATTCACCAGTACTTGACTATGTTGTTCCATGAGGGTTAGCTGAGAGGTCTTCTCACTGCAGCAAGAAGGACATCTCACCTGCTCATGTCCTGACTTACTTTAGGGAGAGAGTGTTGAGAGATGTGCGAGTAAGGTGGAGGTTACACGATGGTTGAGTTCATTGACAATAGCAAGAATGTGCAACTCAGCTCTCTTCACTGGGCAGTTACAAAACATCTCCATTGCCTGTGCCTTAGGAGACCGTAGGGCACACTTTGGGTCTCCATCGGTTACCCTTTGAGATCTGTGTTTGAAGTCACAACAAAAGCAGACAAAATCACAGCAGGCCAAGGATAAGAGTTGCACCAGGCACTTCTGGCAGCCACTCTACACAGTAAAATAATTGAATATAGTGGCTTTTGGGGTAGATGAAAGAGTAGTGCTCTTTTTCCTAATCTCAACTATATATTTGCCAAGGAACAATCAGAGAACAGGCAGCTCCCTTCAGTGGCAGACAGACGCACTTTTTGGAACCAAGCATACAGGGCTTTGGAGACATTCCCGTACAAAATCCATCATAAATTCTCTGGGAATAGGGAATACAGAAGAAAAAAGGCAAAGGGAGAAAGGATAAGGAAGAGAAAAGGACAGAGAAATCCCTCTTGTGAGTTGCAGTAAGTCTTCACGTTCAAAGTGAAAGCGATAGAAACACTAAACATTTTATAGTGCAGCTTCATTTGTTTAGGCTTCCCTATTGAGCATTAAATTTTATGGCACTTTAAAGAGTGCTTGATAGTTTTGTAAAGCCCTGCATTAAACACACACGTATACACACACATGTGCATGCGCACATGCACACATGTACACACACACAGAGCTTTAACAACCTCTTGTAGTGGCACAGTACATTCTAATTTTATACTGTGAACTTAATGCAAAGCATCAGAGAACACCTTGCTAGGAGAGAAGTGTTTGATGTCGAAAAGGAGAGAGGAGCAGAGGGAGAGAGTCCAGAAGGAGGCAAACCAAGGCCACTGGAGCCTGCCCCAGCCCCGTCCCCAGACGGTCTCATGAGAGCCAGGTCTCACCAGTGAAGCAGCCAGCCCTGTGTGTGGTGTCCACGGGAGATGTTTGTCTTCTCCGGAGGAGTTGTCACCACATGGGATGTGCCTTGTAGTCAGTTCTCCCCACCCAAAGAGACGTTTGAGCTAGTTTGCAGCAAGCAGGGTGGAAGGTTCAGTTGCACAGCAAAGTACGGAGCGCACGGGGGCACCATGCAGGAAGCATGCTCTGTTGACAGGCTATCAGATGGATGAACATATTATCTGGGCACCAAGGAGACTCCCAGGAGCTGGCCTGGCTTTCCCTGCACCCACATGTATTTGGATTTGGTAGAAGGAACTGGTGCCTTTCAAAGGATTTCCTTTCATTTCCCCCCTGCACCACACACCCTCCATACCTTCTGCCAAAGCCATGATGGACTTTTCATGTGATGAGACAGAATAATGAGGTAGGTCTTAAGCAGGTCTGAGACTCCAAAAGCTTCAAGGAAATGCTGGAGGCACTGAAGTACTGTGCTTCCTTGGAAACACCTAATCCCCTTCAGATGAGAATCTTTAACCCCTGTGACCCCAGAGCCATGAATCACCCACCAAAGGCCTGACCCTCAGCGTGCTTCACTGTCAGTTTAGCGGTGGAAGAAGGGGTTTCTTTATGGTTTTCACTCAGGCACACTCTGTCTGCTTAGGACTTCAGAGAGAGGCCATTTATCAACAACTTTCTCTACCCCAACCTCTCTCTATGGCACCCCCCATCCACACTGTGACAAGAAGGTGAATGTCAAGCTGTGGATATGGATGATGCCATGTTGCCAAACACAGGGTGTTTCTTGAACTCCTCTAGTTCCCCCAGCAAACTCTGGCAGATGGAAAGCTGTTGGTCAAAGTAAGCAGAGCTGCTCTTCTCACACTCACTAGGCTGCAGCGCTGTGTTAGGGCAGCAGAAGGGGTTGCTAATGGCATGTGAGGGGCATCTCCATCAGCATCTCAGGAAGGGTTGAGTGGCAGGAGCAAGAGCTGAGGGCATACAGGAGTGTATGGTTTTGAACTGTTTGAGAAAGTAGCACTGGACCACCAAAAGACTGCCTGACACCAAGACTTCTATTGGGAGTTTTGAGGGAGCATTTTGATGCTACTGATGTTGCAAGCACAGCCTTTGCTGAGTCTCCCTCTCAGAGTGGCATAGCACTTCTTGAACTTATTGGGCTGCTGACATAATTCTGCTTCCACCTGGTCTACTTCTAAGTCCACCTAAACCCCTTGTTTCCTCCATGCCACTTCTACTTGAGTAGCTGGGAAATACAGCCCTATATGAGACAAACCTGATGTGGGAAAGGTGTTTCTGAGACTTGTCTTGCAGAGCTGAAAATAATTGAGAGAAAATAAATAAGTTATCCCATCAGGACCTGGATTTTGGTTGGTTTTTTTTCTTTTTTTTTCAATTTTGGGTTATTTTAAAAGCAAGTTTTTGTTAAAATGAGTATCCACGGGCTATTGTAGAGGTTCCTGTTACATCCTGAGGGGCTTTGATCTTTCAAACACAAGGAATCCAGTGAAACAAGACTTCATGCAATTTTATCTAGCCAAGGTTTGCAATCTAAAAAAAGAAAAGACATGCTGCTCTTACCAGAGCTGGCTTTTAATTCATTGATGGTGGTGTTGTGAAAACACTGAATGCCTTTGGGAACTGTTTGGTTTCTCTACTTTATCTACTGCTGTACATGTTTTTAAGAAGAAAAAGAGCATAAAGACTTGTCTGCTGTGAGAGCCAGGTGGTTTTCCTGGCTCTAGCTGCAGGTTAGAGTTGCCTCTGGCTTCCAGCTTAAAAACTGGCGCATCACAAGTTTAATCTTTGTCCCCCACAGTGGCTATACTGCAATTCAAGGACCATCATGTACACATACAGCTATTGTCTTCAGTGTAGCTTCCCCAGCCCCAGTGGCAGAGAATAATCAACAGCAGAGCCTTATACATCTGCCATGCAAGACTGCAGAGGACTCCGGTCACCTACCTGGCCAGGTGACAGCCCACCCTGAAGTCTAAGACCTGGGAGGTAACCATAGGTGTAGAAAGCTACACCAGAGCTGTAGCAGATATGCTGCAAACACTGTCATACGGACATCTTATGATGTAGCAAGAGGTGGGACGGAGGAGGACAGCACAGACCTAAATTTGGAGCAGGCTTTTCTTTCTTGTTTTACTTCCTAAGTAATACAACCACTTTGCTGAGATCACAGGTTCGCCCTCTAACATAGATCAATGCTTAGCTGCATTATAGCTTCTTGCTACTTCATTCCTCAATCACAACATCCACCACCAAGCACCTTGCCTGGCCAAGCCAAGCCAAGAGACCAGACTCTTTGTCCTTCATGTAGTCAAGGGATAGAGACAGGCTCCTCCAAAGGGCAAACAGAGCAGTTCAGTGAAGTTTCAGCTCTGCATCGCACCCAGCCGAGACACCAGCTGCTCATCAAATATGTCATCAGAAATGCCTTGGGTTTTTAACAAAACTGTCAACAGGACAGTGAATTCGCTGAGGGTTTTTTCTGTCCCAAACATGTCTTAAGGAGAAGATCCGAAAAACTCTGTAATGGTCAGGTCCCCTAGAAGCCAGCTGTTTTAGGCAAGGACAGACAAGGGAATTGCAAATTAAGTCCCTTGATTGTCCTTGCAATTTAAGAAGCTAAAGATGGGATTTAAATAAAGAAAAGATGAGTTATATAGATTTGGAACATGCATGTGCTGTATTTTGTAAGCATTTGCTATTTTTAGGGGAGGTTTCCAACAGCACAGTAAGAGTGCTTAATATGTGCTTTCTTTTAGTGAGTCAAGTACCTTTGTTTTTAATTGTGTAGGTTAAACACTAGTATGCCTGAATTTTCCATTAACAGTTGTATTTTGAGCATCCCAAGAGACACAGATCTCATGCAGATGTACAGCATGAAATGTCATGCTGCTGTCATGCAGTGTGGGAATATGTCTCATCACTCTTGCTTCTCGCAGTGAGATTTGGACCTGAATTGGCACTGGTGTGCTGGCTGGCTCCTAACTCCGGGGCAGAGCAGATTTTGAAACCAGGACCGAGAAAGCCAGGACTGAGATTTGGGACATGAGCAAGGAGAAATTAAGCCAGGCTAAGGCTTTAGCCCTGGGATCTAACTCCAACGTAAGACATGGTGTGACGGTACCCACAGACATGAACAGATTCAGCCTCACCAAGCAAGCAGCCCGAGTCCATGTCTGTGCTGCAGCACGAAGGGAAAGCGCATATCCTGGCTCAGTCCTGGCTCCCACAGCGAGCCGACAGCAAAGCAAGGAGCAGAATCATAGTTCTCAAGAATCCCACTTGGCTGCTCCTTTTCCAGACTGGTCCTTTATTGTCTTTGGGAACCCACCAGCAGGCAAGCAATGAATTATGCAGATAGGGAAGCTTTTAAAAACATGCTTCTAATTTTTCAGGTGCCTGGTCAAAAGCTCCACGTAAAACTGACTCGTCCTTTTCTTGGGGACCTCTCCTTTCTTCCTCTATTTTTATTTCTTAGTCTTTCTGTCTTTCCTGAGAAAGAGAACTGGCTGTTTGAATGTCATTAAAGCCAACTACTTTTCACAAAATATATGCTTGCAGGCATAACCCCATTGCACATGGGACAAATACATCCTGGTCCCAGAGCTGTCATCACAACCATATGCTTTGTACTGTGTCTCTGAATGGATTCGTCCCAAGGTGAATACGGTAATGCTTTAAAGTAGTGTATTTGTTAAGTATTCTGTCAGGAGCATAAATCAGAACAGGACAACGTCATTTCTGCTCGGCAGGCAGGATCCTAGCAGGATCCGAGAGCCTCATGAATGGCAGTCATGGGGACAGAACATCACACCACATCCCCTCCTTAGCGGTGAGGAGGAGCTCATGGGAAGATGTTCCCAAAGTAGCACTCACAAGCCCTGCCAGGACCATGAATCCAGACATGCAAAAAGAAGCAAGGGCTGCAATCCCACTAGTGAGAGCAGAAATGAAAAAGAGCCCGGGGATCACTAGCATAATGTGTTTTCTAGATAGGTTGCTCAAGACAGCCTTGCACGAATTTAGTCATCCCTCGAAGGACAGTATTTACTTCTTGTGAGCTTGTGCTGCTTCTGGGAACTGTGAGGCACCCAAATATTTCATGTCTGGCAAAGCCAGTCTGTGCCTAAACTTCACCACATCATTTAAAGTTTGGGATGTGGCAGTTGGGCACGTACCAGAAAGAAGCAGCCACAAAGTCTGAACTCTCCCCAAGTTTGGGAGTACTCAGATCCCTGCATTCGCTTCAGTTTCCTCTCTGGCTTCGGCTGGGAATGTTTGTGCCAGCAACCTAGAGAAGAAAATGAAGTCCATTGCACACAGATGCTTGGCCAGCTCTCAGTAATGAAACACGTCTTTATCGTCCACAATTTTTGATTTAAGGAAAGGGGCAAAACTGCCCACAGTTTGCAGAGAAAATAAAATATATAAAAAAAGAAGCAAGCCTCAATGCTTAGGTTGTGAAACGCAGCTTCCTCGGGACAATAAAGACGTGTTTCATTATGGAAAGTGGCCGACCATCTGTGCGCGTTTGACTCGTATCCCTCAGATCTGGGAAGTAACAAGGCCAGTTTTACACTCACTTCGCTGACTGTAACTGCGCTGACGTGTCTGACTTTGTAAACATTGCCAGCATTTTTGGAGCGAAGACCACATGCCTCCCGCTCCTCTGGGCACGCTCCTCCCGTGGGGTGTGGGGGAGCCCTCCTGCTTCCCCTCTGGCAGGCAGAGATATTCGGCACGCCGCCTGCCTCTTATGTGCTACTCCGAAGGCCTCTTTTCCATGTGACTGGCAGCATCTAACATGGCTGAACTTATCTGAGAGCAGCGACACTCATGCTGTTTAAAGGGTGTAGTGTGACACGCTACCTCAGGCTGAGTAATACTAGGTAGACCATGCTTTGTTGGTAAAATCCTGCAGTGGCCCTGTGCATGCTGCTCTGCTGTTTGCTCTGCTTAGACTGATTTTCATGGAATCAAAGAATCATAGAATGGTTTAGGTTGGAAAGGACCTTGAAGAT
>RSEF01000005.1:23184154-23209157 GCA_003993805.1 Himantopus leucocephalus
GAATCACCTCTCTTGACCTGCTGGCCACACTTCTGATGCAGCCAAGCAAGGGATAGCTGCAGGATGGATGCACCTGGAGCTGGATGCTTCCCATCTGCACGTATTGTATAGTAATGGCAGTGAAGGTGCCCGTGCCACCCCTGGTCCCCCAGGACTACCCCTCTGCTGCCTGAAACTGCCCAGTCGCTGTCTGGCCCTTGCGCCCCTGCTGACACTGCCCACAAGGCTTCTGCTTGCGGTGAGGCTTTTTGAGCTGTGGATGCTTCTGCCTGCACCCCTGGGCAGCCCTGTGCTGGGCTTCTTGTGCCCAGGAATAGAGAAAAAGAGAGATTCTACACAGGCAAAGAAGGTCATACACTCTCCGAGGTTGCTTTTTCATATCAGCCACTGTGCCTGACCCATGGGGACTTGCTGGAGAGGACACTGTGGGGGAAACCACTGCCCCCACCATGATCTCCAGCCAATGCCATGTGTTGCCACTTGCACCTTCCCCCCAGCTCACTCAGGTTGTGTCCACCTCTGGCAACCAGCCCTCGACCTGGCAGTTGTTAGCCAGGCAGTACTTGTGGGTGTCGTTGCAGAAATGGGAAGGGCGGTGCTAGAGGAGGCTGCTGTGGGAAGGGTGTTTTGAGTGTGAAGAGTGGGATGGAGCAGAAGGTGAGATGATCCCTGGAGATGTTTAAGGCCAGGCTGGATGGGGTTTTGAGCAACCCCCCTTGCCTATGGCAGGGGGCTTGGAACTAGATGATCTTCAAGGTCCCTTCCAACCTAAACCATTCTATGATTCAGTGATTCTATGTCCTGGGGCTGGCTTCATTTTGGGGTCAGGTTCTCCATGACATGGAAGGTTTCACCTCTCATATCTCACCTGGTGAAGGCCAAACGTTCATGCAGATCTTTGGCTTTTACATTTTAAACACATCCTTTTATGTTTCTGACTCACTGTGCAGTCTATCTGTTCATCTATCTCTGATGCTTCCTATGGCTATCTGAGTACCAAGGCTGCCACTGGTTAGGAAAAATCCCCTCCAATTTCAGAAGAGACAGAGCTCTGGGAACGGTAACAGTTGATACCTACCTAACATGATTGAAGATGTACCAAAATCTACTCAGGCTGCTCCAAAATCCATCAAAGACAGCATAAAGACTCCAGCTGTGACCACCAGCCCTTGGATCAAGTCCTAAATGAAGCCATGTGAACTATCTGTGGACAGAAGAAACACAGCTCTAAGTGCACAATGTGGCAAAGATATGACATTTCCCAAGCAGCAGGCAAACTGATTTAAAAAAAAAAAAGGGGGGGGGGGGGAACCCAGAAGAGCAGAACAGCGCAGGCTTCCTCCATGTCTGTTCTACATGGCTCAGAAAGGGTAATACAGTACCAGGAGCCCTCATTTCTAAACATGACACAAGGAGCTGGAATTGGTGTTTACACAGTCATTTTAGGCAAGGAAGAGAGTTTAATTTCAGCAGCACCCCACCTACACGTATGCCTGGATATCATTATTGGCAGGTGCATGCAATCACAAAAACACCAATCAAATAATAAAAACATTAAGTTTCAGCTCAAGATCAAAAGAATGAACCAAAACCTCTACCCTGGCTCAGCCTGATGTGTCAGCCACATGCCTCAATACCTATAGCTTCAAGATTACTCATTCCTCCAAGGCACACATGTTCGGCTCTCGGGGAAAGCTGAGGAGCTTCTCCTCCTGGGCCCCCACCTGTAAAATCAGGCGGCAGCAGCATTCCTGGGAATAATGCAATGAAACCGAGCAAGGGGAAATTTCTGGATGGTGAGGTCTTGTAAAGGGCTATAGGCAAAAGCCCAAGGAGCAGCGCAGCTCAAGTAACCGATACCGGTGAGCAGATGTCCAGCTGTGCCTGCTGAGGGTTTTCATTACCCCTTTGGGGACGGAGGTGGCTGAGTGGGCTAGTCAGGGACAGATGGGTGACAATGCAGCGTTATTAAAAATGGGAGAGATGGTAGCATGGCACTGACCAAAATTAAATGTCCTTCCAAGGCTGGGGTCACATGCCCATCATTTAGGTAATTTTAAAACTAGGCTAGACAAGGAGTTGAAGAAGACATGGCCTGGATCGGTCCTACACTGGGTTCCCAGGGGAAAGCTTGAGATAGGATTTAACAGCTTTCCCCCCCAGTTCTAATTTCCATTAAGTGGAAGGCTTTGTGCCTGCCAAAACCAGAAGGCAGGGAGGGGTTCTTTGAAATGCTTGGCTAAACGCTCCTCTCGTTTGCACCAGGAGAAGCATGGATTTAATTCCACAGCAGTCACTGGAGCTCACCCAGGGACTCTGGTGTTCGGGGCAGGAGACTGCCTGATGTCACCGCCATGTCCCCTGCTCCAGCCTTCACAGAGACGCTACTCATGTCTGTCCAATGCACAGAGCAGCTGCCCCATCACCTTCAGAAAGTCGGTCCCTGTCTCCATCGGGCTGTGGTACGATGTGGCTTTATTGGGGTTTTATTCTTTCTAAACTAACTAGCTGCTGGCCACTGAAACCGGAGTTTTAGAGTCACTAAATTGCAGCTGCTTGGCATAGTGTGTCCAGACAGGCGAGGAAAAAAGGAAAGGGAGCAAGAGATTTGTGCGCACAGAGTCCAGGTCAACAGTGGTTTATTAAGTCCCATTAACCATATGGTCACGATTATAATAAAAGTCTGAGTTATGGCCAGTGACATGTGTAAACCGCCCCCCCTCCTCAAAACCCCATATATATATGATGGGTGTAGAGTCAATGTGAACACAGACCTATATCACTGGGTTTTTTAACTCTTTCTGATCCCCAGGGGAAAGGAAGAAAGACATAAATGCAACCTATGCCTGATAACTCTCCAGCTCAGCAAAGCCTCTCAAAAGATAGCCTCTCCTGTTGCCGCTCTCCTTTCCTTCAAGGGCTTGCTGCAACTGCTTGGGTTGGGAGACTGCTCTTACACCACTGGACCTCAGTAATTAGGATACTTTTCCATGTACCAGAAGTGGGCCCAGCTCCTGCTCCCTCTCCATCTGCCTTGTGAAGAACCTGCATGGCTCCCACGGGCTCCCCCCGAGCTGGAGGAGGTGTAATTCAGTGCAGAATTTGGCCCTGCATATTTCGGAGCAGTTCTGTAATGGGCTAGGTCTGGACTGAAACACCTGCAGGCTGACCCTTACAGGTGAGAAAATATTCTTGACGCTGTGAAGACATCACATTTCTTTAGTACCACCCATGGAAAGTGCTCAGAGTACTCCACTGGCACGTAATGATTTGACACATGGGATGCAGAGGCTCTTCAGCTATTTCACGGGTCAAAGAGCTGAGGTAAAAAGACGCACTGGCTAACATAAGTGATGACATTGGTGACAGAGGTAGAAAGAAAATTCAGAGAGCATGAGTAGGAAGAAGCAGCAAAACTTTGTGAGGTTTTTTTCCTGGCCAGGCCAAAGGAAGCAACAAACAGTGAAAAGGAATATGTAATTTTAAAAATTCTTTCCATTTTAATCATTGCAGGAGTTATTAACCCCTGGCAGGAAACTTAAATGTGTGAATTTTTGCTTTGGCAAAGTTCCTTTGAAACAGAAAGACCGAACTGGCTGTGAAGGGCAGTGACTCCTCCTGGGCTGCCTCCTCTGCTGCCCAACGTGGCTGCAAGCTGGCAGCTGCGGGAGGCTGGGGGAGAGCCCAGCTTGCCCCCAGACTCCCGCAGCCACAGGTGAGGGAGCTGTCGGAGCCGTGTGGAAGCCAGGAGTCCCATGCAAAGCCCACGGTCAGCCCAGCACCGGTCCCTCTGGCTCCTGCTGCCTGGCCGCTGCCTCTCCGGGGCTGCAACTGAACCCTCTGGAGAGGTGGTGGTACCGGCAGCTCTGCTGTGTTGACTCTGGCTGCTTGCCTTGAGGTCTCCGAGTCTGTGAGATAACTGCAATGCAATTCACACTCTGTCCTGTCTTTCCAAGTGATTAATTTGCTGGAGAGTTTCTCTCCTCTCAGTGCTCCTTCCTTAGCCTGTGTGTTAGCGTCCCCTCCTCCCGTGTGAGCACACACCAGGCAGATCTCCAGCTCCTGTAAATTGGGGCATGTCTGGTGACAGCTTGCCCCAGTAGAGGTTTTAGCCTGTTGGTCTTTGAACATAAACAATGATATTATAAAAGATATTTCAATTTCCTGGCTCTGAGGAGCATCAAAATCCAGCTTTTCATGGTTTGGCTATATCACCACTAGGGCATGGAAAGACTCTCCCCTCCTTGTCACTGTTACAAGGTTGATCTGAAAAGCAGCAGAATTTGTGCCTTGCTCTACGCTAGGAGCAAGGCTGGTGGCAGAAAGCAGACGGGCGCAGCGAGGCACAGGCTGGCACACAGTCAGGGGAGCAGTGGTTGGGGTGACTGTTGAGGAAAACCTGGAATTTGGGAAAGATTATATCTGCATGCAGCAGTGGTCAACATGCAAAGCCTGCTGGGGATGATACCTGGGTCTGTTCTCCCCTCGGGCATCTCAGCAGCCTGCAAAGCAAACACCTCGGCCAAGCAATTTCCAATGCGCCTTCACCGTGCCTACATCACGTACCCGTTCATCCTCTCTCCCAATGTGGCCACATGTCCGGTCTCAGCCCACAGTCACGCAAAACTCAGCTGCTAGCACTTACCCAAGCACCCCCTCCTGACACCCACCCCCACCCGTCCCCTCCCTTCAGCAGCTTCCTAAATCTCCGTCCCGAGGAGTGATTTGCCTCGGGGACTCCAGTTCTGCTGGAGAAAGGCCCCGGTCAGGAGCTCAACTCGCCTCTCCATCACTGGGAGCTGGAGAGTTTCAGACAGCAAAGCCCAGGACATAAATAAAAATTTGGTCAAGACAGCATTGGAAGGTGCCGGACGTGCAAAGAAATGACCTAAAAGGTAAAAGTCAAAGATAAATAAGAACAGTCCGTGTAAACTGTGTGCTCATCTTAACAATAAACAGAGCGGCTGCCACAGAGAAACTTGAAAGGGCTCCACTCTGCAAAGATGAATGGTTTGCTGAGCCTGCTCCGGGCTCCGTTCGAGGGGCTTCGGCATGAGTAATTGGGTGTGAGAAGCGCTTGCTCACCAGGGCCGGAGCAGGCGAGCTCCAAGGAGGGGGAACGCGTAATGATCGCTGGGGTTATTTATTGTTTCGTTTGCTCATTAGCTTGGCATCACCTTAAGTCTCCAGCCGCAGCACGTGACGGCTTTGAACTGGCGCCCCGGGTGTCGCGGACGCTGTGACATGCAGTTTTGATGTGTGCCCCGCAGCTCCCGTAGGATTTCCGCTCTCCGCTCCGCTCAACCCAGCCGTCCGGCTGGGGATAAATCACCTTCCCCTCCCCAGAACAGCTCGGGGGTTTATTGGTATTATCTATCATTGTAGAGTCCTCGTCTGGACGCGTGCAAGCTTACTGTCTCTCAACAGTGAGGGCAGGATTTCAGTGTGCTGGGAGAGCTAAAACATGGGGAGCTAAAGCCTCGTGGGTTTCCCCAGGCTTGCTATCCATCACAGGCAGCGTGCGAAACTGGAGACAGGCCATGGGATACGGCACGGCCGGCTCTCGCTGAAGGCTCTGCAGCCAGCCCGTGCATCGCTCCCCGAGAGGGGGGAGCGCGGCCGGGCTGGCCCTGCTCTCTGCGGCTCTCAGCCGGAGGCCAGCTGAACTTGCACTCCGTTTATCTCCTCGGCAAGGGGAAATCTTCCTTGCTGGCACTGCCTGGCCTTAGCAGCTCTGGGGAAGGCGCAATGTTGGAAGGCAAGCCCAAGGAGAAAAGGGGAACTTACAAACAATCAGTCCAGGGACACCAGCACCCATCCAAAACAGCTGCACAAATGCCAGTCAACTGCTTGCAAATGTAACGTAGAACAGAGGACTTTGTCCATCACCTTACGGACTTCAGCAGGTCGTCTGCACAAAAGGAGACTTAGTATCAACATCTTGTGCCATTAGCCACCTTCATTCCTTTAATTTGGCACCAATCGTTCCCTAACCTAAAGAAAGCCTGAGTTGCAAGTGACAGAGACCACAGCCTTCCTTAAGCCACCCTGATGCCACTCATGATCATGATCATGTGTCATGTGACTGCCATGACAAAATACAAGCTCAGCAAAGCTACATTGGCAGGAGGACGTCAAGAAAACACCTCTGTGACTTGAGAAAGGCGAGTAAGATCCCAAACTGCACTGCAGTAGCACTGTCCTTGCTTTTCTCCTAGCAGGTCTGGTCTGCTTGACTTTCCCTCACTTCTTACCGAGTAGGGTGTGACCATGTTCTGCGTTAATGGCATGCCAGAGCATACTGCTTAGGGGGAGCGTTAGGAAAGTCTCTACCAGCAGAAATGGGCACATCATCAAACTTATGGGTAGATAGCTCCATTGTCCGATCTCCTATATGCTAGTGATGATTATTAAATAATGGAATGAGAACTCAGTGGTAAAAGAAATATGGGAACTCCTCTCTTCCTTTCAGAAAAAAACAGGGAGTTAGCAAAAGCCAATACAAATAACTAAACGTTTCAACATGCAGTAAAAGGCAGAAGACTTTGAGTTCTGCTGGGGGGAACCTCGAAAGTCGTCTGCTGAGAAATTCATGTGCTCGGACATGGAAAACTGGAGACCAGAGGCAAGAACCTTTTAGAAGCTCCTAGTTGTTGGGAGAGAGCTCATGTCCTTAGCTTGTATCCAACACAAGAGATCGAACACAGAGAACAGCAAGAAGCACTTGGCTTGGCCATAAGGGCAAACCCAATGTCAATGATGTGTCCAGGGTGATGGATGTGAGGGGCATTAGAAGGCAAAAAGGTGTTTTTAAAGCTGCGGACCCACTCACAAATATCAGGTGCATTTTCTGTGAGTGCCCACACAGGAGGTATCACCCCAGCTTCTCTGGAGACAGCCGGAATTACAATGCTCCCAAATGTTGCTCTTAGCATCCACCCTGGCACAACCGTCCTGCAAATGCCTCTGTAGTCTCACCAGCAGTTTGCAAGCTCTAGATAATGCTGACACTTAGACTTTTGCCCTCCCTGACTCCCTTCCCACCTTCCCATCTCAGCTCCATGCAACACGAGCAGCAGATCTCCCTTCTCAGGACTGTTTTCCCATTTTTCCCTGTGATGCTCTGTTCTGTCATATGCCTCACATATGTGCCAGAGTTCACCCCCTGGGGCTGCAGGCAGGGGGGCAACTGAATGGCATGGGTGATACCCTTATTAACACACTTCCTTCCTGGCCCCGAAAGTGATGTGCTCTGGGTGACAGTCCCAGTTCTCTGCCACCCCTCCTGCACCAGCAGAGAGGATTGCAGGGGTGGGCAAAGCCAGGTTTTGCAAAGGCGGCTCCATCCCCTTCCCGCTAGCTGCAAACACATGTGGTGGGTCCGTGTCTGGACTTCCTCTGCCTCCCCACCTGGAGCCATCCAGGTGAGTGTGGATGCCGTGCCCAGTTAACTGGACCCCGGAGGGGGATGAAGAGGCCCTGGAAGACTGCAGGAACAGAGCGTTCCAGCTGAAATATCCAAGTGCACCTCTGTGATGCTGGATGACGGACACATTAAAGGCATCTATTTCAGCTCCTTGGAGCCAGATGCCTCCTCCTTCCTCCGCTGGGCAGAAAGCCGGCTCAGCATGGAGTTTTCTCTCCCATTTCCTAGGGATGTCAGTCAAAGCCAGGCTCTTGGAAGTTCAAGCGTGGCCAAAAGGAAGCAGATTTCAAAACACACCCCTCCCTCCATTCCCCCCTTCCTAGGCCTTTTGTTTCCAGTTCCCCCTCCTCCCATCAAAGAAAGAAACAAGAAAAGATTCTGGAGTCACCAAGCCATGATCTATCATTCTTTCAGGGGAGTTTCTTCTAATATTAATCAACACAAGCCTCTCTCCCCGCCTCCCCTGCCCCAAGGGAGCAGCGGGCTTGGAAAGCTCAAGCGGGTTTCGAATGGGTCTTGCGGCAAAATTCCTTAGTTCTCAGTTGGAGCGAGATGGTGTTGGGGCAGTTGCCAGGCTTTCTGAGATTCTTGGAAGATAAATGAGATTCACTGCCTATTGCCTAGCACTGTGAAGGCACAGGACACCCAGAAACTCCACCGTTTTCTGCAAAGCAACTGGCTTCTTTGTCCTGTGAATTAGGGCCAGAGTCCCTACTTCACTGCGATCATCCCCAGCGAAGAAGGTGAGGCTCCAGCCAGGAGCTGATGACACCTTCTGTATTTTGCTTTTCAACCCTGGACCGGATTGCAGAAGCATACCGATTATCCTAAATATGTCAGCTGCTGACAGACCTCCGGGGGTGGCCTCCCAGTGACACAGAGTGAGAGTACAATTTCTCAGGCCACTTCTTCCCCTTCGGGTCCCTCCCCTCAGTCTCTCAGGGGGTGCCAGCAGAGCAGCACAGGAGTGGGCTGTTGTCTCCCTGTGCCCGGTGGTGACAGCTTTGCACTGGGTCATGAGGCAAATTTGAGCTGTTTGGAGGGTACGGAGGGACTGAAGTGAGATGTTGCCTCGTCCTGCAATCTCTCCCTCCAGTACTGCACAAATGCCTCTGGTGTTAAGCTCCGCAGATGAGCCAAAGAATGTCCTCAGTGGCTGCCAAGTGGGACACTCCCGTCCACGCAGTTCAGGACGCTGGCTGGCCTCCCCTCAGGCCAGGGCTCATGTCCCTAGCTAGCAAGAGGCACACAAGGATCTCCCAGCTCCTCCTTACCAGGAGGTAAAGAAGGTGTCCAGTCAGTGTTTAATCTTTTGGGGAAGAAAGGAAAGTTTCAGGCTTCCAAGTAATCTTAGAAGAGGCTCCTCTTCCCTCCTCTGTATCTGGCTCCCACGCCACACTCTTGGCTGAGGATGAATTCATTTTCTGCTGTGCCCATCACTGCTGATTTGGCTGTACTGCAGAACATTATTTGCAAAATCTCACACCCCTGCTATTGATACAATTTTGCCATCAGATTTACTCCAGTTCATTAAAACCACAGTGAAGGTGCTCTAATCTTTCACAAATCCTTGCAGGCTCTGCTGACTTCATGGATCTTGCCATGGTCTCTGCTCTCAACATCCCTTTGACTTTTCCTTTCTTTTGTTGTTTGGTTAAAATATCAACAGCCACTAAGCAACTGTCTTACTAATCTTCCTGATAGCCTTAAAAGCACAACAGACAAGAGGGGCAACAAAAGGGAAACTTCCAAAGCCCTGCATAAGAACCTGGGTGCCAAAGCATAAGCAGACCACACCACCTCTGGAAGATCTCCAGAGAGTCAAAACAAACCACAGCAGGGCTGGTGTCCAAAGAATTTGCTGACAAAATAGTGTGACCTCCTGACCACCTGGCTAAAGACAGCTTATTAATCTGATGGATGAAGATGGCGATTTGAACCTCCTCCGCTACCAAGAGCAGGGAGTGCCTCTAAACCATACCCATATTCATGCTCAAACTGACTTGGAGAAGTCTGCATCTGATGGCAGATGATCTTGTAACAATCCCTTTCATAGATGTTAGCAGCAAGAAATGTGTCCTCTCTGGACCCTGATCTCCAAAACACTCTTGCCATATTTTATTCACTTTTTATCTCAGTCTAAAAGGAGATGGTTTCACACTCTCCGATTTCTGATTTTTGCTCTCATTGTTTTATTATTTAACTCTGCAAGCTGATCTTTTTTTTTTTTTTTCTTTTTTGCAAATATCGGACTAAAGAGTCATAAATATGGATACGATGTTGAGGACCAGGTTGGAATTATATTTGGCCCCTTCTAATTACTGAGATCAGGACTGCCAAGGAAAAAAGCATAATACTAATGTAATTTTTTAATTCTTTTTCAACTCAGCATCAAGATCTGCTGGCTCTGGCTCAGACCTCGGTCACTGGCTTCACCCCCATGGGAGAGCCTGAGCAGCCGGCACAGAGTAAGGGGCCAGGGCAGCCCAGCCCTCCCCAGGGCTGACCTGCTCCAGTACACCTCCGCTCTGAACCACCAGCACAAAGCGATGTGCATTGGCATAAGTGAGGAGCATTTGCTGCAACTTTGCCAGAGAAAAACCTCACTATATTCACTATATACAGTGAATATACTAGTACTCACTGTTTGCCTCATTGTCTCTTTCATGGCTCAGGGCTAAGTACTGACACAGAATTAAAAACACAGTCCCCTGCTCAAGGTCTTATGGTCTGGCTGCCCTACACCCAAATGCCTTTCAAGTTAAGGTCCAACCCTGATCTAAATTTCTGTGAAGACTCTTCTGTTGAGGCTCATCTCACAAGATTTTTGGTTGGATGTTTGAAAGACTTTCCAATAACTGTGGAGGAAAGCGCTGAACTTGCATTGATTTTGGTGGAAATTCCCACAGAAAAATACTTCATACTGGAATTTTTTTCCAGCTATAGAAATTGTGCTGGAGTTTCAAAAATATTATCTTGATTTGTTCTGTGTTATCTTATTTCATTTCATTTATTTGTATGTTCTTCTTGTTTCCACTATTTAATTGCACACCACCAAAAGCACATCCTAGAGACACACTTGGAACTACCGTAAAAAGGATAGCAAATATAATGTAGAAAGGAAGGAAGTCAAAATAGTATGTTGAAATTTGACACATTTCCAAAACTGGAAGCAGTATTTTCATGAAACAAAAGCATTTTCAAATGTCTGAAATGATCTTAAATTTCTGCTTCACTGAAAATTATAAACATATTAGTTTTCATTTTTAGTTTAGACAGAAAGGAAACTCATCGGTGACGACATCTCCTGTACAAGCAGCATTTGGAGGCCGAAGCAGCCCTCCGTCTGTGTCTTTAAGAAGGAGGGATGACAAGAGGCTGGCATGCGGCGGCTGTTAGCATTTCCAAGATGCTTTGTATTATGGCAGGACAGAAGAGTTGACAGTCTCTTCTCAGTTCTGTGGTTAGCTGGCTACAGGCATGCAGTCATTACTTTATATTAATGTGAGATGTGAACATTGTTTTGCTGGTTATAATTATTCTCCAAGTGGTACAACCTTAAAAATTACAGCTTGGGAGAATCTCTTTCTCTGTAGTTCTTCCTGGGAGTCCCTGCCTGGGTCGGTTCCCAATAATGAGATTTTCTAAGGGGGCTGGGAATGTATTGATTGATTTATTTGCTTTTGGATGCTAATTAACTTTGATGTTCTGCAGCCACGCTCCTGGCTGCCATACTGCATGCAGGGGAACAGTGGGGCTGGGCCTCCGCTTAGGAGAAAGACCACAGCGGGGGTCAGATGGGAGTGAGTGTTGCTGGTTTGTGTTGCATTTTGCTCTTAAGCCAGAAGGAGAAACCTTTCTGAAGAGCCCTTCTTTTCACAAGACACCCCAACGGACAGGAGTGGGGGTGTCCCCGTGCACCAGGCATTTCTAATATGGCCAAGGCAGATGGAGACGCCCCAGTGTGGGGTTGCCCTCCAGCAAACCGGGAGTGGGAACTTCTTGTGCCCCCACAGGCAGCTGTACCTTCTGGCAAAGGTTGTCCTGCAGCTGCCAGGGCCCCCAGCTTCCACCCCAACCAGAACAAAAGCAAGGCAAAGACATCTGAAACAATTGCTTAAGCAGTGATGAAAGGGATCAGCCTCCCTTTATCTCCACAAAAGACACTGTGTCATCAGTCTTTGCGCCATATTTCAGCACTATCCTCTCCACCGAGCCTGCCAGCGAGGGGCTGTGTGGCTGTACAAGCAGATGTGGTGATGGGTTCAGCACTGTTGAGTCTAAGGCTTGGATCAAAACCAAGCCGCTCCTCTCACACAGGCAAGAGCCATCAGCAGTGATGACCTGCAGTAACACTCAGCTCTCAACGGGATCTTAACCAGAGTCTTCCCCTCCGTCACCAGAATCCCTCAGCATACATTGAAATGAGGTGCTGGAAAGCCTGGAAGCACACCCAAGCCCTGCTAGGCTTTGGGTTCATGTTGCTGTGGCACACCAATTGGCAGCAGCAGAGGGAATTTAGGAAGGAATGTAGGTGGCTAATGCCCTGCACTGACATACCCTCCTCAGCCCAGCAGGCATGTCGCCATTTGCAAACGCACCGAAAGTGGCTGGCATTCAGCTAGGGTCCAGAATGTGCTTCAAGGCCCAAGTGAGGCTGCAGTGTCCAAACTGTTTGAATGCTGGAAGAGCAAACCCATCTTTTTCTTCTTTGCTTCTTCTCCCTCTTCACGCTCTTTTTTTTTATCTTAGTGCACGGCAGGGCAAAGTGAAATAGGAATGGAGGGTTGTACTCATTTCTTCTGGTAAAGGAGAAGAGAGATGGTCTCTTTGGCAGAGGAAACAACGCTGTGCTTACAGAATACCATTTTAAGAGCCCTAGCGTTAATGTTTACATGATGCTGCATCTACTAGAGCAACACATGTGATACCCACATTTATGGTAGCAGCCTCCTCAGCCATCATTTTGCCACACACATTATAAGTCAGCAAGACCTCCTGCGTGTTGCTCATGGAGCTCTGGCTTTGTGCCTCTCCTCCAACCAATTTGTACCATACTCTGAGTATTTAGCAGCTTGCCACAGTGCAGAGCCAAGCCATAAATCCCTTGGGGGCAGCTGTGCTATAAATGTCCACTGGGACCTCTGTCAGGATGAAGCAGGCTATCCCCTGAGGCCACAGGAAAGTGGCCCCTTCCCTGCTCCTGGTCATGGAACTACCCTTTTAGAGCAGAAAGGGCCAGGTGCCCGCTGCTGCTGCTGCTTATAAAGGAGTCAGTCTGTCTTGAGCATGATGGTGTGTTCAACCACAGGACATAACGTGCTGCCTTTCCTTTCATTTGTGTCCAGTACTCTGGGTAGTGGCCTCAGTTGCTAGTAGGTGACATAAGGGTTTGAGATCTGGACACAGCTTGGTAGCTGAGTTTTGATCTCACATCTAAAAAGCCGGTCTATAAATGATGCCACAGGAGAGGTGAGTGAGGAGAGCCCCAGTTAACCTGGACAATTCACTCCTGAGCTCCTGAGCAGGATGCAGAAAGCCTCACTGAACTTAATGTGAGACAGCATCAACTCTGCCCTGCTAGGACGGATCTAGCATAGATAGATGGTCCAATGGAGCAAGGTCAAAGAGTTTTCACGTTGCAGCGAGAGGTGGAAAGATGAGAAAGGGCAAGAAAAGCCAGGGAGGCACCCACTCCTGCTCACGACATGGAAGCAGCAGAGGGCTGGTGCTGCTCATCAGCAGGGTGGATGCAAGTATCCCTCTAGAGAGCAGGCAAGTAATATGGTGTAATCGTTCATTCATAATAAAGTGAACTTTGGGCTTCTGCCACCTCTCTCTTTCTAATCCAGACCTTGATCCCCCAGGATTATTCGGATATCTAACTCTTCTTTAGACACATACTTCCCATTAATGTTAATGAAAGGTTCCTAAACAGGAGGCAGATGTCCAGATCCTTTAGAGAACCTGGGATCCCAGCAGTCACTGATTTCTGTCAACTAACTCATTTTTTCTGCTGATGGAAATGAGAACAGAATTTAGCTCCTTGCTCTCAGAGCACGCAGTGGGTACATGTGCCGCTGTGCATTCAAAGAATAGATACCTCTAAATAGTGGGACAGGTAAATTTAATTCACAGCAGCAGCAATGAACCTGATTGCTTTCTGCAAATGGAATTTCATTAGAAATCTCTGACTTATAATTCCATCCCCTCTTTTCAAGTACTCAGTTGGCATATTTGATTTGACTTCATTCTCTTTCCTTTTCCTCGTAGTTTCTATCTTGAGATCTCAAGTTGGAAAAGCCTAGCTATCATCAGACCCATTTGTCCTTTCTTCACCAGCTCCTCTGGCCAGCTGAGCATCTTTCCCCGTTTGCTTGTATTTCCTGTTACAACTTTGGGATCTGCCTTTTCCCGGCTCTTCATGATGTTGGGCTCCTTGATTTCTGGTGCATTTGGGCACCTTGAAACCCTTGCAGTATATTCTCTTCCTCGGGTCTCTCTGAAAACTGTTCGATCTGCTAATCGTACTTCCCATTACTGCCTGTAATAGCCAAACTTTGATTTCATGTGGGCCAACGTTTTCTGTGTTACACTAATCAGGACACAGCAATACAAAACAGCTCTGTACCTTCAGAGCCAAAGTGTCTTAGTATGGATTGTGGTAACATGTAAAGGCCCATGGTTTGCATCCAGCCCAGATTCCCATGCTTGGGCTCTGGGAACACTGGGCTGGCACTCAAAACTATAGTCTTAACGTTTCACATTGTGCTGAACGTGAAAAAGTAGCCAGAACTGAAGTCCTGAATAAGAGTAGCTCTTAATTGCTCCATGTTCAGAGAAGAGCAGCTCCTGGAAGCCAAACAGCTGCTGCAACCCCCACATGCTTCCTTTGTCCAAATCTTGCAAGTGACCAAAACTCTCCACTTCACTTCCAGACGTTTTCTGAACCTCTGCTGGCGCTCTTGGGCTTTACTGTCTGTAGCTTTCTGTTGACTGACAACAGAACCTAAAACCATAAAGGTTATCAATTTCCAAATCCCTTTCTACCCTGGCACATCCATAAGCTCTCTGAAGGAAAACAAACAAGCCAGCAGGGCAGCATTCATTTTTATTCCTCCAAGGAGGACCAGGGAAACCAGCAGCCTTTTGTCCTCTAAAGCTTTCTAGAGCACCTCAGAGAAGCAAAAGACATTTACCCACAACAGAGTACTCTCCCTTTCTCTCTGTATCTCTAATCCCACCCAATGGCATGTGGGATGGTTGAATTCATACCTTATGGTATCTGTGGTAGAGTGCCAAAATTGCCTCAGTGCCCAAGACCAGCATGCTGACCCCCAAAGAAAAGCAGCGATTTCCAGTAACGTGACGCAAGTGTTCAAAATCAAGCCTCAAGCATCATCCATCCAGTCTCCAACACAGACCAAACTTTGTGAGAGACTGTGAAACAGTGGCAGCTGAGCTGGACTTACCAGGGCTCTTTTGGCTGCCTCTAGAAATCCAGCTATTGGCCAACAGTCTGAGCTGTCTGCGACAGATGGCTGGGTGCTATGGGATCGTTCTCCGAGCTCTCAGACAATGAAAGGACTGTTTTTTTTCCCAAGCCTCCTCACTGACTGCCACATTTAATGAAGATACATATTGGGACAGTCAGCACCTTAGGTGGTGAGACCATCAGTTGTCTTCTGCAATGAAAGGGGCTCTTTTTTCACCCTTCTAGTTACTGAAGCTTATTGAGAGAGACTGCAAGAGATGAATTATCCCAGCTGAAAAGTCTGGGCCTGTTAAATCTCGTAGGATGGCTAGCTGGGCAGCACTATTGCAACACAAAGATGACTCAACCACATAGCATCTTTGTTGGCATCCCATTAGCTGCTGCGGAGACGATTATTTCTTTATTGCTAAACAGAGTCTGTCAGTGGCTTCGGGCACTTCTGTGAAAAATGTAACAGAGGCGGAATAATAATTCGAAACATGCCAGACCAGAAAGCCATGGCTCATCATATCAGACTCCTTCTGCCTGAAAATCAACCAGTCCAGATTGTTCAGGGTGGGTGAACCAATGCCACAGATGCTTGTGACTTCACCAGAAGCAGTGCATCCTTCCAGGAAAGCAGGATCCCCTTCTCATACAAATGGCCTTACAAATACAGAAGCAGAAGGGAGCAAAGAAATTCTCCGAGTGGAAGCTACATCAGCAGAACTGACTCAGAAGAGAAACTTGCTTTTCAAAGTTTTCCATGAGCCATCAGCTGGTCTTGGGTGAAGTGATGCTAGCAGGCGGCGTCCCAGTTACTTTCCCACTGTGGGAACCGAACCCTTTTAAAACTGTTTTGACTGTAACCAAGGAATTAGAGAGATGGATGAAGCCAGCCGAAAGTGTGACAATCTCCTAAAGGCGCACAGATGGTGAGCAGACCCTGGAAACTGATTCACTTTGAGCGATCACTTTCCTGAAGCACATTTTGGACAGTTTTCAACCTCTCTGAGGACCTGAGGAAACCCGTAACTTCTCCAAGGCAAAATGAGGGGCAGGAGGGGAGAAGGGAAAAAAGCATGATTTTTCCTTGAAATGCACATTTGCACATAGTTATTTATTTATTTGCCCTTTGACATCGAGAGAAGCTCATCTCTCAGAGAACAATCACCCGTGGCTCAGCCCAGATGGAGGTGGGATACAAATTTCATTGCCAGTGCTAACCATGAAAAGATTTTCCCGTTTTACCAGAAACCACAATCTCCCATAGTTCCCAGACTGCTCAAGTGATGTATAGCTTGGTAATTGTCCTGAAAGATAAGGGAAAGCCTCCTCTGCGGTTGCATTTGATATTGGCCTGATGTATGGGATCGCTCAGTGCCGGCTCGGTGGAGGGTGTCTAGAGACAGCGTGGAGTATGCCTCTCTGCCTTCTTCTCGCTGGGGAAACTCTGCTGGTGGCAAGCAGGATCCTGAGGGTTGCAAATTGCTTTCCCACATCTAACATCCCTTTCATAGCAGCCTTAGTCGGTTTTTGGCATGAGGAGGAGAGTTAAAGAATTGTTTATAGCTACTCCGGAGCCTCCTCTGCAGTGCTGCCACCCCCGCGGCACCCCTGCACCAGGGACTGAAAGGAGCTGCAGAGGGGTAGGAGTGGGGCATAGTGGGGCAGGGGGGGAATCTTGCAACTGGAAGAGGGAGAAAAGCTTGGGGAGAGGGAAACCTTCACCCATGGCAAGTGGCAGAAGCCCCTTTTCTCGGGCCAGTGCAAGTGACACCGGACAAACTCTCAATCGATCAACTATTAGAAACACTGGTTGTGGCAAATCCTGCTAACCAGACGGCACCTGACATAAAGACATTCCAGCTTGGTGCTGTATAGAACAAATGGACAACTTAAGATTTTCAGATAAGACTCTGCGGTGCTTAACTTTCCACTTTCCAGAGAGAAATGAGGACCCTGTTAAGAATTTGGGATAAGATTGTCCAAGCTATTGGGATGAGCAGCCGCTAGATGGCATGTCCATGCTCGTCCAAAGGCCATGAAAGTCCAGGATGTCCCACTCATCCCACGCAGGCACAGCAAAAGGATGAAATGTTATCTCAGCATCGGCTCTAAGAAAACGCTGGCACACTTTGCAGTTATTTTGCGTTGGGGATCTGCAATCTGATGAACATTCCTCTGTGATTTTGAAAGGATTTAAAAATAAGCTGCACACAGATTTTGCAAACTTGCTCTCACTGGTTTCAGTGGAGATGTACTAGGACTGCAAAGAGCATTTATGTGCAAAACAGCTCGTAAAAGGAAATATACAGTGCTTTGTTCTCCCACAGGAGGGCTAGTGAATTATTCGGGTAGAACCCACATGAAGTAAGAAGTTATTGGTAGATACTATTTTCCAGATCCTCAGCTGCTGTTATGTGGTATACTTCCCTCATTTATACTAGCTGAGAGTCTAGTCTCTAGGTCTCCAGATCAGAATTAAGCAAGACACCAAGAGGTCTTTGGAGAAAGGAGCTTTTATTTGAGGGGACTGCCAAACACATTAGATTTGGACTACTTTCTCTCAGAGATTTAATCTCAGAGGAACTGGCAAAACAGAAAAGGCCCAGAAACAGGAGTGAATCGAGCACATTAAGGCATTTATGCTGTAAGCCACAGTGTTTTCCATGTGTAGCAGCAAATATCTGAAGTTTTTCAAAGCAGAGAGTTTCAGTGTAGCTTTTGTCATTGAAAAACTGGCTTGCACTATACAGAAATCAAAAAAGAAGCCAAGCTTATGGATTTCCCTGTCAAGTCAGTCTTATGTACCATAAAGAAGTTTGGTTGTGGTACAAAAAGCTTTAAGTCACCTCCGCCCCCCTTCCCTGCCCCAAATATTTTCCCTACAATATGAAGAAGGATTAGAAGTATTGTACAAGGCTTTTTAAATTCTCCCTCATCTTCTCTGTTTGTGCACAAGGGAAAAGACTGTTATTTGATGTTATTTTGAAATTATCCCTTTAAAAAATGCTATTTTGAGATGTAACAGTTTGTGTTTCACTTGCATGCCTGTAAACTTCTCTAGCACTTGTTAGAGGGTGAGTCAAACCAGCCCTATCTCTCTGTAACACGAATTAGATCAAGCTGGACAATGAATATGTTACTTTCATGAAAACAAAACAAAACAAAACAAAACAGCAACCAAAATTAAATATTTGAATTTCCTAAACACATTTAAAACTCATGGGCAGCATACAGCAAAGCTATACAGCTGGGAGGGGAGGGGAAGGGAGTCTCACATTTCGTGAGTTCTCTGCCTTGCTAATCGCTATGGAGTCGTGGTGCCCCACTGAAGCTTTGGGGTATTTCTATGTAGCAAATAACAAAATATCGTCCCTAGAAGAGCACTACTGGAGATCCAGCCCTAGATCTGAGACTAAAGAGAGACACCAAGTGGAAGAAAGACACATGACCAGTTGCAAGTCATCAGCAGACCTCAAGGATTTATTTCCTACATGCGGTTCACTGCAGGTTTATGTACATAAATAGGTGATGCAAAGATGCATTTGGGCACCTCACTACCCATGTGGGCATTGAAACATGCCTCTGGGTGAGAAAAAGCAAGCAGGCAAAGGTGGAAAAGAGACTTCTTTCGATGCAAGATTTAAAATCGCCTCGACATAGCCAGGAGGTACTTGGATGCCTTCATAAATGAAATTGAAGGGAATTAAGTCTCAAAACACTTTTGTGGATCTGAGCTTATGTAAGAAGTATTAGTGTCATAGGATTATTTGTTCCAGTCGCCTTGCTCCTTCACATAAATTGTTCCAGTGTTGCACACATTTCCCTGAGAAAATATCCAGCCTGCCAGTGCCAGCTCTGGAGTGCTTTCATTTACTTTGGCGGATCTTGAACTGGGTTCTCCTTCCTTGGGTTTTTCTAAAGTGTTTATGTTAACTGGACTGAAAGGGGTGACTTCTCACCAGTCTCCGGGGCTGTGGGTTGTGGCATTAATACTGCCTAAGCAGCATTGCCTGGCACATCTGCAATGCAGATCAACAGGGAAGATTTCCCCATTGCTGGGGAATGCTCACTCCTCTCAATCCAAGGTAACAGACAGTTAAAAGAACTGTCAAGAAACACACGAGTGTTTAAACACACTTACTCAGCCTTGTATCACAGACAGAGCTGGTCCAGGTCAACATGGGCGCCAGGAGTGAATCACATATGAGATCTGCCCAGATGTGCCCGTGTTTCTGTGGAGCCAATCCTGTTCTTCCTTTTTGAAAGACAAGGGCAGATCCATGCAACTTTGCATGCAAGTTATGATCTTGGGAGGAAAGTAGTCATCTTATCTGCGCTGGCTCCTTCTTACCGAGCAGAAAAATGGATAGACTCATCCAGGCAGCCTAACCTCAGAAACACTGTTATGGAAAGATATTATGCAAAAGAGGTCAAATCTTGTGTGAGGAATCTCATGGTGCTTTGGCATTTCGTAACCTCCCAATGCAAAGCTGGACATAAAATCCAGAATATCAAATCAATCTNTTATGGAAAGATATTATGCAAAAGAGGTCAAATCTTGTGTGAGGGATCTCATCGTGCTTTGGCATTTCATAACCTCCCAATGCAAAGCTGGACATAAAATCCAGAATATCAATTCAATCCCTAAGTACTAGATTGAAACAAGGTTGTAAGTGGAACCCATTGTAGACTGCCTTTAGAAACAAGACCTCACGTGGTTCCTGGAGGAATGGTGGATATTCTTGTTGCCCTCTGAACAGGGGGTTTTGATTCAAGTTAAGGTCTCTCCTGCAAAAGACACAAACAAGATGCCTTATATCTCCAAGGTCTCAGAGAGAGCACACTGGAAGAAGCAAAATGCTTCTGTGTAGGAGGACTAAGAAAGATTCTGGTGTCTAGTATGGAAGCTTCAGGAGTAAGGTCAAGGTCTTCAGGCGTGCATCTCTATCTACATGTGTTTAAAAGGACTGAGCCTGAATGCTACCTCTTTGGAATTAGTTTCTGGCTGCCAAAGATGACTGCAAAAGGCACAAAAGCGGATTGTAAAATTGGGTTAAGTCCTAGCTCCACCAAATTCCACAAAGTGACACTATGCATGTTGCTAGCCCAGGTGTGCCCAGGTACTGAACCAAGCTCAGCAGCACAAGCAAGAGCTCCTTAGTGACAGGGATGCTTTTTTGAAACTCGTTTGGCATTTTCTGTCTTATCTGCCTCAAATGAGCAAGCCCGTGGCAACAGTCATGGTCTCCTCTCAATCCAGAGATGTCTGTGACCTGCTCACACTCTGTGGAAGACCTTTTGACGTATGTTTCTATGAGGATTTTAAAAAAGGGAGAAATTCTGGAAAGCACAGGATGGTAAATCTTGATGACTTGTTGCAGCAAATTTCCCATCCCAAAGGTCAGATAGACATCCAGCTCATGGGGGCACATGCTCCCATACTTGCTAGTGATCAACGGCTCACAAAAGCCTAGAGTTCAGAAGTGCCAAAGTTAGTCCCTGTGTGCTGTATTTTCTGGTGCCCATCGAGGGGGGGGCAATCTTTTCCTGCAAAATACTTAGTTTGGGAGTGCAGTCATCTCTGTAAGTCAGCTGTGAGGGACCCCTACCAGGGTGCAAAATAACAAAGCTACAGAGGAATCTGCTTCCCAGTTACGTGGTGCCTCTGGCAGGACAGTTTCCCTTTGGCTTGTCAAAGTCTAACTTCTGCTGGAAAATTTCACTTGCCTGCATTTCTCAATTCAACCAGGGGAGGGCAACTCGTCATCAGGAAAATTAATTCAGTTTACTAAAGCTGACTTCACTTCGAAGTCATAAGACTTAGAATTCGTAAAAATAATTAGTCCTGAAAAAAAACAGACTGCTTTAAAAGCATACCTTTTGATGAACGTTTTTTTCCCCTAACGTAAGTTAAAGTAGTCTCCCCTTGCCCCACAAGCGCTGGCAACCACTGCACTTTCATTGCTGTTAACCAGTATTCTTTGTATATGATTAATCTTACAGTGCCATGAAAGCACTTCTGTCAAATTAGACGTGACAAAACCTGCAATTTTAAATCATGCTTTGCATTCTATTTTACGCTGTGTTATCAAACAGGCACTAATTGTGAACTGTAAGTTGTTTGATTGTGTGTTTTGTTTTGGTTTTTCAGGTTGGAATTTAAACAGAAGAAATATAGTAATTTTTTCTCAATTTTTGAAGTCTTTCCTCCTTAACAAAGCAATTTTGAAAGAACACCTTTTGCAAAGTTAGGCATTTCGTATTGATAATTCCAGCACTCAGCACTCTGTCACCTGAACGCCTCAATGTTTTGGCCCTGTCAGCACAGAAATCTTTCCCCTCTTAGAGTCACAGTAACGTGTGGCCAATTGAAAGACATTTTAAAAGAAAGAAATATGCGAACATTATAAATCCACATGTGTCGTCCTCCTTCTTCCTGATGCCAAGGTCTAATTTCCTGCTTCTATGTAACACTGGGCAGCAACCTGTGCCAGCTGAGCCTCAGACCCCTGCTTCTCAGAGAATCTCTGAGACTAGAGAAAAGCAGTTTGGTCTCTTCCACTCTGCAGCTTGCTGCAGAACAACCCGGAGACCTTCTGTCCCTGCTTCACAGAGGGATGCAAAGCACTGCCTGTACATAAAATGGTGGGAAATTGCTTGCTTGCTTGCTTGCACTATTCCAGAATGGCTCCTACCCAGCCAGGCATGGGTTTACCGACAGAGAGTGATGGGGCTGTAGCTCCCTCCGTCATTAGCAGCCAGCCGTAATCAGTAGCCAGCCATGCAGTACCTGTGTTTTTCATTGCAAAGCAGTGGGGCTCTGGAGACTGTGCAGCTTCTCGCAACCCAGAGCAAGGCTGCAAACGGCTGTAAAGGCGCAGCACAGCAGCTCTGTGCAGGGCATTAGTATTCCCCGGTGGCTGAAGGAGACAGACCTTGGGTACAAATGAATCAGGAGCTGTACGGGGCTGCATCCCGGGGACTTGGACTCGTGTGCAGACTTCCCATGTTTATCCACAGAATAGGCCATGACTTGATTGGGTAAAGAGATTAATTCCTTCTAAAAAGAAAGTATTCATTTGACAGGGAATGATTGTTGTGTTTGAAATGAAGATGGCCCAAGGCAAAAACAGGCTGCTTGGCTGAACGACTTGTTGGCTGGTCCCTGGCTGCCTTTGAAATGGTATTCGGTCTTCGGCCTTACACACCACATAATGGTGGGTTTCTCCAGCCTGCATGTTTTCTTACAGGCACTTTTGTCTAATCACTAGCTGAGAATCCAGCCTACTGTGTACGTTGTAAAAGATGCTGTTTATACTTGGGCTTTTAGTTTACCATCTGTGCGCAGCTCAGCTGCAACATCTCTGCAGATCTGTTTCTCCTCTGTTGCCAAGTCCCTGTTGCAAGCCCTCAGAAGAGCATGATTCACTTCAGACTTTCTAATAAAATTCAGGCCCTTTGCAAGCTCTCTTTTAAAACCTATCCCCCGTTCTCAGCAAATGCAGTGGTATAGACTTAATGCTTTTCTACAGACTCACTGATTCATATCCGAGTGGCACTGAAGCATAACCAGTTCTACATGCAGTCACTGATGCATATATACCTCCACACTGCCCTTGCTAACATGTATCCCATTCTCAAAGCCATTGACACAAATTCATTCAGGCACCGGAGCTGCTGGCACATGCACAATCCATTTGCACTGCACCTTGTAATCACTTTTTATTTTAAACCCATTTTCTTTAAGGAGCAGCCTTTGCACTAATCCTCAGGGGGAATATTTTGAGCCCAGGCTTCCTTCCTCAAAGTAGGGCGCTTTTTGTAAGAATCAGAAAGAAGCTACGTGCTCAGTACCTGTAGGCTTGGATACTCTTGTCAGCGCACAGATGGGGAAGACTGAATAGAAGAAGAGACAGACACTACTTCACCTGCCCCACAGAGCCTTGCGTCTTGATAGTTAAGCGTTCTGGCTTACAGAGTATGGGCATAAGCCTGGCCAGATGTTCAAATTCAAGACAAAGCTTATTACAGAGAGAAAGAGAGGAAAGAAGAAGTGCTTTCAATATTCTGTTTGAGAATAGGAGTGTTTTTACTGAAGGTTAATTCCGCCTCAAAAGAGATGCTGGAGTGTCACCGATTTCCAGAAAGACACGCAATCCCCAAGACTGGCTGTAAATGAGTTTTCAGATACTGCCCCAAATAATTCTTGTGCAAAATTTGTCCTCATCTTAGATGCTAACAACTGACCTTACAACTCTTTTGGTAAGAGAGCGGAACGTGAGAAAAGTCAGGTTTATTAGACAGTTTGCAGCTTGGTATTGCTGTGAATAGCTGCAGAAACAGGGGTGGCATGACCAAGCCTACAAAAGTCCCTGTGCAAAGCGAGTCATTTTACTTCCACCTTATCATCTCTGTTCTGCTTCGGCACCTGCATTTCAACCACCTCTCCCTGGCCGAGCCCACATGCCAGCTGCAGCTGAGGAGCCTGCCGTTACCTGCCGGTGGCACGGAGGAGGGCACGCAGCCCAGGGTGCTGCATACAACGTGTGTGGTGCTCAGCGAGTGGCACCTGCTCTCCAGGTGCAGCCCTCTCCCACGGCCCCTCCTGTCTCACGCTGTCCGAGATGCATGAAGGAGGACTTGTTATGTGGCCTGTGTTTGCCCATTACACAACCACATGCTCATCCTGCCAACAATGTGAGATGTCTGCAGGATAACGTATAGGCTAATGGGAAGGCTGCTGAGCACCACTGCTGCGAAAAGGGAGAAGGCTGTGCAGCAGGGTAACAGAGGAAGGGAATGGGAGCTGCAGGGAAAGGTTTGACCTGCATGAGGCTCTGAATGCAAGAATTAAAACCAAGTGCATGCAACAAGTAAAGCACAGCATAGAAGAGGACCTTTAAAAATCTTTTCTTCAAAGTCTGGTGGCATAGTGAGGAATCACCCTGCAGGCACAGAAAAGTGATTGAGAGGCATCTTGTAGGAACAGAGTAAGGTGGCCATTGTACACCTGTCTCAGTACAAAGGCCAAACTGGTTTTTGCTGCCCCCAGGAATGAAGACTGGGGCCTTGAGCTGCATGAGCTTACTGTTCCTCCTCTTGCCGGGACAGTGGAAACCATGAAAGTGAGGGATGCTGCTCCTCAGAAAGGTGAGGGACCTCATGTCCACCGCTCATTTTAGGATTGGCTTGCCTGATTTGGTTTTGGTATCTTGGAAACGAGGATTTAAAGATGATCACATTATTGTTACGATTAGATTGCCTTATCACTATTATATTTATTTCTGTTCTGCCAGGAGAGAAGAGGGAGGATTCTATCGGGCTAGTTATGCCACACACTGAGAACAAAGAGGCGGTGCTGTGAGCTTGCTGCCTGCCGGGCAAAGCGGATACACTACACAAAACGGGGAAGCCCAAGGAAACAATGCAATGACACCGGTCAGCAGAGTAAACAGCAGCCACAGCACGCTAGCACCTCACCGTCGTCACATTGCTGTAATCACTGGGGCAAACAAGAGCTTAACAGGGCTTGGATGGGGAACAATGTGGCAGCCCTGCTGATATTTACAGAGTTCACTAGGGCAGCAAAATTGCCCATTGGAAAAATCTTTGAGAGGGTCATCAGGCTTGCTTTCACTTGGCAGAGAGCCACAGTCCGCATCTCGCAGGAGCAGACCAGCTGTGAGCGGCCTTAAATATTAAGGTGTGTACGTACACAAGGGAGAGCCTTATGTGAGGTGGGTGACAAGCAAATACTGTGAGTCAGGGCAAATAACCTGGGCTACCTACCTAAATGGAGCAAGATGAACTGATCACAGCTGGAGAGGATGAGGTAGCAGCCAAGGCCTAACAGGTGAGAGGGGCTGACAGGAGCTTAGCTCCCATGGGTAGTGGAAAATCATAGAATAGGTTGGGTTGGAAGGGACCATGAAGATCCAACCCCCTGCCATGGGCAGGGACACCTCCCACTAGACCAGGCCCCATCCAGCCTGGCCTTGAACACATCCAGGGATGGAACTTCCACCACTTCTCTGGGCAACCTGTTCCAGAACCTCACCACCCTCACAGTAAAGAATTTCTTCCTAATATCCAAC
>RSEF01000005.1:23210161-23275269 GCA_003993805.1 Himantopus leucocephalus
CCCCCCCCCCCCCCGGTGGGGCTCTACCTGCGTTGACTTCAGACATGTGCATTAGACGCCTCTGTAGCTATCTTGCCCCTATTACAACTACAGAAATCTGGTACTGGTCCAGCCTGCCCTGTGTCGTGTCCCCCCCCCCCTTTAAGATGCCAGAGAAGAGTTCAGAGTAGTGCTTGCATTTCAGCAGCTGGGCAGATGTTGGCTGTGAATTGTCTTGCAGTGTGACTGTTAACAAATCTGTTGATACGGGGATAAGGGCTTGTTACAACGCAGGCATGCTGGTTCTGCCCCACAGCATAAAAGCTCTGCTGTGTATGCTTTAACATAAAATGGAGCACTCGCTACAAAAAAAGAAGAGGGGAAAAATACCTCTCAAACATCCTGGAATCTAAATGTTGGCTTCAGTAAACTGTAAAGCTAGCTCAGGATGAAGTGTTCCTATGTCTTGGACCAGCTCTAGCGTTTCCATCTTGTGCACAAGATGAGGGCTTGAAACTTTACTAGCTATGCAAGGGAGGGACAGAGTGTCTTACTGCAGTGCTCTTGGAGGTGGCAGGTGGTGAGAAGAGTGGCTCTTGGAGGTGTTTGCGCTACTGCTGGCAGTAGAGGTTTGCAGGGACATAACGCATCCCAGCACTAGTGAGGCCTCTCGATGTGTAGCTTCTGAAAACACCCGTGTGCTTCTGTGCAAGTGAGGGTGTACAACTGGAGAGTGCTGTCTTGAAAGCTGCCATCAGTGATACTTCCTCTCCACAGAGGATTTTTTTTTTTTTTTAAACTTTTTCAGGCACCTTGGGCTTGAGAAAACTCCTCTTCAAAGCCTGAGGTGTGAGCCTGCTGCTCTGAAGCTTGTTTGCTGCACGAGAACCATCTAGTGTGTGGCTAGAATACTTTTGGTGGACCGCAAGGTCCAAGTGTAGAAACACTGCTCTGAAAATCTAGGGGGAGGTGTCTAGTGAGTGGAGCAATCTCGGTATTGTGCTGATGTATGCTGGTGTCAAGATGAGTGTATGACAAACAAGCTGTAAAATGACAAATTACTCAGACCTTACGAAATACTTCATGAGCACTAAGGGGGAAGAAAGTGTTAATGGGGGAGAAGGGCACTGGTGGTGCGGTCAGTGACCTGTTCTGCAGTGTCACTGCATGGGCAGTGGCAGTCCTGCCAGTGTCCCATTGCAGGACCTCTTTGTGATTGCTACCGTGGGGTGGTTTTTAGCATTCACATTTGTTTCTGGTCCTTTGGCTGGAGCAAGAACTCCCACACCTACAGCTGTGCCGCTTTAAAAAAATAAAGCTATCCATGGGCACTTCCTCATGTTGGGCTGCCGCAGGGGTGAAAAGGACCTTTGCCAACTGCTCTGCGAGCCAATGTGTGGATTTGGAGTGGCTCAGGGAAGTGAGTAGCTTCTCCTCACTCCTAACGTCCTTTCATTTAATGCCTCTTTCCTAGAAGGATCTTGCTTCCAAAATAGCTTTGCTCGATTGAGCCTCTCCGGGCCTGAACCCCTCTTGGCCTGGGCTTCTCTCTCCTTGCCGAGGGCTCTGAGCACTGCTGGGACAACATCCTTGCCCCTGTGCTGCAGGGCAGGGGTGGCTGCATGTAGTCTTGCAGTGTTCGCTCAGCTTCTTACCTGCGTGCGACAGAAATAGAGCAAGACGCAAGCTCGGAGCCTGAAGAAAGCTTTCCCTGCGGGCAGTCTCTGTCCTGCTGCGTGGAAACTCCTCCCTTAAGAGGATTTAGCGGCATTAATGATGCGGCTCATCTGGACTCTCTTCATTCCTGTTATCGTCTCTATTTTAGTTCTCGGGGGATAGGCAGGTGTAGTGTGACCTACAACTGTAAGCTTGTGCAAGAGATGCTCTAACAAGGCCTTTCCACAGCTCCATGGAGGTTTCCTGCCCCTGCTACCCAAGCCACTCTCTGCTTCAAACTACATGAAGTGCGGGGCGTGGGGGGAAAAGGGGTGTGTGTGTGTGTGTATGAAATTCCTCATGTGACTGTAGCCAAGGGAAGGTTTTATCCCTCTCCTGTATCTCTGGGTCCTTGTATAAGGCAGCAGGTGACCATCCAGGACTGCAGGCACTCATCCAATAGGTGTTTAAATTGGAGAACTGCAGGTGGAAGTTTTGCAGACCTCTGGTAATTGCACGCCCTGAGACGCTTTACAACTCCAACCATGGCTGTGGTTCTTGGTGCCTGCTGGCACTGTTACAGTGGGAAGCATGCAGCAGAGGCAAAAGGTGCTGCCGCAAGGACCTTGGGCACCGATAGCACAGGTTGTGTTACGGGAAAGCAAGGGTGATGCTGGGAGGTGGACCATGACCCATGTTATCTGAAGTGGTAATTATTGCTCTCTTTCATAGTGCCTGTGGCACGGCAGCCACTTTCTTCCTGGTCTCCTTTCTGTTTCTGCTTGCTGGTGAATGGGATGTGCCGGCGTGGATCTATCAGGGCTCAGGCTGTGGTTGAGTGGCTTGGAAGGCTAGAGGAGGTGGTGATGCTTCCAGTGGGCCTGTGCAACAAGGGGTGATTGGAGACTCAGATCTTGCACTTCTTCCTCAGTTTCCTCTTTGGAAAAACTTGTGTGTGTCAAAATTAGCTTCTTACTGCCAGGAACTCTGGCCATCGCCCAAAAGTGCCTTAGGTTCACCTCTCTGAAATAAGAGCACCAGGTCTGCATCCCCTTCTCCTTCCCTGCCTTCATTTGTCTCTGAACATGGATCATGACATCCTGGGATCTGGAGTCCTTATGCACAGCGAAGGGTGAGCTGGGCGCAGTAGCCTTGCCCCCTGCCCCGCAGTTGTCAGCTTTGATGGGCTAAGAAATAAACTGTGCTCTTGCACAGATGTTTCTGTTGGAGATGTGTGGAATTGGAGCTTTCCACAGGCAAATGGTTAATGACGCGTGGCGTGAAGGTGAGCCCCCTTCCCTTTAGGAGCTGTGTAATGAGCTGCAGTCGTTACCGAGCCACCTCCGTCTCTTCCTGGCTTGTCTGTATTCTTACAGAGGGAATGAAATGGAGGAAAGGCTAAAAATTACAGACTCTCTCTTGGCATGGTAAAAGGAATAATATGGGAGGTACAGCCAGTGCCAGCAGTTCCTTGACGGTTGGTTGGCTGTGGCAGAGCCTGTTTGCTGAAAGCTCTCTGGGCTATCGGGGCTCGGAAACGCTGAAGCAGATAATGGCTGACTTGAACCTAGACAGGGCGATAAGTGAAGCACAAGGAACTGCTTGCTGGAGATTGCTTAAATCATTGCTTGCGTGCGCTGACAGATTCAGAGCGAGCTAATTTTCTGGAAGAAAGATGAGGCGTTACTGTGGGCAGCTCTGCAAAAGGGACTGCTTGGTAGATGACAGCAGAAAAAGGGAATAAAACAGTAGCCTCTTGGGATGGGGACGGCGATTGGAGACTGCTGGGAGGGAAGCTGGGTGGTTCAGGGCTCATCCAAAGTAAGTACAGGGGAGAAAGGGAAGGAGCCTACCTTCAGCTTAGTCCTTCTCCTGTGGGAAGAAGCACATGCATGGGCTGCCTGGATGACTGCTCTAGTTCTTCTGTCTCCTTGATGGAGCTTCAGAACTGGGACAGCACCATTTAAAAGCAAGTAAAATCAAAGTGTGGTGCATGTACTTAATTTCTGAAACTTGCTGGTGAAGTAAGTGGCCTGTGTGTCTTTAAGGAGCTCAGGAGCTGGGAAGGGCGAGCTCTCCGGTGCCACCAGGAGCCTTGCACATGAGCAAAGGACTGGTAGCATTTGTTAAGGATGTTGCTGGGCTGCTGGTTCAGGCCCTTGAGCAAACAGGTGCATCACGAAAGCGCTTTACCCTTTACTTTAAAATTATTGCTGGGCTGTAAGCAGATCACTGATCTCCTCCAATATGATGATAATCCCATGGCCATGTGTACTGGAGAAATGCTGATCTGGGACAAGCTATATACATTAGGATATCCAGCAGCCCGGAGATTTGAAGTTATATAATGAAGAGTTCCCCTTGTAGGCAGAAATAATTCTGCTTCAGTCAGAGGGAGGTCTCTTGTACGCAAGCAAAGGAAGGGATGAGCCGTGAGAGCTGCAGCCGTGCACCTTGAGCCAAGCTGACCTTCCCACAGCTGCAGTTGGGGACTGCCTTTGGTCCCTTCTGCTGCTGCTCCCCATCCGTTGCCATAGAGGCAGTTTGGGAAAGGGGAGGGAGAGGAACTAGCTTACAGGGATTTGCATAGCGGGGCCCAAACTTGCTGTAAAGTAGTTCTACCTGTTGGGAACGAAGGAGGCTGTTTCCCAGAGTTGCCCTGGAGAAGGAGTTATGGTCACTGGATGTGTCTGTGTCCTCTACCAGCACCTTCCTTTGGCCACTGCTTCTGTGATCCATGAGGTTTTTGTTCCCTCACCAGGATGGGGTCGAGGGGCCACACGGGAGCTCAATGCCCTCAGCTCCGGCCTCTCCTCCTGGAGAGGCTTCATGCAGCAAATTGTCTGTCTAATTTTAAAAGCAGCCCACTGATTCTGCTTGGGCTGGCGTACTGGACTGGCACAAGTTCGAGTGAGTTACATCTAGGTGTTCTCTGCGCTGGGGGGCTGTGGGATCTCAACCTGTGCTGTATTGGTGTGGGGCTTCAGGAGTGGCACGTGAGGCAGGTGTGGAAGTGACATCTTAGTGCTTGGCTAGGACTGCAAGGGCTGCTGCCATCATCCCATAATATAAGAATATGCAAATCCTAAATGCCCAGAGCCAGCATGTCTCTTGTGATAGATGATTAGCAGTTTGGTTGGGAATCAATTGTGAAGTCTAAATTAACTAGAGGAGCTGTATTATTGCACAAAATGGTTCAGCGCTCTAGTTAGACCTTTCCAGGGAAGTTTCTGTACCTTTCATGGCATTTCAGTTTCTAGGTGCTCTAGTCTTAGAGGCAAAAATATCTGTGTTGGGAATGTCTTATTCCCGTCCTACCTGATTTTTTTCTGATTTCTCCTTGGTCCTGCAAATGGCTTGCTTAACATGGAATATGTGTGGACAAATTGAAGAGAGGTTCTATATTCAGTGGTGTCAGTATCAAGTGGTTTTTTGGACTTTGATCCCCAGAGCTAACATACCTGCTTTTAAAGGGCACCACGCAGACAGCTCTGCTCCTCTCCTTTCTGCTTGTAATCAAATAATTTGTAGAGTACTCCTTGCATAAAATGGTGCTGTTCTGGCTGGTGTGGTGATAGGACACCATCTGCAATTATAATTGTGCATTGGTTCTGGGGCTTGTTTCATGCTGGTGGTGTGGCGCAATGCAAGTGTCCTTCTGACTGCTGTGGGAGCCAGTCATGTGTCTGCCGTGTGTGTCAGTGTGGACTGAAGCTGCTGGTGATGAGTCAGTCTTGAGTAGCTTCGCTGGAACGTCCTCAACTTCCCAGTGGGCTTTACTGAGTAAACTCTGTCTCCTGTCCCCTCGCTCCCCATCATTCTGATCTCACTCCCAATCTTGTGATTGTCCTGGTTTGAGGATCCGGAATACCGTGCAGGACTTGGATTGAGGAGACTGCTGACCAGCAGGTTAGCATGGCTGTTTCCTCCCTGCTGTTGCCTTGAATTTTGCACTGTCAAAGCAGAGATGGGAACTATTTTGTAGCATCTATGCTGGGCGCTTGAAGAAGGCGGGACTTAAACAGCAGTTCTAATTATACTAATATCTGAAGGCTCTTCGTGGGGGGGAACCCAACCAGACAAAACCCAGCTGCCTGGCTGTACTTTCCCAACAGTCTTAAGAAGCTGTTGGGCTCTTCTTTGCATTCAGGTCCCTTTCTAATGCAGGTTTGCTGAGACACTGCACATGGAATAACTAAAGAGCCCTCTGAGTTGTGCAGTAAATCTGCCTGTTCCCGAAGGAAGCTTTTTTAATTAGAGAAGATTTTCTGCTCAGCAGCTGTTGTGCAGGACAGTGCTAGACCACAGCTGTGTGGAGAAGCCCTGGTGAGCCATGTGAAACAAGGTAAAGGCACAGTCCTTCTCTTTCTGCTCCCAAGGGGTCTGCTGCATCTCCCTGGGGATGCTGCACAGGAGTGGAGGGGGGGCTGTGGGTACAACGGGGGTCCCTGGAGGCTGGTGGTGAGGTGGAGTGGAGCTCTGTGGGGCAGGTCAGCCTTGCAAGCAAGCCCCAGCGTGGGACTTCTTTGCAGGAGGTGGCTGCTCCCCCTGCACAGAACTCAGGAAATCCCTGCCACCAGATCCTCCAAGGGTGATAATACCTTGTCTGGGTTGCAGATGAAACGGGGGTGGTTGTGGCTGGTCCCCAAGGGTGGGAGGTGATGCCCAGGGCCGCTGGTGCCTCCCCTGTCTGACGTGAGGGGACCCGACAGGTCAGAGTTTCGTCTCGCCCCTGCTCCCTTGGGGGAGGTGGTGTGACTCGTGGCTTCCTGGAACAAAACTGAGGTGACCAAAATGCTGTTGCTGGAACTGTCTGGGAATTTTTTAATGTCAAAAGCAGTATCAAACTGACTGCTTCTTTGGCAGAAGAGGCTATTTCAAGAAACAGCAAGCTGCTTTAATGCCTGAGTTCAAGACCCCAAATGCTCCTTTGATTTGATGCTGCAGTCCTGCTGGTGTTGGTCTTAGAGCCTGGGTTGTTTCTGCATTCATTCCCAATCCATCGTGTTGCAGCTTTGGAGGCTGTTGTGGTGGTGGTTTAGGCTTGATCCTGTAGTAAAACAGTAAGTTCCTGCTTTGCGTAGCTTCAGGCAGATGGGAAACCTCTTCCTAGCTCAGCTGTCAGCTACAAGCAAGACCTACCAGTGTGTATGCAAGTATATGGCCACGCACCCGGTGTTGTCCCGTGGGAACCTAAACAGTTGCTCCTTGTTTGCCCAGAAGGGAGACAGCCTTCGCCACAGGGTGTTTGCTGTCAAACAGCCTGTGCAGCGGTGTGCAAGCTGAGCTGGGGCAGCAGCCGTGTTACTGCGCTGCTCTCTGATGGCTACTCCTGCTCCCAGGGTCTCGGTGGAGAGCCCCGGTGTCCTGCGGAGTGTGGCTCTCCTGCTGGCAGCCTCCCATCGGAGGAGGAGCGGGCGATGGGGTTTGCTGGGCTGGGTTTCAAGCTGCTGCACTAGCGAGGGGTGGGCACGTGTCCTGGGAGCAGAGGGAGCCTTGTGTGGCAGCCCTTGCCTGTCTGGGGTAGCGTGCATGAGACCCCCTGCTGTAATTTGATGTCATTAATACATTTGGCTTGATTAAAAATTGTAGAACTGATGTCAAGTAGAAATGGTCTCTGGAGAGCGGGCTGGTGGGGAAAGAGCACAATGTGGTGGGACAGAGGCAAGTAAGAAAAAGAAAATGTGTCTGTAGCCTTATTAAAAAGTAATCTTGGCCTCAATCATGATTTACTGATTAAAGATGAAACAGCCCTGCTTTTTTTTTCTCCTTTCTGACATGGGAGCATTTATCTCTGCATTGAGGCTTATCTGATATTTGTAAATCAGTTAGTTATTCTGGATAAGAGTTCTTCTTTTTTAAAATAACTACATCTGAACTACTGTTTTTCCATTTCATTCTAGCATTGCTCCATCAAATAGTCTCCTGAAATATTTGTGCTCTAAATTTAGAAAAGGAGACCCTTTCAAGAAAGTAGAAAAGCCCACCCAACCTCCCTTGGTTTGGGTTCAGCTGAACCCGTTTTCCAGACTGCTGTGTGTAGATCTGCAGACTCCAAGGAGGCCCCTCCTTTTCCCAAAACAGACCCAGCTTTTCGAAGTCTTGCTGTCTGTTTTAACTGCCAAATTCCTGGGGAACTTATCCCATATGTCTGTTCCTCTTGGCTTGAAGCAGCCCTGTCCGTAACCTACGCATGTGGTGCTTGGAGGGCTGAATTGATTATTTTCCTTTTTTTGGGTGGTGTTTGGTGGAGAGGTGATCTTAACTGCAGGTGGCAGGTCTATAATTGAGTAATGTTCTCACATTGCTCCAATTAAGTTGCTCCAATTAAATTCACTGGGATTACCTGCCTGGTAATGCAGCAGTCAGCAGGGTAGCAAAACACCTGCGTGTATCACAGTCTGTCTCGGCCTCCAGGACCATCTTCATAAAAGGGAAACCAAAAACTTTTGAGCATCTCTTCCAGCTGACTAAATGTTTTCTTTGTTTTCCAGCTTTGTCTGCTGAGATTTCTCATTGTGGCATTTCACTTCCTAAAATGCTCAGGCTGGGAACAAAGTGGCTTCACTGCATCTTCTATAAGAACTTGTGCTGTGTTACTTTTGCTCCTCACAGTGCTGCCTTTCGCTGCCGTATGATGCAGCTTTCTTTTCTGCTTTCTTCCTCCTGTAGAAGGGCTTGGAGTGAGCAGACTGGTCTTCAAAGGTAGAAGGAAAAAGTGATAGACAATGCTCCCGTACATCTTGGAGACTGCGCAGCAGCCCCTGCTGGGATCGACTCTTCCAGAGCAAAGCACAAAATCACTTCTGAGCTGCATCCTTAGAGTGATCAGACCAGCCAGGGGTTTAGCTGTTGTGGCCAGGTGCTGCCAGTTACAAATGTGAAACCATTTGTATTAATCACATTGATATTGGAGGGGGAAAATGTGGTTGCAGGTGGATGTTTATGATTAAAAGGGAATGACTCAAAACATCTATGCTCTAAACTCTTGTACTTTAGGGCTTTTCTTGCCCCCCTGCCCTCTCTAAATCATCATTTTGGAATGAGGGGCTGCTTGAGGCAGAGTCCCTTCCTCCGAAGCTTTTTATAGTTCTGGCTTTCTCTTTTCATTCATGCCTGCTGGTAGTGTCAAGTGGTATCTGTGGCGTGAAACTCAGGGTGTTGTGAAATGGTCGTCCTCAGACCGTCTGTGATGGTCTGCCAGCAGACAGACCAGGCTGTGGTGGGGTGCTGTCTCGCATGACCCTGGGATGGTCTGATGGAAAATGAAGCTTCTCCTAGGGCAGACGGCAGCGAGTGCAGGGGCTGGGTCCGGCAGAAACCTTTTGTGAGTGCAGCACTGCGGTTGTGCGAATGGCTCCATTGAGTTTGGAGACCCCTGGCTTAACTGTCCCTGTCTACTTGTGGCAAATGGGTTTGCTGAGTTGTTCATTTTGTCCTCCCTGATATGCGTGTCTGGGAGAGACCGCGAGATACTTTGTGTGAGAATCTCTCAGCAGTCCTGTTCTTCTGACTCTGGGTACTGGCAGCCCTGCAATGGGGTCCTTCAGGTTTGTAGGGTGGAGGGGCCATGGTTATGGTAGGGCAGACCTGGTTGAAGAGGGATGATTATTACAGTTGCTGATCTGTGGCCTTCTGCTCTAGAATCAGACGTCACAGTGCCAACATACTAGCAGGGGAACAGGAGTGGTTCGGTAGCCACAGGCATACAGCCAGCTGGTGAATGGTGAGGGTGCGGCAATTAGCAAATGGTGTATTTGGCAAAAACAAGACACCTGAGATGACAAATAGTAAAGGGACTGTTTCTGTGAATAGGGCAAAAGATGCATCCCTTTGTGGGCTGAGGCACTTTTCTGCGCCAGTAGGACTTCTGTGACTTTCTGGTCATGCTGGGTCTGCAGTAGTCTTCCAGCTCTGCTTGATCTATGGGGCTAAAGGGTTAAAACTGCGGCTTCTTGAGATCAGTGCCTTGCTATCAGCAAAGGATCTGATATAAAGCATGTGATACCATTAAAGTAGACTAATAGCCTGTCTCTTCTATTGTTTGAGAAAGCTGACAATTCTAAAGCTTCACAATCATTCGGAATAACAAGACGGAGGTCTCTTCTCTGCTTTGTGGTGAGGGGTTTTTTTTTGGTTGTTTTTCTTCCTTTCTGCCACTTAAGATCATGTAGATGGACCCTAGGGCAAGAGGGCTTGGGGAGAATCCTGGTGCCAGAAGACACTTCCATTCTCCGTTGAGCTGGTCCCCCAGCAGTGTGGGACTTCACTCAGCTAGCTTGGCAGTGTGTCTGAGCTCCTCCAGAAGCTTGGCCTGAGGAGCATGACAGAGTGCTTGTCCTCCTACGCTCTTCTGGGTTGGCTATCTCTAGCGCTTGGCTTCTAGCAGTGTCTGACTTCAGCTATGGAGTGACCTACTGGAGAGCCTGCTATTGCTGGGAATGGTGGTGAATAAGCCGAGTTGGGCTCAGCTTCCTTCCCACGCCGGGTGCCAGTGCCCCATCCACCTGTCCGTGAAGAAGAGGAGTGCAGTCCCAAGACTCCACAGGCAGAGGGGAGGTGGAGAGAGAAGGTGTTTGTTTTATTGCTGTTCAAGTTGCTAAGCTGGGGAACACTTCCTGCCCTGGAAGTAAAACTACTCCCTCTGCACCTTTACTACATCCTTTGCTAATTCCTGGAAAGAAACAAAAAGAATAGAAAACCTCATTTCCCAGTTCAGGCAGATGCTGTAACTTCTCAGAAACAGGTTTGGCATGGGTGTTCTGAATCTAAACACCCGCTAGTTATCTGCCCTAGCATCTGAGAAAATGGAAGTAACTGAAAACCAGTTTGTTTTGAAAGGGAACTTTACAGTAGAAAGTCCTCGACCTTGACCCCTTGCATCTTATGGGAGGAGGAAAAGAAAAAAATCAGTTATACTGCCTGGCTCCTACCTCAGTCTGGCAATCTCTGGTGCTGTCTCATAAGATAGGAAAAAAAGCTTGCGTCAAGGCTTTCTTCCTGCCTGGACTGTGATACCTTCGGGTGCTTTGGCAGGGAGGGAAGGCTGCTGGGTTTCAGGAAGGTATCTCCAAGCCAAGTGGCATTGGGAGGGATATCGTGCAGCTCCTCTGAGGAGATTTGTCAACCTGTAAGGCATTGCGTGCATGAGAAGGGGGGCTCGGGAGCCTGTCCTGTGCATGTACTTGCGCCGGGGATTTCCAGGCTGATGAGTCTCATGGCAACGGCAAATGCTTTGTAGCATCCTCTGCCCTCTGCAGAGCCACGCGGCAGAGAAGCTTGCCCGAGCACAAGCAGGGTGCTGCTCGTCTGTGCCAGCCACCCTGCTGCAGTTTGGGTGCAGGTCCTGCTCGGGGGCTTTGCTCCTCCATGGGGTGGCACGGAGCAAGCCAGCCTGGGGGACTGCCTTTGACACACAGGCACTGCTTGCAGGCAGGAACCGTTTCAGAGGTTAAGTTTACAGTGTGACAGCTCCAAGTGCAGAAAACAAAGCTGAGCTGGTCTTGTTTTGGAGCCATTAAAGAGCCAATGTAGTCAAGTGACAGAGTTGCCCAACCAGTTTTGCTAAAACTATGTGTTTTTACTGCACCTTGTGCTGGTTTTAGTCAGTGTGGAGACCTTCTGGACCCTACCTGCAGTGTTTGTTGCACAAATAATGTTCTAGGACGTGGTAATCAAAAAGAGAAAAAGTCAACTAAACTGTACTTCTGGCTTTTTCTTCTGTCTGCTATTTCTGGTAAGTTGTTTTTCCTTTTTAGGGGGAGAGGAAAACCAAATGACTTCTGGGACAGGTTGTGGGGTTTTTTGGGTTGGGTTTTTTTTTTCCCCACAGTTTTTTTGGCGGACTTGTATCGCTGGTCTTGCTGAATGGAAAGACTTGCTTAAATCGGAGAAATACTGTCCTGCAAATACTGTCGTGCTGTGCAAGCATGAGTGTATAGACCGAAAATAGAAAAGAACTTTCTCAATCTGCCAGTTGTAGGGACTGAAGACCTACTTAAATGTTGGCTCTCAAACTGAACTCCAGATGTTCTTAAAATCTGATTGTACCCCTTGCAAATTTAAAGAGATGATAACGGGCGCTTCTAAAACCTGTTCTGCTCGTTGATACTGAACTGCGAGTTGCTTCTTTTTAAGAGTATGATACTGCTTTATAATGATCTCATCACTTCCCCTCGAGCATCAGAAGTACGTTTCTAAAATACACGTTTCCTTTTTACAAAATGCACAACATGTGCTTGCTGTGGTTAAACATGCTGAAAAACCTCTGCCATCCTAGACAGTCCTATGAGTGCTTTCTAATCTAGGGTCTCACTGGATGACACTGTCGCTTGTCAGATTATTCACACAGCAGTATACTAACTACAGAAGACAAACAGAAAAGCTTAATGTCTTACCAGGTCACCAGGAACAAGTCTACCTTTGCAGTGTGAGTTGATGAGTTTTCTCAGAAACTGTAGTTTCCTGAGAAATCTGGTGTTTCTGCAGTACTCACAGCCAACTGTTGCCTTGCTTTTGTCTGCTCCCCTTACTCCAGGGATAGCAAATGTGCAGGGATTGCATGCACACTTGAGCCTCTGGCTTGCAAATGTCTTGCAGATGCTCATCTTGGGATGTCACTGTATATATCTGTACTCCTAAGTGGTGAGATCAAAGTTTGTTGACAATTAAGTGTCATGCAGTTTGCAGGCTGATGTAGCTATGCTTCTATCTCTGACTTTGTGCTTTGCCCTCAAACCATCTTCTCTAGTGTGAAGGCAATTGCTTCTACTTAAGATAACAAGCCTCTAGAGTAGATGGAATATGAGATACACTGTTCCACATACCTTCTTTTCTTCTCTTCTGTTTCGAAAGTTTGTATTATGCAGAAATACTGTTTTCTACCTTGCCCTGACACTTTCCTTTAGAAAGAAACTGTACCGGAATCAGTGGTGCACGCACATAACTAAAAATAATCTCTGCATTCGCAAGTGTGGCTTGTTTGAGAGGGTAATCCTAATTAGCAGCCTTAATTTTACGATCCAGCTTCTCTGTCAAATCCCTCCATTGTAATTTTTGAAGATACACTGTTTGGAAAATGTCCATGACAAACTTGATCTTGTTTATGTTTTCAAGGTCATTACACAGCTGGTATTAGCTCAGTGGAGTTTAAAGAAAAGTTCAATGAATTCAGACCTGAGTCTTTCATTGGCTCTGTGGTTATTTGCTTGCCAGAGAGAAGTTTACTTCTGAGGTGTACTAAAAGTCCAAGGCCTTTGAATATTAACGTCAACAAGATGAACTCCTTAGGATGTTCTTTGTAGGTTAATGCAGCTGTAACTTGCCCTGAGGGCAGTGCTGTACCTGGTTAACAGAAGACTTAGTAACTCTGCCATTGTTCATTAACTGGTACTGTTGTGTGAAGCTGTCCTGTCTCATTGCTGATGATCAGGAGACCTTCTGATTGCCAGGTGCTGCTTCTTCATGTTCGTGGATAGAGAAGTGTTCCTGGCAGCTGGGCTTTGTGGTACAAGGGCTCAAAGTCCTGCAAAAGATGGGCTGTTTCCTCCCCTGTCATTAAAAATTGTGGCTTTCTGGGCTGCCTGTTCCCCAGTCTCTCCTGTGTGCAGGTGTCTGGCTTGGAGCTGGAAGGAGAAGTGACCATTTAGTGAGAAACTTCTGATCCCCAGCTGGCTTCTGTGGTTCTCCAGCCTGGTATATGGCTGATCTGGTTCTGGTTTCTGTATTGGGGTAATACTGCAAAAAATAACTGCACTAGCCTTCAAAATGGCCTTAACCTCATGCAAATTAGTGTGTAGATAAACATCCTTGTGGCACCTGTGGCTGGCTGATCTCCTTCTAGGGAAAGGTGCTAGCTGCTGTCATCAGAGGGAGCCAGATCTGTGACCTGAGTACATCAGAGGGAGCTCCTCCTTCTCCAGGGCTTCTTGGTCAATCTGCCTTCAAATGAGCCCAGCTGACTGTGGTGACTGTTGTGGTGTGAAAAGAAGGCAGGGAGGTGAGACCAGATCAGGTAGAGCTTTAGAGATTTTCAAAGTCCAGCCTGATAACAGTATCTTGAGGAAAATAATCTGTTGCAAAGTATAAGGCTTGGGTAGGCATGGGGAAGGTGGTGCATGCCTGCTGTGTCAGGAAGCACTTGCAGTGCTCCTGGTCAGCTGAGGCTGCTTTGGATGTTGCTTCAGTGGACTAGCTGAACTTTCATCCAAAGATCCCACCTGCCGCATTAGATGCAAGATGTGAAGGATCGGGAGCCTCAGGGTATGCTGCAGAACCTTAGTTCGCAGCGCTGGCTGCTGCATCTCTGCATCTGTCAAGTTGGAAGTTTCTCCTTCGGCAAGCGGGAGGGGTAGCAGAAATGAGCCTGCATGCCAGCCGTACAGGGCGTTCAAGGTGTTTGTGAGGGCAAGGGGAATAGCAACTTGGAAGACCAATTCTGGTGCTGGTTTGAGTTCATCCTAGCCTGGTAAAAGCTAGTAGCAGCATATCCTATAGGGTCTGCCTTTGTTTTACACTCCCTGGGGTTAGAGCCTGAGGGGGGAATAGTGGGGAGCAACTGGCCAAAGTACATAGAAAAAACCTGCAGCTTCTTTGTAACTGATCATTTCCTTTCCTTAAGGAACAGGGTCTGGGGGAGAAGGGACAGCATCTTCCAGTCTATGTAGATGCATTCAAATGTAAACCCTCTTCTACTTGACTTGGAGCATTGGGGCTGACCTTCAGAGCTCATTGCTCTTGGGAGCACGTGTGCGCTCCTCAAGGGTTTGCGGGAACTTTGCACTTGCCTGTAAATGTACTGAGACAGTGATTTCCACAACTGATCTGCTCTGGTGCGTGTTGAGGTTGTTCCTGCTTGTCTCCTCTTTCACCGCACTCGTAAAGGAGCCCCTTATTTGTGCTGTGCAGTAACTTGGCAGCTGAGGTGCTTCAGCTGCCAGAGCTCATGGGAAAGAAACCTGCACTGCAGGAGCACGGGTGGTGCTGCAGAGGAAGGCTGAGCTCCTACTGGCCAAGCTGCATGGCACAGGCACGTACAGCGCCAGCCCCAGCCAAATGTCATAAACTTCAGCGAGCACCAAACATTCAGCGCTTGCTGGGTGGAGGCAGTCCAGGATCTAATTCGAGAGAGCAGAATTGCAATTAAAAATTAACTTAGCCTTTCTGCCCCCTGACTGATGCGGTTATAACATCCCTGCATGAGTGCTCCCCTTCCCGCCTCGCCAGGCAATGGTGGGGCTGGGAGGCAGAGGTGTTGGGCTCTCCTTGTATCGCCTGTCCTTCGCCGCGGTCACCTTTGGCAGGAGGGGGGCTGGGAGTATCGCAGGCTCCTGCAACAAAAATAAGTTAATCTCTGAGCCGTGATGGGACTCCTCTGCTGTCGTTAACAAAGCAGGCCTCTGTCTGCCTCTCCTCAGACACACGTGTCCTGGATTTTGTGCTCCACATACTGGTCTTGCTGTCATTGCTGTTGCTGGGAGAACAACAGGCCTGACAGCTGGAGGAGGCAGGAAGCCATCCTGTGATGCCAGTATAGCCTGTGTGGAGTGGTCCTGTTCCTCCCCCATGGGAAACCCCAGGCTCCTGGGTCAATTGTTACCTTCCTCCACAACTGCCCAGGGAAGTTGTGGAGGCCCCATCCCTGGAAGTGTTCAAGGCCAGGTTGGATGGGGCTTTGAGCAACCTGGTCTAGTGGGAGGTGTCCCTGCCCATGGTAGGGGAGTTGGAACTAGGTGGTCTTTAAGGTCCCTTCCAACCTAAACCATTCTATGATTCCTTGAGTTAGTTCTCCCTTCAGGTCCTGGAGCTGATGCTAAGAAAGACACAGGATCGACTACACAGAAGCTGACCAGGCTGTGTTGGCAACCCAAGTTTTTATGGCAGTAGTGCCTCAAAGCAGCAAACTGATAGATCTGCATAAGTAATCCTGCTTATCTTTACAGGATGGGAAATGAGAGGCTGGGAGAAACGCCACTCTGCAAGTTGACAGTATGGTCTCTTATGACATCTTCTGCAGAGCTGGCATCAATCTGGAGAACGACAGGGAAAATTTGGAGGTGTATGGGCAGGATTGTTGAACAGACTGGGTGTGGCTGCTTGGGGAGGAAGATCCAAATGGTCGAAGCAGTTAGGGTGGAGAGGAAAAGGAGGAAACAAACGATTGTGGACAATCAGTGGCATTTAAAAGTTGCAAACTTTGTGTATTAAACTTTTGCATGCACTGATGCAGAATGTTAAGGCTCAAAAGTTGGCCATCCTCAAAAGGCTAGTGGTCAGGTCTGACTGCCACAGGCAGCACTGGCTGGCAAGACTCAGTGCTTAAGTCAGCCCTTCAGTGATGAGTGGCCCATGGATATGCCCAGTTATGATAACTACAAGCTCGTCTGCTTCCAAACCTGACCCATCTCAAATTTGGTTGAGCTGCTGCTTCTACTGTGTGGCCGTGTTGCTAGTTTTGTGACTGCTTTGCGCCATTTCAGAAGGTAGGGTTTTGAGGAGTTTCATTAATGTAGGGAACAAAAGTAAGTTTAATTTCTTAAGGATAGCAGAAGAATTGGAAAATTTGTAATGTTTCAGTATGTGTAGCCCTAAAGTATCTTAAAAGCTCAAAGCAAAACCCTAAAAACCTGGTTCTCTTTTGGCTTGAAAATTGTAGTTTGAATTACTTTATGGCTAGGAGCTGCAAAAGCGGTATACCTCCCTGTGGCAAGAGGAGAACGGTGCATAATGCTGAAATGCACAGTTGGGTTTTGATTTTTTTTTTTTTGGTTTTTTTTAGTAAGCATGAAAGACGGTATGCCTTTAATAAATACCTAGGAGTAGAAGAGCCCTGAAAGCAATCTTTTACTCTTGTCACCTCAGGCATGTCTTCTTCCACACCAGCTCTTCTCAACTTGTTTGACTATCTAATTATCTTAGATAACTATTGTAAAGATCCTACCGGCTCTGCAAATCTCTGTTTTCCTGACTAATCAAGGTAGTGTGGACAGTGTTGGAAATAGGCAGCACATGGCTACTTAGTGTTAGGAAGCAAATAAGCAAGTACTGGGAGTTGTCCCTCCAGCTTGAAAATAAGGAGGATTGCACCTGGGACCAGGCATCTTAAGGTAAGAAGTCCAATGCCTTGTGCAGGAGGCTATAATCTAGTTTAGTTCTTGGCTAGGTTGAAGAGTACAAAAACATTTGTATCCCCCACAACGGACATTCACCATCGCTTAGGGATCTGGCTGCCTCAATGTTCTGGTTAGACTGCCAGACTCCAGTTTGTGATGCTATTAAGAGGACACGTGTTCATGGTGAAGCCAGTAAGCAAGCCAGCTGGATGGGAAAACTTATGTCTTAGTTATCCTGTCCAAGTGGAGCCTTAAGTGTTGGTGCCTGCCAGGATTAACGGCCCGAGAGAATGCATCTCCTGCAGAGGAAAGGAGGGGAGCACGCAGTTTGAAGGAAGCGAGATTTTTTGCTGTCCCTGCTCAAATACTCACCCCTTTTCTGAGATACCATTACAGGGCATGGTAGTCTTTGGGTTACAGCTGTTCTGTGACAGCAAGTTGGCATTTGTGGTAGGAGAGTTGCTCTAACATCAGCAAGGCTTGTTGAATAAACTTGCTGTCATTAACCAAAGGTAAAAATCTGCAAACAGAGAGCCTTCGCTCTCTTTTCATAGGCTGCTAGTGGTGCATCTGTGCTGGAACAGAACCAGCTCATAGCCAATGGCTGCAGCTGGGAGGACTGGAAATGGCAATGCTGTGTGTTTGATATTTGGTGTAAGTATGGACTAGAAACTATGGCAGGAGCTTTCCCTGGCTAAGTTGAAGGACCTACTTTTGGGTGCTGCTGGCTTTATGGACTCTGACCTGAGAAGTTAACTGAATAAAAAGTGACTGAGATGATGCTAACCTGGCTGTGCAGTAAAAGCTCCATAGCACAGCTGGCCAAGATAGTATTTCTGTGCTGCTTTTCCATCTCAGTAGCATCTTGCTATGTTCTGTGCAGTGATGGGCTTAGCATGATCTCTAACTATGGCATCCCTTGAAGTTAGAGCCCACAGTGTTGTCTTCAGCCACTGAGTTCAGACTTGTGCTCTCTCCTGGTAGTTGAAAGGTGACCATTGCTTGGTGGGAAGACCAGCCAGTTATAACAAGGCCCACCTCACAGTTTAGCTCCAGAGTTAACCTAAATATTTAACAGGATTAAGCAAAAGCCTTTGATTGAAACAAAAGAACGTACTGGGCTCCAGTGACCGTCGGTACACCCAGGCTGCCAGCAGGGAACCCTGCTGACCTTGCTGTCTGTTGGAGCTGGCTCTTCCCAGACCAGACTGGTGACCTCAGCCTAGTATTGCTCTTCCTCTGGCTGTTGGCTTCTTCAAGTAGCATGGTCTGTTTTGAGTAAGGAGCTTGCTAGAGCAAATTTTAAGGAACTTAAAAGTCTTCTGTTGCCTATGCAGGAAACATAACTGAGCATGGGGGAGGAAGGAGAAGCAGGAGAGTTGACCCAGTACGTTCCCCCACCCATGCTCATGTGTTACTCAGCTGTGCTGTTTCCTTCGAGGAGACTTACTCTATTAGCGGAGATGATCTGTGGGACTTTTTTTCTAATTTCTGAGCTCTTTGCTGTCAGACAAGTGAGAACTGAAGTAGCTTGCATTAATACAGATCTGTCTACTCCCTGGATCCTGTAGCACAAAAACCTGATGAAGATCCATTGTTGATAAGCTGCCTAATCTGCAGCGTTAAGAGCAACCTTGTCATCTCTTCTTAGGATTGGGTTTACATAGGCTTCAGCCATGGTAATTGGGCAGAGTTAACTTCAGATATAGTAAAGTACCTTCTCTCTGTGGTGAACACCTGCCCTGGAGTTTGTCTCTTGCCCTCTCTGTATTGCTTGCTTGCCACCCCATGGATGTGTGTAGTTTGTGTGGCTGGTACCAACAAACTAAAACCGGTGTCTTGTCTTACCAGTGCTGCCACACTGCCTTGAACTTGTGAGGTTGGCTTTGGAAACTGGGACTTGTTGAAATCTTGCCTGTCTTGATATCGCAGCAGAATTGGTAGTATGTAACTGTAGAGCAGACTTGCTGGTCCTCATACGCTGTCCAAGTTGCATGCAGGAAGCTTGATTTAATGCTGCCTTTTAAATTGACCCATTGGCGTTGCTCTTCAGTGTTCTTTGAGCTGCTTAGGGGTCGTAAGGAGATGAGGTTTTCTGGGGGAGGGAGCTGGCCTTGTGAGCTCCTTCAGGGAAGTGCATCCCTTTTCTCCACAGGGAGTGGCAACTAGAGGTGGTGTTTTGGTTGATGCTATTGATGCAAAGTCCATATAAATAGTGATGGAATTAGCAGTGTATTTGTGATTAAATCCCTTTGGTAACTGCTGATAGCCCTCTGTCACTCTCCAGGAGATCTTGGCAACAGTGGCTGTTGTATTTGTAGTGACGGTGGTGTCCTGTTTTGCTGCCCTGAAAAGGCAACTTGGGTGGTCTATGGAGCACATGCTTTCTGTGCGTCTGCTCTGAGACCCACCAGATGATCCGGAGCTCTGTACAGGGTAAAGGTGTTGCTCTGAAACTGCCTGGAGGACCTGTCGCTAACATAACTGGTTGTCTGCTTTCCCCTTAGGTCCTGTAAGTGAAAGAAGATGGGGTCTGGCTGCTTAAAAGTCACCAAGTACTTCCTCTTCCTCTTCAATCTCCTGTTCCTTGTAAGTATCATGGGCATCTGCAGAATAGAAAGGAAGACCTGGACTAAAATTAGCTCAAAAGGTGTTTTTTCTGGATGTTCGCCCAGTGTGTTCATTAAATAAAATGGCCAGAGTTTTGGAAGGAGGGGGGGAATCCCTGAAGCTGAGGGACATCAGAGCTGCTGTGCAGCTCCCAGTTACGTCGAGTAGCTGTGCTCCCAGTATTCATCTGCTGTCTCCAATGCACACAGGTCCCTTCCTGCAGTGGGAGGGGAAAACAGGAGCTTTGAGTCCTTTCTGGAAAGAGGGTAGTTGTAACTAGTTTCTCTGCCACATCTGGAGCAGCAGCTGAGCTGCCCCTGAGCAGCAAAGCTGCAAAACCTGCCACGTAATGGCAGTGCCCTCCTAAATAGGCCAGGCAAGCTTCAAAGAACAACTCTAATTTTGTTTGAGTCCCAACGGCTGGTTTTGATTTTTTAACAAGATGAATTAGTCCAAGTCCCCTATCTGAAATGGAATTGGGAGGTGGGGGAGACTGGGGCAGGCTTGCCTGGGGAAATGAGGCAGCCCACTGGATGCAGGAATTTTCAAGCGTGAGGCTCACCAAAGAGGAGCTCCTTCTGGATCAGAGTTGGTCTGGGAGGGCCACGCACCTTCTTGCATGCATCCTTTAGTGAAGCTTAGATATTGTGTGTCATGTGGACAGTGATGGTACTGTTGGCGCTGCCCTCCTGTAGTGGGATGGTGTAGTGGGGAAGCATAAGGTTTCAGCTTTCCACGTATTAGCAAGAAAATATCCTGTCTGATATTGTTATCCTTTGTGCAGTGTGTGAGGGGAAGGAAGGGCCAGGCTGGGAGGGCAGGGAGGGAAACGGAGCATGATAAGGTGAGCACTGCTTTCTGGTCTCTGTCCCTGCACACAGCTTCTCTCTTGCTTCCTGCATGGCTGCGCTGTGCTGCTGTTACATGGGCTTGAACTTGAGGCACATCTGGATCTGGTTTCCCTTGGCTTACTCTGCTGGCTCTTTCTGCGTTTTGCTTCCATCCTACGTGTAGTTAGCTCTGGTCTAAGGGCTGAAAGTCAGGGGTGCTCAAAGCATCCGTGGGGAAGACCCTTGGGACAGACAGGAGAGGAGAGGTTTTTCAAGTGCCACTAGATCGCTCAGAGTATGATTTGGTCCACTTTAAGGATAGGTAAAAATCCAGCTGAGTCCAGGCCTGTCCTCCTACTAGTACAGGATTCCTCTGAAGACATGTTAACATCTAGGCTATCTCCTCTCTTGAGGAGGTGGACTTTTTAAGCAGCATGTAACTTAACCAGTCTACCCTGGGAAGCAGAGCTGCATTTGTTACCGCAGTGTTTGAGTCTTGCTGAAGCCCAGTACTTGGGCACTGTCTAGTCTTCCTTTATTCCCGAGCCTGGGTCCAAGTTCATTAGCTAACCTCTGTATAGAGAAAGTTCTCTTCAAGAAAACCAGCCTAGTCTGGGAGGAGAGGGGAAAGATGACAGCCTGAAATACTACAATGCCTTACAACACTGTCACTGTTTTTTCTGGATGCTACCAATGGTCATTGTGGCATGCCGATTCTATAGTGCTCTCCTCTCCCGTCTCTGCTGAGCCAAGCGTGGTTGCAGGCAGCCTGTGGGGATAGCGGCGCTGTCAGGAGGCAGAGTTGAACTCCTTTGTCAGGCTGACCCACGTCTGCACTGAAAAGCATTTTCCAGTGTTTTGCAAGACTGGGAGGATGGCAGGCGCTGAATCCCTCTGTGGGTCTCGGGGAGGCTTGAGCACTCCTGTCTGGGTTGCAAGTGATGGGGAGCAGCTGTTCTCTATCCTGTGCACTACCTGCTCTGAACCAACTCCTCTGGTGTAGCAGCCAGCCCCTCTCCCTCTTGGGGAAAGCTGAGCTGATGCACTGAGCTGGGCCTGGAGACAAAGAGTTTTAAGGTGGGATGTGAGGAGGTCTGTGCTGACCGAAGGGAGAAACTGCTTTAATAAGCTTTTTGCTAAGTTGGCCATGCAGCATGGACGCTGTCCTCCGCTCTGAAGCCACTATGTTCTGGTGGGGAGCTTGATACTTCGCTGGAGTGAAGATTTTGAGCGTGCTTCTGTCTTAACCGATGGCAAGCTTTTTGCATGCGCCAGATGTTGAGGAAGGTGGTATCCATTACTCTCTCACTGTCATAGGAAGTAGTTGACATGAGAAGCTTTTCCGTTACAGTTCTTCAAGGTTGAATGGGGGAGGTATTCTTGAGCTTATACAATGTGGCAGATCAATATTAATCTAGCAGAAAAACTGCTTCTCTTGAGTTGCTGTGAGCTCCCAGCATGGACAGGTTTTGCATATCTCATGCTGGTATCCCAGAGCTGCTGAGTTTTGTTGAGGAGAGTGCTTGCACGAATGTGAATGTTAATGCTGGTGATGGAGCTCTGTGTCTGCTCTGGACCTTGAGCTGAGCCTCTGTGATTGCACCCTGTGCAGGCTGGCCCTTGATGTCTTGAGTGTGTTTTCCAGCCTTGCTTGGAGCTGATGAATTAAGCCTTTAGAGGCATGTTAGTGACTCTTTTAGAAGTTAGTCAGTCATTGAAATAGCACTTCTCTACAGCTCGAGGTCTATTAGAAGGTCCCTTGCTATAGCTGAAGTAGTTCAGGGACTTGGAGGTATTTTGCTGCCTTCGAGCCTTACTTCAGGGAAGGGTTTGACCTGCTTTGATTAAAGGGAAGAAGGTTAGTTGGACTGCTTGCCTACTTGCTACAAAAGATAGCAAAAACATAAGCTTGGATTATAAGCTTATTTTCTCTGATCAAAACTTAGCACATCTCTGCCTTCTGGGGTTGCAGATATGGGCCATAGCATATGCTTCTCCTTAAAGGGAAAACAGTTCTGTAAGACAAGTTCAACAGTCTCTGGAAACTATTTGTTTAGAATATATAACTGTCTGTCCTACTTCTAACCCCTCTGTAAATGGAGCAGAAGGCTACTACCTAAAACAAAGCCTGGAGTTTAAGAGCCTGTCTGTTGGCCCCTGTGTCAGGCTCAACATTACCTCCTGCAGTCTTAAGTGTGAAGGAAGGCAGTGCTGGGGAGGAAGCTGGGGACCCCCAGTTGCTCTTTCCAGAAAGGTGAGTGAGCATCATGACCGCATAGTTCTTCCATGTCCCTCTTTGCTGGGCTCTGCTGTGGGAAACTGCTGGCAGTGCCTTGAGGGAGCTCCATCCTTTGGCTTGGGTGTAGAAGGCAATCTTGCTGAAATCAGGGTGAAATCTTGACTCCCGGGGTGGAGGGAGATATCTGGCCCCCACTTCAGGAGTTTAAAGCAGTGAAGCAGAGGAATAAAACTCTATGGAAGGCAGACGTGATTTCTTCTCTGGAGTCTGAAGCCAAGCCAGTGGCAGAAGCAGCTTTGCTATGATATGCAAACTCCTGAAGATGCTGAGCAGAGATACTATCCTGCTAGGAGGTAAATATACTGCTGATAATAGGACAGTCTTTTCTCCCTGTGGCTTATTTTCTCCCTGCCTTCCCCTTTTAGTGTTTTCCACAGCAGCTCCTGGCAAACACACAAGTTGTGGACTAGAGCAAAGATCAGAGTGAAAACAGACCTTGGATAGTCTGAGCACCTCATAACAAATAACTTCCCAGGAACTCGGCTCAGCAGCCGTTCTGTGTTTTGTCAGCAACAGCAAAACTTAGGTGACATTTCGGGGTCAGTGAGCCAAGAGAGATGTCACATACAGCCGGGTTTGCATCTTTGTTAAGACAAATATTTTATTAAGACTATAGTTTAAATGTGAAACTGCCTCAAACTGTAAATTCAGCAGTTCTTGGCAATACCAAGTTTGAGAGGAATTTTTTAGGCGCCACAGCTGTTGCATGTTCAAGGGGCCTTTCTAGTTTGATCAGCAGATGGAGTGCTTAGGTACAGCATGTTGGGACATAAGGCAAAGCGGAATTCCTGTTACTGCCATCTTGTCTTTTTACCTTTTTTTTCTTTTTTTTTTTTTTCTTTTTTTTCTGGGGTACAGCAGCTACACACTTTCTGCAGCTGAGTCAGTCTTCTTCATCCATCTTCATAGGTGGGAACTTGCTTGGTGACTTTCTAATTCTATCCCCAGAGCTAACTACATTTTGTGCCTTCTGCCAAGCCAGGAAAGCTTGCAAGCAGCTTATTTCAGACTGTTGCTTTATCTTTGCTCAGAAAAGCTTCTTTGTATGAGGAGCTGAAGCGTAGTGTAAACTGTCAAAATATGGAGCCAATGCCTGTCCATACAACCTTCTCTGCCAGCTTGCTTCAGGTGGTGGTTTGACATTTCCCTTGTTTCCCAAATATCAGCACATTCTCTAATGAAGCACAGAATTGCAATCTCTCTTCACCCCCATTGGTTTATTTAGTATTTCACTTCATCCTATCTTGAAATCCTGCTGGTGTAAGAACTGCTGCTTGCAGATCATGTCCTCTGGAAGCATCTCACTTGCATTCTTAGTCCTTCCCTTGTTTATTCAAAGTCTGTTTTAGATCTTTGCACAACAAGTGGTTTCCAGCCTTTGCCACTTTTATTTGACTGAATGGCACAAGTTTCAGCTTCTTATCAAACCTGCAGACTTACAGGCTTCTCAGCATAGTTACTTCATTTTGAATATAATGGTGCTGTCATCCTAGTTGGGAGCTGGAGTCACCTACATGCAAACACCTCACGGTGTAGTATAAAACATGGTGACACCTGGAAGCTAAAACAGAGCATGCTGTGTGCTTTTTTTTTTTCTTTCCCTTCCCCACCCCCCTCCCCAATGAGATGGGAGAACTGTGCGTCTGTTGCCTTCTCAATTCAATATCTGGATTCAGCTGAGCCTTCACAGGGATATATTGCTCTACTAGTCCTTGCCCTAGATAAGACACTGTAGTCAGCAAGGCAGAGACCATGGCTGGTGTTTCATAATGCTTGACTTTGCTGGTGGTGAGATGTGTTGACTTGAGGGACAGGGGTATTCTGGCATAGAGTAATAGCCAAGCTGAAATGCCTAAGCTTGACTTTAGAAGGGGCAAAGCACTTCACTCAAGGGAACCCGCATGCAAAGTGAATGCTGCTGGTTTTTTGCATTTGTGAGTTGAAGCCATAATGTTATAACAGAGCCTGACAAGCTGAAGATTTCCTTCCTGGGAAGATTCCAGCTGCCAGATATCTAATCCTTTGGCAGCTGGCTCCCAGCCTGGTCCCATGGGGTCAGGGATTTCTCTATTCAAAAAGCTCTTTTAAATCGTGTGCTAGATGTGTTTGTCCTTCCACGGTTCTTCACGGAGACAGTGCACTTACCTTTTGCTTCTGACAGGGTTCTAGCAGCGGGGTGTCTCTTCCTCAGACCATTTTGAACAGTCCTCCTATACAACATCATGTACTACTGAGACATGGTGTGAAGGAGTGCCAAGCAGAACCTGGGGCTCCTGTGCAGTTGGCTGAAGCGCTCTTCCTGGAGTCATGCTAATCCTGTTTACTTTGGGAGGAGTACCATGGGGGAGATGGGTGGGAACAGCAAAAGAATGGTTGTTTTTACTCTGGAAGCATGGAGAATGGTGACTACGTCCTCTTATTTGTATAAACTAATAAGCCTTTGTGTGTTTACTCTTTCAGATCCTGGGCGCTGTGATCCTGGGTTTTGGAATATGGATTCTGGCTGACAAAACCAGTTTCATTGCGGTTCTACGTAAGATCATGTTTCTTCATCTTCTTTCCCCTTCAGAGTTGACTCTAGTCTGGGGCTGTGCTTGACCATGGTGTAGTCTAGGGATGGCAATGCTTTTATGCACAGTCTGTGACCTGAGCAGTAAAATGGTGGGAGTCTATCAGGAACAGGGTGAAAGGGAGCAACCCTGGAGACACGGCATTCCTCCTAGTCTTGTGGATTGCAACACCAGGGTCAGACTGAGTGAGACCATTGCCAACAATCCAAATATTTCATCTTAAATATAGGGACTACTGTTTCACCCTATTTTCACTGCATGCTCTGTGTTTCCACAACAGCTTCCCTATTACCATTGTGTCCAAAGGCCCCCAATGCCTTAATGTAGTTTTGCTATGCAAGTCCCCTATGCTCCCACTGCTTTCTGTAATGATCTATTTCAGTTTGACTGTTTTAAATGCCAAAAAAGAAAGTACTTGGTTTTATTGATGGTTCATGTACATTGAAAGTAGCCAGTATGTTTGTTCCTAAGCAGCAGAGGATATAGATCTGAGGGGGGACAGAAGGTGTGGGTTTGTGGAGTCTTTGGTGCTCTGACTTCTAAAACATACTCGATTATATACGTTTCATGAGACTCAGCCTGGCCATCAGAGGTGTTTTGTGTCACTGCACATGCGAAGGGCTAGCTTCCTTCTCCTTTAAGTCAGCCAAGAGCATCGACTTGAGTCTTAACAGAGGGTGTGCTTTCTGCAACAACCAAAAAAACTGAGCTGGCTTAGCAGAGCCTGGGCTTCGCAGGGCTGTAAGTGGACTCTCACCAAATGAGTAGCTCGGCTCCATCTTTCACAAGCTCTGCTTCCTTTGTGCTTTCTCCTAGAGGGGGCTTCAAACAACTTTTCTGCTTGGCAGGCCTGTTTGCCCATTGCCACCACCTCCAGAATTGCTGACTCTGGCAATGCTGCACGCTCCTTGCAGCCCCAGGGAACGAACAGTAATGGCATTCATAGCCCTGTTCCCAGCTACATTGATCCTGCAAAGGGCTTCATCTCCCAAGTCCTGCTGAACATTCTGGCCTGGCTTTGGAAGGTGCTGGATGGAGATAATACCCCCAGTAATGCCATACACACAGATAGGGCTGCTTGCTCTGGTTGTTGTGCTGTGGCATCTGGCTTGCGACTGCAGTACTGGAAGGGCAGGAAGCACAACAAAGGGTGTCAGTTAATAAAGTCGGGGCATAAGCAGAAACACACTTTTAATACAGGCAGCCAAAAAGGAGCTTATCGGGGCCTGGCTATATGCCATTACTCCTCGTGGTCTGGTGTGTTTGGTACCAGTGGGCCCAGCAGCTGTTCCCCCAGGCTGATGGGTGTTACTGCCACTTTTGGAGGTACGAAGTCCCTGAGCTTCGTTCTACTTCTTCCCATTTTACCCAGAATCTCTGCTAACAGAGCATTTAAGGATTTAGCTTCCTTCCTGGAGATTTCCAGCATCAGCTCTTTCTCCCTGCCCCCTCGCTTCCTTTCCCATGCCTTGCCTCTCTTTCCCTCTGCTTTAGTAACCCAGGCACCGGGGAGGGAGCCCGGCACAGCGGGGCACTCCAGCCACTGCCAAAGGAGCCTGTTGTACTTGCTTTGGCCTCCTGCCCAGCGCAGGGGAAAACGCGGAGTGACAGCAGACAGAGCAGCGGTCCTCTTGCCAGCAGAGCCTTCTCTTGCAAGACAAGACCTATTGCAGATGAGAAGTGCGAGCACGGCTCCTCTCCCCCTGCCGCTGTCACTTCTCTGAAGGGCTTTTGAGTTGGAAATACCTTTTTCTTTCTTCTAATGAGTTGACTAAACAACTGCTTTCTAGCACTGTGGAGGTGCTGCAACCCGGGCACTTGAACACTTGTATGATGGCTGAGCAGATTTTGGGTGAGGGAATGGTGTAGTCTTGTGAAGGCCACTCCTGTAAGGCTGCTACTTCAGTAAATGCAGTATCAGCACCTAACCTGCACAGCAAGAGTACCTGGACTGGTGAGGAAGGAGGAGCAGCATCCTGGTTTCTGTGGCGTATGTCCAGCCAGGGAGAGTCTGGCCTGGAAATGAATCAAGGCTGAAGTGTCTGGAGTGACCTGTGCAGCAAACAGCTCTGGTTCATTTTCTGATAACTGATCTTTTTCCTCTGTTCCACATGTTGTAGGGAAAATTTTGGAAGCTGGTGACTTGCACCAGGTGTCAGAAGTGGAGTGAGATGTGAGTTAGGGGGAGAGTATTAGTTGGGATTGGGTTACTGTCTCTTAACCTGTTTTAGGAGGATCTCAGAGGAAGTTTGCCTCCTGGGACTTCTGCCTAGGAAATCAAATGCTTAGCTCTAGGATCATTATTTTCATTAATCACTGGACATCCAGATTTCCCCTACACTATGCAGCTCGCAGGTTTAAGAATGTCTCTTAATGATAAATGAGGTTTCTGGTTACTATTTCTAGATGGAACCTCTTCAACTTTCATGCTGTAATGCTGCTCCCTCCAATCCTATTCTGCAAGAAATAGTCCTGTGACCAACCCAAATGTAAGAGCTCATTGCTTGCAGTACTAAATGTTGAAGGGAGAGGACTGACAGCACCAGCATGTCTGAAATAATACTGTGTAAACTTGGTTGAAAAACTGTTGGGTGTTCAAGAGCACAGTCATTCCAGACACAATAGCAGGGGATAGCTAGGAGGATATGTAAAGGTAGCTAATTTGAGCATGATAATTTGTTTTCATCCTGGAACAGCATCTATTTGCAGGGAGTCCAGCAGAGGGCTACAAAGATGATCAGGGGACTGGAGTACCCTTTATGAGGAAAGGCTGAGAGACCTGGGTCTGTTTAGCCTGGAGAGGAGAAGACTGAGAGGGAATCTCATCAATGCTTATAAATATCTAAAGGGTGGGTGTCAAGAGGATGGGGCCAGACTCTTTTCAGTGGTGCCCAGAAACAGGACAAGGAGCAACGGGGACAAACTCAACACAAGAAATTCCATCTCAACATGAGGAAAAACTTCTTTCCCTTGAGGGTGACAGAGCACTGGAACAGGCTGCCCAGAGAGGGTGTGGAGTCTCCTCCTCTGGGGATATTCAAAACCCACCTGGATGTGTTCCTGTCCAACCTGCTGTAGGTGAACCTGCTTTGGCAGGGGGGTTGAACTAGATGATCTCCAAAGGTCCCTTCCAACCCCTACCATTCTCTGATTCTGTGACTTGGAAAAAAGCGCCTCTGAAGATAGTGAAGGGAGTTGAAGCAAATAGGGAATAGTTGTGGAGTAGAACGTACTTTGTTACTCTCAGTCAGAGTGCATTCATGACGGAGTTAAAAATCCAGTAAGCAGCTAACTTTCTCCAAGCAAGGTTCATTTGTTTGGAGTGACCTTGAGTCTTCCAGGCTCTGAGATATAACGGAGACCTGCAGGTTGGCTTTAAAAGTTTTCCCTCGTGAGAAGGCACCCAGAAGCAGCCTTCTGTCCCCATGTTCAACATGTCTCTGTGCAGTCCCTTTGTAGAAGACAATAGACTATTATAAGTAGATATGGAGGCAGTTCTCTAAATGATGATGGCAGATGTCGTTTTTGTCAGTAGCTAATTTTGTTCCCTGTCCTGGCCCCTACAGAGATGTCATCTCCCTCCCTGAAGACTGGTGCATACATCCTCATCGGTGTTGGGGCTCTTACCATGCTGATGGGGTTCCTGGGCTGTCTTGGAGCAGTCAATGAAATACGATGTCTCTTGGGTCTGGTGAGAGAATTCATGCTGTTTTAGATCTGGCCTTTAATACCTGTCCTGCAAAATACCTGTTGGATTGTAGCTGGGGCTCAGGTCTCCTGGGGATGGTGGTACTTCTATGTCGACTTAGATCCAGTTCTTAATTTGCACATGTTAAATTCTCCAGCAGTCAACAGGCTGCAGCAGTGGTTCCTCAGACATTACTGATGATGAGCTAATAACTCTGTGAAATGAGAGAGGATGTCACTGACACTTCCTGCAAACAGTGGGTTGAGGACTGCCAACTGAGGAGAGATGTCCCAGGTGACCCTGTACCTTGTCCTCCCCACCCCAACTTCCCAGTTGGTATTGTGCTCTCAGTGATGCAAGGACAAGTATCAAGGGCAGTGAGAGAGAAGAGGAAGAGTGACAGTGTCCTGCTGTGCTGCAAAGTTCAGCTTCTGTGGAAAGTGCAAGAGTTGAGAGAGACTCAACTAGGAGTGTCATGTATGTGAGGACCTCTCCTGAAATGGTTCATCTATAGGAAATTTTCTGGCTGTGATGAATGAGATGACACTACCTTCATATACCTCAGCCTGCTACTTGATTCCTGCTTATTCAGAGCACGTATGTATAGGAGAGCAAGTATGGCCTCATTGTGTGTCCCCTCATTAGGAACATCTCCTAATGTAATGGTAGTAACTGCCACCGTTTAAAAGTAACCTCAGATGTCAAACTTTCCTTAAAAGCAGTTTGCTGGTGAATCTTAAATTTAGATCTACAAACAAATTAAATAGCATTTTTTTAAAAGGTAATTGACTTTAAAAATAATAATAAAAAAATAATTAGGTTTGCAAAATTGACTTTTCTTGCTGTGGAGGCTTGAGGTATGCAGAGTCCAACTGATTGAGGTCAGAGTGGACTGGAAATGCAACTGGAGGTGGAAGAGGGAGTCCCAGCTGGCGTGACACGTACAGAGGATGCTTGTAAACCCTCTCCCTCTTGAAGTCTTCCTGTTGGCCTGATGGAGAAGTGCTGAAGTGTGCTGGTCTGATGTAGATGCTTGTACTTAAGCCTTTTACTGGGGACACCATTGCTGATAGCAGAGCTTGTCTGCAGGCAAAGGTGTTGGTTGAATGTTGTAACTTCTGTATATGAAATCTTACTAAAACTTGTGCTATTATGTTACAGACCTTTCTAAAGGCTGATAATGGTCATCTGTTCTCGTTTTTTCCAGTACTTCACCTGCCTGATGGTAATCCTCATAACTCAGGTTGCTGCTGGACTGGTCATCTACTTCCAGAAAGAAACAGTAAGTGTTTCTTACTGTGCATGTTTTCCTTGGTCTTGGTTTGGGGAAACAGAAGACACCTGCAAATTCTTTCTTCCAAACTGGGCTATACAGTTAGCAGGCATAACTGCATTCTCCTTTCCTCTACCCCAGCTCAGCAGCTTTGCTGTACAGTTTGCTGCTTCTCTATCTGCCAGCCTCAGTAGTTCCACTTTCTCAAGGATTATGAAGCTCTGCTTGGTGTGCAGGCTTTCTTTTCGGGTAGTGGGAACAGTAAAAAATTCCTGAAAAGCTTTTGACCGGACCTCCTCTTGATCCTGCTGCAGACTACTATTTGGGCATGTAGTAGTACCATGTTGCCATCACTGGTGCCTTGAAGCATTACCAGCCTGAGTGATTGCTTTTCTGACTGGCCTCCCTCGTTGTGTCATGTTGTTCCGTCCTTTCAGCCCTTCTGCATCTGTATGTAAAACTCTTCTTGGAAGAGCTGTCCTCTTTCCCCAAGGGCAAAACCGAGTATCTGACGGTTCCTGTACTACAGTTTAAGCTTAAAGCCAAGTGGTTTAACATTTTGAAGTGGGAATCTTTTGTCAGGAATACAGTTTCACAGTGTATGCTTCTAGAGCTCCAATAGGCTTGGGAATAACTTTTGAGCTACTGAAGTGCATTGCAACAGCCCGTCCTGGCTATAGGTTCCCTGGCCAGGGCAGTGCCTGGTCAGGCCTCCAGCTGTTTGACAGCTAAACTGAGAGCCACATTTATGCAGTGGGAACAAGTTATAACTGTGGGGTCCCTGCTGGCTTCTGTCCTGGTATGCAGGTTCCTGGTACCAGTTGAGGGTAACCCTGTCCTTTGCCACATGACTGTATATCTATACCACTGCATGGCTGTGCTTGCTTCTCCAAAGCCACCCCTCCTGCTCGGTGGTTACAGAAAGCAGGTGGTTGAGGAAGTTATGGATGGCGCTTGGTGGTGAAGTCTGGGGGCAGGGGGACAGTGCCTGCCCCCCAGCGTAGCTGATACGAGCTTTGTACAAGTGGCTGTGGTGACTGAGCAGCTGTTGGCTGGGTTCCTTGCCAAATGGGTGAATGTAGCTTGCTCTCTGGGCTGGCTGGAGCTGAAGCAGAAACTGAAACATTGGCTAGCTGCTGTGTAAAGTTACAGCTTTAAACAAGCTGCTGATTGTCAGCTCTGACTAATGCAGAGGAGGTGTGGGGATGGGCATTCCCCTAAGACGGGGAAATGTGGCTTTTCGGACCATGAAATTCCGTACCTCCGTTGGTATTTCTCCTCCAGCTGTCACTCTACTCTAGAAAACTCCAGCTTTTGAACTGTAGCTCTTCATTTGAACCTCAATCAGACCAGGGAGAGAATAAAAGTGCTGAGGGTTATTCTTCACAGCCCTTGGAGCTGCTGTGGCTGAGATCATCACTTGGATGGATCCAGCAGAATGGTAGGGGAAGCTGGTCTTTGAACAGATGCTCCTGTTCAGTCCTCAGTGAACAAAACTTAGGGAAAATCTCTTTGAGAGCCTTTCTATTTCAGGGATCCTCTGAAGCACCTGCCTAGAGCACTAAGAAAACCTGTTTCAGGAAGGTCTTGGCTGAAACACACTGGTTTGTGGCTGCGCTTCAGTGGTGCTATGTGTGTCGCTCTGCTTCACTTGATGTACGTCATCCCAGGGCAGCTCGGAGCACAGTGAAGCAAACTGAAAACTGTTCAAGATCCAGCCCCTAGATGTCTATTGTGTTCTTTGTGTTTATTTCTTTCTGACTTCAGGAACTGGGTTACATATAAAACAAGGAATAACAAGAGTGGAGGAAAGGATCTTGGATCCAGAATGTAGCAAGGTGATACTCGCTCCTCCACTTCTTGTAACTGAAGTATTTATTTCTGCACTGTGGAAGAGTAGACCAGATTATTGTTGTACTCCTTTCTACCTGCCCTCTTCTTGATTAGTGGCTACTGAACAGATTCACTTGATGGTTTGGTGTTGTTTTTTTTTTTTTTTTAAAGNTCCTTTTCAGTGTCAAAATCCTTCCTCACCCCTAACATATGAAAGTATGCTGAAATAGAGTTAGTGTTACTGTAAAAGGCTGAGTCTGTGACAGGAAGGCTGTTGCTTTGCCTCCCCCATGGGCATTACTAGAGGAATGCCCCTTCAGACTGGAATTGCCCAGTGGTACTGGGAGGATGTTGATGCAACATCCATTTCCTTACATCTGGTGGCAACTGGAACTGTGTGTTGGGGTTTTTTTAGGGACAAGAAAATAGCAATGTCACAAATGTTGCAAACGCATTCTTCTATGCGAGCTGAATGTTGCTACTCACCTGCATCTAGCGGATCCCAAGCCCCTGAACAAGCGAGAGCCTGGGCAAGGTCTCTCTTGGCCTAGTTCACACAGTTCTCTGCAGCTTGGGTCCAAATGCCTTGAGCGAAGGAGAGCAGTGGTCTTTTGGGAATTGCCCTACTTGCTAGCTAGTGTTTGTGGCAAACAGGCCTGTGTGATTGCGTGCAGCGACTTCCCGGGGGCTATGGACTGTGCATTAGTTTCAGAATCTGAAATGATTTGGGGGGTGAGAGACCCCTTCTGGGGTTTTTTGAGCCTATTTTACTGTGCAGGCTAGATGCTAATAAATGCTGGGGGAAGGATCTAGCTTGAGCCTCGGACAGAGGGACAGGATAGGTGACCAAAGGTGTCTGACAGTGGAAGAAGCCTGCATGATTCATTCTGTGAGTGGGACTGGAATCAAAGACTTATGCTCTTGCCTCTGGTATTCAGCTTTCTCCAGCTCCCCCTTCTGCAAGCCTGTGTGAAGGGGAGACTGACACCCCTGCTGCTTTATGGCAGTGGTCTGTGGTGTTGGTGCCCAGGCTTTGAATGCCCCTGCTGTGGGGTGGCAGGGTTGTCCCTTCTGACGCGGGGCTAGCTAGAGCTGGGAAGCACCAGGAGCCCAGAAAGCAAGGATAGCCGTTCCTTGGAGCAATCGTGCTCCACACAGCACTAAGTCCTGACAGACCTTAAATGGGTGAAGACGGCGAGGATGTTGAAAGCCTGCCTAAGTGTTCAATATGCCTTTTTAACTTGTTGCTCTTTTGGTTTTCCTCTGCCAAGTGCGGAAGAGTGATCAGCTGCAGGTGCCTGTATTTCCCCTTTGGGCTGCTCTGCCGGTTAAACCTGTGAACAAGCTGCCTCTGTGTGTGCTTTACAGAGCTGTGCTATTGTTTGCGTCATATTTCCCCTTTCTCCAATTACTGTCTGAAACACCTAAGAACGCCTGAGTTTTTCTTTAACTGAAGTATTTCAGTTTTTGAAACCAGAGCTGTTTGTAAGACTTCTTGCCCGTTCTTGTGTAAGAGCAGAGGAAGAGCAGAGATACAGCTTCCCTATGCAGCTGTGATTGGGGACATCTAGTTCAGGACCTGTCTCTGCTTGTAGTGGGGTCCTGGGATGCAGAACAGAGGCACTGCCTGGGATTCTTGCAGAAGTAACACTGGGCTCCATCTGGTCTAATAGGTAAGGGCCTAGATGGGCCCAGGGTAGGACAACAAACCCAGCTCTCCTTGCCTCCCTCTGCATGTGGAGCAGCAGCGTGTGGGAGGGGTGAGGGTGGGAACTCAGAGGTTCAGTAACTGATAAGGCTTATGGCAGCAGCCAAGGCCAATCTCATTAGTGAGAACCAGGTCAGGTTGCCTTGATTTGGAGGGAAGGAAAAGGGGAAGTGAAGTAATTAAAAGGGGAAGAGCTAGACATGATGAGAAGAAGATCATGCAGCTCCCATCTGTCTGGGCTGACATAGCTGATCCCAGTGAGCTGAGCTGCAGTTTTCCTAGGAAGAAGAGTTGCTGATGTAGAGAAGCTTGTATCTAACAGTAAGCACTGCTTCCTCTTGGTGGGTGTTCCTGGGTTTGCCATGGTCATTTGCAATGCTTAACAGTAGAACAAAAGGGAAAAGACATTTCTGCTGATCTGAAATATGCTGTCACATGACAGACAAAAAGGTAATACATGGGAACATGGGATAGGAGCATCCTAGTGCTCAGGCTGATGTAACTCTATCCTATCCCTCAAGCAGTCTAATGACACTTCTCTCCAATCTCTTGGGACCTGGGCCTGTCAGCAGTAACAGGTACAAGCTTCATTAAGAGCTTCAGAAGGAGGTGGGAGGAAAAAAGTGAAGGAGTCTGCCAGGTGGTAGCTTGCACATCACATCAAACTGAAAAGTGTAAATATCTCTGGATAAGGAATGGGGGTGAAGGGATGATTTGATACACCTGAGCTTTGTGATAAGACTGTTAATGAGGAGTTTAGATAGTTGTAGTACTTCCTGTCTTAATATAGAAGGAGCATTTTTAGGAGTCTGGGGAGAGGCAGATCAACGCCTTGTAAAAAAGGGAAGTTTCCACCAGCTGTATGTCAGAAAAACCCAGCTGCATACAGGAGCAGAGTGACTCATACCTTCCCTGAGCAGTGGAGATGAACTGCAGTGACTGAGATTCTGGACCAGAGTCTCACTTGCAGTGCAAGGTTAGAAATATGTTACCTATGAGTACTTAGGGCAATGTTGTCCTTCGGCTTGCATTTATCTTTCACACTCTCTCACCTGGGGCAAGCAGCAGTTGTTCAGCCTGTGTCTTACCAGGATAACCATACCCAGTTCTGTTTCCTTATTGCTCATCATGTTTGTAGCCCTTCTCTGTACCTGGGCAAGGACTTGCTGGAAAGTACCAGTGCTTTGGCTGTTGCATTGCATAGCAAAGCTGCTGTCTTGCCTTCCCCTCAAGACTGAGGCTGTACATATCACCTTGTCTGTACTTGTTACTTCTTGCAGTTAGCTTTTTTTGAGTGACTGAAGCTGCATATAACACTTCTGAAAAGAGATCATGTGTGCTTTGTACAATTGTTTTACTATTTTCCTGCCTCTCCTGGAAGGCTTTTCCTGATGCATACTAAGACTGTTTCTGTTCTCTGACTTTGGACCGCTGGAGCTTATAGGGTTGGTTGGTTGTTTTGTGGCTATCGAGCATCCTGTTTTTCTGTGGTAGATCTCCAGTTGTCCTCCGTACATTATAACACTTACTTGCCCAGGACTTCACACCTTTGCTTTATTGTGAGTTAAATTTATTTGCCTTTCTATTCTGGTCTTAAGGGGATGCATGATTTGCTTGGTCTGATGTCTGAACTTCTCTGTGCATCAGTTGTGCTTCCCATCAACAGTGTAACAAGCATAATGCTGTACTCAATAAGCAAAGGAATTTATTCCAAGCCTCAACTTCGGAGGAACCTGAGTAGCAGTCTCCTGTCTGCTTAATAAGCTTGAGAAGAAACTGATTGGTGGAAGAAATGAGGACCTAGAATTAACTCATTTTCTCTAGAATAACTTCCCTCTTACATAGCAGCAGGCCATGCAATGTTGAAAGCTAGGCTTGGTTTGTAGTGTTTATTTCTGCCTGGAAAAAAGTTTTCTGAGCAAGAAATTCCACCTGGTCATCATAGTGGGATTTTACCTTGGTAAACTCATTCTGCATTTCATCCTGTTGATCACATTTATTGCTTTTTTTAAAAAGCGTAGACAAGACTGCAGAGTAAGGTATTTCAAGGTCAGTCTGGGGGATTTGTCACTACTTGGTTGCTTTTTCCCTTTAAGCATTGCTTTATGTACCAATTAAATGCTGTGATTTTAATACTGCTTCTATCTGTCTCTTTGCTGCAACATAAAAATACCTGTATTGGGGGACTGTGATAGCCTGAGCACCTATTAGTGTTTCCTTCAGATCCTTGGAAAAGGGCTAACCAGAAGCTACTACTCAGTGCTTGTGCTTGTAATCTCTAGCTGCAGTTTTTGTCTTTGTTCTGACCTCATTCACTGGAGCTAGGGCAGAGCAAAATGTTTTCACACCCATAACAATGATGAGACCATGTTTTTTTCCACTGGGGGGGAGGTGGATCCACAGCAGGACTAACAGAGATGATAGGGAGGGGTGTTATATCCCCTAAGCCCCAAAGAAAAGACTACTAGGAATTGACTAATCTAACTCTCCCGCTTTTTTCCCTTGCCAGCTGAAAGAAGAGTTGTCCCGCATAGTTGGAAATCTGATTGAAAATTATGACCCTTTGAATGATGATGAGAGGAACTTGCAAGACGCGTGGGACTATGTGCAAACACAGGTGTGTCATGGGGGGCAGCAAGAGGCAGATGATGCTATTTGTCAGTGCAGCAAATGGCCTTTAAAACTAGGCTAAGGACAGGGAAACAGGCATTGCAAGCAGCAATACAGAAGCACATTCATCTGGCTGATCCACAAAGTTGCCTGTGAGGTTTGGTGTGTGCATACTAGAAAACTGTCTTGCTTGCGATTACTAGGTAAAACCCTGAACCATTCCTGCATGCTGGCTGTTAGGACTAGCTAGTATTGGCTGCATAGCCTGACGTACCTGACCTCTCAAATGCCACCCCAATACTTCTTTCTGTTTGCAGGGCCTTCAGAATACTAGTCTGTGTGAAAGCCACAGTGCATACTATTTTTGTAGCAAGTGAAGTCCCTAGCTTATTGCTAGGCAAGTCAGCAGCACTGCCTGCCTTACTACTTGGTGCATGTTGCTTGCCTATTGTGATGGCTTTTCTGCAAGTGTCAGTGTTCTTGGAAGCCAACCAACCGCCCATGGTTTCTGTTTTAGCATCAGGGTCAGCGCTTGAGCAACTAGGTCAGTGTTCAGGCACACTGAAGTCATGTTTACTGCCAAACCACAAGCCTGAGAGATGGCTGGCTGTTGTGGTTAAGTACATGCCCAGCATGGGACTGATGTGTACTAAGTACAAGTAATAGCATTTCTCTTCTGTCTCGTCTTCGGTCTGCAAAACACTGACCTGCATTATTTCTCCTCCTTGGAGGGAGAAGGATTTATTTCTGTTCTATCACTGTAGTTGCATCTCCTTGCTAGTGGACTCAAGAAGAGGCTGAGTCTACTGTGGAGAGATGATCCTGCTTGAGCCCTTCTTTTATGTAGGAACAGATAAAGAAGGTTTTGTAGAGGTGACAAAGTCGAGTGTTAGTAGTCTAATTACTCTGATACACTAGAGTTAGCATTTGAAAGGGGGTGAGTGTTCTGTAGAGCAGTCTTGGAGTTAAAGTCTAAACCTCTGTGAGGCAGAGGTAGTTCCTTCTGGAGGCTGGTTCTTCAACATTTGTTTGGAAACCAAATGCTCATCCTGGTATGGGTGTTCAGCTTTTTGTACCTCTGGTCTCATGTCTGTTACGTCAAACTGAAACGTTATTTTTCCTTTCTGAGCAGAGGGGGATTTTCCCTAAACTTCCACCTCAAGTCTGATAGCCTTTCTGCTCTGTACCACCATGCAAACACTGGGATCCTTGCTTAAGATAAGATCTTAGTATTTGCTGGACTTGCCAATGTGCTTTCCCCTCCAGCAACTGCAGTTTTGTCACGTGGCTGTAGAGGAATGTAAATGTTTCTTTGGATGGAAAATTTTCCTCATCCCATCTTCCAGCCAGTCCCAACTGCAGCCAGGCGGGTACAAACTCGCAGGGGCTCGGCAGCATGTCAACGCCATCGTGCGGTGGCTGCTGGTGTCCCCCGATGGCCACAGCTAGAATCAGTGGTACCTTGCAATTGGGAACCAGAAAATGAAAAGTTTCTGCTTCATGTCTGCTCAAAAAATGTGTGCTGCTCGAAGAAAAATAAAGTCTTAGCATTTAAACCTATGGAAATGGCATTGCTAGTGGAAGATAGCTAGTAATCCTTTTGAGATATCTTTGAATGCACACGATGTCTTGTCAACACATTGTTTTGCCTGCCTGCCTTCTCCCTCACCAAATCAGTCTGCTGATGATGAACTGGAGGGACTGAAAAAAAAATCTCAAATGTGTCACACAGGACAACTGCCCTCCTCTAGCTGACCCATGAGCAGCATCTGTTTTGCACTTTTACTTCTGTTTAGCATTGTCACTTGTCACCTGGAGATAAGATGAGGTTTGTTAGTATTGAGTCTGCAAAAACTAATAAAAATTACACTGTGTAGAACTGATGTCAGTCTGCGTGGTCTGCTGAAGTCTGAGTATCTAGGCCATCTATGGATGGCCTGTGCATATTATAGTCTACCATGCTCAAAGGCTGCTAGAAGTGGCCCTTTAACTGTTGTCTAGCTAGCAGAGTGATTCTTTGCTAGGAAATAATGCCCCTGTCTTCTGCATGGCCCTATGCATAGGTTATCATTCGGTAACCAGGGGGGATGTTCTAATGTAACTAATTCATGCAAAGTGTATGGCCTGACTGTTGTTACGTGGAGAGCTCCTGTGTACTTCTACCTCTACTGTCTCTTTGTTCTCACATGCAGTATGTTACCAATGCAAAATATAAGACCATAACGATCTCTCTCTGCTTATTAGATTGCCTGCTGTGGCTGGACTGGAGCAAAGGACTGGGAAAATAATGAGATTCTCATCAACAAAAGCATGACTATGTATCCCTGCTCCTGCTCCAATAGCTCCAACAACTTCGAGGCAGACAGCGGTTTTTGTAATCTGGGTGTTCCTGTCAACAGCACTGCAACGTACGCTGACTGGCCTGTTCATGAGCAGGTGAGTGGGTATGTCTAGGCCCTGTGAAGCTTCCACTGAAGTTGCCTTGTCTTTGTTCCTCTGGGCATTATTTAGAGCACTTTTTTCATGTCAGTGTTGCTTGAAGTACCTGTGGAAACTGGGGCAAGCGGGGACAGGGATCCTGCCTTTTTCTGTTAAAGCTACTGTGAAACTTGGTATAGCATGTAACTGGGATAATCTCTGCATGCACAAGGAGATCTGTTATGGATTTTCAGTCTTCAGATGCTTGGATTTGTGCTTCTTTCCCTTGTGACCATGTTTTCTCCATAGGGATGCATGGATGGTGTAGAGAAGTGGTTGAAGGACAACCTTGGTGTCATTCTTGGGGTCTGCACTGGTGTTGCTGTTATAGAGGTAAGTCACTCCCTCACGTGAACCTGTACTGTCTTAACATGCAGACTCTTTTAAAGGCAAAGCTATTTTTCTCAAGTAATAGACACCTGGTTTAATGGCAGTGCAGTTCTAGCTCTTGGTTGTGTCTACCTGGATCTTTGAACTGCTGTTTTCGTTGGTTGGGTTAAAAATTGAACAAAGCCTTGTCTACTTGTGGTTCCTGCTGCTGTGTCTGACGCTTGGCAATTCACTGCGTGTATAACCAGGAAGGATGAAACAAGCAACATCCTGCTAGTAAGATCCCACTTGTTGCCTTAAAAATCCTATAACGTAGATTCCAGACAAAGGCACCTCTTTTTGGAGCAAAATATTTTTGTCATCCTGATTTATTGCATTTTCCTTGCATGGAGGACAAACTCTGTTCACCTGTGTGGTGTCATTAAAAGGAGACTGCTGTATTCTGCTCCCCTGTACCACCCTTTCTTCCCACCTTATTATCTGTCTGGTTGCTGATTTTGTTCCCATTCTTCATTACTACTTCCAGCTGCTGGGGATGATACTGTCCATTTCGCTCTGCAAGAATATACACAGCGAAGACTACACCAAAGTGCCCAAGTCTTGAGTTGGCTAACTCCAGAGCTACGGCACCACAGAGAAAGAAGCAAACAGAACATTCCTGCCTCATACCCAGACTGTCCAACCATTGACCATTATTCCTGTGACATCCCATTTCTGATACCACTCTGCTAAGAACTTTTAGAGCTGCAACACGGCCTGATTTTCTGGCAATAGGGCCCTTGGGCCACCTGCATCCTGCCTCTGGATTATTTCTACTTCAAGAAGCAGAACTTAACTGTCTCGTATCACAGGAGACACCGATTAACCTGAGGGGACAATGCTTTTGCTGCCTGCTCCATGTTAAACAATACTATTCATATCTCCATTCTTCAACCCACTGGGCCTAATGTACAATAACTCCTCTCCCCCCTTGTTTTCCCATATATCTTTTCCCCTACCCCCAGAAGTCCCATCTCTGTCCTGTGAGCCAGGATTGCTGTTGAGTTTCCAGTGCTTTGGTAGCTTCACCTGCTTCACTGACTTGTGGTAACTAGTCATGCTTTATAGGCCTTCTCCTCACTTGCAGTTAACTTGATTCAGCTTCTACTATGCATCTTCCAGCCTAGGCTCTCGTCTGATATATCGAGTGCTACTCTCATACTTGCTTCTCCTGCTCCTGGAGTCAGCTATGCCTTGCCTTCAGCGGAGCTCTTCCCTTCAAGCGTGATGAGAAGCCACTGGGAGGGAGCCAAGCCTACCTATTGCTAGTGAAGCCTGGCAGATTGTGGTGGTGGTGCTCAACTGCTTCTGGAATGGGTCCCTTGGGTTCTGGATTTGACACGTTTCTTCCGCTTGCCTCTTTACCTTTTCTTCTCCCCCTAGTGCTGCTTTGCTGGTTCCTGTCAGCTTGGAGGCACTTCAGAGACTGCTGCATTGTGTGGACCCAGCCCCAGGCTGGCTCTGCTGGTTGTGTTCTTGGGTTGCCAACTTTTATAGAGGTTACAGTTAATTGGATTCTTCCCCTGCCCCTTTTATAAACAAAAAGTTTGTTAGCTGTGGTTTTTCATTATGAACATGGAGGGATCTGACTGGACTGCTGACGTTGTATATTGGACATATCACTGCTACCAGTGCCCGCTTTAGGTTCTGTAGTTTGGATGCGAGGATAAGTTGCTCTTATTTCAGTTGTCCAGTCTTCTGACTCCACTGTGGTCTGGAGCCATGGCTGTATCCTGAGCTCTGTCTCGAGTGTAAGCACTGCAGCAGTTAACTAGCTGGTTCTGCAGTCGTACAGGCTGGGTCGTTTCTGTACTTAATGGCTGGGTGTTCGCTCTATTCAACCAGTGGCCAGCAGCAAGGAGTGGTGTAGAGCAGAAGAAAGTAGGAAGCGTATGTGAAAAACTGCCCCAACTCCTTAGATAAGGGAGCTAGGTGCAAATCCTCAGTCTTAGAGGTGGCTTGGGCACAACAGATTTCCGGCAGTTGCACATGTGTGCAATCACCCTGAGCGCAGGAGGCTGTATGAGAGAGGAGAGAAGTGGGTGGTCCTTGCCTGACACCCATTACAAGGTACTTGGTGAGAGAGCCTTTGCCTTACAGAGGTGGTCCCAGGACTGTCTCTTGTCAAGGGTGGGGTATGTAGGAATAACCCTAGTAGCAGTTCAAAGGGATGGCTTCACTACCTACTCAAGTTTTCCTTCTGGGAAGAAAGGCTCGTGCAGGCAATCAGGGCCCCGGCAGCGGGTCCCTGCTCTGTCCTTGTCTCTGGACACAGCAGCGGTTGGGGAGAGTAGATATGACTTGGGTGCCTGGTTTTTGTGGAGATCTGATAAGGCTTCGCTATTTTGAGACACCTGCCCCCTCCTGCACAGATCCTTCAAGCTGACCTTTGCTATAGCAGAAGGCACCCTTCTTAGCAGTAAAGCTTGCTAGCTTTTGTAGCAGAAAGTCTATTCTCTAATGTGTTCTTATTTGTAAGATTCTTGTTCAGTTACAGATGCCAATGCCAAGCAGCAAGTAAAAAGGAGCCCATGCTGGGTTTCTTTTTTGGTTTTTTTTGTCTGTTTTTAGCAACATCTTCCTACTGGAAGAAATGCATGTACAGATATATAAGTCTGGAGGGTGAATATTTCTGTAATAAAGACTTTGCTAAAAAAATATATCTCTGCCTACGACTTGTGTATCGCAGTGGTTTCTCCTTGCTTCCTCTCTATCTCCTTCTGCTTACATGAAAATCACTGGCACCTTGTTTGTTCAAGGTAGCAAAGGGCCTGTCAAAAGCTGTTCTGAGGCCCGAGTGTGAGATCAATATGGACTGTGAAGACACTGCCCAGCAGAGGGAGGTGACAATTTTGCTAGGCTGTATTCTAGGGTAAACTTTGCCTTGTTTTATGAAGTATGTCTGTCCTAAGGTGAGCTGACTGAGTGGTAGTTCCATTGAATTACCTGCCATCTCCTAAGCTAAGTGATCCCTGTATTTGAAGATGTCACTTCAAATCTGTACAGTCTGCACTGTATGAAGTCATAAGCTTGCTGCTATGCCCACAGTGCGTACAGCTCTTGCTAGCTTAGCTTTATAATTTTTCCCTCTTCCTACTCACCTTCAGTAGGCACCTGCCTCCAGGCTGCTATTTTAAAAAAAGATTTCTCAGCCCCTGCCCTGCCACTGTGAGGAGGAAGAAAACTGAGGTAGCCATTTTTGTAGGTTGTGCCACCACACACTGGGCTTGACCATTTGAAAAGCTCTTGCGAAGTAGATAGAGCAACTGTGTGAATCTTCATTCTTCCCTTAGCTAAACAGTTGAGGAGTCCTGCTCCGTGGTGGTGTTTCTGGCCGTTTGAAATGGCTGTGCTTAGAAGGACCTACGTTAGTGCACTAACGGAATCTGGAGTTGTTGCTTTAGGAAGTAATTACATGACCAAAGTACTCATACATGTTTGAAGAAACAGAGTTAAGTTTGCAGAGAATTAGGTGCTGGAGTGCTACCAGCAAACGCTGGTGGCAACTGGGCTGAAGTCAAGACTTCAGTTACCCTGACTAGCCAAGTGTGGAGCGAGAGATGCTTGAATGGATCCTGGACTCACAGTAGCGTGCAATGATCTGTCTGATCTGTGACTATGACTTGTTCCTTTAGGCTGTCCTGGGCTGTGCTTGAGGGGAGCTTGGTTCTTGGTCGTATGGGATCTCCCCTCTTTCTGGTTGGTTTCCCAGAGCACCCTGCTTTAATCAGGCGGCAACGCTTTCCCAGGGCCTCATGATTTGGAGGGCTACACTTCATGGCACAGCTGCCAAACCTGGCCAGATGGCTGCTAGGTGGGGAATGGCACTACTGGTTTCTCTTCAGCCTGATGTGGAGCTGGAAGGAGAAAGGAGAGAAGATGAGGACTGCTGCCTGTCCCCAGCTTGGGCCCCCAACTGCCCGAGGTCTCTGGTAATCACTTGCCTTTGGCCACTGGAGGGAGGTGTTCCACCAAAAAAACTCAGCCCGGGTGCTGTGGTATCAGCAGCATCGCTTGGTCCCTGGGGGACAAGATGATGACACTGATCGCTTCCTTCTGCTCCTAGTTACTCCTGGCAGCGGGGTAGCTAAAATAACTTGTAATTACGAATGTATTCTCCTCGTAAACGATTTGTGCTGCATGCTTGGCATTTTTAGGGATAATTTTCCCTTCCATTTCTTTGAGCAGCGTGCAGCTGGATATTTTGTTGCATGTCTTCCACTGTTGTATATGGGTTGTGCTTGCTTCTCCGGTTTCTGCCCTAAGCAGCTCTGGAAGTTGAAGATAGCATAAGGAGCTTCTCCTGCTGCTTCTTCCCCTGTCCGCATCTTTTTCCTGTTTCCCTCCATCCTCAGTTCCTTTGTGTGGTAGGTCTGGGGGGAAGGAGAGGGGGCATTTGATGCTTATAAACCTGATCTAAAAAAGGATTTCAGGAAGAAAGTCCTCAGATCTTCAGAGAGCAAGAAACCTGCTGCTGCTCCTTGGGTCAGGCTCCCAGCTCGTCTCCAGAGGTAAAGGTTTCCTGCTGGGAGTAGAAATCAGAACAGCACTCGGACTTCTTGGGAGCTGCAGTGTTTATCTAGCAAAACCCACAGCGCCAGCCTCTGCAGTAGCTCAGCACATGGAAGCATTTTGTGCGTAACCAATAAGCTGCTATATAGCTGTCCCAGGCCAATAATTAATATTGCAAGAGTATAGCTGTGACCTCCCTGTGGCCTTAAGCAAGGCCCCTCATAATGAACTGGTGACGTTCCTCATTCTATGTGATCATGAGGAACTCGGAAGCTGCTATAATTCTTCCCATGAGGTGTTTTTTCCTTCTGGAAAGGGAAGAGGAATTGCATTAGAGTGGGTGTGGGTAAGCCTATAGGTTGCAATGCATCTTGTTTTCTGTGATGGCTTCTGCATGGCACATACTCAAATGTAACATGTGGCAGCTGTTCTTGTCTCTGTAACTCTCCCATGTGTGGCGGTGTGGCTGGTCCCTGCCGGCTTTGCTCAGGAATTGAGGCTGAATTTGGTAGACTTTATAAATAAAGGTCTGATTTCTGTCTGCTGAAGGACAGACCGCATGTGGTGGTGTCAGACTCTGTGACTTGGTTGGGGAAGGTGAGGAGCAGCAGCCACAGGGGCTCATTGCTGAAAAGCCTGAGGACCCTGGGATTCCCACAAATGTATTTTTCACAGCCGGTTGCTGCCACTCAATGCCATAAATGGAGAACATACCCTCAATTATTCATGGTCTGGCTCTAACCCATTAGCCTCTGAGACTCTTGGCTCTAGCCCTGGCCTTTTATTACAAAGAATAAACCTCAGTTAGCAGCCAGGATTTCTGAATGACATCTTAAGCCAGGTTGACGCTAAAAACTTGTCAACATGGAAGTCTTCAAATACTTGTAAGCTGGCAAAAGGTCCCTAGCAAAAACTATGCTATTAGTGAACCAAAGCTATTAGTAAAGTGTTGCTAGTAAAGCTACTAAGTGTGCTTTAGCCATTACAGACAGTTTCTAGCAGGGGTGTGCTGGTAGAGCGCATGCGATTTCTGCCTTGCGGCAAGAATCTCTTCTGCCAAACATGGGAAATTACCTTGTCCCAAGTAGATTGTATAACCCTAGCCATACGTTCTTACTTCTCATAGGTATGAATTTTCTGGTTTCTCCCTTCTAAGCTCCTAATAATACACTTGGCTGGGGGGTGTGTGTGCTGTTTGGCTTCTGCGGGGAGGGATTAGGGGAATATTCAATGCTCTGTATCTGGAGAAAAGGTATTCTCGGTTCTCCGGGCAAAAATATTACCCCCATTTAAAACAGGGGTTTAAGAGAATGATATGGCTCCAAGTAGTATGTGGATGCTCTAAGAGGCATGGAATCTGAGAGGGAAAAATCCTGCTTTAGCCCTCGAGGATGGTATTTGCACACATTTTAATTAAATTTCTCTCTGGTGTCTTTTTTCCTATACCTCTCTCACTAACGAACAGCATCGTGAGGTGACTTGTTTGTCCACAACAATCTAGAGTTCAGCAGAAAATACAGAAACCTACTTCTGTAACCACAACAGGCCCCATCTGTAGGACACTAGAGAGCATTTCCTTTCCCTCCTCTCGGCTCCAGATGTTAGTAACTCCCATTCCTTCACAATGTTGATTTGGGCATTGGCAGCAGCTCAGGGGTTATCTTGGTATTGCGCTTTGTTCTGTGAGTGTTCACTAGGTGAGGAACTACTGGTTACCCCTGTGTGAGACCATCAGGCTGCTGCTCCAGACCTGGGTCAGATCTAGACCTCCCCCAGGACCCCAGATCCTCACTATGTGACCATAGTGGCAGACCTTGTCCATCGTCTGACTCTTGCCAGCATTACCTGCTCTTCATAACCTTAAGCCTTCTCTGTGCTTTCTCTTCTTGTCCAAGCAATTTCCCTGGAAGTTCTCGGTCTGTAGTTCTTTCTGGATCTGGCTGCTCTGGCACAAGGTAACTAACTCCAAAACACCAGTTGTGACAGTGCTGGAGACCAGAGGAATGTGCGTCAGACTAACTTTTTCTTCTTTTTGCCCTGCTTAGAGTTGTAGACTGGACATATGGAAGTTCTTCAGAGACAGCAAGAATCCCAGAGCATGTGATCATCTGAATTGCTTACCCAGCATGCTTCCTGGGTATTTTCTACATAGTGCTTCTGGAAACTATTTAGGATTTACTAGGGTGGAAATGTGAGGTCCTGTCAAGACCGTGTTATAGTACAGGCATGTGCTTTGGGCACTGAACTTGCAAAATGATGTCAGAATAGTATAACTCATGCAGTGATGTCTGCAGACAGCCTGGAACAATAACCCAGCAGAGCCCAGACCTTTAATTTTGGCAGAGGTTGTTTCATGATGCTTTTAAATATTTGAAAAGAAGTTATCCTTTTAAAACCATGTTGTAATTAACTCTGGTTAGCACTGGTTGGGAATTTTTTTAGCAAAACAGTTTTTCCCTAGAGGGTGTAGATTCCTATAAAACAAAGTGTATTTTATTTATGGGGTTTTTTTCTTCTGCTTAAACAGGACTGAAAATAGTTGGATAACTTCTGACGGAGGGGTTTCTTCTGCTTTCTTAGTGGTTGCCTCATAGTAAACATTATGTAAAAGACCTGGAATTGGACAAAATAGAATTATAAAACCGTATTTTAAATATGTGACCTAACGACAGGGTGTATTGGTCTTCTGAGGGGTGGACTGGGGAGGTGAGTACATTTTTTTTTCCCTGTGAATAGTTAAAAGAGTGTTGGCTGCATCTGAGAGAAAGAAGTAATTTTTTTGCCTTTAAATCTGCATTTCTTAAGATCTGGGGGTTGAAGAAAAAAAATGCGGGGGGGAGGGGGGACCCAACCAACCAAAAAGAATAAACTATCCAAGATACTACTGTTTCCCCTAGGCTGGGTGGAGTTAGACTCGGGGGTGCCTGCTACTTCCCCTTCAAGCAAAGGTGTCTGTAACAAATGTGCAAACCATGTCCACTTTGACACACCACTTAGGATCATAGAATCATTTATGTTGGAAAGGACCTTTAAGATCATCAAGTCCAACCATAAATCTAACACCACTAAGTCCACCACTAAACCACGTCCGTAAATGCCACATCTACACATCTTTTAAATACCTCCAGGCATGGTGACTCAACCCCTTCCCTGGGCAGCCTGTTCCAACGCTTGACAACCCTTTCAGTGAACAAATTTTTTCTAATATCCAATCTAAACCTCCCTTGGTGCGACTTGAGGCCGTTTCCTCCTGTCCTATCACTTGTTACTTGGGAGAAGAGACTGACACCTGAGCACTTTATATTTCAGAGAGGCTTCTCTAGACCGCCATGGACAATTCTTCGGAGCTGCAGAATGCAACCAGGCTTAGGCAGGCCAGAGCAGTAGTGAGGTGGGCTCCAGGTGGTGTAAGAGAAGCTGCCTGGAGAAATCAGTGGGTGCCCTTTCTTCAGGAGTCATATACTCTATGGTGTCACCTGGGAACAGAGTAGAGTTCTGCAGGACCTTCAACTTCAGTACCTACATGGCAGCAGGTGGGTCACCGATTACACATTGCTGCCCAGTGAAAAGCTAACGTGCCTCTTTGTGTGCTGTGAGGCCAGGGAGAGACTGGTGGAGACACTGGGAAATGCTGCCGCCACTGCTAACATCGTGTATGTTCAAAAAGGGATTGGACAAGATCATGGCGGGAAGTGGAAAAGTCCATCAAGGACTATTAAATAAACAGAGGCAGATGCAACTTCTGTTTGGGGAAGCTGTTTTTAAAACTGTACGCTGTGTAGCCAGTGCATGGAATTTGGAAGAAAGCCGTGTTAAGGTTTTAAAAACATAGAGATAGCTGGGAAATTCCAGCCCAAAGTGAAATCCTGACCTGACGTGCAGTCTCACCTGAGGTAATCCCAGCTGCCTGTGGCACTGTTTATCCCAGTGCCACACATTTTTCCCACTGCAAATGTTTATTGGATGTTGGTGCGGCTGGGGAGAGGGAGAGGAAAGGGAACTCCATGATGAAATCAAACCTAAAGCAGGTGATACTTCCATATTGTGGCAGAAACTTAAATGCACAAAAATCATGGCTGCCTGCTGCTGGTTTTTGTTGTTGGGTTTTTGTTGTTTTTTTTTTAACAACACCCCTAGAAGTAACTTCTCCAAGCGGTGTGTAAAACTAGTAAACAATACAGCTGTATTGTAAGCCAACAACGCGACTGTCCTTCAGTGACTCTGAAAAGCAACATCCCAGCAACTTGTATGTCTGACATGCTGACGACAGTATTTCATAGATACAGATTTATAGGGTTTGGAATTTTTTGTTTGTTGGTTTTCGGTTTTGTTTGGTTTGGGTTTTGGTTTTGTTGTTTGGTGGTTTTTTTTTTAAATCTTGTTTTGTTTCTAAGTGGAAATGCGCCAGTGCCAGGTCTGTGTGAGCCTGTGGAAGTGAGGTGGTGTGGAAGCTGGGTCAGGACAGTGTGGAAGCTTCCAGAAGCCTCCGGAAGGTGGGGGGGCAGCAGCGGGAAGGGAGGTCCTGGGGAGGAGGGGGAGCCCTTGGCACATGGCTGGGAGGCGAGGGAAGTGTCTGGGACAGAGGGAGGTGTCAGCGTGGGGTTTGCCCTGACAAGAGGGAGCCATCGCAGAGGGCAGGCACCCCGCCACGAGCAGGGTGGGAAGGTGGTAGGGATCCATTTCCAGGTGTTTAGCCGCAGCCCTAGCAAATCTGAATGACTATTTAGGAAGGGGCTTAGCTGTAGTTTGTGTTCTTACTGGAAACCTGGTTTATGCCCCAGGGCAGTGCGTAAGGCAAGGGCGAGCCCACCACCTCAGGGCCATCGCCCGCTGTAAGGTAAGCCAAGCAGGAGTTGTCTGGTGGAGAAGTCAGTGTGTCCGGGAGCTGCTTGCCTCCTCCAGGCAGTGAAGGACAAGCATGGCAGTGCCAAGGCCTCACTTCCCTGTTCTGCAAGCTGCCATGCATGTGGCGGGAATGAGGTGTGGGGGTGGGTCCTACCTGTGAGTGAGGTGTGTCCGGAGGAGCCTCAGGGATGGACCCCACAGAGCAGCGCCCATGAGTCCAGCCATGGCCCTGAAGAGTTGGCTAGGTTGGCTTGCCGAGGAAATGTCGAGTGGCAGTCTGGCTGTGAAGGGCAGTGGGACGAGCTGCAGTCAGCCCTGGAGGGGACATGGGAGGCACGTTTCTGTGGAAGAACTGCTCTCAGGAAGCTGGGGCCATGAGAGCGGCAGGGTGGCAGGCGGCTGTATTTCAGCTGTTGATATTTTCCACATCAGCTCTCACCGGCAGCGTGAGAGGGGTGGACGCAAGTCCCACGCCTGAGCAGTAGTGCTTTGGTGTATGGCTGCTGTCCTGCAAGTGGTCAGCTGGGACTACAGAAACTGCAGCACCTTTATCCTTAAGTGACTCTGCTGCCTTTCCCATTAACTTCAGGATCAGTTTGAAACAAATTGTTTATAGAACAATCTACTAGGTTGCCAGACTTGCTGTTTGAGTACTTCCAAGTATTGGCAGTCTGTCTATTGCTTTATACAATCTCACCACAGATGTTATGAAAACAGTCTTCTGCCTCCAGTAACACCCTGGGTTGAATGTTCTTTCTCACGCTTGCTGGCTCTTCCTGAAGTCCCCAGCAACTCCTGCTTTGGCTAGTAAAGCACCAAAACTCCGTAAGAAAGTTTGGATGCGGAATGCTGTGGGTTGCAGGCTCTTGGTTCCAAAGAATCTCCTCACACTGGTGAGCTGTGAGCAGAAGTGGGAAGATGTCCTAAGAGGGACCAAGGCTTCAGAGCAGAGGTGTGTCTGAGATTTGGGAACCCTCTCTTGTTTTCTCTTAAATTTCCCTCAGTATCCCAGTGGTCATTAATGAGGAGCTTGCACTTTGTTAGAGTAGTGAAGAAGATAGTTACACCAACTTTTATGTGATGAGAAGATGCAGAGAACACATCGCTGATCAGACGGCTATCATAAAGTTGGCAATTTCATGCCTGGCTATAGTGGAAGCTAATCAGCTCAAGGCCGTCTCTCATCTGAGCAAGGCAACAGCAGGATTACATTGTCTTCCTATTAGGCAATTGTCTTGCCTGACATAAAATGAGATGTCTGGCGATTCTCATAATTGCATACAGCTATTTATTTTTTACTACAGCTAGATTGTCTCACTCTTTAATAGGCAGCAAAATGGTAATGAGATCTTCTCCTCTCTTCTTGAATTCATCGCAAGCCATGCTGAGGACTCCTGCGCTCCAATAGCAAAGAGGAGAGTAGAGCATAAAGAGAGGAGGAAGCAGTCTCTTTGTCTCTACCCTGAAATCAGCTTGGTAGGAAAGGGCAGTCTGCTAGCTCCTGTCTTAATGGTGAAATCTCTAGGATAACTGCTTCCCACCCAACCCTTTATTCTCCCCAGCTAAAAGAGGTTTTATCATGCGCTCCTGTTAGTGCCATCAGGACCTTGTCAGGACTCTGCAGTACCACCAGCAGTTCTGCGCCGTGTAAACGCAATCCCAACTCCATCCTTAATGAGGCAATCTCTACCTGCCTGTCCTCCTGTGTGTGTGGTCATGCTAGAATTCAGCATTAAAACTAGCTAACTGTTGTTTGCAGGGAGAAGACTAAAGCTGAGGAATGTAATTGGTTTATAATATGCAGAGATGTTTCACATATGGATAAGAGCCCAGGACCAGACGGTTTGAGAGTACGGCATGTTTCAGGATCCTGGAAGGCTGCTTGTGCTTATGGCTGCTGTTATCAGATTCCATCAGTAAAGCAAAACCTACTTCACTGGAAAGAAAAGATTATGGTTAGGATCCACACAAGGACAAATAAAAGCTTGTTAAAACTGTAAAGCTCACCTGTTTATAATAGACTATCTGGTGACAGAAGCAGAGAATGTCTTGATAATCTGGTTCGGGGGTGGGGGAGAATAGATTTGTGTCATTGAGCCTAAGCCTGACCAGATAGCACTGTTGCTGTGAGACATGCTGAAGGGAGCAGCCCAGCATGCTGTGTCAGGTTTCAGGTTATCCAGAAGTTGGGCAGGAAGTGTTTGAAAAGCGTAGTGTACAGTGATGTATGAAAAGCGTGGATGCAAAGCCAACTTTGCGTTTTTTTGTGGAGTTAGTTACAAGTACAGTGAGGGCTGGTGCAAGAAACGCTGAAGCTGGGGTTTGCCAAGTCCTCAGGAATGGATGAAGGCTGGTGTTGATAGGATTCTGTGGCTTCAGTAACTTCTTGTTTGTGGCAATGAAATGAGACATGAGTTAAGAACGAAGGATGAGTAGCCATGTGAGGAGGGTCTAGTTTAGGAAAACTTCTGGTACTGGAAATTCTTGTTAATGTATGGCTAAATTTAAGGTTAGCTTTGGGATGGGACAGATTCAAGAACATCTCTTACTGCTGAATTCTAAAAAACTATAACAATGGAAAAAGAAACAATGTTCTAGTTTGGGATGAAATGGGTTGAGAAGGTCAAGCTACTGATTGGCTTGGGTCTAGACAGTAAATATAAAACATTCTGGTGCCAGTTGGGTATAAGGTCCTAGAACAACCTTTGACTCTGATCTCAGCACCCATGGTACAGCAATGCTTCAGGACTGTGCCCAGAATAACCAGCAGCTGTGGTCAACCTGCTACCAGTACTTTGTTACTTGGTCAGGGGAGACAAAAGTTCAGTCTGATTCCTTCCCAGGCCTAGGCTGTGTCACAGCATGGTGTCAGTGAAGTAACTGCAATCTATAGGATCCTACTGAATGTGGCTCTTTAAACTATCCATGGAAGTCTTTTAAGATGTAAAACCAAGTCACATTCTTCTCATTTTTCTTGCAAACCCTGATAATGCATCATAACTGCTGAGACCCCGTGTCTTCTAAATAACACCCTTGAACGCTGCTGGTTTCTTGTTCTACTTCTGCAGGCCTTGAGGGTGTAATAAGAACTGGTCATGGCCTGTACTTGTTTTCTAAAAGCACAGCCTAAACCCAGCTATACCTCCAGTGTTCAAGGTAGTTTGATGTTGCAGGCTCAGCCGCAAACAAAGCACAAGCCCAGGAGCCCTAGCTGCAACAATTCTTGTCCACTTCTGCAAATTTCTGGGATTCATCGACAAAAGGAGCTGCTAGTTACTTCCTATCCATAATCCTAACTTTAATAAAAGGCTGCTGAGGCACTGTGTCCCTGAAAGTAATCATGGCTGGGAGGAGCTTTCTGGCACGCAGTCACAGCTTACTTTTGGAAACCTATATGCAGGAGACAGACTGAAACTCTTTGATGCTAATATTTTGGAAAAAGTATAAACCCAGTCTGAACCCTGGAGTTCACTTAGCACTGAAATAGGTCTCCCTGTAAGCTCGGCAGGAGTCACCGGGGCTTAGCCACAACAGTCTCATTATGACTGCAAGCCTTCTGCTATCGCAGTAAAAGCTGTTTATTACTACCTCCTAATGCTAGGCTAAACTGCGGTCTGCTAAAGCCCAATGATCTCAAAGTGGTGGTAGTTCCTAGGATATTGCTGATCTCTACCCTTTGGGATGTGTCTGTGAATGCAACTTAGTGTTGAGTGATTTTATACCTAACTTTATCTTTTAGTGAGAACACAGAGTCATAAGGCTGCTTGGAAGTTCGGCACAGGCGACGGGACCCTAAGCAGAACTGCTTGGTGTCTTGTCACCAGAGCTAAGGCTAGGATTTGGGCTGGGATTAAGATTTATTGTTCTGTCCTGCCTTGCTTACAGGGCAAGAATAAGAGCTGTTTCCAAGAGGGGCCAACGGATGTTTAAGTCCCAGTCAGGACTGCTTGAGGTGAGGCTAGAGTTGGGCAGCATTCAGGAGAGCTGGGTATTAAAAGGGATTTTGGTGATCTATTCAGGGTTTGTAGTATTAAGAGAAAGATTGATGAAGGCCTTGGCAAACGCATGAGGCTTAAGGTGGGAAGTGGTTTAAAACTAAAATCAGTAAAGAATGGTTATTAGGATGGACTTACCAGTGAGCTCTGTAGGATATGCAGTGTTGGGATGGAGGCTTGGACCAGTATCACTACCCTTGAGTGAAGAGATGGCAGGCAATCTAGAGTCCTCATGAGACCTTCAGTATACTCTTTGTGTTGACATGAGTCTTAATGTTTGAAAAACTCTCTTTGAATAAACTTCATGGTATTCATTTCCAGAAGGGCGAAGATCTCAACTGAGCACAGCACTTTTAGCACCTCGTCCTAGAATCCCACACATTTCTATCTTCTGTTTAACCACTGAAGAGCCCTTCCTGCCTGCTCCCTACGTGATTCCCATGAAATACTCACCAGAGCAAAGCTTGTTGTGATCTAAGGTTTCACCTCAGCCACAGGCTGATCTGATCTTTGTGTGGAAATTGCACCAGAACAGCTTAGATGGAGTGCTGCTGAGTCATCAGCTGCTGATCTTGCTGTTACCATTGTCCTACAGTTGGGACCTGAAACTGTTCTTTTATGAGTTACACAGTGTATCAAAGCGCTGATTCTACTCCTTGGAAATCAAAAGTCATGCTAGGTGATAACTCACAGATGTATTTGATCTTGCCTTGTTCCACTGATACAATGATATTTCAGGATAAATCAGTTTTCCATTTTTTTAAATGTCATTGCATTGTCTTCTAGCAGTTTTTCTCCTTTCAGAGATTTTTGTCCCTTCCTCACTTCCCCCTACCCTCAACCCTTCTCAAACTAGGGACTTAAAGAAGAAGGAGTGTGGAGGCAGTGTTGTTATATGGGATAAAATGTCCCATTTTATCCCATATTTAGTTGCAGAACTAGCAGCTTGAAATGTTCTGATCTCTTAAAAATCCAGGGAGTGGGGTGCTTTGGCACGAATCTATCTTTTCTTTTCCCTTCAAGGTCTTTGACTTCATTGGGCCTTGGAAAGGGGAAGGAATTTTGAAGGCCTTTGAGGAAGTTGCTTTGATACGAAAGGGGCTCAAGTTCCTATGATCTGTGTGTATGAGGATTTCTTTCTTGGAACCAGTTCCTGAGACCCATGTGGCAGACCGCCTTGTTGTCTTAGTACAGTAATACTCCTTTCCAAAGTGCTCCAAGGGGGGTTGTTTTGGTTTAAGGGAAAGAGGAGGAGGAGGGAGTTTCCCTTGCGCTTGCCAAGGTAAGAGGCAATCATCTTCTGAAGCTACTGCCAGCCCCTATTGCCCTTGTGTGCTTCTTGTCGTCACCTGCTATTACCAGAGAGTTTATGAATTCCTCAATGGCTCATTTCAAACTAAAGTATCCGTGTTCCTTCTAGACACTGCTGCTTACCGGCTCCATCCCAAATGCAAGGGCATGGAAGAGATTCTCAGAGCTTCAAACTTTAGCCATAAACTCTCAGTATATTACAATAAATGCTGCCACCAGCATCAGTCAGGGAATGCAGGGTGCATCTCAGCAAGAGGAGATGAGAAGCTGGTTTAATTGGGACATCCAAAGATGTGGACTTAATTAGGCAATTTTGTTCATCTCATCTGGGGGTAGGAGGAATCACTGCGAATAGCCAATGGAAAGTTTTATGAGAACAGTTAAATATCTGCTGCCACTTCTTGTACTTTCCCACGCAGGTTGGAGCTCTCCAGGCTACTTTCAACTAATGCCAGGCTTTTTTATCCGCTCCCATCACTCTTTCAGCAGCCTTGTGCCACATACTGTTCTACTTGGCTGTTTCCCCATGGGGACTGTGCATTTCCCATATGTGATCCATAGTGGAGAGTGGCAAACAACCGTTTGGGTCAGATACCTCATGTAAAGGTGAGGTGATTCCCAAACTTCTCTCATAGGTTATACCATCTTCCAAAGAGATAAACAGGCTGGCTTTCTTTCATAATTTCTTCTCTCTCTGGCAATAATCTACAATTGCTTTTTCGTTTAAAAGAAACAATGTTTTTGTTTCTTGTTGAAACGCCTACAACTTTTTTTATGAAAATTAATAAAATCTGGAATGAAAAGAATGAAGGGGATGTGCGCTGCGGATTTTTTTTTATTTTTCAATAACCAAAAATCTTCAAAATAAATCTGTCACACATTGCTCTTCATCTCTAAAAAAACTAATTTCTTGTCTAGCCCTTACGTTTTACTTAAACACCTTACCCTTTCCCCTCTCTAATGTTAAGATTTATAGGCTTCCTTCCTGGCTGCTAGCCTTTCCTCCATTGAAGAAAAATAAAAACAGCAATAAATAGGTTTACAGTACTGAGGCTATAAATTTCTAAATTTGGTTGCCAAAACCAATTCATCATTTGAACATAGGCTCAAACTCTGATAAGATATGGACCTGCAGCATTCAGCCCATTCCACAAATTTTTGTTTAGTTACTGCACTTACTCCACTGGGGAAAAGATTCTACTTAAGCCAAAAATTGGTGGGACATTTCCCAACTAACATTTCTATAGTGATATCAGAGGTGTTGCCTACCAGGCCCCCATGTGACAGAGCTGTGGCTGTTTGGGAGCATTGTTCTTTTGCTCTGTATTTAGTTCAAGTCTCAGTACTGGGTATGTAAATTTGAAGTGTGTTTCTCCTATCTTTCTGCTCCCTCTTCATTTACAGCACTATAAAAATCTCCCCCCAGGTCCCAGTAAATATTTAGCTGTCTTTTAAATCTAGTGATAATCTAGACATTTGTGATAAATAAACCAATTTACTTATATAAACTATCTCATTCTCCTAATGGGTGCTTCCTAAATTAACTTATATTACCAGAGTAATGTGTTAATACATATGTTTGTATTCCTGCTTTTCTGTAATACCTTTTCAGGAATTTTAAAGAAATTATAAGTCTCCGAGTCTATCAAACTTACAAGATTATTTTTCCAAAATCCCTCCATTAAACATATACATACATGTTCAATTTTTAGAAGAACCATATGAGACACAGTATGAACACTCTGTGGCCCACAGTAAGCCTCTTGCTGTATTTAATTTCTTTTTTACTAACAACATTTAGCTTCCTTACTTCTGATCTGACCTGACCTGATGTGGTATTCACTCTTCAGCAACCATTTATCTTGGCATACTTTGGATTTAGCTGAATGAGGAGGCATTTTCTTTTATGCTCAGGGAGTTTCTGTGAAAATTGGTAAACCAAAGTGGCTCCTTTGGGGTCTGACTTCAGTGGTAGTGGGGAGAGAGGCGGAGGTAGGGCCAGGAATGGAAGGAACAATAAAATTCAAAGAACCACTTAAGAACCTTATTTCAAAAGCCAAGATTTCCCAAAGTAAGCTTCATCTCTCTAACTTTGGGAACATACCTGAGATGCCTAAATTGATAGCCTAGTCACAGTTGAAAAGCTAATCTAAACTGGGAGCTGAGACCTTCAGTAGTGGATGAAGAGAGACTCAGATTACAGATTACAGGCACTACTCAGGGCCATTTGTATCTCTCTATTCATTGCCTGCAGAATCTGAACATGGGCAACTCTGTTAGACCTAGCACACTTATTTACCCTTCCCTTTGATTAATCAAACTTAGCTGATTCTTCCAACTTTCAACTCTTGAGTAAGATCTGGAATGTCTCTTGGGCTACGTTCACTGCAAACATTTGTTGGGGTGTAGACTGCATCTGTGGTGGTGATGGGGGAGAAAAAATGGTATGTGGAAACTTCTCTCTCCACTCCACCCTCATTGTCACCAATCCATCTCCATGGTTTAACATTTGTGATCTGAAGAATCTGTTCCCCAGGCCCTATTTCTGGCTCACTCTGCAAGTTATTTCATTTAACAGGCCTTGCCAAAAGTGGTTGATGCTAGCATGAAGGAAAAGTCTAATGGCTTTCAGCTACAGTATTCACATTAAACCCCTGCTATAGAGCTGACATTAAGTGAAATGACTGCTGAACTTGAATGTTCTCATCTCATTCAGTAGAACCTACTCTTACTGAGGTGTCACATCCTTCCCACAGTGGCAATGCATGCCATGAAACTGTTGAAGATCTGCAGATCTTCCCTATTTACAGGATTATCTCGCAAATGTTTTTGCTTTGCTGACTATAATAGAGATGCGTTGTTTCCATTTCACTGAAACTAACAGATCCCAGACTACGAGGGTTATTTTTTTTGTTTCATTTTCCACTATAGTTGTCTTGGATCTAGGAGCCTCAGGTAAAATATCAATCATGGCTGTGATGCCTGACACCAGGCAGGAAAGACTGTTTCAAGCACTATCAAATAGTGATTGTGAGGGAACTCCAGAATTCCTTGCTGAAAACAGGCTGTTAACTGTGTTGTTTAAAACTGGAGAAAACTGTAAGAAAGCCATTAGAATTCATTGCTGGGAAGCAGAAGGGTAGGGGTGGGGACAAGGTCACATAAGTACTGTTAATGTCTCAGTTCCTAACTCTTGAAAGCTCAGGTGTTCCTAGTGGAAATCCAAGGGGTAGTTTCAATGATAATACATACAGTGGAGGTGGTGGGTGGCTCTTCCATGCCACTGTTCTCCACATCACTGAGGTGAGCACAGAGTCAGCGTGTGATGGTGAAAGAGGGATGAATGTTCCAGCCTCTGTAGGGACTATAAAAGTAACTACTTCATTAGTGCTTCATAAACACACAGTTCGTTCCCACCTAAATCAACAACTAGTCACAGTTGTTCAGCTCCTTCCCCACTCTGCATTACAGTAGCTTTCTGAGCATCTAAGTTCTGGAAACTGCACTTTTCCTGGCAACCCCATGACCAAGGAGAGCAATTCTGCTGCTCTGGTCGGGTCTATATCTATTCTGCTAGCTGCTAGCCCATGAAAGGGCAGAAAAGTCAAGCTTTCCTTCTGAGATCCTTAGCAGATCACAATTCTGATTAGTTGTGGCTGGACAAGAACGCCAGACTTCATTAGAAATTTCATCCTTTCAAAATTCCCCAGGAACCAAGCAAGGATAAAAAGAGTATCTACCAAATAGGGACAATAATCAACATGTAGGCTGCTGGCAACAACACGCAGAATGAGGTACATCCTGGTGCTGCTCCCTAATATTCTCCATTAACAGCCCACAGGCATCCTGGGGAAGGAAATACAGCAGACCAAAGGCCAGGGAACAGACAAAACAGGAAAGGGACAAGCACTCAAGACCCCTTGCAAATGAATCTGATTTATTAAAATGCATCCCACCTTCAGTCAGAAGCTTTATCAAGTGTCCTCCTGACCCTTTGTCCCTCTGCCTCTGTGCTTGAAGCCTGTTTGCCCTGTACATTGCTTAGCTGTGAGCGCTGCCTCAGTGTTTGTACTCATCCCATTTTATCAAAATTGCTTGTGCTTTGACCAGATCTTTTTCTCATGCCCCTTCAATTGAGCCAGCTGAATTTTGCTTGGTCTCCTGTAGCTATTTCTCTTTTCTGCTCTCAGTGAGTTAGGGAATGGAGGAGTTTGCCTTCTTTTTGTCATTTCTCTAACTCCTTCCAAGCAGCTGGAATTTATTTTAATAAAGTTCATTTCAATAGAGCCTGGAGCCATAATACATGAGGCTGTGATCTCAGAAGAGCTCATAAATTAAGTAGGGTCAGCTCTGGTCGATGCATGCATAGGAGACCTCCAAGGACACCCTGTGTGCTGATCAGCCTGTGCCAAGGATATAGCAACTGCCAGACTGTGTCTGCCCAGTAGGCTGTCTCTTGTAGTATGCTATCTCTAGCCACTGCCAAATGCTTCAGAGAAAGATACATGATCTGTGCGGTGGGCTGGTTATTCTTAACTGACCGTAATATCCTTCTAGATCTCTGTCTCATGAAGCTGTTGGTCTGCTGTCTCACATGTGCAAGGGTAGTTGGGGGGCACTGGACCCTGGATGCTTACGCAATGCCTGGACCATTCTCTGACACTTGTACCAAAGGTGCTCTTGTAGGCTGCTCTGCCATCAGCCCCATTTCAGACTTCACTGCCTGTCCTGAAGGACAAATGCACCACAGAGGTATCTGGACTTCACAAGGGAAGTAGCCAGCTTGAACATACCTTTTGGAATATTTCCCCTAAAGCCAGACAGTGTGTTTTTAAAAGATATACAGTCTTGTCACAAAGACTCCAAAACATGGTGACCTCCACAGCTATGCTGTTGTAGTTCTAGCTGCCCAGAAATTACATCTTATTTAAATAAGACAGAATTTGTCTTGTCGAACTTCCAACTGTTGGCTCACATATGTCTTTGTCAGAAAGACTGAAATGCCTGCCTGCTTGCCTCCTCCTCCTATTGAATGCTTTTCTATGTGTAAATCCCTATATTCAGCAATTATGTCACCTCTAAAACTTCTCTTCTGTAAGCTGAATTAATTGAATAGAATAAGCCTTACATTCGAAGTCGTGTTTTCCAGTTCCTGTGGTCCCTACTACAGATAGCCCCACTCAGCAATAAAGCCTGTGTGCTTTGAAATCCAGCAGTGTGTTTTTAATTCAGGTTACAATAAAATCCACGGATTAACGGTAAAATAATCCTTTAGGCTATGTTTGACAGTAGTTTTTCTTCATCAGTGAACATACTAATTTAACCTTTCCCCTCCCAAGTCAAGGAAGCTTCTGAAAATACTAAGTATTTTTTTCTAGTAAATGTTAACTGTTTTCCTACTACCTTGACCTTGATTTGGTGGTCAAAGTCAACTATGAGACCTGGTCTCTTTTTTCTGGAATAACACGATGTGGAAAGAGTGGCCCTTAAAGAGCAGGAAGGCCTCCAGGTCAGTAACTTTCAAAAGCTGTCCTGTGACCTTCTCACTGTAGAGGGATGTACCAAGCTCAGGAGAATCCTCTTCCCTTCTTTTATAGTCTCTGATGGTGTTGAGTGAGACAGGACTATTTGTTTTCCTTCTCTTGTTATTGTAGTCCCTTTTCCTCTTGCCATAATGTGTTACTTCACCAGCCTTGGAATCAGAGTTTGCACAGAGCTATTATTCACCATAAGATTAAATTCTTAGCACTGCTGTGCTTCCCACTTCTCTTTCTTGGTGGCTTCTCCCCCCCCACCCCCCCATAGTTTCAGGATTATCTCAACACTTCTAAAGCAGAAGCAGCAAGCTAGGGCCAAAACACTTTTAGAACAGTCATTAGGTGGGCTTTTCCCACTGACAACACTGCTAACATTTCTCATTTCTGACCAGGGGTTCTTTCTGTGATTCCCTTAGTTTTTTTCAGTCTAGCGTGAAAAAATCTGCTATCAGGCTGGACTGCTTAGTGTTTCAGGTTTTATTGTTTTGAATGCGAAACACATCAACAACAGCTTCGAGATAACAGACAAGCAGACACTAATCTCCAAGTCTCACTTGACTTTGAGTTTGTTGGGTATCTGAATCTGAGTCTCTAAAGAGGCTGTGAAGAAACAGAGCATTAATTGGTGTTGCCAGTTAGCTTCATCGTCTTCTGAGTGTCTGTCTGTGCCATTACCTGAGTAATGTTCCTTGCATGATGTAATAGGGGTGGCAAATGCTCCTGAACTTTTGGCTGAGCAACCACACGGATTCAGCCTGATGGTTTTGCTTGTAGCTGACTGGATTTAGTCTGTAAGGGCTGAGTTTTATTTTCTTCCTGCAGCAAAGATACTCTTCAGTGTACAGTTTATATTTCAGTTATATTTTTTCCCAGGTTCAGTTTGCAGGGCCTACTGCATGCGCCTGTATATCCAATATCTCTTGTATGTTGTGCTGTCAGTGTCAGGAGGCTGTCCCTTAAGTTTCCAAGGCAGCCTTAACCAATTTGTGGGATGCTACAGGCATGCTATAGGAGCCTCCTTAGTAGCTATTAGGTGCCATGGATGACTGGGTTGAAGTTGCAGAGACTGTTATGCTACTTAAAGGGTTGAGGTAGGAGAAAGGTATACTTAGTAGGGTCAAACCGAATGGAGAGTGGGAGGAAATTGAATCAGAAGTTCTAAACATGCAGTGAGAAGGAAACTTCAAATGTTTTTTCTTTCTTTTTTTTTCAGAAACAAATACAATTCTCTAATAACCTGTGATGTGATGTGTGAATGGGTGTGGGTGTGGGTGTCTCTGTTTCAAAGTGTGGCTCCATAAAGTGTTACAGGTTTTTTTCTGTTTGCTTGTTTGCTCTGGACATTTCATTCAGTTCTTCTGCTGAGCTGGTAAATAATGGTCTGTGTATTGTTTTCCAGATCATGATGAAATCGCACTGCTTAATGGAGATGCAGCATCCACTGATTTGAGATTTACTACCTCTTGAGATTAGGAAGAGCTGGAAAAGGAAGACAGAATGTGGTATCCATACTAATACATGCATGGTAGCTTTGGGGTGATACAGAAGAGTCATTTTCATGAACTAGACCTCAGGGCCTCCCCTGTGCCAGAGCCAGAGTGCACCAACAGGCTCTGCAACCTTTCTCTCCCCTCCCCAGCAAGGGCTCTGGCTGCCTGTGCCCATGGCCAGCTCTGATAGACACAGCTGTAACCTGGGGTTCGTCTCCTGTCAAACAAGACGTGCAAGAGCTGTGTGGAGCCTTGTCAGGGTCTCCCCCCTGGAGAGACCTGGGAGTATGCTTGGGAGCCACTTTTAAACTCAGGCCCTTTGTCCTGAGCTATGTTGCAGATATGCCTGGTCCCTGACCCAGTGACTTGAATTCATGGCTTCACTTCAGACCTGCCTTGCCTTTGTGGACTTGTCTGGCAGCTGCTGGACTCAGGCTGACCCTGGTTAGAGTTGCTGGACCCACTCTGCTTTCTTGCTCGTGTACAGCAGGCCTGCACTCTTCATGGAGAGGGCATTGCCCTGCCTCTCCTGCTGTCACCCTCAGCCCCTTGCAGAGCAGCCCTCTCTTGCTGCTCTGACACCCTGCATCTGGCAAAGCTACGAGTGAGATATGCAGGGCATCCCTAGCTTGTGCTAATAAAACCTTTACAACGTCGCATACCACAATGCATTTTTGGAACGCATCAGGGAGGTTAAATACTTGATTTGAAATACTAATCGCCTCCTTTCTGTAAAGCCAAGTTCTTTTGGTACCATCATTTTAGCTGTTCAACGTTCAAGGGGAAGGAAAAGCCTACATAATAAATGTGGGGAGACTTTTAAAAGACAAGATAGGCTTTTCATATATAATATCACAACTTCAAAGTCCACTAGCTAGCACTAGTAGCGCATGATTTACTCCAAAATAATCCCATGTGCTAATGTATTTTGAGAGGTCATCTGTGCCTTTTGTGGGATTGTTTAAATATATTAGGTTTATGGAAAGTTAGTTAAGAGCAGTCCCAGCCTCAATGGATTAACGAACTATGGAGTGCATTTATACAGATCCAAACCATACAATAGGTACGGTGTCTCACATTGCTCTGGACATGTATCACAGGGTTCTGCACCACACAGAGTGTTTTCCAATAAGATGTCTTTACAGTCTTTATTTCCAGTCTAATGAATGGTGCTGACAACGCTTCAGAGATCCTGCAGTTCATCTGAGAGAAGCCTTTACCACACTTCCAGCAAGCAATAGGAATTACTCTGGTCATATTCCATGTGTGCTGGGCTGAGCTTATTTTACCACAGCCTTTAGGATAGTGTTTTCCAGCTGCTCCTTTATTCTCTGACCAAAGACACTGAAAACAGAGGCTGGAATAAAAGCATCTTACAGGCCACTGGAGGAGACATGGGGAGCTTGTGTGAGGAGAGATTTTCTGGCTGTGATTCTCTTTCTTGCTTCCAAAGCCCTTTCCACGTTCTGCGTTCCACCTAATCCCCCAGATTCAGATGCTAGCACCACTGGGGCAATCTGTGGGCCGTTTCCAATCAGAAAATGGAGCAGCTTGCTGGGTGCAGACGACTGACTTCTCACTGGCTAGAGATTCTCTTGACTGCAAAGAGTTCCCACCACACTGACTGAATGCACTTTGCTTACAGTAATAGGTCCTGACTTCTAAGATAAAGCCAGTAAGGAAGGAAGAGTACACCACCCAAACTGACCCCCAACTTCCCAACATCTAAGTATCCTAAACTGGGTGAAAAACTCATCCATGTTTCTTGAAGTCTCCACAATCCCTTCTTTGTGTCCTCTTCCAGAGCCAAACAGACAGGAACTAAATGAGACAGCAATCAGCCTGTATACTTAATTAGTGCAATTTCCCTTGAGTGGCCTGTTGCTTTTAGGCATAGATGTAATCCGCTGTGTATGACATCCATATCATAGATAACGGAAAGAAAGGGGGGAAAAAGGTCTCCTGTTTCTCGTCCATTCCCCTTTGGTCATTGAGGGATTGTCCTCTATAGTCAAAACAGGACTGGGGAAAAGTACTGATAGGATCTCAAAGGTACAGCCTAATAAAACTTGCTAAAATAACTTCTTGGGGAAAGGCAGAGGATCTCCTGTCTCTGTAGCCCCTCCATGCAGCAGAAGCTGGGTGAATTGTCCTGGGTGAGTGCAATTAGAAGGTCCATGCTTGTGTCTACAAGGAGGGTCTAAATACCAAGAACATGAGCTTGGAAGAAGTTTTAAATTCCCTACAGAAGCTGTAAGACTAGGGACTCAAGAAGCAGTGAGAAGAACATCACTGAAGAAGAAAATTTATTATGTAGTGAGTATTGGACCCGTGTAATATTGCCAACAAAGCCATAGCAGGACATGCAGGCACTTGAGATACCTCCCAGTTCACCAGACCCACTTGTCTTACTGTATCTGCACTGCTACAGACCCTCAGCTGTTCCCCTGGGCAGCAGTAGAAGTCAGCAGAGCATGAACATGTACGTTCCCTATTTGGTGCCTCCTTGCTCTGGCCTTGTTATATAGGCCTGCATATCAAAAGCCTTTGGGATGTCTTTGCTTTTTCCCTGTTCCTCTTGAAAAGGTGTCACCCACTGAAATTTGTCCAATGCTTGCTGTAGGTACACAGCTATATTCTATCTTACTTTCTGACAATCTCCCTATTAGCTGTTGGGACCACTTAACAGTGGGGTCATCTATCTGTGGGCCACTATTCCACGCACCTTAAGAGCGAACTCGTATCATTAAAATTATTTTATCATGTCACGCTCCGGTCCCCATCTACAGGAGAGTCACACCAGGCTTTGTCGTCTTCAAGTCTAGTGATCTGGAATCAAAGCAGCTCAGATGCATCCCTCTACTGTAAATTAGCTCCACTCGGCCAATGCTCAGCAGTCTAGTTCATTCAGTCAAACTGCATTTGGATGTGGGGAGTAGCACAGCAGCTTCTGACTCATGTAACTGTACTCTAATATAGTCTAACGTATCCACCTTTTACAATCAGCAATGGCTAATCCTATTATACAGTGTAAATTGCTCCACTACTTTTCGTATCTAGTTCCTTTGTTCCTAGTCACATTTCAAAAAGATGGCTTCTTCAACTCTGATCCCACTTCTCAATTACCGCCATTTCTGGTTCAGGGAGTAACCTGCATTGTCATAAGGAGCTGTTGAAAACTCAAGGGGAAGCTTAATCAAAACCTTCCTTTAGAAACCAGTAAAATATGAGTGACAGTTTTGCTTCCCCTGGGGATGAGGAAGAGTTAAAAATTTCAAGACAGTAAAACGTTGATTCTAAATGGGGCTGCAGCCATTTCAGATTGAACGTTCTTTCTTGATAGGTATTTGGATGGGAGGACTTCAAGAGTCTTTTAAGTAGCAATTTGGAATGTAAGTGTTAACCAGTGGTTAATACTTTATTAGAGTGCTAGAGGGCACTGTACTGTTGAAGGTACTGTGTATGGATCAAATATAATAGCTAGGAGCTAGACAGTTTAATGGCTTGAGATTCCTTTTCACTTTTTGTTAGAGACATGTTAATCCTGACAGTGTTGTAACTCATAGTGATTGCACTCTTCCTGTCTCAGACATGCTGTGTTTAATCCTTTGTTGTCCTGACCCTGTGGACTCCTTTCTTCTGAAGATGTGCAAGAAAATGTAAACTGCTGCCATTCTGGATCGAAAAACATTCTGCATGCAGTTTGCACTACCGCAAATGCCTACGTGTTGTTCAGGCAACATAAAGTCTGTAATGTCTGGAAGGCCATTAGCATTTGCTTGTGTAAATACAACTGTGGGCAGCAGTGCTCCATAAATATGGTATCCTATCCAGTTAGATCAGCTTTACAGTTGATAGATAAGGATGAAATGTACTTCTAACTGCTGTCAGTTTAGATAAACAGAACTTAAAATCCCTTTTACAGAATGCCACCAGTTGTCTTCTAACACTATCACAAAGCTGGTGTCCATCTCTGTGACTATAAACAGTTCTCACCTTGTGCACTTCAATGTTACGAGTTTCTCTGGGGAAAATTGCTTGTTTCGTCTCTGCTGCTGGACTTCGAAATTGAAAATAAAAAATAGTGTCACTATCTGAAAAATTCATACCTTGTCTAGAAAACTCTGACTTTTTGCATGTTCACACTGCTTTTTCAGAAAATGTTGTTTCATAAACAAAACATTAANCAAAACTCTGACTTTTTGCACGTTCACACTGCTTTTTCAGAAAATGTTGTTTCATAAACAATGTTTGTCTAAAATGCTATGATAGTTTTGTTTTTGAATCAGGANGAAAACTCTGACTTTTTGCATGTTCACACTGCTTTTTCAGAAAATGTTGTTTCATAAACAAAACATTAATATGTTTGTCTAAAATGCTATGATAGTTTTGTTTTTGAATCAGG